>CM076579.1:1298905967-1299505967 GCA_034641835.2 Pinus albicaulis
TTGGATACCATAGTCCAAAGTCTTGAGTTCCTTGTGGATATTTGAATATTCTTTTGACAGCCTGAAGGTGAGACTCTTTTGGATTAGCTTGGAATCGTCCAACAATCCCAACTGCATGCATAATGTATGGTCTAGTCCCAGTGAGATAAAGTAGACTTCCTATCATAGGTCTGTATTCTGGTTGATTCACCGTGGGAGAATCATCATGAGAACTGAGATTACATCCGGTTATCATTGGTGTACTTACAGGTTTGCACTCTTCCATGCCATACTTCTTCAGAATTTGCTTAAGGTATTTTTCTTGTGATAAGAATATGCCATCTATAGTTTGATGCACTTGCAAGCCAAGAAAGAATGTTAGTTCCCCAAGTAAAGACATTTCAAATTCTTGCTGCATAACAGAAGCAAATTTCTGACTCATAGACTCTTCATTACTTCCAAAGATGATATCATCAACATATACAACCATAATCAATAGTTTATCATTTTCAGTTTTTGTGTATAAGTTGCTATCAGCAGACCCCTTTGAAAATCCTTGTTGATGAAGATATTTGTCAAGACGATAGTACCATGCCCTTGGAGCTTGTTTGAGACCATATAGAGCCTTTTTAAGTCTGCAAACAAGTTTTTCATCATTTCCAAAAATGAATCCTTCTGGTTGTTCTATATAAACTTCTTCTTCTAGATCACCATTGAGAAACACAAATTTAACATCCATTTGATAAACTTTGATTTGTTGGAAGCTTGAAAGAGCAAGAAACATTCTTATGGCTTCAAGTCTAGCTACAGGAGCAAAAGTTTCTTCAAAGTCTATACCTTCTTGTTGAGCATACCCCTTGCAGACAAGTCTAGCTTTATTTTCTATAACCTCCCCATTCTCATTTAACTTGTTTTTGAGTATCCATTTGGTTCCAATGACATTTTTGTCATGAGGTCTTGGTACTAATTCCAAAGTGTGATTCTTTTCGATTTGATCAAGCTCTTCATTCATGGATTGAATCCAACATTCATCTTTGCTAGCTTTATTGACATTGTGTGGTTCAATAGTGGATAGAAATGCCAGATAGCTAGAAGATCCCATAAGAGTCCTTCGTTTGTACACCTGATCCCTTATCTCCCAAAATTTGAGATTCTGGATGATTCTTTTGAACATATCTGGATGGAGCTTTTTCAGATAACTCATCTTCAGGTTCTTCATTGGGTTAACTGTCTATATCATTGATATTTGATGTAGGAGAATATATGTCACCATCGTCTTCATTTGTTGTTTGTTTTTCTTCTTTTGGGGCTGTAGGAAACTCATCAATAACAACATCAATACATTCAACAATCTTCCGAAGTCTTTTATTGTAACATTTATATGCTCTACTCCTAGGGGAGTAGCCAAGAAGTATTCCTTCATCTGCTCTGGATTCAAACTTGAGAAGTTTTTCATCATTATTTTTGATAAAACATCTTCTTCCAAAAACTGTAAAATGCTTCACAGTGGGAGGATTACCATACCAGAGTTCATATGGAGTTTTATCACTATTTACTCGAACATGTGCCTTGTTAAGAATATTTACCGCTGTATGTGCTGCTTCTCCCCAAAAAGTGTCAGGTGTTCCGGAGTCATCAAGCATAGCTCTAGCCATTTGTTAAACTTTTCTGTTCATTCTTTCTGCTACGCCATTTGGTTGTGGAGTGCCAGCTACAGAAAATTGTCTTTTTATGCCATGTTGTTCACAAAATTCAAGGAATTCATTTGATGTATATTCTCCTCCTCGATCAGATCTAAGACACTTGATTTTCAGGTCTAATTAATTTTCAACTAGTGCTTTGAAGGTCTGAAATTTCTCAAATGCTTCATCTTTGTGTTTAAGCAGCCCAATCCAACACATTATAGAGAAATCATCAATAAATAAGATATAGTATTGTTCACCACGTGGTGAATTTTTCCTCATAGGTCCACATATCTCAGTATGAATAAGTTCAAGAGGCTTACTTGATGATCCTTCCTTGGCATTAAATTGTACTCTGGTTTGCTTACCAAATTGGCAAGATTTGCATATGATATTTTCGGGTGGAGTAATATTGGGAAGATCACGAACAGCTTTAAGTTTGCTTGATTTGTTGATCTGAGAGAAGCTCAGATGCCCCAACCTTCTATGCCATAGCCAGTTTTCTGAAGATTTGCTCAAGTAACATTTTTCTTTGAAGTTCTTCAATACATACAGGTTGCTTGGAGTTCCTTTTCCTTTTATAATTGTTTTACCTGTATCAAGATCACGTACCACACATTCTTTTGAACTAAAGACAACTTCAGTTCCTTGATCACACATTTGACTTACAATTAACAGGTTATGCCTTAATCCATCCATATACATGACATCATTAGCTTTCACCTTTTATTTTAGAAACACAGACCCTTTTCCCTTAATTACTGCAGGAGTATCATTTCCAAATGCAACCTTCTTTTCCTTTTCTAGAGCATTATATATAACAAGTTTGTTTTTGTCACCTGTCATGTGTCTTGAGCATCCGCTATCAATGTACCATTGATTTTATTCACCTTCTGCAAATAATGCTATGCCACAATTTTCAACCTGCAATTCCTTCTTTTTCCATACTTTGGAGCTTGAAGGAATCCTCCCACCTGGTCAATCTCTTGCTCCTCGTGATCGTGATTTTCTTATGAAGCCAAAGTTATTGGCATATCTAACTTACTTCTAGAAGATGAGAAAGTTGTTATAGGTATTCTTCTTTGTTTCAAGACAATCCTTTTCTTTGCTTTGTCATGATGAGCCGAGCATGCAACACAATGAATGTACTTATGACCAAAATTGTGACACGAAATACGGTCCATCCAGAAAAATTTCCGTGATCAAGTGCTCATATTACTCTGAATTTACCCGTTATTTAAGGAGCTACAAAGACATTCATTATTTGAATCTGAGATGATCATGCTTTTAATTCGTACTGACTTTTATTCCCTGCTGAAAGGGTTTAACGTTGCAGTCAATTTGAAATGTTTTATACTTTAGGTCAGTTCGAGAAGATTCTGTGATATCTGGACTTGCTTTTATAGGAGAACGTTGTACTTTGATATAATCTTATCTATGGTTTCAGATCCTTTAGAAAATCTAAGATTCAGAGTCTTTACTTTCTCAAATTCTTTTCTTAGACTTACCACTTCACATTCTAATTTCTCATTGTGTTTCTTCGCTTCTTCAAACTGCTTTTCTAGAGTTTCTATGGTTATTTTCCTTTCCTCTAAGAGTATTTTACTTTCTTCTAAGCGTATTTTGAGTTGATTGTTTTCTTCTAGAAAATCATTGTCCTCTAGAGCATCCAAAAATGTATCATTTTATTCTCTAGATTCAAATGCCATGAGAAGTCTATGATCTTGTTCACATTCTTCCTCACTATCAGATAACCCATCACTATCTTCATGAGTATAGTAACTTTTTCTAGTGTTAAACTGATTCTTATTCCTTCTTGCTACTTCCTTCCCTTTTGCAGGTGTTTCTTTATGAGGACACTTAGCATCATAATGACCAACTCTTCCACACTCAAAACATTTTAAAGGAAGCTTACCTCTGAACCGTCCTGTGCCAAGTTGGATTTTCTTTACAAAATTTACGTCATCTTCTTCTGAGATATATCCTGATCCTTCTGCTTCTTGTACTTCTTTCCCTTTTGTAGAGGCTATGAAGACAGCCTCTTTGACTTCATATGGTCCTCCTCTTCTCATTTCATATGTAGTTAGTATGCCATGAAGTTGCACCACAATAAGATTTTGAAGATCCTGTTTTTCTTCAAGAGCAGAAACTTTTGACTCAAATTTTGCCGTTAGCGATCTTAAAATTTTCTCAACCAAAGTAGATTCGGTTATTGTTTCTCCCAGATTTCTCATACAATTTACAACATCATCAAGACGTAAAAAGAAACTGGCAATATTCTCATCACTATGCATCTTTAAATTTTCATATTCAATTCTGAGAGTTTGAATTTTTGCACTTTTTACCTTTGCATCACCTTCATAACTTAGAAAGATTTTGTCCCATATCTCCTTTGCTGTATTCAGCTGCATAACTTTGACAAATTCTGTTTCAGTTAGACTTCCCGTTAGAGCATTGACTGCCTTTGCATTGTTTTCATAATTCTTCTTTTCAGTTGGATCTGTTGGTATAACAGCTGGATATTGATATCCTCGTTCAACAATGGCCCATACATCTGCTCCCATAGACTGAAGATAGGATCTCATCCTTATTTTTCAGAAGATTAAATTTATTCCATTAAAGAGTGGAGGCTTGATAGATGCTGTTCCATCTTGATTGCTCATCTTGCTTGATCTTCCTTCTAGCAGCTAAGCTTTTTCAGAAGGACCCGCTCTGATACCAATTGTTGGGAAAAATACTGAGAGGGGGGGGGGGGGGGGTGAATCTTTATTTAGAGATAACTGATAAAATTTTTACTTTTCTTTTCTCAAAACCCATACGCTACTTTACAGAACAGAACTAGCGTATATACATGGATATCCTTAAGGAAACTCGCGTATGCTCAGAGCTCTTATTATGTATTTGATTCTTAAATCATTGCATCATTTATTCATCAGATGTTAAGCAGTAAGCATGTGCAGTAAAAAAAAATAAACTATCACACATAAGCAACAGACATGAACACCAGGATTTAAGGTGGAAACCCAAGTCGGGAGAAAACCACCGCTGCCGTCGTCTCAGTCTTCAATATTTATTATAAAGAAAACATCTTACAACCATGTACCGGCGCAGACTCATACCAGCACGCAGGCTCACACCTGTAGAAGGCTACAACCTTCTCTCATTTACCAGCCTCTCCTGGAAGGGAGCTACAACCCCCTGCTCTCGTTTACCAGCCTCTCCTGGAAGGGAGTTACTACCTCCTGATATTAGCACCAGCCTCTACTGGCAGAAAGCTTCTACTTTCATACTGAAGGCTTCAACCCTCAGATCCACTGCAGAGCACATTTCATCAATTTTCATACTGGATCAAACAGCTTCAACACAACCCTTCACTTATCAACAAACATACTTTTCCCAATACTTAAACAGAATGGTGGGATTAAATTGTCCAGCAGATTTCTTCTGTACATTATACAACAAAAATTGAAAAACAGTCAAGCCAGGATTAGACTATCTGACTTGCTGTGGGTCCAAGGCATAAAGACAGTTGCACATGGACGAAATTTGCAGAAAACTTGAAAACAAAACTGTGAAGGCTTTAGATCTGAAACTTGAAGTATCCTTCTTCTCTTTGTGACTCAAGTTTTGAGTATGTTAGAGTCACTTCTTTTCTTTATTTCAGCCCTAGTTTTGGGCATGTTAGGGCTGATTCCTTTTTTCTTTGCTGGTCCAGATTTTGAGCATGTTAGGACCAGCTGCCTTTACTTTCTTTGGCTTAGGTTTTGAGCTTATTAGAGCCAATATTTTGCACATCATAGGTTCATGTTTTAAGCATGTTTGAACCTCTCGCTTTCCTCTGTTTTTTGAAACATTTTCTCTTTTTTCTTGAAAATGAAAAACTGCAATGGTATGTACAATGATCATGGAAACTGGAAATTGTAAATCAGGTAAAGTAGTGTTTGAGCATCCTGCCATTGACAGGACCCCCAAACAGCTATGTACCATCTAATTCCTGTAGAAAAAATGCATTTGGACCCACAGTGGCCTTGATTATGTATGGACCTTGCCACAAACTGTCAAACTTGCCGTGCTTTCCTTTATCCTCTCTTCTTGAGTCCCACTTCAGAACTTTATCTCCAATTTGGAAATTAGCAGCTTTGGTTCTCTTGTCAAATAACTTCTTTATGTTTTCCTGAACTCTGATAGCTCTGTTATAGACCTCTTCCCTTGTTTTCTGGAGATGAATTGTTTGATTTATCCTTCTAACCATACTGTCTTCTTCTGTTTGAATCTCTTGGACCAGCTTGATTACTGGTAACCCAAGCCTGGTAGGGAATACTGCTTCTGTCCCATAGACAAGTTGATATGGTGACATGCCAATGTATTTCTTTGTTGTGAGCCTAACAGCCCACAAAGCATGCACCAACTTGTTATGCCATGACTTTTTGTTCTCTTTAAGCAGCTTCTTGATGATGGTCACTAGGCTCTTGTTTGATGATTCAACTAATCCATTAACTTGAGGGTAATAGGCAGTTTAATGAATGAGTGTTTTCCATACCTGTGACAAAAATCAACCATTTTCTTGGATCCGAATGTAGCAACATTATCAGTGATTATTTTCCTTGGGCAGCCAAACCGAGAGAGGATATGACCTTCTAGGAACCTAATGATGACTGAATCTATGGCATTCCTAGTAGGTATGGCCTCTATCCACTTAGTGAAGTAGTCTATGGCTGTTAGGATCCATTTGTGTTGTGTAGAAGAAGTAGGATGAATTTCTCCTATAAAATCTAGGCCCCATTTCCTAAAAGGACCTTCAACAGTAATGGGTTGTAGAGGTAAGGGAAGGAGTTTTATTTTGCCTTCAAAAATATGGCATTTGTGGCAAGAAATTATCATCTTATGGATATCATTGAAGAGGTTGGGCCAATAGTAGCCAGCTCTGAGTATTTTGTTTGCGGTGGCTTTCCAACTCAGGTGGCCTCCACATTCTCCAGCATGGAATTCTTGTTTAACCCTCTCTGCCTCATTTTTAGGCAGACATTTAAGCAATAGGCCATTAGGATTCTTCCAATATAAGTTTTCATTCAGAATGCAATAGTTTCTGGCTTTTAGCTTTAGGAATCTGGCCTTGGTCCTTGACAGTTTAGGTGGGGCATTGAGGTTGGTGAGAACATAAAGGATGTCAGCATACCAAGGAGAGCTTTGAAACTTTTCCTCAACAAGTGGGATCGAAATTTTTGTTGCTCATCCAGCATTACTATGCTAATGTTCCAGTTTCGTAAGTTTTGATTCAGCAAATGCATAGTCATATAAGCCCAACTTTAATTTGCCGGTAGCGTATTCTCGCGTTTGTTTCAAAATTAACAACAATCCATTTTCCATCAGATTCTGGGACAATATAATTTTATCTGCATTTGGCACATAGGCGGTGGTGTGAGAATGCAATATGTACAATTTCAAGTCCTTATACTCTACATGTAGTAGGCCTATTTTTCCATTATGTTGTATTTTAGGTGCATCTCTACCGCTGATGAAAAGGTAATCGTCGTCGCATTCCCTCTAGATTTTTTGGTGCTAGGATCGCAAATGCATTAGGCAGTTTCCGGGAGAAAATGAAAAGATTAGAAATATTTTTGTAAAATTGCCAATCAATGACAGAGTGTTTTACTGATTCAAAAGATTGTTTAGCTCCAATAGTCCATTTGACCCCCTCACCTTTCTTGAGCATGTTTGTCATATTCTTAAGGTGTTCAACTAGGTTGGGAATGAACCTCCTGAGGAAGTTAATTTTCCCAATGAAGGATTGTAATTCCTTGATGTTCCTCGGGTGTGCGATTTGTAGTATCCCCTCAACTCTCTGTGGGTCTATCCTAATTCCCTTTTCAGATATAATGTGGCCAAGAAGCTTACCTTCTTGCAATCCAAATACAGTCTTTTTAGGATTTAATGACAGACCAAACCTTCTACATTTTTCAAACAATTTCCTCAGGTGCTTTAGGTGATTTTCTTCAGTCTTGGAGTAGACTGTTATGTCATCCAGGTAGATGACTATGAAGTGTCCTGTTTCATCTGAAAAAGCTATGTCCATTGCCCTCTGGAAGGTTTCTCCAGCATTCATCAGCCCAAAAGGCATCTTCACATACATAAAGGTACCCCATGGAGTGGCAAAGGCTGTTTTGAGTTGGTCTTCTGGGATTACTAAGACTTGGTTGTAACCTAAAAATCCATCTAATAGGGAGATTCTCCTTGAGCCTACTACTTTCTGAAGGATGTGTTCCATTCTTGGCAAAGGGTAATTATCTTTGAGTGAGGCTCTATTAAGATTCCTGAAATCTATACACAACCTAATTTCCCCTGTTTTCTTTCTCACAGCAACTAGGTTTGATACCCAATAAGAGAACCTCACAGGCACAATTATACCTGCTTCATACATCTTGTTAATCTCTTTCTCTACTGCGGGCAATTGTTTTAGATTGATTCTACGAAGCTTTTGTCTGAAGGGTTTCTGATTTTCTTTCAAGGGTATTTTGTGTTGAATGATGTTTGTGTCATAGGCCTTTGAGTCTTCATAACTCAATGCAAACACATCAATGAATTCCTTGAAGAGGTCAAGGTATTTTTTCTTCATGTCTGCCGGTAAAGACTTAGCCAGTTTAATCATTTTGGGATTTTCTTCAGTGCCTATGTTGCATTCTTCCACGTCAGAGTCTACATGTTCTAAAGTGGGATTTTTAGCTACATCATCGAAGTCAAAAAGGTCCTCTAAGGGTGCCAGACCTCTGGGTATATTCTTATCTTTGGCCTGCAGCACCTCCACTTCTTCACTATCTGCATTTTCACAATTTCCATTTGAATTTCCATTCTGTTCATCTAAAGAGTTTATTTCTATGTTACAGGGTGTTCCTTCCTCATCTGAGGATTCTTCACTTAGGTAGCTACTGTCAGATTTGGAGTCTGAATCAGAAAATTCAAACTCGTTTCTGCCTATCAGGAAATATTTGATTTGTTTATCACCCTCAAAGACCTGCCAATATTTTTCGTTGTCTGGAATAGCAGGTCTGAATTTGTTCTGAATGATGATTTTCTAATCGCTGGGAGTCTTAGGATACGAACTAGCTAGGCAAGCTAATCCGTTTGCAATGATATTTTGACTCCTAGGAACAAACACTAATTCGTATTCAAAAAATGTCTTCAATAAATCCAGAGTGTCATTCCTATATGCTCTCAGCCTAGGATGTTTCGCTGTGTATTCACCATTCACCTGTTTAATAATCAGCTCAGAGTCTCCACGCATAATTATCCTACGGGCTCCGAATTTTCTCAACAGGTTCAAGCCTAGGATCAGGGCCTCATATTCTACAATATTATTTGTGCATTTGAAGTGCAGGTTGTAGGCATGGCTCTCTGCGTAATCACTCTCTGTGTTATGTATCCACACTCGTACCCAAGTAGTTCTCCTTGTGCAGGACCCATCGAAGCTCATTTCCTACAGGGGTTCACTCTCGTTTTTGTTCTCATTCCTTTCCCTACAGCTGGGTTCGCCATTATGTTGCGCTATAGGGTCTACACTAGGCTGTGGGCTGTTTAGTTTTTCGTTATGGATGTGGAAGTCAGAGAGGTGACTAGTTGGCTGATTGTGTTCTACTTCTGGTTCACTTTGAGTTGTTGTTTCAGTGCACTGTCTGAGGTTTTCTACGTCTTCTTCCTCTGAGTCTAGGGTAGCCATTATGTTAAAGTCCATTGGCTCTGTTTTCTTGTTTGTATCTTTGTTTTGGGACGTAGAACCTTCTAAGGAATCATCATTACAAAGGATGAAGGAGTCAAGGTCTATGTGTACAGAGTATAAAGGATAGTTTTCAGGCTATTCGGGGCTACTGACTAGGAATTTCATCTGTGTCTCCCTATACAGTTTTCTAATTTGGCCAAAGATAGGAATCGTGGCATATGAGCCATCCATATGCATTGTACCCTACAACTTGGCTTCCCATGATCTTGATAATAACATGCCATACTTGGGTGGCACATCTGCCACCACAACATCCATGACCATACATTTAGTAGGAATTTGAGTAAGACTCACAAACATGTCTTTAATTAGGCCAAGGCATTTTACTCTACTAGAGTCGAATGAATATAAATCTTTGTAAGGACAGGTTATCTCTAGGCCTAGCCTTTCCATGACTACCTTAGTCATCAGGTTGTGGGATGCTCCAGAATCATGCATTGCATTATGAATAATCTTGTCATGAATGTTGAGACCGATATAGAAAGGTGGAACTACCCCTTCCTGAAACTTTCCCTCTATTTTTGGACCAAATAGAAGGGCAGGTTGGTCATCACTCAGATTTACAGTGTCACTGTTTTCACCTAAATTTAATGCTCTCAAAATTTGGCCTTTATATACATCCTGAGTGGCCAACTCAGAGAGTGGGACAGAGATTTTAATTTTTGCAATCTCACTCTCCAAATTGAAAGTGGACTGACTCTTAGAAATTTTCAACTCTGTTTTGTTTGCCTCTGCCTTAGTGGCTATATCAGTGGGATGATTCTCATTATGTACAGTGTTAATGACCGTTTTATCAGGAGTACTAACTGAAGTGCTAGTACTGCTAGTGGGTTGTCTTTGTTTCCTAGTGTTTTGGTTGTCTTTTTCTTTGTTCTTACCAGAACTCTCAGCTGCTGATTTGGTACTTTCAACAGTCCCTTTAGAAGATTTCTCAGGCCTTTTCCTAATGGTGACCTCAGAATATTTAGCTTTGGAATTGTCTTGACTCTTCTTGCTTCTGAGTTCATATTGCTCTCTGACCTGCATCATGGCATTTTCAAATCCTAATCTGTAATCTTCAGTTTCTAACCATTCCTCATCCCAGTATGAAGGTGAGGGCTGATCTTCCTCTGAATCATAGTTATGGATCAAATCTTCTATTTCAAACATGTTTATTTTATTCCCTTCAGACTCCTCTATGATTCCCTCATCCTCGTCAAGAAAGTTTTGAAATGGGGGAATAACCTGTTGATCTGATTCTTTTTGTCCGTTGGGAGTAGCATTGTTTCTTCTAAAGTTCTGGTTCTGGTTTTGGTTTTGGTTTTGGCTATTGACAGTGACAACCATTTTTTCCATCATTTGCTGTAACCTTTCCACATTTTTGGACAATTTGTCATAATTTGGGTTAGATGTGGAAGCTACATTGTCATCCTTATATGTTACCCTCCTCTCAGATCTCAGTCTTTCTCTTTTCTCAATCAGATTAGCCTCTATGTTCACTGCTCCTTTCTGCATGTCCTCCAACGTGTTGTACTCTTTATCCCTAAGCTCATAGGCCATGTCGGCATCAAAGCCTTCAGGGTATTTTGCTAGGGCCATGCCTTGTGGAGGTTTCATATGTGGAGGGAGGGCATTGTAAATGCTGTTAAATCTTGTTGTGTAATCATGGACACTCTCTCCTACGTTTCTTTTAAGGCTCATGTATTCTGCTAAGAGTTGGCGAGGGTTAGCCTTAGTTTCCCATTTGTTTATGAAAGTCTGATATAAAGCTGGAAGATCATTGATGCTACCTAGAGGTAGGCCCTTAAACCATTTCTTCACATCACCCCCTAAGCTCTGGGCAAAGATTCTCATTTTGACTGTATCATCATCTATTTCCATGTAGTCAAAAGAATCTTCCATCTTATCTACATGATGCTGGGCTGTGATGGACTCTTTTGCAGTGAAGTGTGGGATCTTTGACTAATAATCATTTGGTAAGGGTACTAGAGGTTGAGGTAAAACCAGAGGTGCATACCAGGCTGCCATGATGATGTTTTGATGAGGTAAAGGATTGACTTGGGCAGAAGGTATATGGATGATAGGGATATTATGACCAGCAGAAGACTGATGAGCAGATCTAGGGTGACCGAACCCCAAGTTTTGTATGAAATGTATGTTAGGAGGTGTAGAAGGAGGGGTATGTCTATTTCCAAGGTGTCTACCACTTTGGGGTGGTGAGCCAGGAAGCTCAGGGTCTGGCTGGTCTAAAATACTAAATGACCTAGTTCTAGGTAATCTATTAGGTAGGTCTAGGTCAAGGTGAAATTGTGATAGAGCTGTAAGATATTTTGGTGCAGAGTTAGCTCTATAGATGTGGCTAGAAATAGTTGGTCTTTTAGGTGTAGGAGCTCCCTTGAGGATACTCTCAGGGTTGTCAACTATTTCAGGTGGGTCTAGGTTAGGGTAAGCTCTTGTATGAATGGTTCTAGAAGCCAGAATGTTGTTTTCTGACCAAGTAGCTTAACCCTACTTGTTACTACTATTGTGGTTGATGTTGTGATGGAGGCTGGTCTTCCAGTGGAGTCTTATGTGAAACCAAGACAATCCCTGACGAGACTCTGATCACCCGGTGGAGTATTTAATTCATTTGGAGTATGGAGTTGAGGTTGCCAGGTGGAAAGGTTTAGGATGTTTTTGGAGGGTACACTGTCCACCACAGTGCTTATGAGATGTCCCCTTTCAGGGATATCTTCCAAACACGGCAAACTCTAACCAGAGATTGACTGGGAGGGCATTTACCAGATGTTTCACCTCTGAAAAGAGGATGAGATCCGTAGGCTACCTGGCCCTTTCCAGATTCTGTCTAAGAGTATGGGAGAACACAACAAATGGTATAGAGGTTGATGTGTGAATAGGAGTGTTTAACTACCAACCTAACCAGAGATTGAAGGTTTCCTGAGGCTTATGATATAGTAAGGTGAGAAATACTCAGAAATCCCCAGTGGAGTCACCATTATGTTGGAGTTCCCATGTTTTGGCAAGGTTGGTAATACCAAAAGATGAGACAACATCAAACCACTTTCATACCTCAGGATCTAGCCCTCCTAGGTCCAGAGAGGGATCTCTCTATGATTTCCAAAGGTATATGTCTTTGAAGCTCTATGTTAAGATGTTAGGCTAGTTATAAGGCTCGAGTTTTGTTTGTTTGTTTGGTTGCTGGCTATCAGGAAAGAAGGATTCATTGTAAGACCAGGATGAGAAAAGAGGATAAGGGCAGAGGTGAAATATTCCAAGGAGCATTCAAAACCATTGGGCAATGGAGTCAAGAAAGGATTTGCTTACTATCCAATGTGCAAGCTTTCATTGGGCTAGTCATCTAAAACATAGGATCTTAAAGATGATTATGTGATATGAAAGAAAGGAGAGGAGGAGATAACACGGATTTAGAGCACAAAGTTAAAGACCAGCTGGTCGCACAAGGATCCTAGTGGATAGGGCTAACTCTAATTCCCAGTGTTCCCAAATCTTCCAACTAAACCCTTAACAAGAAACATCTAAGAACATATACATTTAATTCATACATCAGAGAGCAGGCAATACCATCCACTACACTGGTTAAATTATCTGAAATCAATTCTTAGATAATACATTTAGAAGAGAAACATTAATGGAAAGGAGAGCAGAAACATAGGGTACCTAACAAGGGTAAATCCTATGCCAATATTCTGATGCAAGCCAGTAGAAACGAAATGAAATGAATGTAAATACAAAGATAGGAAAACATCACCGCTGCTTCAGATCAGGATCCAAAGAAATGTGCTTGTCATATTAAATAGCAATACCAGTCAAGTACAACATGCCAATGGCTGAATACTCAGTCTGAAAACATCTTTGAAAACATCTCTTCCACCTATCTTACAACTTGGCCTGAGAAATTGTGTCTCAGGCTTCTTGCAATTCTACGATAAGTGATCAACAACATTTACATTGAGTTTCTTGTTAATTTATAGCTCAAAGGTGCAAAGAGGGTAAGGTGAAAAACTAAATGCGGCATTAAAACCTACGAAGAGAAGAGGCTGAAACCCATTCTATTTTAACTCCTGTGCATTAATCTCTGCGGTGTTCTTTGGGTGAGTGACCTTCTTTAGACTTGAGATGACTTTGATGTATTAGTACGTGTGTGTGGTGCTATTGGTGAATAAACAAAATATGAATGCACAAATAAAAGTTTGCCATCTGTCCAGCCACCATGAAATAAATGCTCTGATAGTACTGGGGCTGTTTCAGGGTAGAAAATCTCTCCAGAACACGGTGTAGATTGAACACTGTATGGGTGCTTTGTTCTTTATGGAGGAAAAACATTCTGTTGCTGTGGAAAACCCTGATATGCATTGATTTTTGCTTGCTGTACCTTCTGCGTAGTCCTTGGGATCATTGATCTAATGCTTACCTCTAAATCGTTGTATTAAAGCTTAAAACCTTCAATACTGAACGCTGGAATCCTTGATCACTAGCTGATTTTTTCTCCACTGCTCCATAAATGTCTCGATCTGTAAAATATGGGCTTTAATGGCGCTGGATAGTTTTCTTGTGAAGATTGAACAGTCTTGGGATAATATTTATGCCGCCGCTACCATTTCCGGGCATTTCTTTGTAGTACCAGCCTCGAGATTTAATTTTGTCTGCGCAACCTGCCATTGAAGTAGTACATTTGAGCTGTGGCGATTTTTTGCCTTTCTGAAACCTTGCAAAAACACGAAACCTGTTATGAAATCCATGGATGGGGGCGGATGATGTGGATGATAGTGGGACTGTGGAGAAATGGCGAAAAATGCTATGGAATGGTGGAGAACAAAGATTGCGCAAGGTTGGCGAAAAGTGGAACAATTATACGTGAAAACCTTATAATCATCGACCTTTGAATGAATTCACGCACTGGGATGGCAGAGGTACGGTGGATACATGTGGAGGTGACGTGGCGAGACCAGAAGATGACGGAAGAGTCAACAACGGGGATACAATCTGGACCGTCGAATCTAAGAGGAGATCGACGGTGGGAAACACAACGGAGGGCAATGAACGGTGGGCCAGGGGTACGGATGACTCTGGTTAAACTTCGCGCCACTTCGTTGAGCGATGACCGTTGGATGGGCAAGGGCAGATCTGACGGCTGACATGAATATCGCTGCGCGCCCTATACCGAACAATAACGTGCTATGGGATAGCGGTTTTTAAATTGTACAGGAGACAGGTGTCGAGAGGCGTATGGAATCGCTAGCCTATGGACAAATACCGCCTACCGCTTGAAGGCGGTGCGATAGATACCGGTGGTTTTGAAATAGTGCGCTGCGGGGACCACCAGCGGGCACACTCCGAACCGTCGGATCCGCGTGCAAATGGACAGCGATGGCGCGATCAGTGGTTTAAACGGGGAAACACGAACGTCGCGGGTTTAAACGATCGACGTCCGATCTATATGGATCAATGGTTGAGAAAGTGCCCGATAAACATATGGGACAAGCGCCTTCGGGGCTAACGCTCGGTCACGGCGCTAGGTTAAGCCAGGAGGGGGTGCGAGGGCTAGGCCCGGACTATGAAAGAAAATATGATTTTTGGCCCATTTTTAATACATTTTGAAGAGGGCCAAAGGGTAACGATAGGTGAGCATGGTGATTAGACATAAACAAAGGGAGTGAGAATGTTTTAGAGGATTTACGGGATGGACGGGGCGAAATTGCAAAGGGAAGAAAGGGGCAACATGGAGAGTTCTGCAGAGGGAAATTTATCAAAGGCAAAGGCATAGGAGACCCCAAGGATGATGTGTCTTCGGGGAGATGCATTCCTTGAGGGCTCAAAAAACAATTTTAGCCCCCTACTTTGCTCCGTCAAAAATTTATAAGGGGGCTATGGAATCCTCAGTAAAGTGGAAAGTTACTGAGAAGAGGTGAAAAAAACTAGAAAGAGGAAAAATTTAGTTTTAAAGAGCTTTTGTGGAAAAAACAAAAGTAAAGCCTAGGCTAAAGGAGAACAACATCCTAAATTAACAGGCTGTAGTTATGGAAACATGTTGAGGGAAATAAAGCTTAAATAAGCCATTCCTAGGTAATAAAGAGGCTATCTACACTTTGGAGGAATTGGTCTCTGCTCGGGGGAGTTGTGGATTAAAGCTCAAGGTTGGGTGGCAAATAGTCTTTACCAGAATTGGTATGCACAATTATTAAATTTTGTCTTATGATTCTGCTATAATCTTGATATTCTGTTGTACATCATAAGTGGTTAAAGAATTAGTTTAGATGAATATTTAGACCAATAATTATAAAACCTTTTGATAGTTTGTTGTGTGCTTAGAAAGAAATTGTCATATGTATTTACTAGAAGTTTAACTGTAGCAGGTATAGTTAAATTCTCTGTATAGTTACATAGACTGGAATAAGTAGTTGACCAACACACAATATATCTAAACCCAAATAGAAGGGTTTAAATCTGTTATTAGGTCTCTGTTAGAAATTTTATTTCAGATGTAGAGGACACATAGTTTGACCATCTATAATTATAAATGTACTTAACTGTAATTATTGAGGCTATGAATAAAAATACATAGTTTATTTCTGTAAGCTAATATTGAAACAGATATGTATACACTTGAGTGATTAATTACAAATAAATCATGAAAGTATAAATCTACATAATTAACATACTTCAGATTTAAACTATATAAATTCTCAATTTCAGAAACATTCATACATATAGATGCAATATGGGGATTGAAAAGGAACCATAAAACAATTATATAATTGTTTAGAGTATGTGAACTCCTCTTATAGAGGTAAATATAAAAACATACTATAATTCAATTAAAATATCAGTTACAACAATCCATGTCATATTGACTGAAAGTCATCCCTTACTAAAATTAATTACAAAATGTACAATTTACATTGATAAATATCATTAGAGCTAGATGGCTGAAATCTATACATTGGAACGACCGACCTGCAGCCTGACGAAACTTGTTGTCGGATTTGTTGATAACAAAGTGAAGGAACTGTGAGAGAATTCTAGGAAATAGAATTTAGCTGTAGGTAAACACATATAACTATGTTGGACTAAAATAAATCATGATAAATTAAGTATGAAATGCAATTATTAAAATAGGTAGGAGTTCAAATTGTACCTGTTTAAAGTACCAGAAGGGATTATTCTTTACAAGAAAATATCACGATATTACTTTCAGAAAATACATGAAATAAAATAAGTGTGATACTTGTAATTAGTTAAATTTCATAGGAAGATTTCCAATTCAATTAAAGAATTGAATATGTAAAGTACCTTTGTTAAAGACTAAAACATAGTATAGGGTGGTTGAGTATGTTGTGGAAATTAAATATGGAAAAGAGGCTTTTTCTTGAATTAGAAAAGAATATATTATTATAAGAAAACATAAATCTGAGTTACACTCTGGATGATTTATGAAAGTTAAAATATTATTTTCATAAGCCTAGAAATAAGGGATATATATATAGATACATATGAACTGAAGTAAAAATGTAATTAATTGAACAAATTGATATACCTCTGCGTTCATGAAATACCAAGTTGGATATCAACTATCGAACTATGTATTAGAAGGCTGAAAAGAGAAATATGGTATAGACAATAACTATATATGATATTTCATCTAATTGAATATCTACAGTACTATAAAAAGGAAAATCATAAAACTATGTTATAATTACAGAGATTTAAGTGAAGTACAGAAAAATGGGAACAATGAATAATAATTTACAGAAATTAAAAATCCCAAAATTAGAAATACAGTGTTGCAAATTGGAAATTGTAATACATTAAAAATGAAGCCAAAAAAGCTTCTTTGTTATTTCCACTATAAGTTGAAATTACAAGTATATAAAAGACAGAGTATCAAAATTTCCATTAAAGTTTGGAACGAC
Source organism: Pinus albicaulis (assembly GCA_034641835.2). Lineage (NCBI taxonomy): Eukaryota > Viridiplantae > Streptophyta > Pinopsida > Pinales > Pinaceae > Pinus > Pinus albicaulis. The sequence goes on from CM076579.1 coordinate 1,298,923,310, forward strand.
GGTACTGAATTGAGAAATTTAAAGTTGTATGAGTTATAACGATATAAGCATGTGCCGAGAGTTAAGAACTTGGTTTTCCAATTGGTCTCATCGAAAATTGTTAACTTAAATTATTTGATCTAGAAGAGAAATGAGTAGTTGGAAATTTCCAATTCGCATACAAGGAATGCAATTGGGGAAATGAGACCGTAAATGAGAAACAAGGTGATTGTGTAATAAAACCAAATAAAATGGTATATTCAAATAGCCTAGTGACCAGGTAATTATACAAGAAATACCAATGGCACAGTGGGAGTTTCATATCGAAATTTCATTGTAAGCTGAAATTGATATCTGTTAAAAACACTAGAGCCCCATTACATTTCAAATAAACCGAATTCTTTTAAAATATTGTACAAAGGAGGAGTGGAATGAATCCATTCATATATAAGATATGAAGAGCGTAAGTGATATATGAAACTCAGAAACAAGAGTAAATTATGTTCCAAAAAATCAAATCTGAAGGAAAGTGGAAGTTCACTGTATTTTTCTATAAGGGAACTATATTACATTTTAACCTAAATGTGTAATGACTGCTCAGGAATTTGGTAAATGGATTTGGGGAAAATCCATTTCTATTTCCAACCAGAAACGAGCACCGATAACAATAAAAATTTGTGTTCTTCTGAGGAAAAGAAAAAATCAATTTGTAGTAAATCCATTCAGTAAATGATAAACCCAGCAAACAAAGATGGTGGTGGGAAGTTAAATTCTGCAACTTACCCAAAACGCTGAGAAGTACTGAAGCTCAATTTATGTAGGGAAAAACAATGCTTCTCTGGCCTGAATGTGAATTTGTAGGAAAGGGTTTGAAAATACCATAACATGCAATAACCAAAGCGATTTATTATATAAATTGAAAGTGATAATACACGGTATGGAATAGACTCACAGAAGGAGTAGAATTCCAAAATAAATTCGATGAGTATGAAAATTAATAAATACAATAATAATATCCAAATTTGGAAAACGAATGTTGTATTAAACCAAATCTTACCCGAGTATACTCTCAACATAGATATAATACGAAACAGCCAAATGCCTTCAGCTCTGATTAGTTATCCTCCAGGAAAACCAGAGAAATGATGAACAACCGAGAAGATAGTCTCGGATACAAAAAAATTCACAAATGAAATTAAAAAATGTAAATTCGAAAACCCTAACCCTCGTCATTTGGACTAGGAGGGAATACGAATAGATATGAATAGTTGAGTTCACAACCCATCCACCATACATCTGTCCTCAACATAAACGTAACCCATGTGATGAGTAGTACCAGAAGTACGAAGAATTAATGATTGTTAAAAAATAAAAGATAAGGGATAGCTAGTATAACTGTTGAGTTAATGGAGTTGACACCGTAATTAAACGCGTAGGATGTTTCATTCACCAAAAGATAACTTAAGCATTATGACAATCACCGAGTACATTACAAGGCTAACTAATTAGATGGTTATGTTAGTGAATATGATATATCATTTGAATAGCAATTAAAAATATGGTTAGTGAGAATGGATATAAGTGAAAACGATGAGTAAACGTATGGTCCTAAACCTTATTCATAATATATATTGTTCTAAGTTCGATTTTAATCTAATATATGGGTTTGTCCATAGAATAGAAATGAAAATTATATCGATAGGGATATAAGGATAAGGTAACATATATATTTGAAAACCATTAATCATATGGGTCATACCTTATGAGGAATTAAGATAGGATATATAGGTGTAATGTGTTTGTTTGTACATGATATTCATATATATTGAGGTATATATATATAATATATATATATATATATATATATATGTATATGTATATATGTATATGTATATGTATATGTATATGTATATGTATATATGTATATGTATATGTATATGTATATATACATATACATATACATATACATATACATATACATATATACACATACACATATACATATACATATACATATATACATATATACATATACATATACATATACATATATACATATAGACATATACATATATATATATACATATATATATATACATATATATATATACATATATATATATATACATATATATATATACATATATATATATATACATATATATATATACATATATATATATACATATATATATATACATATATATATATATATATATATATAAAACTAAAGTATATTTATGATTTTTATAAAAAATATGTAGAAAAAAAATATCAAGGGCTTGATTTGGATTGCTTTAAACTTTGAGGTATATACACATAAGGAATAATTGGATGTAGAAGATGAGATGTTGAGATGAAACATAATGCCCACTAAAACTAGGAAATGCCCATGGGAATAATAGAGGCAATGAGAAATACGAGAAATAAAATCCATTTACTACTAAAATGTGGGTTGTGGCATAGTAATTTATGTTATCTCCTAGTGCATTATTTTGAGATAAAATTAAAGTAAGGGGATGTAAAACATGATGCAATAGGTGACCCTAAGATTTTCCTATCAAAATCGTTTCATTCTCACATCATTAAATTCAACAGATACTTTACAAGGAAATGTTTTAACGATAAGAGTAACATTAACTTTATTTAACATCAAATTAACATCTTTTGGACACCATTTTCTTTGGGCCAAAAAACACTCCATGGACTCATTCTGCATTGATTTTGCATTTGAGGTTTGTTTTTCGTATCCTAGTAGCATCTAAGTGTGTCAATATGGGTGTCACTATTTCATATTACGTGTCATTACGATGTCATGTATGTGTCATACTAGAGTCATTATAGCAGCAACAATCATTATCTTTTTAGTTATTTTAGGTCATATTATCCCTTATCTAGAGCTACCAACACATTGTTTACTATTCATTTTATATCATATTATCGTTGTATTACACCATTGTTGAGTTATGATAGAGTTATTTTGTGTTGTTACTACATCCTTTGCATTGTATTGATGCCTACTGAGAGCTGCCAGTAACTAAAGTCATTTTATTTTAACATCAAAATAGTGATATTATTACTAGTAATTATTTTTATTAATTTAATTTCTCATTAATTAATCATTAAATAATTATTAATTTTGTTTATAATTAAATGTTGACGAAATTGATGATCATCATAAATCTATCTTACAACACACTTTAATCATGACAAAAAAAACCATGTATATATATAAATACAATACCCAACTAACATTTGATAAATCTTACAACTTACAAGTGTAATAGGCCATGCATTCATAAACACAAATAAGAAATTTCGCTATAATAACATTCATTCAATTTCACATGGAAGAAAAGAAACATGTATATATAAAATACTTCAATGATGAAATTAGAAATTAAATCGTACAATAACCATGTAACTTTTTGCGCATGTAAACAAGTGGTACACTACCACTTGAGGAATTAAAAACTAAACTTGCTATACCACAATGTATGAAAACATGTGCACATATAATGAAATGAAATGTATTTGAAATGAAAAGTTTTTAGTGCCTTCCTCATTTTTTAAGACTTTTTTCTTCCCCATTATGTAGAACATAATAAATGAACATGAATTCAATCGAACTAAAAAAATGCTAACATCTAAATGTGTAATTCAAAAACATAAAGGTTAAAGAGTTGCCAATACCATCTATACATCTGAATTACCATTGTCAATATCAACTTGGAAGAATATAGTATATTTCAATCAATGAATGAATAATTTCAACTATTTTTAAGTTAAGGAAAAAATCTTAGTTAACTATTAATTATTTGGGGCATCACTCCAAATTTTATCCTCGAATTTATGAAGGAAATAAAATAATATATAGATTTATAACCAAAACATAGAGATACAATGAAGCTTCGACTTCAATTAGTAAATGGAAAATGTTGAAATTTTATACATGCGTAATGAAAATAAACTAGCTTGAACGATGGTAGTTTATATCCGAGAAGAGATGTGACGGTGACACACCTTCATTGAAATCGTGTTATAATGAGGCTCGCAGACTCCGTTTTATCATAAATAAGTAATGAGAAACCCTAAACATAAAAAAGCCTAACCCTAGGAGATTAAGCTCCAAAGGCTTTTGGGCCTCGATAGTAAGTTGAACATCAACTTCCCATGGTCATAACTTTGGCATACGATATCTATTTGGCACGCATGATAGTCATCGGAAAGTTCTACCCGAGAAGTATTTTTAATTTTTTAATGGATTTCACAACCATCGTCATCCTATTTCCCAAAAAGGTGTCATTTAGGGCCTTGAAATGACTATGAAAGTTTAGGACCTATACATTGCCAAAATAGGAAATTTGTGTTGTGAGCCACTCGGAATAGGTGGGTGGAAACTAATATCCACCTAGATTAGCCCTAACACATTAGGAAGTAATGGTATCCATCGCATCGAATGCCTACATGAGATGGGGAAACTTCTATTGAACTCGACCCCGGTGAACCACTTTCCTTAGTGCAGAGCTAGCTCGCTTTGGAAACTCGATATAGCTAGATCCTTTGTTGGTGATTACCCTTAATCCGTGTGTCCATGATATGATCAATCGTGGCATGTTCAATGAAACTTGGGTTGACATCGTAAGTGTCAACTACTCTATGATTTCTAATGTGTTCAATAGGGGTAGGAAAGTATGTCCAAAGGGCGATGTACATTAAACATCGGGTGCAAAGCCAAGGAAGGGAGGGATACTTAGCTCAAAATTGTTGTCACCCACAACCTCGGTGTTGGTGTAGGTACATAGCAGTGGTTGAAGCTTCGACATGGGCCCCCGTAAGGTGCCTCTACAAATGCATCCAAACCTCATCTCCCACTTGAAACTTGTGTGGCACCTAGTGTTGATCATGACATTATTTATTTTATTATTGGTTTTTTGCAAGATATAATGGACCTCGCTAGTCGATATATTGAATTCGTTCAATAAACTTAAGTGCCCTTTTCCACTTTCGATCGAACACGTGTAGATTATGCTTGTGTAGCCGTAAGGGGAAGTGCGACATAATGGGACCCAATGGTTGAAATCCCAAGCCACTTGAAAGGGGGTTATGGCCAATTGAGCTATGGAGAGGTATGTTGCGCTTATGCTAAACATAGGGAATACTCTCATCCCATTTTCATGGATGCTTGGATTTGTACAATTGCAAATGTGCATGATAATCTTGTTAATGGCCTTTTTCTAGCCATCATCACAGGGTGAAAGGCAAAGTTAGTTTGGTGAGCTTGGTGTCCAACAATGACCAGGCTCAACCAAAATGTGATTAGGAACCCTGATATCTCGATATAATATGATGGTCCTGCAGATCCAAGAATGTACCTACACTTGTTTGAAGAAGAGATTGGAAATGGATTATGCGATAACATTCTTTCTCTTCGCAGGCAACCAAGATGGCCATCTTAGAAAATCTATCAACAACCACAAACACATAGTCATTACCATGCTCGGTGTAGAAGGAAGGCCAAAATTATAGTCCATTGAGATGGATTCCCAAGGCCAATTAGGAGAACAGTTTGTACAAGCCTTTCTTGGCTAATGGTTGGTTTGGAAATGACACAGAAATGTGGAACCTAATATACTTACCAACATGTTATCAAAGTTTGGCCAATAAAAATACTTGTGTAGTACTACCATCGTCTTCTAACATAAAAGTACTTGTTACCAAACTATAAGTTGCCTCCAAAATAAGCTTGGCACACTCATTTGAAAGAACACAAAAGGTGTCTTAGTAGCACAACAATCCATACCGGAGGTGAAATATGGAACTTACTTTCCCGCCATCAACATCTAGTAGGTGGCAACAAATTTCAAGTCATTTTTGTATAGTTGTGGTCATCCATAGGTCTTGTTCCCACAAGAGCTAAGGACTATGGTGAGAGCCACAATCTAAATAACCGAGGTAGTATGTGATATGATTTGTGTTACCCTTCTTATATTTTATGTTTAAATGGAATTATTTAAGGTATGTTGGGAAATTCTAATGACAAATACTATGTAACTTCCCTCATGTTTGCATAAATTAAAGAGGCATATGATCTATGTGGATGACCATCTCCTTCCCCTAAATGTAATGTTTCCATTTAGTGTAGCCTCGCACAAGGAATACATCTCCTTATCATAGGGCAGGATATCTCCGGACAATATCGTAGAGTGTTTTTCTATGATAGGCCACTAAATTTCCTAGATAAATGAGGATTTCACTGCTAATTCCACAGTCAAAGACATTTGTCTCAATCTCAAATAGCTGCTACATGTCTAGTAAGGTGAGGACTAGTGTAGAACAAAGGTGGTATTTTAACTACTTTTCTGACTTCCTTCTATTGTCACACAAAACAAAACAAAAAATTTGATTTTTCTCCTCGCCCTTGGTCACTTGAAATAAGGGCCAAGGGATATAATAGAACCCAAACATGAATCTTTGTGAAGTTAGCAAGGTCCAAGAGGTCGCAAATCTATATTAGAGTTTTCGACGTTACCAATCCTCGAATTACTTGGATCTCGTTGGATCCACATGCACACCTTACTCATCAATATTGTAGCTTGGGTATCGGACCTTGTCCATTTTAAAGGAGAATTTTTCCGTTATCACATAGCTCGTGCTACCACAGAGTATGAAGAACTTGTTGAATATGATGCAAGTTTTCTTCCCAACTTTCATTTGTAGAAAATATAACAACGGATTCAATCCAATCTTATAATGTACTAAAAACAAGATACTCGAATCCTTCTACACCTATGGAAACAAAACATGATCGCACAATCACATAACAAGTAAGAAAAATAAATAATCAATCGCACAACACAAGATGTATCTGGGAAAGTACACCGCCTAAAACCATGCTATAAGTGTATATCGTATAAAGTCAAATTTTAGAAACAATCCAATGCTTTCTCTCTCAAGAGAAACTCTCAAAGGCCACAACTATCTCACATTGATCTAGGAAAAATCGGACAAATACTTAGCCAATTATCCGCCTTCTCAACCTCGCTCTTGCTCATGCATTCCCGAGGAATTAAATCCCTATTAAATAGGAAAATCCATTTCCTCGATTTGGTAATCCTTCCTAGGCTTCCAATTGAATCTATAAATTACATGTACAATTTTCTAATTATACAATTGATATTTATCATCCCTTTAACCCTTGGCCTCAATTGGGCCTTCCTTATAACTAACATGAAAACATATATTTATAGCGTGAATTACCGCTTAACCAATTGATCACTACTCGTGAATTAAATAAGATTTAATTCACTTGACCTCTCACTAGCTCATCACTCAAATAGAACTAGTTAAACCGATTTTAACTCAATTTATTGAGTTAACTAATTACAACTCACAAATAACCGTAACTAGACCACCTTAAATCATGGGAGAAATCTACATGCATCCTCTTAGATCCTCAACTCGAATTTCATAAGATAACCATCATTCCGACTTATTTAACTAATACAAGTTGTCATGAGATGAAATTACAATTTCTCTTCCAGTTTTAATTAAGGGGAAATTAAATTAGAAGCCCCGCTTGGGGTGTCATTTCAACACTCCCTCTCAATAAGAAATGGATTATTTTTCTACCCCGTTCCCCGCCTTTGTGGAGTTTGAATTTTATTCTTGTCGCACCTTCATCAAGATGTTCGTATATTGTTCCTCCGTGGTAATGTACTCTAATGACATAATCCGCCTCCGAACACAACTTCTCGATGGTGATACTAAATATCAATATGCTTGGACCCGTCATGGAATACTAGATTAACCGAGAGTTTGATGCAACTCTCGTTATCACAATGCATCACCATCGGATCCATATGTTGACCAAACAAACCAACAAGTATCTTCCTCATCCGCATGGCCTCACATGTCGCCTAACCGGCCACCTTGTACTCGCCCTCTCGATGAACTAAGTGAAATTGATCTATCTTTCCCGTTGTACCAAGAAACTTTTGTTGATCATATATGTCAAGATGCCTTACAATGTGCTATTCCTGGCCGGATGGAATTCCCGCCCAATATGCATCGATGAAGTCCCTCAAGCTTCACTCCTATCCTTTGTACCATAATCCATACTCGTCATGCCTTCGATGTATCTCAACACATGCTTCCCGCCTTCCAAAAGGTCTTGGTCAACTTAATCATAGCTTGGCTTAGTTGGTTAATCGCGTAGTACATGTCGGGTTGTGTGTTCACCAAATACATGAGTGAACTCACAAGCTTCCCGTAAAAAGTAGCATCCACTACTTCACCCGAAGTAGCATCCTCCTTCCTCCATTTTCCCGCAAGAGGAGTCTCCATGGGTTTGGCGTTCTTGTGGAACTTACCGTAATCTCCTTGGAATACTTTCCTTGAGATAAAATAACTCCCCATCTCTTTTCCATATTTCCAATCCAAGGAAGAAAAGAGCCCCATGGCCTTCATCTCAAATTATCGTGTGAGATCACTCGTAAGACTTCATGAGTTGATCATCACATGTTAGTATCATATTATCAACATAAAGTACAATAATCAAAATCTACCATCAACCAAAATACAGGTTCACATCCCGCCACCTGTGAAGCCCAAACCGATGAAATAGTTGTCAATCCTCGTGTACCAAGCACGAGGTGCTTGCTTCGGCCCATACAATGCTCTCTTGAGTTCGCACACATGTAACTCCTTGTATAAGGTATCAAAACCTTTCGATCGTTTAATGGGCACTTCTTCCTCAATAAATCCATTAAGAAAGATTGCATTTACATCCCTCTAATGTATCTACCATCCCATCCGTTGAGAGTGCAAGGATGGATCTAAAATATGAGTACCTTGCAATCGGTGCAAAAGTCTCATCATAGTCAATCCCCTCCATCTAAGAGAACCATCTAGCCACAAATATAGCCTTGTGTTTCTCCACACTCCCATCTTCTCGCCCGATTCACCTTGTAGACCCATCTAGATCCTACAACCGACTTCCCCACTAGTCTTGGGACAACTTCCCATGAACTCGCTTCTAATAATGGATTTACACTCCTCAACCATGACATCAACCCAAATTGGTTTTTGCATTGATTCCCTCAAAAGAGGATGGTTATGTCACAATACCTTCGCTCATAAGAGCCATTTATCCATTATACCTCTTTGGGGACCTTCTTCCGCCACGTTGTGATGTGGGTGCTCCTACATTAACTCTCGCATCCAAAAATAATCTATCAGCCTCTCTAGTGCACTTCCTTCCATCTCTAGTGGGATGTCTCCCCGCATGAGTGGTTTCTACCATTGTCCGTTCCTCTACTTGTGGCTACTCCACATCCTCGAGGTTTATCCTTCGAGCCATTATCTCCTCAACTACATGAAACTCAAGCTCCCTCTCAAGGGACAATCACATGGCTTTGTCTTCATCAAACTTCACATATCTTTTCGACCACTCGTCATCCTATGGGGCCGGCAAGCACACCCGATAGTTGTGAGTTGTATCAAGATACCCAAAAATATCCCAAATCTGTTGTTGGTTCTAGCTTCTTCCAACCATCTTTAGTCACATGGAAATAAACTATGATGAACCAAAAAAAAATTAAATAAGACACATCTAGAATCTTTTACCTAAAATCCTCCTCGAAGTGTACTCATCCCAAGTATCCGATGAGGAATTTTGTTCTACATAGATGTTGTTGTATTGCATGCTTCCACCCATAGATGAAATGGTAGGGCCCCATCATGAAACATAGCTCGTGCTCCTCCCACACAATAGTTTTTTTCTATATTTCTTGTTGATTTATGGGGCCCAGACCCAGGTTCAGAGCATGGTTGCATGAATAAAAAACCTACTATCACCGACCCTTTCGGCAACGATCCGTCGCGCAGCCAAAGTCTCACATGAGGAACATAGGGGATGCCGTAACTAGGTTTCTCCATCCAGAGGGACAATGGAGTGTGGCTTTAGGGATTATATTCCTTCAATACTTAATATAGTTTCAAAAGCGTATATACCGATTATACAAATACTACTTTTCAACACTTCGCCGAACTATATTGGTGATTAAGCGATTTACCTTTAACAAGCATAAAACAACATAAATAACAATAAATAAGACTTCACGATGCAATTATAAGTAAACCCAACTATAAATACTGCATAATATCAAAGTACAAATAAATCAAACACTTTAGCAATTAACATAGATCTCTCTTTCAAAAGTCTTTCATTAATGCTCGCATCTTCTTAATACAATATGTTCCACCTTGCGCACTCAACCGCAAGGGTTTGAGCACTTAGCCGTAGAATCTAAAGGTCTGCGCACTCAAATTGTAGGAGTCGTTTCTATAACCCAAACCATAGAATAAAAACTCAAAATAGCCTTACATCCAAAAGCATTATATGACTTAAATTATGTTACTTCTCAAGGTCTATCCTAGATTCCTTATAAAGTATTTATATTTACAATAACATGGTCCGAAAACCATGGGCGGAACTCAACGTACACAAATTTATCCCCATCTCTTTTACAAAATAAGGGCTTTGACCCACCCTGTAGCCCCTAAGACCTCTAACAAAGCTCCGTGTTGCGCACTTCGCTCCTTGATTTGCGCAGTCTTTTCTCAAAATGTTCAATCGAGGGGTACTCCGTCCAACAAGCCCCTAACACAAAACTATGACTCGTCCCAAATCACTCCCCGCCGATGTGCACTCGATATTTTCTTTGATGCCACTCAAGGCATCCCTTAGAGGTGGAGCTGCTTCGACGCATCGCTTCTCAACTTCATGGATTTCTTGGCCGCAATGTCTCGTAGTTGGCCTTGCAATTTTGGCGACAATATCCTTCTACATATCCGCAATAGCCTCCCTTCGCCTTTTTTCTCTTTCACGCTTTGTGATATATGACCGACTCAAAGCCTCCCATGGCCGCGTTATGGCCGTGATAAGTTGTTCTTTCGTGCAACTCATCGATCTTTCCCTACAAAAATTTACCTTCGAGACAGTATATCATTGACCGGTGCCGCAGTCTTAGCCGTAACTTTAATATGGTCCATTTGTTCTAATTTCTCGCATTTCTTCGATCATTTTCACATGGGGGTCCCTCTCGTAGTGAGGCCTAGACATCCATAACGTCTTCAAAAATTTGAAGGCATTTTGGCCATGGATTCAATCTTATCATCAGTAGCCTTGATCTCGCCTTGCGTGTCGCTCCGAACCTCGGTGGAGTACAGTCGCAATTGCATTTGTAGCTCAATTATCTTCATCCGCATCTCGAGTCGCACCTTGTCAACTTCGGCTTTGGAATCCTTGACCGTTGTCGTGAGTTTTGCCACTTTTTTTCCGCCGCACCGCCGCCGTGTTCGAATTTCCAGCCTAGGTAGGCTTCGCCGCAAGCCTTTGAGATGGATTCCTCCAATTGCCACCGTGCGCGATCTATGCATCGTGCTCCTACACGTACTCGTTGTTTTTCCTTAGCCATTTTCTTCCGCTCTTTCTTAACATCCCAGATAACTAGCAGGCACACTCTCTTGGATCCGCAATTCTTCCATGACGCCCTTTTCGAACGTGTGCGTGTCTTCAAAGGAAAACAAAAGGTTGAGCCTTGTGTTCTACCTACCAAACACTCTATGCCGCATTTTCTTCATAGTGTCAAAATATATGTACATGCAGTATCGAACCGTGTGGATATCGACTACAATTTCCAATTCCGTTTCGTTGTATTTGTTGGCCCTCAATTTTGGTCAATTTTTCCTACTTCTATAAACCCACCTATTTACCACCATATTCCATCTTATATCATACATATATGACTCATTTTAGCCTTATTATGCATATTCACAATTAAATTAAGTTTTTCAATTTTTAGAATTTTTTGTAAAAATTGGGTTTTAAGAATATTTTCAATACTAAAAATTCCTATAATAGCTCCATTGAAGTCACATGTGCAGGACACCTAGGCGAGAGATGCGCTGTTTTTTTCATATATTGTGGAGAGATTAGGAACCATAGATGGAAAAATACTTATCAGTTTGGTCAAACCGAGTGCTAAAATTGTGCTCTGCCACGTCGGTCAAACTTGACTCCGTCATTCGTAAATCCATAGGAAAAAGGGCAAATTAGTATTTTTTGGGATTTTCCTAATTTTTTGAACACAATGGATGAGAGTTCCACCTAAATGGATGGGATTAGGATGGATAATAATGTTAGAGACATTATAGCTAAGTTTTTTTTATTATTTTTCTATTTAAACCAAGTTTATGGACCATTCAAGCATGTTGAATTTGTGTAATTTTGTATTGGAGACTTCTCCGAAGAATTTGAGATAATTTGAAGAAACAAGCTCCATTTCTATTCGTTGTTCATGCCGTGGATCATTGATTAAGTTTTTGTAGCCGAGAAGTTCTTCAAGTGTGCAAGCCACAGTCGGGAGGGTCCCTACACCAAGCTAAGTACACTTTGGTTAAATAAGCATAGTTTTCATGCAATAGTTCTTGCTTGTATTTGTTATTCATCATTTAGATGTGTGAAAATTTATTATGATTGTCGGATAATTATTGGTTTAATTATAATTTGGATACGAAAGGAAAAACAAGAATTTAAGTTAAATTCTATTTCTATCAAATCATAACAACAACTAAAATTCATCCTCTTTAGTTTCCTTTCTTGAATTATTTCTTGAATTTCAAAATTTTTAATGTTGGTAATAATTTTGGAATAGAATTGTAAAGAAGGAAACTCGACCTCCTAAGTTAGGAGCCTCTTCTCTATACCCCTATACATCATAAACTATTGTTCTCTTCATTTTCTCTTCTTAAATATAGTACTCCGTGGGGAAGGACAAATCCGAGATCTCCTAAGTTAGGTTTCCTTCACTTACTAAATATTGAATCATAAAATTTTTAGTTAGATTTTTATATTTGTAATATGCATTTCTTTCAACTTCTAAACTTTTTTCTTCTAAAATCGACTTCACTTGAAATCCATATATTTTGGACATGCTTCCAAGTCTACAAACTGATCGACAAGTAAAATAAGTACGTTAGTTTACTTAGTAAATTGATCCAACATTTTTGGCGCCGTTGCTAAGGAAGCATACTTCAATATATTCAATTAGGAAGATTTCAAAAAAAACACACACACACACACAACAAAAACAACAAAATTTAGTTTTTTTTTATAGTTATGTTTCTTTATGCCTAGAGAAAGAGATCAAAAAGGTAGATTTACTAAACAAACCCCCCAAAAACTCAACCACCCATAGGAGCAGGACCACTGTGAATAATTACACCAATATCGAAGACTAGATTTAGAAGAATTGGAAGAAAAAACAAAGATTAGGAAAAAGATTGACTTATTAAAAGACAAACCTTGTTAGCCTATGAAGTGAAAAGAAAGCAAACGCCAATAGAAACATCTTTCTGCGTAAAAACAAAAGGAGACACAGAAACCAATTATTAAAAAAATTAGAGCAACCAATTTTTGAACACATAAATAACCAACCTTGACTTTATTGAAACATTAAAAACAACCAAATAGTAATGATTATGAAGGATAAGGATATTATATACCAATATTAACTTCTAACAAAGACCCGTATGACAGAAACAAAAATAGTGTAAGGCAGAAAAAGAGAGAAAGAAAGAGAATAGAAGCATAGAGAAAAAGAGAAGAAAGATGCAAAAAGAGAATATGACAATAAGAGATGTAATGATATAGAACCATACAATGATCGTGAAGTTTTGGCTTCCCAATTCTGCATACACAAGAGAAATTCCTGGAGAGGAGGTAAAAATGAAGAATATTCCACCTTCCGTTTTGCCGAATTTATACGAAATGTCTATTGAAGATCCCCCGATTCATTTATGTTTGAGTTTTATATTTTATGTTGTACTTATGGATATAAAAATGACACACATAAACTTGCCTCTTCGTCGCTACTCTTAAAGTAGCCGCACTAAAATGGTTTATGGGACTAGGAGAACACAATATTACCTCTTGGGATGACATGAAGAGAATTTTTATTAAGAAGTGTCAAGCCTATTACGTGCCTAGAGATTCAAAAGAATATATTTTCAGGATGTCTAAACAATAATATGAGAGTTTGGAAGAATATTTAGAATGATTTATTTACAATTTACAAAAATCCAAACAACACTCTTTGAATCCCGATACCATTCGCACAATTTTTCAAAGGTATACGAGATGAATACCTTGATATTATGAATGTAATGGGGAAAGGAGACATCACAAATTTTCCATTTGATAATATTGCCGAACCGTGTCAAAAATATTCCAAGGGAAGAGCAAAGAGTGGAAAAAGAGATGTAACTTCAAGAGCTTCTAAATTGGCAACAGGAGGAGTAACAAGAGTAGAGATAGGGATTTTGTTATAAAACTTTAAAACTGATCTTTTGAGCACTTTAGGAACACACCTGATGTATTGAAAGCCAAGAAAAAGGAGGATGAACAAGATCGTATCCTATCAATATTTTGTTCTAAGTGTAGAAAGAAGCATCCACTAAGAGATTGTCCTTTGATAATATTCAGTATGTGGACTTTGCATTAAAATAATTCAACTAAATATTATCCAAAGCTTAAAGAATTGCAAGTAAATTAAATGGAAGAAGTACAAGGGATTTATTCTCTTTACTATATAACCAAGGACACCTTGGTAGCCAAGGTTTCCGTGTATGACCCGAATTTACCCCAACAATTTTCTCAACAAATCCCTCGTAATTTATCAATATCATCTCTTCTCAAACTTCACTTCGAATACTCCCATGCCATGGTAGGCTTGGCCTCCACAATAATACCAAACCAACTTGACAAGGTTAGTGAGGATATAGTTATGGAACCCAACCGCCTCAAAAATCTATCCTCAACAACAATACCAATCTTATCCTCAATAGCCATATCAACCATATCCTCAATAACCATTTCAATATCAACAATTCCAAAGAACATCCTCAATCAATGCAATTTCCACAAAAAAATCCCGAACCCTCATTAACTCAACCACAATAGCTTCGCCTACCTTCTAACCAACCCCCACCTAGACCAACTCAATTGCGCCTCATCCAAGAGAAATCCCGAGTAACAAAGTGAAAAAACCAACATATAATGTGTAAGAAGCAACACATTTTCCTACATATTCTATTCTTCCTATTCAAGACATCCACTTAAGGTCCGGAAAAGTATTGCACAAGTATTCTCCACCAATCATATAAGAACAACCGAACAAGGAGAAAAATCTGAAAATTTCGATCCATAAAATCAATTCGATAAAGGAAAAACTCGTTATGACTCAAACACCACCTTATCCGCGTAAAGGTTAGTAGAGTAGAAAGCTTCAATTTCTCTTCCTGAATTTGATATTTTGGATGAATTAAAGAATTATTATGTCAAAATTCCTTTGTTGCAAACTATCAAAGACATTCCAATCTATGAAAAAAAAGGAATTATGTATTAAGAAAACTCGGCGTAAAGAAAAGAGATCCACCCACAATCCAAGTCATTGGAAAATTAGCTATTCTCATGTCCGTAAAAACAACAATTGAAAAGTATATTGATCCCGGGATACCTATGGTTACCATTTGAATCAATAATTTTTCAGTTTCTAACATTTGGATTGATCTAGGAGTCGCTATAAATGTCATGACAACAAAGACTATGAAATATCTAAAATTGCCAAATATTGGACCTTACTACTAATTTTAGAGCTAGTAGATAGATCTAAAGTTGCACCAAAGGTAATATTAGAAGACATAATTGTTTCTTTGGATTCATTGAATATCCTATAGACTTTCTAATCTTGCAACCAAAAACAAATCTAGAGGCCATCTCAATTTAGGCAGTACCTCATGATTAGGCCCAAAAGAGATGCCTTCATTGGATGCAGACGAGAAGTATGATCATAGCACATGGAGATGAAAGGAAACATGTTACAATCTATCCTCTAGCTCAATATCCTTCTTTATTATCATGGTTTGTTGACCAAAAAACAACAAGAAACTCAACTGCTCTAAGTATTAATCAAGTCTTTAATTTTAGAGAAGAGGAAGAAAAATGAGGATTTAATAGACCTTTTCATCTCAAAACCTCGATATTTCGAGCGCCTACGAATAACACAATATGAAGTCGTTAAATCATATTTTGAATCAATGTTTTTAGGAAAAATTTACCATTCAATCATTGCACCATTTGAAATCATTTTTCCCGTTAACTCAATTACCAATTCACAAAGCAAAAATCATTGAAATCAATCCTAGAAAGAGTGTAAATATTGGTAATAACCTATAATAATCAAGCAAGAACACCAGGAAATTTCATTATTACATAAATATTCAAAAGCTTTTTCCGGGATTATATAGACATGCAAGGAATTCATCCAAAGACATGTATTCACCATATCTACACCGATGATCATATCAAACTAGTTTGAAAACCACAAAGAAGAATTAATCTTATGATGAAAGAAATAGTCAAAGAAGAACAAAAATTTCTTTACGTGGGATTCATCTATCCTATTTCGTATAGTCAATGGGTTTCTCCCCTAGTTGTGGTACCAAAGAAAATGGAAAATGGAGAATATGTAGAGACTATAGGGAACTGAATAAAGCCACATTAAAATATCATTTCCCTAATACCATTCAATATCACCAAGTACTAGATTCACTAGTAGGAAAGAAATTCTTTTATTTTCGATGGATTTAGCGGTTACAATTAGATTAAGATAACATTGGAGGACTGTGGGATAAAACTACATTTACTTGTTGTTGGGGAACATATGCATATAATTTTTTGCCCTTTGGATTATGTAATGCACTCGCTACTTTTCAAAGAGAAATCCCAGCCATCTTTGTCGATTTAATTCATGAATGTGTAGAGGTCTACATGGATGATTTTACCGTCCATGGAGGTACATTCGATGATTGTTTGAACAACTCCTTAAAAATTTTCTAAAGAGATGCATAGATACAAACTTATTCCTCAACACTCGAAAATGTTTTATGATGTTAACCGAAGGGATAGTGTTGGGACACCACATTTCTTCTTCAAGAATAAAGGTAGACCCAACAAAGATACAAGTCATTGTAAACTTAATTCCACCAACAACACAAGGAAGTAAGAATTTTTTGGGATATGCAACATTACGAAGATTCATTGAAAATTTTCGTAAAATAGCTCTACCCCTGTTCAAATTACTTGCAAAATACATCGAGTTTCAATGGACAACAAATTCTCAAAATGCATTTGAAAAACCGAAAGAAAAATTGTCAATAGAACCCATTCTTAGAGGGCCAAATTGGTCATTTCCATTTCACATATATACCGATGCATCCGATACAACTATAGGAGCATCACTTGGACAAAAAATAATATCATTTTAATTATGCCATTTCCTTCATAGGGAAAAATTTAGCTCCGACAAAATTGAACTATATAGTAACCGAAAAAAAATTTAGCTATTGTGCATGCAAAATAATAAATTTAGGTAATAGGCAATAGGCTACTGCGTTTCTTCATACAGACTATTGATCCATTAAATACTTAATGAACAAAGAAATTACCAATGGAAGAATTACTAGATTACTATTATTAATGCAAGAATTCAATCTCGACTGCTCTAGATCGACCTGTGTAAAGACAATCAAGTAGCATATTTCCTTATGTCAAGACTTCATTCACCCGTGATCCTATTCCCGTTTCATACAACTAACCCGATGAACATTTATTTTCTATAACAACTAAAACCTCATGGTTTGCAGATGTAGCTAATTATTTATCATTTGGAATATTACCATCTCATTTCACTAGCAAACAAAAATAAAAATAACAAGATAAAGTGCTAGTATAGTTGGGTAAATGGTGACCTATTTTATACTAGTTATGATATTTTGATAAGAAAGTGTGTTAGAGAAGATGAAATTCCCGATATTTTAAAAGCATGTCATGATGAGCCATGTGGTGGCCATTTTATAGACAAGCAAACAACATACAAGGTACTCAAATCTCTACACACGTCAACAATATTTAAGGACTCAAAAGCTTATGTCAAAATATGTGATAGTTGCCGTAACCGGAAGACCTCGTAATATCGAAGAAATGCCATTGAAACCACAAGTACTTATAGAGCCATTTGAATAATGGGCACTTGACTTTGCGGGACCTATTAACACACCTTCAAATGGAAAGTACATTATAGTGTGCACAAACTATGTTTCAAAATGGGTAGAAGAAAAGCAAGCAGCAAGAGCAACAGAGGAAACAATGGTTTCATTCATTTTTGAAGAAATATTTGTAATATTTGGAGTTCCAAGATAGATTTTTATAGACCAGTGAGCATAGTTCACTTCTAAATTTGTCCGAGATCTTAAGGTAAAAGCATAAAATCAAACACAAAAAGTATACTCCGTACCATACTCAAGCAAATGGACAAGTAGAATCTACTAATAAGGTTCTGGAAAACATCATGACAAAGATAGTGCAAATGAACATACATGATTGGTCAGAAAAGTTAAGAGATGCATTATGGGCATACATAATTGTATGGATGAATACAACTGGATTCAACCCATATCATTGGTATATGGTAAGCAAGTTATGTTACCAATTGAATTTAAAATTCATACATTTAACCCGTAGAATAGGGATTGGACCTATCAAGCACAATAACAAAGAGTTATGCAACTAAATGAACTAGATGAAATCAGACAACAAAAAGTTGAGCATACATCACTAGTGCAACAACAATATAATCAAATGGCATGACAGATTTATCAAAAACAATTTTGTTCATAAAGGAGATTGGGCACTTCTTTTTGAATCCAAGTACAAATAATTCAAATCAAATTTTACAACTCATTGGCTTGGTCCATATGAGATAGAAGAAATCCTGGACAATGGAGTAATAAAATAAAGACAATTGATGAAGCAACAATTTCATTTCTAGTTAATGGACATAGACTCAAAGTCTATAATAAGCCTATCATTAAAAAAGACTTTCCGAAAAGAGTCTCAACATAAAAAATATGGAAATAATGGAACATCATAGTGATATGTATTCCTTACTTCCGTAATAAAAATAAATAATAATAATAATAAAGGAGTTTGGTTGTGAAAATCCATTAAATCGCAATAACACAAACCTCGAATTCATGTCAAAACCAAATTGTTTGGCCAATATAAATTCTTTATTTTGTTTTACTTTTTCTTCAATTTCATTTTTGCAGTAAATCACTTCCGTAATTTAAAAAACTCGAGGACAAGTCTCAAAATAAGCAAGGGGGACGATTCATAATAAAACTATGCAAATAGTTTAAAAACAATGAAATATCATTGCGTATGGGACCTTTACCAAAATGAAATATCATATGATTGCAGTAGGGGTCTGAGACATCAATATTAATCGTTAGTGGACCCGAATAAAATCAATACTTCCATCTGTAAAGAACTCGAAACATCATAATCTACATCAAAAGAATCGATAAGGCCTACAAGCACCTACAATCCATCAAAATTCATCTTTGAAGTCAAAAGAATTATCATCATTAAAAAAGAGACAAGTGTTGACAAACTATAAAAGGTCATCATCTACCTAACGAGCATTGACAATGAGCTACTAAGTGGAAGGAAAGTATTGTAAGTGTAAAATGTGTTCTTAAAACCTTTGATTTTGAAAAATTTTTCTAGGATTGTTAAACTAATTAAAAAAAAAAAACTTGAATATGCAATACTCGTGAATTCATTATCTGAAATACTATTACATTGTCCTACATCCTATTACATTATCACCCCACATTAAAAACATTTCATTCATCTACCAACTTCATAACCTCACACTCACTCATCATAATCCTACGTTCATCCTCCCACATGAGTATTTACCAAAATTTTGGCCCATTTTTTTTAGTCATAAGGAATTGCTTGCAAAAACATGGAGGATTAGTTTGCCTACAAAACCAAAATAAAAGGAGTTAGTGTCATTACAAAATGAAGTTGATTTTAAATGACCTATGGATATGGTAATTTCAAAACAATTAATATATAAGCATATAAAAAAATGACACACAAAGGAATCAAACACACAAACATACAATATGAAACATGCAATAAAAATGAAGTGACAAATGCATGACAATGTACGATTGCGAAAACATGCAATAGGTATCCAAAACAATAAAGTGAAGACCTTAAATAAGTGCAAGAGCCATGATATGGCATCGAGATTGTACAAAAGACAAGAAAGCTGCTGTATAAACAAACATTATGGTGACAAGAGCGAGCATGAAAACCCATGGTAGAGAAGATAATCATATAGCAGAAGACAATCAAACCATGACACATAGGAAGCACAAGTGGTAGCCACAAGTACAAAGACTGCAGGATGAGTTGGGAGCGTAAAGATAAACAATATAAAAAAAATCATAATATAACTTGCTCGCGTCTATTATCCTCCATCATCATAGCAAAACCAAGCTTAGAGTTGAGAGAAACATCGCGCATTCACCACAAGATAAGAAGAACCCTATGGAAAGAGATATACGTGAAAAACACAAAGATTAAAGAGAGGATCGCATAGGTCGAGAACCCCGAGTTGTGGAGAAATAATGTAGAATTGGGCAAAGAAATTGAAGGTTTTGCATGGAGAAATAAGGAGAGACACATTGGTTTAAATGAAGAGATTGAGACCGAGATTTTCTCTAAGTGCTAAGATGACTCGCTTTCTCCAACAAATTCCAAGAATTTCACAACCTGCAACTAAGAGTTAATCCCGAATTTCATCAACAATTAAACGATTTCGAGGATAGTTAACTCAGATTTTGTTCAAGATGTGTCATAGTATGAGAAAACACGACTCCCGCTAAAGATTTGTAATGCTCTATCAACATAGACATATGATGCCACTTATAGAATCCAAGAATCTTCGAGATGATGAGGAAGTAGTTTTAATTGAAATTGTATTGTTTAACACAAAATAAACCATTTACAAGAAACCTCTACAAGTTTTCTATAAGCTCTGGCCGGGTTCATGTATCCTAAATGATTTCTTCATGCATATTTGTCAAAAAAATTTCACATGAAAACACAAAGAGCCTCATTCATATACATAGTACGAAATTTCCTTAGAAATAGAGAAGGGTTTCCATGAGCAAATTTTGCAAACATAGATTGAGGCACGGTTTTGCAAAGCAAAGAAACATTTTGAGATATTTGTATGGTTTTTCACACAAATAAAGATTTTTTTATCGCCTTTACAAATAGAGGATTCATTTTGGATATCATTTGCAGCAAAACAAAGGAAATTGAAGAAGTTACAAACAAAGGAATAGTCTCATTTTTTTTTTCAAGAGATTTAGAGATTTGGTAAGTCCATCTACCATGGTATTTATCCCAAAATTGCATGAATAAAAAGGACAAGTATGTATATATATATATATATATATATATATATATATATATATATATATATATATATATATATATATATATTTGTTTATTCATGATGAGGATTTTGACTGTACATGGATACATCAATTGGTATACAGTAGAAGAGACAAATGGGAACCAAAATTGAGCCCAAAGAATTCAAACTAGAAAACCGGGGAAAGGAAACAATAAAAAGATTATACCAAGTGATTGTTTGAATTTCTTCAAAATTTTAATGGAAATAATGACATAATCACACGGGAATTTATAAATCATAATGGACATGGATGTAAACAAGTGTGGGTGAGCTCTCCACACCATTAAACCTATAATTTCTCTCTCAAGAACTAGATCTTCGCTTGGACAGGGGAGGAATATCACAAAGGTCTACACTTTAAGGAGAAAGGATGGACATTCTTTCCTAGAAATACAAAGGAAGAGATCCTTTGTGATAGGGAAAAAGGAATTCCAAGAGATTAAGAGAGCCATGGTCAGACTCACGTTGATTATCCAAAAAAATTTCACCGTGACAACCAGTATATTGTGGTCTATATTTATGACATAAGGTTGCTTCAACACATGAGGGGATAATCCAAAAATAAATCTACCTTATTTCTTTTCAAGAAGCTTGATCAAAATGATAAACAATGTCCAAAAAAAATCGAAGCAAAGGAAGCAAACATTTATCATCATGGACTAATCAAAATACTTCGTGGAATATCGGACAAGAAATAAGGGAATGGTTTGGAAATAATTTTTGGTTCGAATCATCTTGAAGAGCAAACAATAGAAGAAAAATTTGAACAATCGTATGTGAGAAAGAGCATTATGAATTCCCCCATGTATCCTGTGACTAGATCAAAGAAGAAGTAGGATAGTATTATGGTTGAAAAAGAACATCCTTTCTATCCATTCATAGGAATCCTAGGAGGAAAACACAGATGAGCCAGGTAACAAAGAAAAATACCCGTGTTGAAATTGTTGAACCCGCACCAACATCAAAGAAAATTAATGAGATAATACAAATAATGCAAAGGGAATTCCAAGAAGAACCTATGGAGAGGAATAATACTTTAAGAATGCTTAGGTAGGTGCTACATCATCTCATTCATATGATAAGGAGACTCCGGAGAAGATTTTAGAGAGCCGCATAATGGAGGATATTCAAATGGAGGGAAGCAAGCATGAGGACATGCTTGAACATCAAAGAAGGGGGAGATGTTGGCCCTCAATTTTGGTCAATTTTACCTATCATAAAACCACCTATTTGCCACCATATTCCATCTTCGATCATCCATATAGGCCTCATTTTTAGCCTTATTATGCATATTCAGGTAATTAAATTAAGTTTTTCAATTTTTAGAAATTTTTGTAAAAATTGGGTTTTAAGAGTATTTTTGGACTACACTAAAATTCCCCGTAATAGCTTCATTGAATTCATGTATGCGAGGATACACCCGAGTGAGATATGAGCATATATTTTGAAATATTAGGAACCACAACATGGAAAAATACCTAGTGGTTTGGTCAAATGAGCTAAAAATAGGCCCTAGCCAACGTTGGTCAAACTTGACCTCATTTAGAAATCCCTAGGAAAAGGGCAGCACTAGTATTTTTTGGGATTTTCCGATTTTGTGAAAAATGGATGAGTTAAACCTATATGGATGGCATTAGACGTGATAGGACCGTTAGAGACATTATATCTAAATTTGTTTATTATTTGTCTATTTAAACCAAGTTTATGGACTATTCAAGCATGTAGAATTTGTGTAATTTTGTATTGAGACTTTTGAAGAATTTGAGATAATTTGAAGAACCAGTTCCACTTTATATTTGTTTTTCATATTGTGGGATGACCTGACATGCTTTCGTAGCCGATAATTTCTTCGGTGTGCAAGGGTGGAGGCTCCCCACACCAAGCTAAGTACACTTCGATTAAATTAGCATAATTTTCATGCAATAGTTCTTGCTTTAGATTTAGTATTCAACCATTTAGATGTGTTAAGTTTTCTTATGATTGCCGGATGATTATCGGTTTATTTCTAATTTTCATTTGAAAGGACAAACAAGAATTTAAGTTAAATTCTCTTTACTATCGAATCATGAATAACAACTAAAATTCATACTCTTTAGTTTCCTTTCTTGAATTTCCTACTTTTAATGCTATGGTAATAATGTTGGAATACAATCCGTAAAGAAGGACAACTTCGACATCCTAAGTTAGGAGCCCCTTCTCTTACTTTCTATACATCATAAAATATTGTTCCCGTTTCTCTTCTTAAAGATAGTACTATGGGGAAGGACAACCCGGATCTCCCTAAGTTAGGAGCCTCTTTCCTTCACTTACTACATATTGAATCATAAACGTTTTAGTTATATTTTATATTTGTAATATGCATTTCTTTCAACTTCTGTACCTATCTTCTAAAAATTGACTTCACCTTAAATCCATATATTTTGGACATGCTTCCAAGTCTACAAACTCGAATCGACAAGTAAAACACCGTGTTAGTTTACTTAGTAAATTGACCTGTCAGCTTCTCACACCTATCGGTGCCCCGCTCACTTGAAGCCCGTTCACTCTGACTCATGCTTCCGCTGAAATAGGCTTCATATGAACCTCCGCCACTACCTTCTTGTGCATCAAGGTCGTCGATGTTACCCCACGCATGTTCGCAATGTGCTTAATAGTTTCGACAATTTCATCAAAGTCCCCCTTAGTGAGGACTAAGGCTTCATGGCTCAGAGACTCGTTGGAATTCCCACTTTTTCCCGCACGCTCGGTACCTTGAATTGGTCGTTTCTTCACAATATAAGGAGGGGGGTTCACAGATCCATAGAGGTATCACCTCCCCTCCTCATCGCCCTCCTCGTCTCCGCAGCATCCTTTTATGTTTCCCTCTCAACTTCTTTTTCAAAATCCTTAGTTGTTGCGAAGGAGACATGCTTAGGCTACTTCTTAGTGTCCTTCTTTCCTACCTTCCGCGTGCTAGTTCACACCACTTGTGCCTACCCTCGATCCGTTCCCTCGCGCCTGCGTAGTTAGCTACCACTTGGCCAATTAATTACTATGTACAACATCATCTGGTGAAAAGGTATGTCACCTCGTACTAGACATCACTAAGGTCCTTCTTCACTCGTATGTACACGTGGTGGAAATATGCTTTCAAGTCTACAACTTGCCGATATTCTACCAAAATACTAGGTGATAGACAAGGCTTTTGGCTCATCACTGGCGTGCAGACTCATTTTGAACTCGACCCAAAAGAATTTGTTTGGCTACTGCTCCAGGCCGATCTTTGGAATGCCACGTAAAGTCATACCTCGTAGCTTCGCAGATCCGGGACCACAAAGTGGAGAACCGCGACTCGTCGTGCCCCTTCCAGGCCATCAACGTAATTAAGAGAAAGAGTCATGCGTAGTGGAACTACTTTCCCTCCTCCTCCGCCTCCCCGTAGTGATCCAATAATTCTTTTGCACATGTATGCTTCCCAATTGTACACAATGCCTTTGCCGCACAACGCAACCAAGGACACCGCCGATGCCGAAACCTCCTCTCCTCGCAACACTTCCGCATGATTTTTCCTACCAAAATATATGTGGAAAATAACACCTATCTATTTGTGATGGAGTTAATAAAGAGTAACCCCCCGGTTCCCTTTGTTAGGTCATATTCTTGCTTCATTTGGTCAACCAACTTCTTATCCCCCGATCTTTGCCCACAAATGCTTTCAGGGCCGAGATAAGGAAGTGTTGTGATATTTCGATCAACATCACATCAATGGTGATTATTCCCCCCAACAATAGGCAATCATCATGCACTACGCGCCACCGCCTGGCACTCACAGATTGTGTTGATAATGCAACGCCCAAAGTGTGGAACATATAACATGTTCAACAACCCTACATTCGAATCTTGACTACCCACTTCTATCAAGTTATATCCTTATCACTCCAAATTACCATAGTATGTAGAGTGCATATATCGTCTTGTCTCAAATTGAGTGTATTTGTTGCGTCATCGAAATCCTAATCCTCCATGCACAAATGTGGCACTTTTCCCAATAAATCCCCCTCAACCGGCACTTCTTTAGGCAAAAAGGGTGTAAAATCTATAATTTACTACATTTAAATCCTTTGTAGGCTTCGTAGTTATTACCTTCCAAGGCAGCATTATATGGGGGAAACTCGATGATAAGTTCCACCTCCTCTCGCATCAATCTCTCGCTATCACTCCAAGTGCGACTTCGTATTTGTAAGACTCCCCAATATCAAGCAACCTACTTCTCCGCCTATCTCGTCACCTTATATCTATGTTCCTTTGGCATTTTCTTCCTAGGGATGTTCTAAGTACCGACTTCTTCGGATTTTTAGAAGGTGCTTCTTCTGGCTTCACTTCCTCAACGACCTCGACCCCGTGACATTAGCCGGTGGCATAGCCTTCTATGATGAATCCTAATCCCCAGGAGAAATTATTGCTCAATATCCCCGTAGTTCTTCCCGTACATTTAGTGGATCACTCGATTCTCAGTGCACAAAATATCAATTCTAACTTCTGTAGCACAAAGTGTCCGAATGTGGAGCCAGATGCTTGATTTATAGAAAATTCAGATTCAAACTCCATGATTTCCTTCGCATACACCTCATAAATGCATTCGTGTATCCGCTAGATATTCCCATTAAATACATCCATCCCACTCCTTTTAAAGGAAAATTCCTTGCCAAATCAACCCGTTCCGGTTCCAACTGGCCACTTTTTGGGTGAACTCCATCGACCTACCCTCGCGTGCGCCTCCGCCTCCCCGCGCTCCTCCGCCTATGCCAACTTCCTACATACCGCATAGTACTTCGACTTCGATGAAGCATCTATCATAGTAGTTACGATAGTCTCTCATGCTCGTTTCAATCGCGTGGAGCTCTCAAGAATTTTCTCCGCCATAGTCACTGCACATTCCGAGGGGAAAATCTATCCTTGTATAATTTGAGCCTCGCCGCCATTAATACGTCCAGGAAAAACTCGAAGCCGGGCCGGGGGCCTTCTCGTTTTCAACCGCACCCCTTCGAAACATTCCCCGATAATGTAAGGTCCCAAATAGTGCATTTGTAGCTTTCCCGGGAACTTCACGAACTTGCCGTCATACAAAAGAACTAGTTCCCCATTCTTGCAAATATTCGCTTTAATATGCCCGTCATACCAGGCTTGTTCCTCGCTCCTTCTATACCTCGTTGGTGAAACCAAACAATGAACCTATCTTCCTCCAAAGGTGCTGGTATTGCTCCAATCTCTATTCCATAGTATCGATATCCACCATTTATGTCACCGCGACGATGCGAAGACTTAGGCACAATGTATTCCATTAGCATTATCACTTCCTTTCCATACATTAATATGAACGAAGTCCGACCCATGAAATTCTTACAGTAGTAATGTAGGCTCATAAACTCGTAGGAATGTGCATATCCTAGTCATCCCCGTTGACGTTGCACACCTTAGTCGAGCATTCTCCATAATTTTGTTAAAGGCCTCAACCATCCCATTCGCCCGTGGGTGATAGCCGCACTATCCGGTGATGCATTCTGAACTCACGGCTAATGATTCAATAGTGCTATTTAGGAAATGCGTACCTTTATCACTCATTAAGATCATCGGTGATGTGAAACCAAACCTTGAAAAAATATTTTCAAAAATAAACTTCGCTATGTTTGCACTAGAATTATTCAATGGTTGTGCCTCAACCCATCTAAAGGGGTAATCCGTCACAAGATATTGTATCACACACCGTTTTCTTCCTGTGGATCAATCGGTCCCATGAAGTCAATTTCCTAGTTATAAAATGCCTGCAAAGTGACTTGAGGATGTAGTGCCATTTCATCCCTTCGTGAAGGTTGACCAAATACCCCTTCCGACAAACATCGCAAGCGCTACAATATTCGTTTGAATCCTTATGCACCAGGCCACCAAATTTGTACTCGTAGAATCTTCTACGTAATGTCCTTTTTGCATAGTGACCTCCAACAACTCCGCCATGCACTTCAACCAAAATATTGTGGCATTCGTGCTCGTAAACATATCCGTACGTAATATCATTAGGTTCCATCTTTATATGTGTCCCAAAATCGTAGTGCAAAATCCTCGTTGCCTTTACTACTGTACCTCTTTCTTTTGTTGTGTAGTGTAATATGCAAGCGCAACACCCGTAGTAAAAATTGAATGATATCTAGAAAATTCTCATCTTCAAGCCGAATAACAAAAACAACTATGCATCGTGTAATCCTTCCTCAATATTCGTCGCCCTTTCGCCCGCTCGATTCTGGGGATAAATGATCAGTTCGAAATTCAAGCGTCCTAGCTTGAATATCACTTCGAAATCATACTCCCGGAATAGTAATAGCCACCTTCAAATCTCCCCCCCAACACAAGTTTATTGACCAAGTATTTCAACGTGTAATGACTCCAAGAACATTTTGAAGTGTGCGCCTAAAAATAATGTCGAATTTCTCGTCACACATGTATCATCGCTAGCGCTTCGCACTTCCGTGGTGGGAGTAGTTTCATTCGCTTTTAGACAACTTCCGACCTCGCAAAATAAATAGGGTGATCTAGGTTACCTTCTCCCGGATGTGCTAATACAACTCCAAAACCTATGAAAGTCACATCGACATGTACATTGAATTTCTTTCCTTCCAAATTTCAGAAAGATTAGAATAGCACACTATCTTTTATTTCAGCACATCACAAGGCTCTTCTAATCCCAAAAAAACTTGACATCTTTATTCAATAATTGTTCCATTAGCGCAATGTTCGTGTGTAGGCCTTTATAAACTTCCTATAATAACCTATATGCCCTAGCGTCATGTCGCTTCACATTCGTGGGGGCTCTATCATCAATCCCTCGCTTGCAAAAAATATGCCCCAAAAGTATACCATATGGTACGAAAATACACTTCTTCAAAGTTCAATGAGATTTGATATTTCCTACAGTATCCAACATCAAGTGCGTACTAGAAACATGCTTCTTTAACAAATACCGAAGACTATCTAGTCATCAAAATACACCTCCAAAATAATATTGTGGATATATTCTTTAAAATGCTTCGATGAAGACTTTGGAAAATATTGCCGAAGCATTATTCAATCCGAAAATACATAACTCGTGTACCGAAATGATCCCCATTCAATAGTGAAATTGGTCTTGCTCCTATCTTCTAGCGCGATCCTCGATCCGGTGGTATCCTCGAAGCCATCCGTAAAGGAGTAGGCTTCCCGCTCCCACATTCTCCAAACTTCATCGTTGAATGGCGTTGGAAAAAATCATGAGCACATGCATTGTTCAACTTTCTAAGATCGCACAAATCCTTATTTCTCCTTGGTTTAATTTTGTTGGACCACCATAGGGATAACCCACTCACACTCATCTACAAGTTCAATAATTCCGCACTAAGAATTCTAGTTCTTCCCGCACTTTTTCTTTATATTTTAGGTTCAAACCTAATATGGGTGCTCCTTAACCGTCTTCACATCAGGCTTTAGAGTGATGTGCCTACACTAGTACATTTGGGGGAAATTCGACACTTGGTTTCGACGCTTTTGACCAAACATCGGAAATTTCCCCAAATTTTTTTCAATCTCGCCCTCGAAACCATCGCTATACCTAAGTTTAGAGAAAAGTGTCGCAATACCGACACTTAGACAAAGTGTCACACCGCGACGTTTGAGGAAGACGTCGCAATTGCGACACTATGCCCCAAAGCGTCGCTATTGCGACGCGCTTGCCTCCAAACATCGCAAGTGCGACACAATGTCTAAGTGTCATGAAGGCGCAGACATTTGGAGGCATCTCTGTCGCAATACGATGCTTTGTCCGCCATCTAGATAACGACACTTATATGCGTGCTACATAAAAATACGAAACTTATATGCGCGCTACATAAAATGTGATTTTTATTAAAAACTACATTAACGTCCGATATCACGCGCGCATTCGCCCTCCGCTCTTGCAGAACATTCGCCCTCGCATTTGCCCCCTCAACTTCGCAACAACATTTTTCCCTCATCATTCGCCCCCTTAGCTCTCGTGCAGAACATCATTCGCCCTCGCATTCGCCGCCGCCCCCGTGCAAAGATTCGCTCTCTCTTTCGCATTCACCCTTAGCTCTTGCAGAACAACATTTTCCCTCAAAGATTCACCCCCCGCCCTTGCGTAACATTCGCCCTCAACATTTCCCTCGCCCTCTTGCATAACAACATTCGCCCTCGCATTCACCCCGAGCTCTTGCAACATCATTCGCCCCGATTTGCCCTTAGCGTTCACCTCGCCCTCGTGCAGTAACAACACTCGCCCTCGCCCTCTTAACAAAGATTCGCCCCCCGCCCCGTGCACGCATTCGCCCCCTCGCCCCTCTTGCAAAATGGTAAGTTCTTACTGCAGGCCCTTCCTCCTATAAGAGGGTTGACTCTATTTGGGTTTTTTTGGTCAATTCCATTGGATTTTGTTAGGCCGTAGGGTTCTCTCTAGATGTCTTCTAATGTTCTTTCGTATGAGTTTCAAAGAGGATGTGTAAGATGTTTCCTCAGGTTGCATGAATTTGACTCCACCCGCCATGAAGTTTAAGCTAAGGATTTGAGTTCGACAAACTCATCCATCTCAACACCCAAAGTAACGACTTCGTTTCGTCCGATCTATATCAAGGTGAAGTGCAAAGTGGTAGAGAATGGGAGATCGAAAGTCATCAACTTTATCACAAGGGTAGTACTCCCGACCGAAAGTGATGAGCTTTAGTTCTCCGCATTTGGGGACTTTCCGATGACATACCAAAGGTCACATCCATACAACCATTTGCGTCAATGTTGAGATCATTCTCATATAGATATAGGTCACCGATATATAGGGTTAATATCATCATCAACATCCATGGAAACCAAATGGTTACAAAACTTGATTGTGGTTGGCTCATTTATAATTATTACCCATTTACAAAAGAGAGCACGAAACACTAAATATGGTCCGAGCAAGAGCTTTCCTTTACAATGTGCAATGGAATTGCAACTGCTTCATCAATAACCAATAGCTCCACTTAAGAAAAATTCATAATCTTGGGCCGGATATATCAAGTAAGAGCAAACAATTGTAGTTATCATTCGTGCTCCAATATATTAATATACTTTTTACATTGAACCTAAGAAAGGGAAACAAGAAAAAATTCTAGCCATCATACAATGCTTTGACATATGAGTTTTGAGTGACATACTTGAAAAAAAGAACTCATCCACCGATATTTATAATCATTTGAGTTATTCAAGTTAAACACAATGTCAAGAATCAAGATTCAATACCCTCTATTATCTTCATCACCCAATACAAGATTTAAATTTTTCCCAAAGAAACACTTATTAATTTGCGCCCATTATTTCTCCCCTCGCTTTAAAAACCCTACATTTAAATGAAATCAAGCATTGCATTTCAACTACAAAAATATATTAGTGTTCAAATGTACATGTGTGCATCACTTGTGTAGGGTATTCCTTTTCCACTTTCACATTATCCAAGAATGTGTGCAAGATAGTTCATATTTTTTGTGATTTAGATTATCTTGAAAAAGGAAAGGTAAATTATTTCCCATGGAAAAATAAGGTTTTCCTTTTTACTACCGGAAATGGTACAACAAAGTTCCATTTCTACCCGAAACTCCTATGAAACAGAACCAAATAAAGGCCATGTCCTCAATGGACATCATTGGCTTTGAAAATGGCCATTGCACCGTGTTGTTTCTTAGTATTACATCACGATAGTTTCTTAGGTCATTTCTTGTTTCTTGAGATGAAAAACAACCAAAGAAATTGTGAAGATCCTTTCAAGAAATAAATGACCATTTCAATCATATCTCAAATACTTTTTATTTTATTCAAGTGGTTGCTTACTTTGAGAGAAATTTGACACTTTTATAAGGAATATAACATAAACACAAAATGGGAAGGAATTGATGAGGTAGACGACCTTAGTTGTTGTCAATCAGTTGATAATACACGATGCATGTTCTCGTACTACAAACTAGATTCCTTCCCAGAGTTAGGACATAGAGTATTGAATCAAAGTTGTAGTTTCTAACTTCTTGTATTGGTTCATCAATCTTGAAATCTCGTACATTGCATGTCTTCATTGCTTCATGTTTGAATAATTTGCATCATATCGTACAATAGGAAATTAGGAATTATGATTATTATTACTTTATGGATTCGTTAAGTTACTTTTAAGTTTGCATGGTTTAGTGTGAAATTATTCTAAAGGTGCCCCTAGGCCTGTGTGAAGGAATGCCAAGGACTCGAGAACCCTAGTTTTTTAAATGGTATTATTTCTTATACCCAAAAACTTCTCAACACCACTTCTTATTAGTTCTGCAAATAGTGTTGTAAACAATTTGAGAATGGATACATGGTGCTAAAATCTCACACTTCTCAAGATAAAGTCCTAAAGCTAAAGTGTGATACCATGTGTAATTCAATAGCCCCATTTTCACCTCACCAACCTCTTTCACTCTCGGCTAGCTCTCCTCCAACTCAAGGGGGTTCTCCCTAGTAGATGTTAGGGATCTAATGGCCCAACCAAACCAAGTCAAGAGCCCCTAACTCTCTATATGTTTACTACTATCAATCATAATACTGAACAATAGGTCGACATGCATC
The DNA here is from genome assembly GCA_034641835.2 of Pinus albicaulis. Lineage (NCBI taxonomy): Eukaryota > Viridiplantae > Streptophyta > Pinopsida > Pinales > Pinaceae > Pinus > Pinus albicaulis. The sequence continues at coordinate 1,298,955,400 of CM076579.1, forward strand.
CCGAAGATAAAATTGTCGTGTGGTATTTTTGGGTAATTTCAAAGGGAAAGTCCCCAAACACATATAACTGCGATAACGTGATTTCAAACTTTAAATATCAACAAAATCGTTTAAAGGATATTGAAAGGAAAAAGGTGATGGAAGATAGAAAGTGCCTTACTTAAATGCTCTAAGGATTTTTCAATAAGTTGCTCCAAAAGCTTCACTTCAATGCCCTTCAAGATTGTCTCCAACAATGCTATACCATCACCTTCAACAATGTTGCTCCAAAATGTCCTCAAGGTCTTCACAACAAGTTTACTAGAAGTTGCTCCAACAATATATTCAATAAGGTCTTCATTGTCAACTCGTCTCTCGTTTGGGTGCCTTAATGTGCAATGACATTTTTCCAGGATCGAATTCAATGCAAGGCATATTTGAAACTCTAACTCTATCTTTCTGTCTTAGTAGAAATTATTTCAAGCTTTTCATTTTGTGTTTTCAAGTTAGATATTGTTTTCAAGTTTTTACATTTATAATTTTACCGCAATGTGGCAGACCGATCAGTAAGGCGCACAGAACAACTCGAGACGGATGATCGCGGAAAGAGGCTGCCGGAAGAACATGTAAAGTGCCAACATTGCTCTATCTTCAGTATTTTAGTTATTTACATAATTGAAATAATATTAATTTTGTTAAAATATGCGTACACCTAGCCATGGCACGTTCGATGACTCCTCGAGGAAGAGCTTTCTTCATCCCTATCTCCAAAGGTTTTGTTGCGAAAAGGCACGAGATGCAAGGTCGGAATTTAACACTTTGATAGAGGCGCCCCAAACACCTAAAATAGAAGAGAGGATAAAACAACTTATGAGCCGCCTAGAAACATATCGTAATAATAAAAAGTCAAAAGGATATTTTTTTTGTTCTCGCATGAGATGAATTTGTGATAATTTGATTTTAAATTTTTACATCGACTAAACTAACAAAAACTTCTTTTGTATGTAGCGTTTTCTAGCACTTGCTGAACCCGTTGGTGGTAGTGGGACACAAGGGCAAGAGATTGCCCAACAACCCTCTCGTACACCTTCTACTCCTTTAGGTGCCGCCCAAGAAACACACCCCCGCCCAAGCGTACACCCAACCAACCGCCGAACGTGTTGGCGTGATGAGGCTAATATGGCCAACTACATTATTGTGTTTCCGGAGCTACACGTGTCACCCACAGTGGGACCATTAATGGCACGTTGTTGGTGAACGATGAAGAAACCTATAAAGCACGTACAACTCCTGCAAATTTTAATATTTTAACTATTTCATGTACTCTATCTAAACATATTTATCATGATTTTTATTTTTAAATTAATGATAATATCTTCTTCTTCTTCTTCTTCTTTTTTTCCCGTGTAGGAAACAATGAGTTCTACAAAAGTTTTCTTTTGAGAGCCATGTGTTGGTAATTTTGGCCCAACCATACACACAGGGTGGAATTCTACACTTCAACCCGAAAAAGAACATCTAGATTATCTAGAAGCCCTTTTTGGGGTAGGCACATTTGACAGAATAAATATGGCTTGGGTAGCCGACAAATATTTGACATATACCAGGGACACCTATAGGATGCAATTGCAATTTAACCCTAGATACGAGCGTCCTCTCATAGTTCCGCAGAGTGAGGAGAGCACTCATCCATGAAAGAAAAGAGAAAAAGGCAAAGAAAGAAGGAAAAATGCCAACTTGACCCGCAAGGTAAATTACAACTTTAATTCAACAAAATGCCTTAATTTTCTCTATGTCTAAAATAAAAGTATGCTACGTCATATCTCGAATTCAATCTTTTGATGCTAGGTTGCCTCGACACCTCAAAGGAAACCAAAGCTAGGATCAAAAAAAGGGCCATCACAAGCTAGGCCAGGGCGTTACTTGAAATGAGCTACAAGAATTGTAATTAAGTAGCTAAACATCTTATAATTAATTGTATCGCCTTTCAACGTTTTAATCCTATCAAATATGATTAAAAATACAATCATATGTAATGTAGGGTGATGAATTCGTAACAAAACTACAGAGGAAGATAAAAATATCGCTTTTCCATTTCGGCTATCGTCATAGTTGAACGTCGTAGAAGCTAAAGGTCCCAAGATCTGTAATGCCCAATAAGGTAAAACATTAACCTTTCAATATGTTTGTTTTCGTCCATAAATTTAATGTCTAACAACTTTGTTTAAATCGTGGGAGCAAGACTACCGACGAGGAAAATAACCCGCTTTTAGAGCCGATGTAACATGATCCTCACGTGCAACCCGATCAATGTAGTGGGGACCGACCGACAATGCTACTATCGCGGAGGGCCGTACCTGCAATTAATTTCCACTTATAATTTTTTGTAATTATACCGATGGTTGTCCTTATAATGTTTTTTGTTTAAATGATAGAGAATGTTTCTGAGGATCTTACCACCGCAGAGGAAGAAGACAGTGGCAATAGTCCCAATGCATAATAACCGGTGCACTAGGTAAATAATCTCATTGCAATTTTTTTTATTAATATTATCGAACTAGTTGAATGATATTTAAAAACCCACAATTAAAATTTAATATTATCTCGTTTTTGTGGTGGGCGATGCCCCGTGACCGGATGAGACCGTATTATCGTGACTACGCAACTAGGTCGACTTACAACTAGTGCAATTGTAACTAATCTCATTGCAATTTTTTTATTAATATTATCGAACTAGTTCAATGATATTTAAACCGACAATTAAATTTTAATATTATCTATTTTTGTAGCGACACCGTCATTGGATGAGACCGTACATCGTGACTACGCAACTAGGTCAAATAGTGGTGGGCTGGAAGGCATGAAACAGAGCAAGAGGCACGATGATATTGATGATGTAATTAGGAGCTTTAGAAATAGGAAGAAGAAAAAGAAAATTTGATAATGTAAAATATTGTATTATTATAAGACAAATGTTACCATACTTGGAACGTTTTTCGTGTTATATAAAACTCATTTATCATACTATTTTTATGTCAAGCATTAATTGCAATGTTTCCTTGCGTACTTTTTGTTGAATTGTTTTTTTTTATTAGTTATTGAATTTTTTTTTTATGCTCATGAAAGTAAAAATGAAATATAGATTGGGTATTGGGGAATTGAGAGTGATGTGGGGGGGGGGGGGCGTCATAAGAGCTTCCACCTTCACGTGGTCGTCCCGTTTAGTAGAGAATAATTTATTGGAGCGATTTAATCTTGGAGCAAACCTTCCTCGATCTGGCCGTAGCAAACAAAAAAGTCACCGTTGACTTAGTTGCTACTCTTTCGCATCGTGGGGAGGCTTCGTTCCAAGTTCATGCGACTCCAATAAATTGTTCTTGAAACGAAGAGGAGCTTATTCGTATGTTTTGACATTTTCAACATATGTTCTAACATTATCATAAGAATGCATCTTAGAGTAAAAAATACTACATCAATTACTTGTATTTATTGTATAGATAATGATGGATTTTGACGACTACAATATGGTGTACAACTTCGCATCATGTGAGCAATACAACTTGTCAACCAGGGTCATGTCCAGGATATATTTTTGCTTGTGCGCTTGACCAGTTCGTACTGTCACATTTTGTAAGTTCCCTTACATACCATAATTCAATATTAAGCTTGTTCATGATTATTATCTAGGTTTTTTGTATGTGTTTTTTCATCTATTCGATTGTAAGCAACTCGCATGTTTCCCGTTGTTCACTATGGATTTCTCCCATTACCACTCCCAGGATGAATCCGAATTTATTGCCATAGGTTACTTTATTGTTACTATGATTTCTCCATTTACGATTTCATAGGTTATATCATGTAAAGTTGTCAATCTTAGGTTGGTGATGAGCTTTAGTTCTCCAGATTTGGGCTTTTTCCGATATTTTTCTCCTCGATGTCATTCCCGCATCACCTCATTGTTCGAGCATGCCAATTGTCTACCACTTGTACCAATTGGCACATGTCAATCTCCGAGTGGTGCCACATTTCACCCATTTTCAAAGTGAGAGCTAGGTTTCTCTTAACATAGCTTCGGTAAACTGACCAATGCCTTCTTGAATATCGTCACATAATACTCATGGTTTGGATTGATGAGCATGTTCCGAATGGTTGGTCGATTAATAAGAACCACCCATATAGTCATCTTGAGATATTTGAGAAGTTTTCGGTTTCCTTTTTTCACCGTTTCTAGTGGGTGGGATGGTGTGGGGTGATCCATCAATACTGTGCTCTTTGTAGTAGTGAATTTGTTTTTTGGGATATAAAGGAGCATTTGATGTAGATATCCCATTAGATGCATTCATAGATGGGTACGAGAGGTCAAGAATTTAAATTAAAATATGCAACCTCTAGCATGGAGAAACCTCGAAGGCCGTATGAGACACCGGTTAAAGATTGTTTTATGCTGGCCTTAATATACGTGATTTATTTCTATTATCTTAATGCAAATATAGTCCGGTCTCATTAAAATGATGATTGTGGTTGTATTTCTCTTTGGTTGTTTCTCTCTTAATGCTCCGTGTTGCCAAAAGTTGCGATAGTTTTTTAGTTTGCTCCTGTTACAATTTAAAAGTGGTTTTTAGCAATGGGAGTCATGTTTTTTAAGGTTCATACTACGAAGATCTTGTAATTCTATATTCGTGATAAGAGAAGATGGCCTCTGCTTTGGGCGTATGACAACAATTGCCACATCTACCTCATTGGGTAACAATGGAAAGGGGAAGAAGTTGGGTGCAATGTTTGATAATTATGCAAACAATTGTATTCTCTTCGCCTTTTCACCCATTTCCTTTAATTGCTCAATCAAGAGGACTCCGAGATTACGTGACAAAGAGAAGGTAGTTAATACAAGAGCTATGGAAAAGGAGTTGTACTTCAACAAGGATGGCCGAGTGGACAAAAATTGGCAGTCGCAGAAAAAATTATGTTTAAAGGAAGGTAAACTGCATGTGAAACTTCACTGCGATGGATCTTTCCTTGTCCAATTATATTCGATTTTAATTTTTCATGGAGGGTTGTTTTGGCATATGGTTTGGCATTCAATTTAACACTTACTAAAAGCATTGTCAATTTGTCTTGCAGTGCAAAGGTGAACAAACTTGTCGATCTTGTTGGAGTCACCCTTGGGGCGAAGGGCAAAATGTTGGTTCCTGAGAGCAAGCATGGTTCTCCGAAAATAGTTAATGATGGTGTGACAGTAGCTAAGGAGGTAATTTGTAGATGTGCGCTTTCCGGTTTTCTTTTTCAACGTTGTATTAGTTCTACTCAAATGTCTTAGATTTGGTAGGCATAATTTGAAAACTCAAAGGTGAAAGGAAACATATTTGTTACCTAGTGGTCTACTTGGCCTATGGACTAGCCACATTAGAGTAATGCATAAAGCTTTTCACAACAATAAAAGGAAAGGGTTGTGGCTAAGTCAATTTTATTGTTATCGATGTTGTAATGAAATGTATCTCTCAATGCTATGGTTTTGGCCTTTTTATTGCTGAATTAGAGGACCCAAACTGAAAATATTGGGGCCAAGTTAGTAAGGCAAGTCACAAGTAAAGACAAATTATTTAGCTAGGGATGGAACCACAACATCCGTTGTTCTTGCACATGTTGTAATATTGAAAAAATTCTAGAACAATGAATGGAGAATAAATCTCCCTTCCTCTAACACAGAAAATAAAAAATTTCTTTGATAGGACAGAGTTTCAATACTTTGAAAACAAACTTCTATTCCCTTCAATAACTCAAAAAAAAATATTACACTTCTTCCTCATTGAGAGGGATTCCAAAATTATGACCTACAAAACGCAAGGCATAAACCAACTCACCGTCCGTCCAAAACAAACATACTCCGTCTCTAAAACACTCGTGTTTTTCACTTTCACACCGTTGTGCATACACACTTAAAAAGTTACACTCCATTTTCACTTTTTACACACCGCCGTGTAATAAAAAATTTACGTACCGTCTATAAAAAAAAATACCAAGCTTTTTTGTCCTTTTTATTTTTATATGCCGTAACATATAAAACATATTATAATACACCCTCTTCAAAAAAAAAAAAATTAAAACTAAATTCTATGGTCCACCTTTCATTTCGCATATGATATATATATAACATGTGTTTAAAACATATGTATATATTAAATCATACATAAAATTAAACTATCAAAACATTAAAGAACCCTTTCTCATTTGACTTCAAAAGTCCGAATAGATTGAATTTCAAGCCAAATTTGCGTTCCAAAATGGGATGCCGACGTCCGCTAATTTGTAACACGACCTCAATCCAATGTGCCTTATAAAAAATCCGAGTCCGGCTGTGTTTTCGCATTCCCTTCAATTTCATGCGATTCAATATTAATGCTCCACGTGTCCTCCTTTTGAATTTAAAAAAATGGGGGGTAAATTTCGCTTGTTTAATTTCGGTCGTGAATTGCATTAATGTTGGTTGTTGTGTTTAAATACAATCCCGTACGTAAATATACGCGGCCATCTACAAAAAAAACTTGGTGAATTTTAAATGCCGAATTAAATTTCCGGATGGCGTGCAAGCAACCTCCAAAAAAAAGTTGCCGCTGCATCCGTCCTTCTCGTTGTAGCAAATGAAGTTAAAATTCAATAGCACCGTGTTTAATAAGTGAGCGTGTAAAGGTAACTTTTTGTCGATAGTACCGGATTAATATCATCTATTCATTCTTGTAGGGTCTTATGGTGTTTGGTTTTTTAGTTTTGGGTTGGGCTTATTGAGTCTAAGATAGTTTTTAATACCTTATCAGTATTAAAAAATTTTGGTTCTTTTTGTCAAAATTTATGAGCTCGTTAGGAAATACAAACTCGACAATGGTTGTATCTTGTACTTTCAGGGAAAATAATTTGAAATGAAACCTTTGTTTAGTTGTTGCAGCTAGGTGCAAACCCCGTTCAAATTACTAGGGGCATTGACAAGACAATAAAGGCCCTTGTTTCGAACTCAAAATTTTGTCAAAGGAGGTAAACGCTTGCCTTTTGAGTAGGATGGTTTTCCTTTTTTGCCGATGGTTTGGTGTATCTAATTGAATTAGTTTCCTAAGATATTTTTGGTTGCAAACTCCTTTTCATTTTTCGTACAAGATTGACCTTTGTGGAATACATTTGATTGTGTGGTCTTGTTAGATCTACAACATTTGTAGTTGTTTAGTCTTATGGCCGAGGTGCACTTTATTATGGAAATAGTTGATGCAATATTGTCATTTAATCCTTACTACAGTAGCATGTTGAGAAGTTTCTTGTGAAACATTTCCGTATTCAAAATGACACTTGATCCTATACAAAGATCATTCACTTGACTTCAAAATTCATATTCAAAGTGTGCCGTACAATTCCCTTTAAAATTTCAAATATTTCCGTTGTTTTAAACCATTATCTTTTCATGTATTGGATGTCGAAATGAGAAAAAGACTTTTGGTATGAAACCAACTCGGTGAATAATTTCCAACAAAACAACCACTTCCAAGACATGATTTAGAAGTAGAACATATGTACTTATGAAGCATAGAAAGATATCCTCGATGTATCATTAATGTTCGCTAGGGTTATTTTGGAGAAAAATAACTCCTTATTCCTAGAATAGTGATCTTCAATACAAGTAAATGCCGTAGAAGAGAGATCATTGTGTGACATAAACCTATTAACAAAAGTGAACAGTGGAATGATTATTAATTATGGCATACTAAGTTGTCAAGTGATTTTGACTATTTGTCTTTAACATGTAAAAATGTTAAATTCCAAACTTACATCATCATGGTTTGGCATCATGAGCTTGACTAATTGTCCACCATGCTCATAATTTCATTGTTGTATTCCTATCTATAAACAATGTTTCAAATAATAATAAAAAATTTCTATAAGAAAAATCCGTACCTCCATGTCATACTCCTTATGAGACAAAGTCAAAATTGCATTACAACTGACACATAAGAATCTCCTATATCTCTGGTATGTATCCAAATTCTTATAATAATGTCTTCAAGACTTATGTTGACATTTCCAATGAGATATTTAAGCAATGAAAGATGGAGCCTTCTTCATTGTTGTATATTTAACAAGTATTTTATTAATATAAAGATTGATGGTTTTGTCTTTCTCAAAATGAAATGTAAAAATAATTTATCATGGGTCAATTGAAAAGTTTTTTTTTTTAAATCTTTTCATTATGGAAGGGCGACATAGATATATGCCCTTCTAATTGAAATTCGACCTCGCTCACAATTTACCTGCAGGGACCTTAACAAACAATAAAACTATTCCGCCGCTCGTTATATAAACATATAACAAAACCTTTGTCAAAACTTCAAACGAACCCTCATTACAGGTATTTCATCACGAATTGATCATGTTACCATGTAATTTTATTCTAGAGGAATATCTTTCCACATGATTAGCTAATTCATAATGGTTATATGTCAAAGAGACATGTACCTCTTATCTATAACTTTTGTGGTTCAAGAATCAACTTTCATTCTTCATCTAATTTTGAAGTTCTATTTACATTGGCATAGTTTTTTCCCAAAACCTTTTTAGGCAAGATACATGAAAAACCTTATGAATGCAAGAATAAGGAAAATATAACTTCTATACCACTTGTGCAATCCTATGAATAATTATTTAGGGCCATAACAACATTGAGCTAATTCTTTATTCTTCTTTTTCGAATGAAGATTGCTTATAATGCCATAATCTAAAATACCCAATTACCCTCCTCAAATTATCTTTCACTTCAATGTTGTTCCCCTTGTTGTTTTATCATGTTTCATGTCATTTGAAAGTTTTCCATAATAATTTTCAAATTTTCTTTAGTATTTTCCATATGTACTCGTTTCCTATACTTGGACTTATCTTGCAAAAGTATGAGATACTAGAGTTGGATATCCATAAAGGCCCTTAAATGGGGAAATTTTAGTAGATGTGTGATAGGTAGTATCATATTACCATTCTTCCTTGACGAACCCACTTCATCCATTAAGATTGCTTTTCTAAAGAGTAACATTGTAGATAACCTTAAAAACATTCGTTAACTATTTTTGCTCGACCATTTGATCGTGTTTGATATGCAGAACCTTGCGCCTAGTGTTTCTCGACTCATATTAAATAATTATTTCCAAAAAATTTTCTTGTTACTATTACTTTAGGAAAACCATGAAGACTATGAATTTATTTCACTTCGACACTTCTGCCACTTGGCTTGTTGTTTATGTACTTTGAGCTCTACAAAAAAAAACTACAAAATTTGTCTATATAAATGACTACAAAAATGTAATACTTACCTTTTTATATTTCAAGAATCGTAATAAAGTCTATTGATATATTCTAGTCTTTGAATATGTATGTGGAATGGTTGAAGTAACCCTAGAGATTTACTATCTTCTTTATTTATTATGCAAACCCGACTCCCTTACAAAATTTTGAACATTCTTCTTCATTCCTTCCAAAATATATTTTTTGATCCTTTGAGATGTTTTAAGGAACCTCGCGTCCTACCATCAAAGAGACATGGGACTCCCCTTAATATTTGTTTATTCAAATATGTTTGCGTGCATAAAATTATTCTACATTTGCACCAGCATATCTCTCTTTCACTCCCAATGCTCCATAGAGTTCATCCCATCCTTTATAAATTTTAGTTTTTTTTTAGTACTATTGTCATTTTTCCATTATGGCAAGCTTCTTCTAGCCACTTGGGAATAGAAAATGTAATTGGATATAAATTTGAGGCTTCTTCTATTTTAGGAAAGAGCATCATGTACTAAATTTTCCTTACCCTTTTGGCATTATCTCAAAATTAAAACTTTGCATTTTTTCTCCTCATTTTTGTTAATCTTCTAATGAAAATCATAGCTTTAAAAAATACTTTATGCTATCATGGTATATCTTGACTTTAAAGTACCTCCCAATGATATACTATCCCCATTTTTTATTGCATGTAATATTGCTTCCATTTATTTTTCACGTAGAATTTCACCAAATATTTTCTTTGAATTCCTTACCAAATATTTTCTTTGAATTCCTTGCTTTTAAAAGCCAATGATATCCCTTATTGTGTTAATGTTACGTAAATTCCTAGTCCTAGTGCCTCACACTCTACTATGAATGTTTTACCAAAAGTAGGTACAACCGATGTTGGTGTAGAAGACATGGCATCCATTGAAAGAGAGAATGCCAAAGTAGCCTCATCATTCCATATAAATGATATTTTCTTCAAGAGATATGAGTGGACTTGAAATGCATGCATAATTCTTAACAAATGATCAATAATATCATGTAAGTCTAAAAAATCTTCTAAGAACCTTGATTTTCTTAGGAATAGGTCTTTTGTAATAGCTTGCATCTTTTGAGGCTCCAACTTCACTCCTTCCTTTAAAACAATATGAACCAAATACTCGAATTCTTATTTCCCAAAAGCACATTTGGATATTTTTACATAAAAATGATTGTTCTAAATAATTATTTATATAACTTTTCCACATGTTTAGTGTGGTATTCCCATGATTTATTATAAATATGTGTATTATCAAAGAAAACCAACACAAATTTTATAAGATGGGATCAAACAAAATTGTTCTTAAGTCGAGCCCGCCGGACTTCAAACGAAGATAAACCATAATTCAAACCAAATTCGCGTTCCAAAATAGCTTGCTGACGTCGGCCAATTTTGTGACGCGAAAACCAAATGAATTCCGCCCTAATCTTTTTCGGGTCCGACGTTGGGCTGGCGTACGGAGGGAGAGTTGTGACGCGAATTTCTTATCAAATTCGCCCTAATATTTTTCAGAGTCCATATTTCCACTGCGCGAGCGGCCCAAACAAAGACCCGCTCCAATCAATTTCTGCCACGTGTCCTCAATCAAAACTTGCCCTGCTCTTGGCTGCGGGTGCATTCAATGGCGTTTAAGGTGATGGGACATGATGTGGCGATTTCATATCAATCGCATTAACATTTAACGCTGTTCAATTAAGTTTTCACATCAAATTCGCATTAATTAAGTTTTAACACTGTTCAAGATTGGACCTCCACTCCTGTGAGCGATTCTGCATGCTCCAATATGATCCGGCCTTCGGCTCTCATTATTAATGATCAGAGATTTATTATGACGGGCTTCCTTTGATTGCATTGCAGTCGGGTCGACAAAATGGCGTTTCACTATGGTTTTTTAGACGAGCCGATTGCTGGATTACACTGCCTCCTAACTGTGACGATAAGGAGAAGTGGCCAGCTGAACTACTGCCTAGACCTTGCTGCATATCTGCATTTCTCTCGGTTCTATATCTGTCTGTCTTCCTCTCTTTCTTGGAATTCTACTTCTCCGTCTCCTCTTGTGCCCACTGCACCTGAGACTGCACCCATGGTGCCGAATCGTGGAGGAACCACCGGAGGAGTAGTTTAGTAAATTTGTTTTTCTTGCTTAGCAGGCCCACTTAATTGGGTTGCTTTTAGATTATTTTACTGTGCTAGACCTTTGTAATATTTTTGAATTCTGTAAATTAAACGTTCAAGACTGGTTTCCCCGTATGAGGGCAGTCTTCTTAATTTTTTGATTTTTTGATGACAAATTTTCCATGAGTCTAGCCAGGCAATGTTTTTGACTTCGGTGTAATTTTATTTCCAATGTTAATAGATTAACTTTACTTAGAATTCTCACATGATTAGCATTTTTCTTGATCTGTTCAAGGATTTTGGGTACTTTGATTTGTATTTGGAACAATGGACGTCGGTACTCTATCTGTTGCTTTACTATTCTACATACTGCTATTTCACTTTCTTATAGATGCCTCGAGCATATTTGGATGCTTTCTCAGATTGTCGATAATCTCCATGTGGACCGTTACTGGGTTTTATATCATGTCTTTGTATGTGACATGGGGTATTTTTCTATCATTGTCTGGGGTGGGACTTCCACTTTTCTGGATGGATATTTGGGTTCCAATCTTCAGATGTGAAAATGTAATGACTTCATGGACTGTTTTACTTCATATAATATATTCAAAACAGTGTTTTTTCTCTTGTGAAAAAAAAATTATTAATGTTTATCACTCTGCCTTCAAAACTAGCGATGTTGGTCTATGTTGTTGGTTTATTGATATGGTCTGATGGTCTTTTTATATTTTGGACATATCACACTCCTCACATGATTAGCGTTTTTCTCTGTTCAAGGATTTTTGGGTACTTTAATTTGTATTTGGAACAATGGACGTCGGTACTCTATCTGTTGTTTTACTATTCTACATACTGCTATTTCACTTTCTTATAGATGCCTCGGGCATATTTGGATGCTTTTTCAGATTTGTCGATAATCTCCATGTGGACCGTTACTGGGTTTTATATCATGTCCCTGTATGTGACATGGGGTATTTTTCTATCATTGTCTGGGGTGGGACTTCCACTTTTCTGGATGGATATTTGGGTTCCAATCTTAGGATGTGAAAATGTAATGACTTCATGGACTGTTTTACTTCATACAATATATTCAAAACATCATTTTTTCTCTTGTGAAAAAAAAAATGATTAATGTTTATCACTCTGCCTTCAAAACTAGCGATGCTGGTCTATGTTGCTGGTTTATTTATATGGTCTGATGGTCTTTTTATATTTTGGACATATCACACTCCTCACATGATTAGCGTTTTTCTCTGTTGCGGGATTTTGGGTACTTTAATTTGTATTTGGAACAATGGACGTCGGTACTCTATCTGTTGCTTTACTATTCTACATACTGCTATTTCACTTTCTTATAGATGCCTTGGGCATATTTGGATGCTTTCTCAGATTGTCGATAATATCCATGTGGACCGTTACTAGGTTTTATATCAAGTCGTTGTATGTGACATGGGGTATTTTTCTATCATTGTCTGGGGTGGGACTTCCACTTTTCTGGATGGATATTTGGGTTCCAATCTTCAGATGTGAAAATGTAATGACTTCATGGACTGTTTTACTTCATATAATATATTCAAAACAGCGTTTTTCCTCTTTTAAAATTTCATTTTTTTTTTTAAATTGAACCCGCCGTCGGAATACCGACGCCTTGTAAGCGTTGGAATTGCAACAGCTTTAAAACGTCGGAAGAGCGACAGTATAAAAATGTCGGAACACATTTCGTCGGAATTGCGACAGATTACAAACGTCGAAAGCGCGACATTAAAAACGTCGGACCACATTTCGTCGGAATTGCGACAAATTACAAACGTCGGAAGAGCGACGTTAAAAACGTCGGACCACATTGCGTCGGAATTGCGACCGTTTAGAAACGTCGGAAGAGCGACGTTAAAAACGTCGGACCACATTTCATCGGAAGTGCGACAGCTTACAAACGTCGGAACCGCAACGATTTGGGAGACGTCGGAAGGGCGACGCCTGTTCGGAAGCGACGGAAGAAGTGTCGATAGTGCGACACTTTTTAATTGTGTCGAAACTGCGACGGCATGAGAAACCGAAGTGTCGATAGTGCGACACTTTTTAATTGTGTCGAAACTGCGACGGCATGAGAAACCACGTTTTTCCTGCCCTCAAACTGTCGCTCTTGCGACGACTATGTGTCGGAATAGCGACGAATTGGCCGTCGGAATTTCTGCCAAATTTTGTAGTGATTTGTCAGACATTTCAAATAAACACTACTATAGGTGACATGTATTTGCTAGTCTAGAATACAGGCGTATAGTGGGAAATTTATAAAAGAACTATTCTCAACCCAACTGCTAGTATTTTATCTCATACTCATAAATTTGTAACTTCATTAATAGGCTTATATCAAGTTAGATAATACATGATAATTTATTCCACATAAACCATCAATAGATGCATAACAGAGATACAAGAATAACTTGATTCGTGCCACTGTGGAAAGTACTCAATCTGCTTATACTGCGGTAGAAAAACACCCAATAAGTCAACAGGATGTCTTTCCTCCTTTTCTACAACTTTCACAAAGGTTGGTCCTACTAAAAATGCACCCGTACAACCACCCAATTAACTCTGCTCCTCCAATGCAACTCGGCTATCTCAGGTCTAATTTGAACTCCAACAAGGAAAACCACATGGTCAGCGAGGGATGGATACCCACACTTATCCTCTAATTGTTGCTATACGGCCCCTCTGAAATTGAGAAGACAACTACAACCAAACAAAGGACTTGGCCTTCTTGAGAACTAATCTTTGAAGATGATTGAAGGCAAATACAATCGGTGGTAAATCATAAACTCGCTGCTATAGGTATGTAAAAACAAATATCAGGTATGGAACATGACATAAGGGTTGCATTTTGATTTATGTGATGTTGATATTGAAACACGACCTCTCCTTTAATGTGGGAACTCGACCTCAATCCGGTCTCTTCCTCAATATGAAATTTGCCCCTTTAGATTTTAATTTAGCTTCCCTTAATAAATTTTTTTTTTCCAGCCTCCTCTAGAAATTATGTGGCACATAAAACCTCAACCCCTCCTAGATTCTTGAATTCGGCCTTTTCAAAATAATATATTTATCAAATATTGGACCCCGTGATAAAATAAAATCTTTGCGATAGTCTCTTGCCTAATAACCCACGAAGGAATCCCATTCGACTCGATACTCAACCCTCAGTTGGAGCAATCCCTGTCATAATTCTCAGCGTGCAATCGATGGTTCAAATTTTTAGTAAGCCTTAGTCTATGATTGCTCAATTTATATGATGTGGACAACCGATTTTCGTACATGTCGAGCAAAGGAACGATGCCACGATTTGGCCAATCAAAATAGACAGCGGACTCATACCACTGCCTGGAATTTCATCTTTCCTTGACAATGTCTTGAGGGGATTTCAACGTCGAGAGTTAGGACGGGCTTTTGGCGACGTCCATTGGCTCACTGATGTAGCGAGGGTAATGGAACACCGACTGCGTTATCATACGGAGCAATTGCATCGACCACTGTCAATCAAATCAACGAGATATTATTATTAGACCAATAGCCTTCACTGCAATCGATACGTTCAAAATTTTCTCAGTCGTAGAGGGAATCTCGACCTGGCAGCAGTGGGTATTTACGCCCAAGAATATGTGGAATTCTGGGCTAGAATTTTAAAGAGAAATTCGATCTTTATGATTTAAAATTTTCGCTACCCGCAATGGTGAACCCTTCAATGTATTCGACAATACAACTACAATTATTTCTCACTCGTTTAACCATGAGCAATGTCAGTGCTATTCAGATGCTTTCACAGCAACAAGAATATACAACTCTCGCTACAGATATGGATCAAATTGGTTACACTTAATAGGGTGCAACAAAACGAATAATATCTGCCTCTTCAGTGTTGTCAATAATTCAATCTTCCCCGGAGTCACTCGGTCCTGAAAAAAACAAGAAATTCTACCTCTGATCTTGGCTCGACTATTTGGACAAATTTCTTTTGTAAAATAATGACTTCGACAATATAGAAGAAATCATGAAACCCTTAAATTGATCTAAAATAAAAATTGAGATCCTCCAAACTGAAACCCCACGGTTGAGCCAAGAACAAGGCTCCGATACCACGGTAATATCCCCAAATGTGTATTTTGACTAATTTTTCATAAATTAATTTAAACCCCACATTATGTCATAAAATCAACATTTATTTAACATAAAATTTCTATGTAAAAATAGAAACATATAGAGCACTGCAATATTTTACACATTGGATAGGAACAATCTCAACATTTTATAATAAATAATAACTGGGGTTACATATATATCTAACCCAAAATAGCTGAGATGGAAAATTGGCCACCAAGATGAGCTGTTGCAATGTGTTGGCCTCCAAAATAGAACTACTGCACTCTCCCTCCGGCAACAACTATCACTGAACCCACTGAAGATAATGAAGCACAAGTTGAAGATCTGAATGATCCTCACACCAATCCCTGAAGCTATGTGAAACTTCTGAATGAAGTCTCCTCAAGAGAGTTTGGTTTTCGTCCAACACTCACAAATCACTCGAAGGTTTCCGTCCTAGGGCTATGGATGAAGTAGAGAACCACGTCTCAAACCTCTCACACAAGAAAATGATATGATCCAAAAGATATCCCTCAATGGCCTCCTCCCTTTCTTTTATAGATCTCTTGGAGCCTTATAGAGCCTTATTTTATTATTATTTTATTCATGGAGAACTTTTCCCTCTTATTAAAATATTCCTTTTTAATTTAGAAAAGAGTAAATAGGCTACCACATCTCCTCCGGTCACTGAAACTCATGTCCCACCATCCCATCGTGGAGGTATCTTCGTCTCGGTTCCAATGAGCCATTACACTAAGTTATTCTATCATTTATTACCAGAATGAAAGCCAAACTCCTCAGATGATGGAATATATCAAGCAAATTTCACCCAACTGCATAGAAACTCCTCAAAACTCCTCCAAAAATCCCCTAGGCTTGCTGATGACACCAACTTGTACCTGTGATCGATATGCTCCTAACTCTAGGAGTCCATCCTAGCTCTGTCATAGGTGACACCAAAAAAATTGAATATTACAATGACTGTAAAAGTTAAGAGACAAAATTAATGTAATAATGTAGAGACAGGTATGGAAACACCAGGCAATATTATTGTGACTATAAAAGTTAAGAGACAAAAATAATATAATAATGTAGAGACAAGTATGGAAACACCATAATTAACACAAAAATCCATGGTGGATATTAATCCTCTGTATCCTAACAATTTAAGAGAATGCAAAGGGGATTAATAATATTGATTGATAACTTATTCTTTCTAATACATACTTTATTAATAATGAGTAGAACCCTATTGCGAATGTAAAACACAATTATATTCTTAATGTAAGTTCCATGTTAATAATTACCTATGTGTTTTTTCTAGACATATATTATCACTTGTTTTTGTTATTTTTAATTTAGTTTTTGTACATTCTAACTGAGTTTTTGAGATTAATGGTTTAATTATTATTGTATAAAAAACAATTTTAATAGTTTTTATGACTTTTAACAAATTGATTGTTATTCAACTACGATACTTTCTTAATAAAAAAATAAAAAATGGATATTCCGTTGTAAAATAGTTTTCATACATAAGACTTAAAATTTCAATAATTTAATTAACAATTTAAAATTGACCATTGTCCACTCATATTGTATTTGGAGTAGATACTATCTCAAATAAAACAATCATGTTCATATGTTATGCCAATAATGTTCATCCCAATTTTTGTTGAAAATGGATTCCCCACAATATGATCTTGTTCATATGTTATGCCACTAATGTTCATCCCAATTTTTGTTGAAAAGGTGTAGAAAATCTCTAACATAGTTATAATACCATGTAGAACTTATATGAATGGACTCAATCCGATCATGCAATGTGCTAAAGCAAGATATTGAATCCTTCTACAATATTTGCGGAATATAAATCATGACTGATCAATCACATGCAAGTAAGAGAAAGAATTAAATCAATACACAACACCAGATATTCCTAGGGAAAGAAACTGCTCAAAACCCCTCCATATTTATTGTATAATCAACCAAGGAATCATGAAACAATACAATGTATTTGTGATCACCACAACCTCATACACTCAAGCAATTGCTTCATACTGGTCTAGACAATATTGGAAAAACACATAGCCAATTATCAACCTACCCTCAACCAATTATCAGCCAACCCCCAGCCTACCTTGCTTACGCAATCCCTAGAGAATTAAAACCCAATTAAATAGAAAATTCAGCCTTCCTTGATTGCTCAATTCATCATGGGCTTCCTGTGGTAATATAACTACATCTGGGCAGTTTTCCTAAAATACAACTGATAGTTTACTAGCCTTGAACCTTTGTCTTAACTGGGTCTCCACTAGAATTACCATGCATGCAACTATAAATAGTGAATCATCAGTTACTTGGTAGATCACTACTGGTGAGTTAAATCTATTTTAATTCACTTGATCTTCCACTAGCTCATCAAATAGTTAGAACTAGTTAAATTGATTTTAACTCAATTATTGTGAGTTAATTGATCCCACTCACACTACACTAGTGCTACAACTGCAACTGGACCCTGTTAATAATAGAATCACTCTACATGCCTATCCTTTGACCCTCAACTCGAAATTCTTGAGCTAACTAAGTCTATCACACTTATTTAACTATTACAAGTTGTTAAGAGATAAGATTACAATTAATTTTCCAATTTATTTTAAAATTGTTTGCACACTAATGTGTCGCTAGGATCCATCACTGTGTGACCTATGATCCCACACCAGTGTGTATTGTTTCTGGATGTCAATTTCATTGTTTCTTGTTTCAAATTTCAACACTCCCTCTCAACAAGAAAGGAATCAATCTGTCCCGATCCGGTACCTTTGCAATGTTCTGCATACAACACTGCTCTAGTGTTGTTCACACATGCAACTATCCTGAAACTGAATAGCCTCCAAACAACTGAATCAGTATAATTCATTTGTCATCATAGTCTTCTGACTGTTGCTAGCTACTGCACATGTCTACTAGACTCTTTGCGCTGCTGCTGACATTTGCATCTGTGCTCTCTGCACTGCTGCCAACTCTGATATGCGCTCCAGTATCCGACACCTGTCACTCTGATTTTTCTCCTCCTGACATCTCACCCTGACATCTCACTGCATCAATCTAACTAATCCTTCCTGCTACTATTGTACTATGGGCTCCTTGTAGCCAAGTTTGATCCATGAGACACACCATCTCAATGGACCCTGCCAAAATTTCTTCTTGGGATTAATTTTGCACATCGCCTCACCTCGCACCTGGAGGTATAGCTGCATGTACTCCCTCTGCCCATTTGGCTCGAAATTCCCCCCTCTTGGAGGTCTCTGTTTACTTCACCTTGTAGATCCACCTGGATCCAACCACTGACTTCCCCACTGGTCTTGGGACCACTTCCCATGCACTGTTTTTTATAATGGAGTCATACTCCTCAACCATGACATCAACCCGTGTTGTGTTGCACTGCTTCCTCAAAATAGGATGGTTCTGTCACAATAAATTCACTGATAAGAGCCATGTATCCATTGTACCTGTCTGGGGACCTTCTCTGCGTGCACTGTGATGTATGTGCTTCTACATGCTCTGTCACATCTAGCATAAATCTGTCAGCCTCTATGGTGCACTTCCTATCATTTCTGGTGAATGGCTCTGCATGAGTGGTTTTTCCACTCCATGATCCTCTGCTTGTGGCTACTCCAAATCCTAAGGTTCATCCTTTGGAACTAAGAGTTCCTCATCTGCGTGCAATTCAAGCTCCCTCTCAAGGGACAATCGCATGACTTTCTCCTCATCAAATTTAACATCTCTCCTAACAACTGTCATCTTGTTAGCCTACAAATACACCTGATAGTTGTGGGGATTATTAGTGTACCCCACAAATATCCCAACCTCTGTTTTTGGTTATAGCTTCTTCTTGGCATCTTTGGTCACAAGGAAATAGATAGATGAGCCAAAAATTTTAAAATATGAAACATCTGGTTTCTTACCTGAAAAAGCCTCCTCTAGTGTACTCATGCCAAGTATCCGATGAGGACTCCATTTCTGCACAAATACCATTGTGTTGCATGCCTCTTCCCACATATGAAACAGTAGGCCCTGATCATGTAGCATATCTCGTGCTTCTCCCACAATTGATCTGTTCTTTCTTTCTGCAACCCCATTCTATTGTGGGTTATGAGGTGCAATCATTCCTCTCTGAATTCATTCTTTGGCACAAAATTTCTGGAATTCATTAGAGATATATTCACCACCATTGTCTCTCCTTAGAGCCTTCACCTTCTTCCCTGTATCTTTCCCTACCAGTGCTTTGTACTCACAAAACTTGGAGAACACATGATCTTTCTTCTGCAGAAAGAAGATCCAACACTTTCTAGAAAAATCATCAAAAAAAATCACATGATACTTGTGATTTGTTATGGACGGTGTAGAGAATGTTCCACACACGTCAAAGTGAACTCTCTCAAGGTTTGTTGTAGTTCAGTTCTCCTTCTCATGAAAGGTGGCCTTAGTATACTTCTCCATGGTACATGCCTTACATGTGTCTATCTGTGCAATAGTACCATTTGAAAGACCTGTAGAAATCTGTTGCATGATTCTCAAAGCACTGTGGTGTAGATGGCCCAATCTCCTGTGCCATAACTCACCTGTATCTCGGCTCACCACCTTCCTTGCTTTATTGCTCAATGTTTCGCAACCATCTACATCAAGTTTGTAGAGTTTCTTCACACGAACCCCAATCTTCTTTACCTGTGTTGTGGCTTTGTGATGAAGGAACACCTTTCCTTCACTGAAAACCACATCATATCCAATATCCTCCAACATAGCAACTGAAACTAAATTATTTTTCAATTTTGGTACATGCATGACATATTTTAATAAGAAATTTTTAGTTTACTATCTCTGGAAAGTAACTGTACCAATCCCGGTAGTGCTATACCTCCCGTCATCACCCATCTCGATGTGCATCTGAAGATCCTTATCCTCCAAGCTACTAAAGAGTTCTTTGCTTCCCATCAAGTGGAAAGATGCTCCACTATCCAAGTACCACATATATCCCATCACAGTTGATGCCATGCATGCGATGAGAGATTGTGTACTCTCCATTTTCATTTTCTTGAGCTTGTCCTTGATTTCCAATTTTCTGTGGTCACTGTTGCTTTGAAACAGATCTGTCAAGGCCTTCCACATAGCATATGGAGTTTCCTTTCCATGGAGACTCGAGACAATATAATCTCGAACTCCCTTTAACAAGATCCTCCTTACCTTTGCTACCTTCTTCTGTCATGCATAAAGAAGTTAGGCATATTCTTCTGCAAGTTTGGGATTATCATTATCTATGAATTCCTTCAACCCATTGTCCTCCAAAACTGCCTACTTCCTGTCCTTCCATGCAATATAATTTAAACTGCCCTCAAGTGCATATTCGATTCTCAAGCCATTGAAATACATCTTGATCCGCTTCTATCTCAAAAGAAAGTATCTGCAAATTTGAATATTGTTCAACACAAACTCAATTTCTTGTCCACTATTTTGATTCCCGACGCTCTCATACCATGTAGAAAATCTCTAACACAATTATAATACCATGTAGAAATTATATCAATGGACTCAATCTGATCATGCAATATACTAAAGCAAGATATTGAATCCTTCTACAATATTTGCGGAATATAAATCATGATATCTCAATCACATGCAAGTAAGAGAAAGAATTAAATCAATATACAACACCAGATATTCATGGGGAAATCAACTGCTCAAAACCCCTCCATCTTAATTGTATAATCAACCAAGGAATCATTAAACAATACAATGCATTTGTGATCACCACAACCTCATACACTCTAGCAATTGCTTCACACTAATCTAGGCAAAATTGGACAAACACATAGCCAATTATCAGCCTACCCTCAAGCTACCCTGCTTACGCAATACCTAGAGAATTAAACCCCTATTAAATAGGAAATTCAGCCTTCCTTGATTGCGAAATTCATCATGGGCTTCTTGTGGTTATAGAACTGCATCTGGGTAGTTTTCCTAAAATACAACTAATAGTTTACTAGCCTTGAACCTTTGTCTCAACTAGGTCTCCACCAGAATTAGCATGCATTCAACTATAAATAGTGAATCATCAGTTACTTGGTACATCACTACTGGTGAATTAAATCTATTTTAATTCACTCGATCTTCCACTAGCTCACCAAACAGTTAGAACTAGTTAAACTTATTTTAACTCAATTATTTTGAGTTAACCAATCCCACTCACACTACACTAGTGCCACAACTGCAACTGGACCCTCTTAATAATAGAATCACTCTACATGCCTATCCTTTGACCTTCAAATCTAAATTCTTGAGATAAATAAGTCTATCACACTTATTTAACTATTACAAGTTGTTATGAGATAAGATTACAATTAATTTACCAATTTATTTAAAAATTGGTTGGACACTAATGTGTCACTAGGATCCATCACTGCGTAACCTGTGATCCCACACCAATGTGTGTGTTGTTTCTGGATGCCAATTTCACTGTTTCTTGTTGCAAATTTCAACAAAAGGGATTTACCATATGACTTTAACAGGTCGTTAAATATAGTTGTAAGAAATATCCCATGTAATTGTGCAACTCTGGTCTAAGAAGAGTTTTGCCAATCTTTGTAGCAAATGGTGGTTATATTGGTTTTATTATCTCATGCATACTGCTCATAAGAAGTATGAAACTTAAGGTAGTAATAAGTATGACATTGAGCTTATCCACCAGAGGTATGCTATAGTTCCTTGCTCACATAATAACAAGTCTAATGATAAGATCCTTGTGATAATTTGTATCAACATCCTGCATTGCAATGAAGCAACAACTAAAATTTTAGACTGAGTTTTCTTCAAATGCATAGCGTTGAATTGAAATATATTATTGTTGGCGAGAAGTCAGGTCTCGCGGACAAGACCCAGGTTCAAGAGTTGTGGCCAACAAAGGGGTCTGGTGTAGTCTAGGAACACGCTGGCATTGTCACCCTGCTCTGGAGAGCAGTGCGTCTCACCCGAGGCGTGCCGCAACCACATGCAAAAGGGGATGAGATCAATGGCAAGGAGCAAACCCGCAACTAAAGAAAGACGGTGCATCCATTCACATACAAAGTTATATGCACAAGATCACTTAATAAGCATTCAGACATTCATAAATAAAATTTTAAACCGGCAGGAACACATTATAAGCACATGGACATCTTATTTAGACAGCAATCTCTCATTGTATTAATATTCTGGCAGAACACATGATTACATGGCATTCCCACAGATAGCTACAAATCTGATACAGATGGGTTTCAGAACAGAAAGGTAGAATAGAAGATAAGAAACCCTATGAAGAACATGCATGAATCCTCCGCAGACGCCCTGCGCGTCTTTCTCTGTCTCGAGCCTCTCAACCTCTTCAGCATCTATTCGACTCTCTTCTTTTCGGCCGGGTGACTGTTATTTATTCACCCGCTCTTGCGACTATCAGTTCCTTTGTATCTTCACTTCAGCTTCTCTCAGCTTCTCTTCTGATGTACGTGTCTTCAGGCTTTACATTTTTGTTGTCTCCTCAAATCTGGTCTCGCATCTTTGCCCTTGTATCTTCGATCTCCAACTATCGAGTGCTTCCGCGCCACCTTGGTAGCTCCGCAACTCCTGGTCGTTGCGGCGCGGTCGCGGTTGCCATGTGTATTTATTCCGCAACTCAAAAAGGGTCAAAACTCAAAATGTCTTGGCCAAGATTTCAAAACTAAACAAAAACAAGGGCCCCAACAGGCCCCAACCACAATTCCTTGACTCGTCCGCGAGTCAATCACAAATAACAGTTTTTACTTCCATTGCCACGCTGGCACCCGTGCTCTGCTCTGTTGTGCCTTCACCCTGCGCCCTTTCCTGTTGTGCTCCGCCATCTGGTTGTGCAAACAAGGGCCCCAACTCCGGGAACCGGCGGAGCGTTGTATCTCTAAGCTCTGTGAAGGCCGCCACCACTTGCTGCCATTCCTGCATAAGCAAGTCGGCTTCTTGAGAGATCCGGGTGGCGGCGGCTTCGTCTATCATCGTCGTGTCAGCCCCGAACAGCGTGGCAAGCTGGGCTTCGGCCTTGGCATCCAGTTGTTGCATGGAGTCAGCATTGGCACGAAGGGGCGGACGAATCTCCCAGATGACGTGTTTGGCCGCTGCCGATTCGGCCTCAGTCTGTTGCATGTGAAGTTCCAGCTCGTCCGAATGGGCGTAGAGCTGATCTAACCTTGCTGGGTCCGTGGTCGCCTGAATGTCGCAGGAGATTTGTTGCAGTTGGGCAGCGATAGGCTGCGTCTTGACAGTTAACGTGAGTGAGCACTCCTGCAAACTGCGCAGAAGGGCGGAAGCCGAAGCTACAATGGAATGGAGAGTTGCGTGCATACTAACTGCCTGCGTCTGCTTGGCAGTTACCTGTTCTGAATGGACACTTGGTGGATCTGGAAGGGTAGGCCGTGCGGCTAACTCCGCTTGGAGCTCCTAGTTCTCCCTGCAAACAATAGTGAAAACTTCCCTGAGGTGGTGAGCCTGTAGTGCTATACTGTCCTCCTCTATACTGGTAGGAAGTGGGGCATAGTGAGCCCTTGCAGCGGGCCATACGCTGGAGAGCGCCTGAGTAGCAATGTTGGCCTGCTCCTGGAGGTTGGTCTTCTCCCGCAACAACTGATTGCGCTGTTCAGTAAGCGTCGTGATCTGATTCCGCTGCTCGGTGCACCGCCGCTGTAGCTCTGTGTGAATCTGCTCGGCTTTGAGGGCCGCCCACTGAATGAGCAGGTACAGCTGTGCTGGAATCCATTGTTCTGCATTGGTCATGCTGGGTGTGCCCTACTCCGGCACCCTCTCCTGCGAAGGTTGGTTGCTGGCCGCTGGTCGGCTGGAAGTTTCTGGAGGATGGACCGACGTCTGCTGCTGCACTGAAGTGGCCATCTCGGACTCCGACCAGTCTTGCTGTGTGGTCTGCTCTGAGGGAGGGGTAGCCGAATCAGCCCCCCCATTCGTGAACCTGGTAGATATAGTAGCATTATGGTCCTGGGTCGTGGCCACGGGGTCAACCGGTGGTACCACGGCTGCAGTACTGGAGGTGACTTCCACTCCGTGGTCACCTCCGAAGAGTTCCCGGATCAACGAATCTGACACAGTTGCTGATGAGTTGGATGGATTGGGGGAGGTGGCAGGTGGTCGGCCGGTGGGAGCGGTGGACGGAGTGAAAGAAGTGGGAGGGAGGCGAAGGTTGAGGAACTCTGCCGGATCGATCAGAGGTTCCTCCGGAATCGAAGTTGCTATGGGCGGAGTGGCTGGTGGATCATCGTCCGTAAGATCCACCACTGGATCTGTGACAGCAATGCGGGCCCTCTTGGATGGAGGTGGGTCTGAGGAATTGGGTTCGAGGCCCGGTTCACCCATTGGTGTGATGAGGGGGGTGGCAGAAGTGAACAGGTTAGTGGGAATGGGAGAAATGAGGGGGGCGGTATTGGAGGGAACACGAGACCGACTAATATGAAATTCAGCAAAAGAGGGAAATATAGGGGCACCACTTGAAGCAACTTGGGTGGCCACGTTAAGTCGTCATACCTGGTCATTGAGGTGCTCGACGATCGGGACCAGCGATTCAGGCAGGTCCGGTGCGGTCTCAGCTGCATCTTGCGGAGGTTCCGCCGCAACCTGTGACGACCCCCCTGCGCCGGTCGTGACAGGCCATTGTGCCGGCAGCATTCGATCGAAGTTATAGCGGGTGATCCCGTCGCGGACATGCTTGACAACCCCCGGCCAAGCAGAGACCTCCCGGTGAAAGGTGTCGTCATTCAGCTGGAACAGGAGGGGCGCCATGTGAAAGGTGGTGTCCGGCACGCAAGTTGGCCGGAGGAAGGTGTGCCTGTGGCTGACCCCAAACCACACCTGCTCATTGTACTCATCCAACAAGTGCCTGGGCACCCATTGCTGGTTGGCCACAACATCTGTCATCATCCCGTACCACGCCCGGAACGCCGCCGCGTTCACCTGTTTGGTGTTGGGATCCATGGACACCTGCCAGGGGGTGTATTTCATCGCAAGAGGCTGGCTTATGGTCGTCTCCGCCGGCTCCCGGATAGGAGGAAGGTGCCATTTCCACATGGCGAAGGCTAAATCAAGTAGCCGTAAATGAAACTGGTGGTCCGCTTGTAGTTTTCTTCGCAGGCCGCAAAGAGTTCCTTCAGCACGAAAGAGCACCAATTCAACTTGGCGCCCTGGGTGCAGTGCTCTGCAATGGAAATTGTGTCCAGGGTGCATTCTCCCTTCGTGTAATGGCGCATCGTCTTCCTAGCGATCAGGTAGCAAGCGAACCGGATTTCGGGTTTGTTGATCAAGTCAATTTTGGCCCCTTTGCCACCCCGGCGAGTGCCATACTTGGTGTACAGGTCAGAGTCACCCGACTTTTGGGCACGCTTGGAGGATGTCTGGCCAGCAGCGGAGACATATGCACCATTTTGAGACAGCCCTGTAAGCCGATGAATGTCTTCAGCATGAATTGGGATTTCTTCGTTGAGCCACAGGGACCCGTTCTGTATCCGACTGAGGAGGAACCGGGTGCATTTCAGAGCCGGTCCCGTAGTTCCGAAAACTGGAAGAGTCCTCAAATGCATCAAGGTCGACTGCTGTAGGCCCCTGAATTCTGGTCGCATCCGACTGTTGGAGCTGTTGCCTGGCGTGTAATGGTGCTCCATGTAGGTCTGCCAATGGAGGTGAGGAAACTCAGTCGGGTCGGACAAGTTGGCATCCATACATGCTGCATTGTCATACTTGCCGACCAGCGACTCTATGCAGTGAATTCTGCTGTCTAATGCTTGTTCAGGGACAGATATGATAGCCCTCGGCATCTTGGCGCGACGCTGGTAAACTTGGAGTGTTCTTCTGGAGTTCTCTGCTGAATGTGGTGCGCTTCGATGCTGCAAATGGTTAGGAGACGCTACAACTTCCAAATTGAACTGGTCCGTCATTCTCATGCTGTTGATCTTCATGCAAATTATGGCATCCGCTGGCACGCGCGGAGTTGATGAGACTCTATAACGGCAATTAATTCTTGCTATCCTTCGAGGCTGCGATAATCGTGCGATCAATCGCGTGCCTGTATGTAATATGACAGTTGCTGACGGCGTCATGGGAAGATGGGCGGACTCGACGGCTGAGGGAACTGCGGGTGATGGCAAATGATTACGGTACGATTACTGTCTATTATGGTAATTTATGAACAAATCTGAGCGATCCTATGGACTGACAAAAGGACTGACGGAAATGACCTGGACTGACGCTGGCATGGGGATGGATCCTACGTGAACGACACGCTGGCCTGGCGCTGCGACACGCTGGACTGGCGCTGCGACACGCTGGACTGGTCCGCCCCGACCACAGTCGGTTGCGGTGAGGTACCCGCAACTGACCAATTATTTTGACAAAGTGCCTATGAACGGAAAAGACTCTCTATGCTCATCCCGGTTGCGGGAGAGTTATTCGACTAGGCTACTCTACGGGTTCTCTCGGATGCGAGAGTTATTGATGAAAAGTGAAAGATACCTACTCCTGGTAGGGTTTCAGGTGTGCGCCATTCACCCATCCGGGAAGAAATGTGCCGTCCAGCTGTGCCAACCGAATGGCGCCTGAGTCACGGATCTCGATGACAAAGTACGGTCCCAACCAGTGCATCTGGAGCTTGCCTGGAAACTTCTGGAACCGGCTGTCGTACAAGAGAACTTTGCCGCCAACTTGGAAGGCCTTAGTTTTGATGTGGCGGTCGTGCCATGCTTTCTGCCTGGCCTTCTGAACCTTCTGGTGGAATTACGCGAGGAATCGGGCCTCATCCAGCTCCTGTAGCTCCTGGAGGCATTCCCGAAGTGATGCCTCTTCTGAGAATTGAAGGGACGTTGCGATCAAAAGACTGGGTACCGTGAACTCGGCGGGAATCACAGCTTCCCGGCCATACACCAACTGGAATGGTGTCTGGTTGGTCAAACGTTTCACTGTGGTCCGGTAGGCCCATAGGGCCGCTGGGAGGCGCTCGTCCCAATCGTCGCGCTGAGCGTTGCAGATTTTAGTCAAGCCCTTCTCAAGAATCTTGTTGAAGGCTTCCACCGTACCATTAGCCTGTGGGTGGTATGGGCTGCTTTTATGATGCTGAATCTTAAATGTGTCCAGTAGTGACTTGACCGTGGCATTAATGAAATGCGTACCCTGATCGCTGGTTAAGCTCCATGGGCAGCCAAAGCGGCTGATGATGTGTTCAAGGATGAACCGGGCAGCGGTCTCTGCCGAGCAGTCGCGTACCGCTACTGCCTCAGCCCACCGTGTGAGGTAATCCGTTGTGGTAATGATGTACCGGGCTTTGGAATGTCGAGCGATTAGTGCGATGGGGCCCACGAAATCAACAACCCACTTTTCAAACGGTCGCAACACATGCACTGGGTGTAGCGGAAGCTCGTCCCAATGCGAAGGCCTTCCCGTCCGCTGGCAAACATCGCAACGCTTCACATAGGCCTTACAGTCAGCATGTACCGACGGCCACCACAGGCCAGCTTGAAGCACCTTCCTTGCAGTAGGCTTCGCACCCACATCCCCCCCCGCAACACCACTGTGACATTCCCACATCATTGCTTCCCATTCATGGTCGAGAACACACCTGCGCAACACCTCATCGAGCCCCAGTTTGTACAGCTGCCCTGCGATCAATTGGTAGTCGGCCACCCGGACAACCAGGTGGCGTTTCTGAAGCGGGGTGTAATCCTCAGGGCACTGTCCCGTGGTCAGATACGTGGCAATGTCAGCCAGGTAATCTGGTACTGCTTCAACTCGGATGAGGTCAGCATCCGGAAGCTGATCGTCCAACGGGCCTTCATTCTCTCCCGTCTCCAACCTGGATAAGTGATCGGGACCAACCTTCAACCTACCAAGCTTGACAATCACCTCAAACGTGAACTCCTGAAAAAGTAGAAGCCATCGACAGATTCTTCCTTCCAACCCAGGCTTATTTACCAGATATTTCAATGCCGAATGATCCGTGAAAAATGTAAATTTGTCGCCCAGAAGATAGTGGCGAAACTTCTAGAGAGAGTACACCATCGCCAACGCTTCCCGCTCGGTCGTGGTGTAGTTCTTCTTCGCATTCGATAACCGTCGGCTGGCGAAGTATACGGGGTGGTCAACTGTCGTTTCCCCGGGTTGTGCCAATACAGCTCCAAGGGCAATTCCGGATGCATCAATGTGCACATGGAACTGCTTATCCCAGTTGGGATGAACCAGTATGGGTGCCGTCGCCAACTTCTCCTTCAATGTGTCAAGTGCCTTCCTGCACTCCGCCGTCCACTCAAATGCTTCGGCCTTTCGCAACAGTTTCTCCAGAGGGGCCGTAATCCTTGCGTAGTTGCGAATAAACTGCCTGTAATATCCTGTGTGCCCGCAACTGCTTCACTGTCTCGGGGGCCTCCATGTGGACGATGACTGTGACCTTGGCAGGATCAATGCAGACCCCTTGCTTGCATACCACGTGGCCCAAGAGTGTGCCGAATGGAACTGCAAAAATACATTTCTTCAAGTTCAAGGAAATCTGCAACTGGCGACACCGGTCAAACATAACCCACAACAGAGAGGCGTGTTTCTTCAACAGACTGTAGACAGTCCAGTCATCCATGTAGACCTCTAGGAACTTGTGAATGTACTCCCGGAAAGCAGCAATGACAATTCGGGAAAACACAGTCGGTGCGTTCTTCAGACCAAACGACATAACGTGGTATGCGAATGATCCCCACTCAGTGGTGAATGTCGTCTTTGCTTTGTCTTCCTCGGCGATGCGCACCTGATGGTAGCCCGAAAACCCATTAGTGAAGGAATAAGCTTCGTTTCCCGTGACATGATCTAGAAATTCATCGCTGAAGGGAGTGGGAAACGGGTCGTGGATACAAGCATTATTCAAGCTCCGGTAGTCTACACAAACCCGGATCTCCGCTTTGTCCTTCTTGTTCTGGATGACAATCGGACTCACCCATTCCGCTTCTTCTACTGGAAAGATGAGACCTGCAGCCAGCATCTTGTCAATCTCCATCTTGACCTTCTCTTTGATACGTGGATTCAACCGGTAGGGTCGGTGCTTCACCGGCCTGGCCCCTGGTTTCAGTGTGATGTGCATCTCGCCCAGATCCCCCTTGATCCCCTTCAGGTCCGCAACTGAGGACGGAAACAAATCTTCGTATTCCCGGAGGAGGATGAAAATTTCTTTTGTTGTCTCCTCGTCCCAGTAATCTCCCACCGTTGCGAGCTTAGGTTTCTCGTCCGTCCAATGTTCAGTTTTTTTGTCTTGAGCGGCTGTAAATGGACTCCTTCAGTCGTCGGCTCTTCACTAATGCTCCACTCTCCTTCCTTTTCATCAAAATAGAGATGCCTGAGGTCCTCCAAACTATCGTCCTCCGGATCGCCATCAATCCGGTGACAAACCAACTCGCGCCTGACCTCAATTCGTGACACAGTCGGGCCCTTATCGGGCTTAGGCTAGCGGAAAAACAAGACCTCCTTGATTGCCTGTAGGGCCTGAGACTCCTGTGTCGTCTCCCCTTTGAACGAGAAGCTCAAAACGAACTTGTCCGCAACTACCTGCCAAGAGCGGGTTTCCCGTTTCCACTCTTCCTCCAGGTACCAGGCCTAGGGAATGGTGCCTAGGGAGTGGACAAACTTGTGGACCCACAGCTCCACAGGGTACCATGATCTCCGCCACTGTTCTTCGCAGGCCCGCAAATGGTCTCGCGGGTCTGAATTTCCATGATACTTAAGCGTACTGGAGGGTCCTTCATCCTCTTTAAAGCGTGCCCGCAGAGCATCCACCACACACTCCCATCGCAACAGAGTGTTGCAGTGATTTTTACACCATCGTGCCGACGTTGACTGCAAGACCACATCCAAAAGGGCCATCCGGCTTTCAACTGGGACCCGATCTTCCACTTTGGCAATAAAATTATTGACTGCTTGCATGTTTGATAATGTGGGATATCCGCGGATCTCAGTCCCTACCCACCGGACCTGAGCGATGGAGGCACATCTCCGCGTGGTGGTCTCATATCCCCCTTGCTGCCAGTCTTCCCAAGCGAGTTCGGATCCGAGCTCCGAGCTCTGTACACTCCACCAACTGACAGAGCGAGTTGCGGTCGGGTTAATATAATCGTCCCGCTTCCCTGCAGTCATCTGATAGAGATGGTCCATTATCTGAGCATCCTCCTGATTTTCCACTGTTTCGGTATATTGCGGGCCCTGATACGGGTCGAGAGGCTGGGTGACCCGTACCTCCCCATCCTCAAAGATCATCAGCTCCTTCTTGAGGTCGATGATGGCGTAATTCTCAAAAGCCCAATCAATGCCGAGTAAGGCCGGATAGGGATCCTTGTCACCCATGATATCAATAACTTCAAAATCGGTGTATGTCTTCACCCCCGCAACGTCGACCTTGACTCCCTCGAGCCGAACGATTGGCAAAATGCAGTACTGATTCACCATCCTGAGTTGGATGGGTGAGTAGGCTAACCGCCGCCTTCCAAGAGCCTCCCATGTCTTTCGCGGCAGTATGTTGACGTCGACCCCAAGTCCAACATGGTGTCGCCGATTTCTGAAACCGCAACTCCGGCGTGTTAGTTTTAATCTTTGTCTCGTTCGCTTGTTCCGCCGACACGTTGCACAAGGCTGAGGGCCAGCATCCGTCGGATCCTTAGAACAGGCGCCCTCAGCCGCTCCGTTCAGCACGCGGAGTCACAAGCCGCGGCACGTCACATCAACTCGAGGAATGGCCGGTCCTTCGTCCACAGATCAGCGGACGTTCTTCACTGATTCCAGGCTGTTTTGATTTGTTCCTTCTCACGGGTTCACGAACTGGCGGGCTGCCTCCCGCCCGCTTCCTGAACAATTCTTCTTGACCTCGGCCATCGTATCAACCTCTTGGGATGACCACCAAAACCACCGCGCCGGTTCTCTCTCGTGGGCACCGCGCCTTCTTCCGCCTTGGCCATCGCGACGTTCTGCATGTTCGTGTTTGTGGCGCCGCGCGGCAGCTTACCATCGATTCGCTCCCCTCTGCCTCACTCGTTCTTCCCACTTCTTGATGAGCTCCGGACAGTCTTCTGTAGCATGGGCGTTGACCTGGCACTGGGAACACCAGGGTCGTCGCGGAAGGGGACATTCTCGAGCCACATGACCCTCCTGGTCACAGTTGTAGCATTTTACCGGACCGCGTCCGCCTGTGCGGCCTCCCCGCATGCCTCCGCCTCTTCCTCTTGGAGCCTCGTTCACCCTGTAGGAGGGACGGTCCAGTCGGTCCGCAAGTGCGTCAAGAGCCCTGCACTGCTCAGTATTGTGAGTCGTGGACACACAAAATTCGCAATATACATTATTCGGGACCGTGGAGTACTTCTGTAATATCGGGCACATCCGAGGAGGATGCCCCATCATCCGGAAAATCTCACAGTACTCTGTGGTGGAGGACCCCGGTTGTGGTGGGAACCCCGCAAAGGTCTGTTGCGGCTGGTAGACTCCCTGTGGGTTCATCCCCGCACCACCCCCTGGTGGTGGACCCCCCTGGATTGCTGCGACCGAGGGTCCTGCTCCTGTGCCGCGCAACCGAGGACATTCGGTTGCGACGTGGCCCTCGACCAGACAATGGGTACACCAAACATTCGGTCGCGCTGGTCTCACCGGCTGAAGTTCCTTGAGCTTTTCGGTTAAGCTGGCGATCTGGTGTTGCAACCCTATCAAAGAAGGGTCTTGCGGAGCCACCCCCCCGATATTCCTGGGGGTAGCCCGCGATGGCTTCAATCTTCATGGCCTGCTCCAAAGCGTCCTGCAGATTATCAATCTTCTGCTGAGTAAGAGGGGTTCGTGTCAAGGGGAGCAGAGCCTTGATGAACCAGTCCCTCTGGTGGTTTGGATCGATCGGGTAGCTGAGTTTCCCGATCGCGTCCTTGAATCGCCGCATCAACTCCCACGTGGTCTCACCTTCCTTCTGCTTAATTTCAGCGCCCGACAGCCCGCCGTCTGGTTCGGGGGAAGCTGAATTGCGAACAAACTCGCTCACATCCGGCAATTGCTGTGGTTAGGATGCACCGGGACCACCGATAAACCATCGGCAGCTCGCGGGGTTTGGACCGCGACCCCCCATCCCCCGGCCCCGGCGGCTCGTACAAGCGCAGGTGTACCGCGTTCCACGTCATCATTGCCCCGCCAAGAACTCGACACGGTCCCTCCTCCACCTACAGGTATTTTTGCGGAGAATTAACCAGGATAAAACCTCCCGGTCCTGGTTGCGTAACGGTCCCACTAGGGAAAATACTACTACTAGTAACGCTGCTGTTACCGGGCGTTACCGACGCTGCTGAACTACTGTATGACTGACTTAATGCTTGTAACTGAATAAAAATATTTCTTAAAGGTTGATAAAGTACCAGGGGAAGGTCGGGATCCTGGCCATGTGGAAGGTGGGAAGTAGGGCTGCCTGGAGGGGTGGGTGCCGTCTGATCTTGAAACATCTGCTGCATCATGCCGTGCCATTCATCATCAGAACTTTCTTCGGGCTGCATCTTTCCGTTATCTTTGCTAGTCACGATCTCTCTTCCTCGCATCACTGGGCTCCCATGCACCCACTGCACTTCCACTGCTGTCCCGTCTTCTTTCCGGGTATCCAAACCCATAATTCCCGTCCTCTGAGGCGCCTCCTTCTGATTTTTCCTCTCGATCTCTCTTCTCTTCAAATCTCTCATTACCCTTCTTCGCCACCTATCGGCGATCTGTGCCCGCCGATGCGCACGTAGCTCCCGCAACTTGCATGCGGCCTCAACGTCCATCCCCCGCTCCCCACTCTCATAGTCTACACAGCATCAGTCCCCTCAATCCTTCCCCCAGTACGGGTGGTTTACGCTTCCATACTAGTTTTGTGGAATTCAATCAACCCTTCATCCACCATCAGGGCTTTGATCCACAACGGAATCTCCTTCAACAACTTCCCCCTCAGCCCTGAGAGAAAAACAGCCTCGGCCTTCGAGAAGGATTGGTAGCACTCAGCAACAAACTCCACAGCGTATCCTTCCAACGTGGTCCTTACCCATAAATCCACTGCACGGGTTAGTTCAGTGTCTACCCGATGCAGTGCCACCAGGTCTTCGTGCGTCCACCTGCGGTTTATCTTCCGCAAGCCTTCTTGGGGCAGCGTCGTTCGTAATCTCCGCAACCAATTGTAAAGGTCCGTAGGGAACCTTCCCCAAAAAATTTCGTACGTATCACTGGCTGCGTCAGAGAAAAGAACAAGCTCCTTGATCGCCGCCTCCTTTTTCTTGGTCAGCTTTGCTTGGTGAGCAATGAACTGGTCAAGATGATCATCCCACCATCGTCGTATTGCTCCTTCAAAAATCCTCGATACCATGATCTAGATCCCCTCAGAACATGCAGGTCCCAGCAACGAAACCATTTGTTGGCGAGAAGTCAGGTCTCGCGGACAAGACCCAGGTTCAAGAGTTGTGGCCAACAAAGGGGTCCGATGTAGTCTAGGAACACGCCGGCATTGTCACCCTGCTCTGGAGAGCAGTGCGTCTCACCCGAGGCGTGCCGCAACCACATGCGAAAGGGGATGAGATCAATGGCAAGGAACAAACCCGCAACTAAAGAAAGACGGTGCATCCATTCACATACAAAGTTATATGCGCAAGATCACTTAATAAGCATTCAGACATTCATAAATAAAATTTTAAACCGGCAGGAACACATTATAAGCACATGGAAATCTTATTTAGACAGCAATCTCTCATTGTATTAATCTTCTGGCAGAACACATGATTACATGGCATTCCCACAGATAGCTACAAATCTGATACAGATGGGTTTCAGAACAGAAAGGTAGAATAGAAGATAAGAAACCCTATGAAGAACATGCATGAATCCTCCGCAGACGCCGTGCGTGTCTTTCTCTGTCTTGAGCCTCGCAACCTCTTCAGCATCTATTCGACTCCCTTCTTTTCGGCCGGGTGACTGTTATTTATTCACCCGCTCTTGCGACCATCAATTCCTTTGTATCTTCACTTCGGCTTCTCTCAGCTTCTCTTCTGATGTCTGCGTGTTCGAATTTCTATTTTCTGTTGTGTTTCCTTCATCTGCACTTGTCTCTGTTCTATCTCCAGCTATCGAGTGCTTTCGCGCTGCCTTGGTAGCTCCGCAACTCCTGGTAGTTGCGGCGCGGTCGCGGTTGCCATGTGTATTTATTCTGCAACTCAAAAAGGGTCAAAACTCAAAATGTCTTGGCCAAGATTTCAAAACTAAACAAAAACAAGGGCCCCAACAATTATTTAAGGGAGGATAAGTTGTGTAATTAGTATATGACAATATGGATCATTAATTAGGAAAGTTAAAGAATACCTTTTCAAACTTAATAGGATTCATGTGAAAGTCTGAAGGTAGATTTTGAACACCATGTTGCAGTGTGGTGTTAATTTTTCAATCACTTCAACATCATCATCGTCATCATCATCATACAATGTAGAATAAGAGTTCACATCTATAGCTTTCTCATATGTGACAATCTTCACCCCTTATTTTGGCTCGAAAACTAGAATATGCACTTTATCAACCACCTATGCCAATCTTTTTGAATTTGGATTTGAAGTCCAATCAAGAATGAGAATGCCATATGTATTAGCTTTTAAAATGTAGGCTATAAGAGTCAGGGACATGTGACTGGAATCACGTGAAGAAAAGTGGAGGGCCTTTGGGAAACCCTTGGGAGAATATTAGAATGGTGCACCTTCTCTTGTAGTTGCATCCTTAGGGAAGTTGAAAGTAAGTTGCTTCACATGATTTGAAATTAAATCCTCAAACCTGAATCCTAAAATGAGTTAGTGATTTGCAAATCTATTTTACTAAAATTTGATATTTTTGTAAATATGTTTGTGTTAATAATTTGTTGCAATGAAAGTTCAAAATAAAAATTATATAATCATAGAAAGGGAAGGGAAGTGAAAAATGAAGGGGATTTAATTACTTACTTGATTCTAGCCCAAGATACACAATATTTAAATGTTAGATGTTTGTGTCAAGCCAAACAATCGACACTATACTGTAGAAGTTCTTGGGGCTTAATATCCCCTGCAAAATTGATTGTTTCATGTATTCTTCTAATTTTAAAAGAAAATAATTTGCCTCAGCTAGAGTTTTGTCTAAGAGATATTCAAATTTGGACCTTGCCCATGTGATACAATGGTGAATATTATGTGAAAATAAATGAAGCATGCACATGGGTGTCTGCTTTTCAAGGGGATCTCGTGATGCTTCATAATTCTCAGTGAAGTGAGGCATAACCATTTAGGTGTTTGGCTTGGCTCCCAATGTTCTATACTAGCAATGGATTCTAGAAGTAAACACACCTTGAATCTACATACAACATGGCATTGACATTGTCCAGAGCATTCAAAACAACATCAACCTCAGTATTCTATAAGGAATCACCAAAGACATTTTCAGTATTTGAGCTCACATGATTCTCCGTTGCTTGAACCTGCAAATGTGGGTTGATTGCATTAGTTGTTGATGTTGCCACCCTTGACATTGCCTGCCCAGTATTCCAACCCCGAAAGAGGAATTGTATACTAAGATTTCTCTTCTCAATAATGTCATCATTTTTTATAGTCTGTTTTCCCTGGCTTCCATGAGGCTAAGTTCTTTAGAAGCTCACATCCTAGAGCACCATCCCCCACAAAAAATATTTTGGCATCTTCCAATTTTTATGCACCTTTTTTCCAAATACATAAATCGGAGCATCATAACGACTACTCAAAGGTCTCACATCCTTTGGCCCAAGGGGTTATACAGGAAGATATTCCAATGAATCAAAATAGAATAATTGTACAAGTAGGAACATAGAAATTTATATTAGATAATAAATAATTGAATGCTCTTCTACCTTTCCCTTCATTTCCTAGATAAAAGGGTAAACTTCCATTTATATGTAAGATAAATACAAAGGAGTAAATAGGGTTCCAAAGCAATAAAACTTGCAAAAATGGATGAAACTTTCCATAACAGGATTCCAAAACCTCATTCCCAGCGATTCCACCAAACCGTAGCTACCATGGGATTCAATACTTGATGGGAACCACTTGAAAAATGTTTGAATACATTTAAAAAAAACATTGGTGTAAGGAAAAAGATAATTTATATGATTTATGGTAACAATACATAAACAACAAACTAGCAGAAGACTACTAGTAGCAATTGAAGCTAGTTTGTTCACTCTCTTCAAGTAACAATGGAGGAAAGAGATAATTGGGACAATCAAGCATGTAAAACAATATCAACAACGAAATCCTTCCCTGGAGACTTATATGCAAAGGTTTACTCTCACATGATTATTTGCTGCAACACCTTTTGGAATATGTTTCAACAGTTATTGGGTTGTCAACTTCATTCTCTACTTCCTTTCATTTGCAAATGAATAAAAGGGTAGACCAAAGTAATAAATTGTAGTATGGTACAAGCCCTATGTGTTTCCACACCAAAAATAAACAGTGGAATTCTTCTTTCAATGTCATAAAGCACATTTATAATTAGGTTTTTATGGTTACCAATGGTTGGCCCTTACATGTTTTCCATCTCTCTTCCTTCAGTTGTCTCCCTTCACCAACACAATAAGAAGCACAAGGCTTCCTTATTTGCTTAGAAATAGGCTTGCATCCATTCCCAAGTATTTGATGATATTCACATCCCCTAGGCTTGATATGAATCACTCTAGGACAAAATCCAAATGTTCAAACCTGAGTAATAAACTACATCCTGTTACAAGCCCTTTGTTTTCACTACACCAAAAATAAACACTGTAATTATTATTTGCATGTCCTACAACACAGTTATAATCAGGTTGCTATTGTTACCAATGGTTGGCCCCATACAAGCTTCCCAACTCTCTTCCTCTAGTTATCTCCCATCACCGGCACAAGAAGAAACACAGGGCATCCTCCCTTGTTTATAAATTGGATCGCATTCATTCCCAAGTATATGATGCTCTTCACACTCCCTTGCCTTGCTAAAAATAACTCCATAATAGACATCAACTGTCTATACAATTTTACATAGGTGACCAAGTCTAATTTTATCTAGATAAATTGTGTTTTAAGGGAAAGTGACATCATAAAATCAAGCCTATATACTATGGTCCCTGTACTATTATGAAGAAGGTTGGTGTGAATGGATTTCATTTAGATTTTCCTTGCCAGCTTTTCCCTCACAATGTGGTTAATGTTAATCATCTCAAGACCTATGAACCTCCTATTCTGGAAGAGGAAGTTCACATTTCCCACCCACTTGATAAAATTCTGTATTTTCAGTAGTTTTTGGAGGAAGGCACGCTACTAGACCTGCGCACATGCTCCACTTGTTAGCAACATACTATGACGTATCTTGTTGGGCACAAAAGCCAACTTCCTTCTTAGGATAAATGGTTGTCCCAAGTTTCTTTTGAACATATCTTCCCACCCCTTGTTGAGAAAGTGGGGTCACTTTTTCTAAAACAATGAAGAACTGATGTGCCACATTTGACAAACATTTATAACTAATCTTAATAGTTAGTTGTAGGATAATAAAGGCATGGTTAATCTTGAGCACTATGCATTTTCAGTTTATATTATTTCTTAGTTAAAGTTGACTTTGTCAAAACTAATCATATATGATCTTAAGTAAAATATTATAAAAGGCATTTGCTCATAAACATAAGATACATATGTTTTGGGAATCAATACTCCTGTGCATTTTATATTTGCAAGTTTTCGTCTTCAACATTTCAGTGTTATGGCTTATCAACCAGCCAACCATTAGATGAATGGTGATAGATCTAGTGGTCTAGCAGTTTTCAAATGGGAAAGAGGTTGATATCACATCCAGAGCTCCCAAAATATGCTGTCATTCGGGTCATCAAATCCAAGAGGACGAATTAATAGCAAAGTATGCATCTGCATAATGGATTTTTATATGTCATGGTTCTTCTCCAATCTATATCTTATGATGTTTCCTTTGCAACATCTAGTGCAATTGTTGGTTACTATGCTTCTACAAGTATAAAACACACCTAAAAAATCACACCTTTTTTTGTTTGTCTAAAAACTTTATTTTAAACATTTTTCAAATTAAAAAATTCTTAAATATATTGAGCTTATGTTCCTTGTTAATTAATAGAAATGTTATCACATTTGAAAAAATTTTAATCATTATATAATTGAAAATAAAGAAACCAACATATATTGCAAAATAATTATATTCTATATAATAAATCAATAAATCAATATATAAGTCGTAAATATTTATGTAAAGAAAGAAAAGAAAAAAAGTTTTAACCTTAAAAATAAAATAAAATTATTTTTTTAGATAAAAAAATAATTATATGTACGAGAGAGAAATTTTGGGTATTTTTTAATTACTAAAATATAATCGCAGAATTAAATAAATATATAATGTGGATAACCATACCAACAACATTTCAATTGGATAATATCAAGTTAGAGTTCCATAAACCTTTCATTATTATTTAAATTTTTAAAGTAAATAAAATAAAAATCTATTTTAAATCATTTTTTATATTTAAAAAACTAAAATTAGAAACCAAAAATAACAAATCTAAAAGAAAAGAACTATGATTGAGTAAAAGATTTTTTTTTTTTTGGGATCATTTTTTTCAGAGGGAAAAAACACTGGTTCTGTACCTTTTAATAACAACTAATCATCCATTAACAACTTGTATGCACTTTAATTCATTGTCAAATAACTCTAAGTGCATTGACACGTGCATTTGTGGGTAAGGAACATGTTATTGGGTAATAATGAACTAGTCATTGCTACTTCCACCATATAGATGAGGGGTTTAGTGCAAGCTAGAAGCTTGTCAAACCTAGAAGCTAAGTACTTAATCAAAGAGTTAATAACTAAGTTTTCTATGGGGTGGGAATGTGACTATGATATAAAAGTTTCTATAAAAATCTGAAACTTCTATGAACACCGATAAGCTAAACGGAGATAAGAAGATTGGCTTTCTTACGATATATGCTCCAAGGTGCTATAGGTTTGTCAATCACTCAATTATTAAATTATAAGATTGAGGTATAGGGGAACCCTATCTCAACACTTGATAAATATGGTTTAGTAAACCCTAATACTATAAGCATACAAATGGGAGGGTACCTAAGTTTTTATTAGAGATACATGACGAGAATGTATTATTAAACATTAAAAACAACTCATGTCGAAGAGAGAAAATGGGGAAAAATATCTTATGTCATCTTAACTCTAATTTATTATGTATTGTATGGTCACAATAAAATGACTAGTTCGTTTTGGTTTATTTGTAAGGATAGATTATATTAATAAAATATATCTAGATTTCATAAGAAATTTGAGGAAAAGTTTCTTGCATATAAAAGGATTGAGAGATGTTACTTGGTGTCTCTAATTTTTTTTGTAAGTTTGGCAAGACTATATCTTCAACATGTCCAATATATCACCCCAATCGGGGCGAGGAATTGAACCAGTGACTTCACATCAAGGAGTGCCTTAAAAGAACACCCGATCACCATCTATCTAAGACCCCATGGACTACCAGGTGTCTCTATTTATTTGCAACAACTATTACTTTTTTTTGTAAGCTTGATAGGAAATTTTCATTCATATTCTTCAGAAAAGCATGTTACAATCAAAAATTAAGTGATTTATGTTGAGATTCAACAAGATGATGATCCTAGTGAAAATTAAGCACCTACACTAGGTGGGGCCCGCAGGCTATTTTTAGGTGATATGCCTATTTTTAGAATTTGGATAAAAGTCTATTTCTAGTAGTAATATATTTATAGATGGTTGAGAAAATTGTAAGGATGGATAGGCATCGAAGTTTGGAATGCATGTGTGAAGTTGTTTCGTGGAATGCATGTCGATTTTTGTTAAGCCCTTAACAAAAATTAGACAATAAATAACTATCTATTTTCAATGAGCATTTGGAAATAGTTAACTGAAGTGGAAAATAAGTTAGCTAAGTGGATTTCAATTTGAAATTGTGGATTGGTGGACCATGCAATGGACTTCGTTGTAACTAAGTGATACAAAGTTGTAACAAAGTTGGATGTGTAGTTATGTGAGTTGTTATTTAGTTTAACTCAGTTAAGTGAGTTAAACTCAGTTGTGCTAGTTGTAACTAGTTGTAACTAAAGATACACTAGTGAGAGATCAGTGAATTAATTATTTAATTAGTTCACAAGCAGTGGTCTCACATGCAACTGAAGAAATACTACTGTTAACTACATGCATGTCAGACCCAGTGGAGACCCAGTTAAGAGATAGGTGAAAGGGCATGGTTGACTATCAGTTGTGACTATAGTGGTGCATTCAATGCATCTACACAAACATTGGAGATTCTAATGAGGATTTCACAGTGAAGGCAAGGCAAGATCAAATTCATTCAGGGATATTCATCAGCAAGGATTGTGCAGTGGAGGCAGGCTGTCAGGAGGTAGTAAATTGGTGCATGTTTATGCCAATTTTTGTATGACAGTGTGAGACGATTGTATATTGTACTGAGAGCTCTTGGAGTAGAGTTTTGTATGAGATTTTTTCATGATACATGATATACATAATACATGATATTTGGGGTTTTTAGCCTTATTTTTTCCCAGTAAAAACTTATGTGTTATGTGTGATTGATTTTTCTTCATGTGTTTGCAATT
Organism: Pinus albicaulis; assembly: GCA_034641835.2. Classification (NCBI taxonomy): domain Eukaryota; kingdom Viridiplantae; phylum Streptophyta; class Pinopsida; order Pinales; family Pinaceae; genus Pinus; species Pinus albicaulis. The sequence goes on from CM076579.1 coordinate 1,298,996,710, forward strand.
GGCGATTAAATTTCCACAAAGAATTAAGTAGAAAGATTATGTATTTAACAGTGGATATAATTTTTAGATCAGGAGAGTTTGGTAATACATCTCAATATTTATAAAATTTCTACATGGGATCAGAGAAGAGAAGATTGCAATATTGAAGCCGTAGCTGAGTTTTGTTGGTGGAAACAATTCGAATTTACTGCAGGTATTTCTTGGTGCAAAATTTGAGTAAACATCGAGATGGATTTCAATGGGTTGCGGTTAGAGTATGCATTCGAGGGAAAATCAAACTAGATTGCATGGAAGGATAGGATGGAGGTGGTGCTTGAAGATAATGGCTTGAAGGAATTCATCAACAGTGATGTTCCTAAGCCCACTTTGACGGATGCTGCATTACTTGACGCATGGAAAAAGAAAGTAGCGAAGACGAGAAGGATTTTATTGGAAGGTGTGAGAGACCATATTGTCTCAAGATTTCATGGGAAAGCCCCTCCATTTTCAATGTGGAAGGATTTGACAAATATTTTCCAAAGCAGCAATGACCATAGGAAATTGGTGCTGAAGGATAAACTCAGAAAAATCAAAATGGAGAAGGGTGACAATATTCCTAAATATCTCACAAAGTTTGTCCAATGCAGGGATGATATGGGGAGTTTGGGAATCATTGTTGCTAATGATGATTTGGTGAGCTTGGCTCTCTTGGGACTTCCTAAGAGTTGGCACAATTATTAAGATTATCAACAGACGGGAAAAACTGTCGGATTAGGAACGACTGTGGTCGAATCTAGTGCAAGAGGAGTTCAGGCGGAACACCAGGGATGGCTCTTCATCAAAGCATGATGATGAAGAGTATTATGCTTTGGCTTCCAAAGAAATGAAAGGGAAGGGGAAGAAATTCCACTCAAAATCTGAGGCTAAAAGAAAGAAGTTGGATTTGTCCAAGGTGAAGTGTTTTCACTGTCACGAACATGGGCATCTCGCCACTAACTTCCCACAGCAAAAGAAGAACAAGAAGGTTGTTGGAGTTGCAGCGGGTGAGGCACTTGCCTCGTAATTTAAAATTTATTTCTCTTTGATTGCATGCTTGGTTTCAAGCACAATGGGATCGGTGTGGTATCTTGATAGTGGTGCTTCCTTCCACATGATTGGAGATAAGGAGCTTTTCAGTGACTTGGAGGAGAAAGATCTCTAGATGCATATAGAGTTTGGTGACGATGGACGATACAGTGCAACTGACATTGGTACCATTACCTTTGAGAGGGAGTCAAGTAAACCATTTCTATTGAAAGATGTTATGCATGTTCCAGGTCTAAAGAGTAACTTGGTCTTAGTTGCGATGTTGAAGGACAGAGGTTATGACGTTGTTTTCAGCGATGGAAAAGCTTTCCTGTGACATAAAACAATGGGTCAAACCAAGAGGATAGGGATTCAAGGAAGTAGATGGTTGCGCTGCAATGGTAGGCAAAGAAGAAGAAGTGGTGAGCCGGGATGAGGGCGAATTATGGCACAGGCGATTGGGCCATCTTCACCATGGCACCCTGAATATTTTGCAGTAGATTTCTACTGGAATTCCCAAGGGCACACTTGTATAGATAGATCATTGCAAGGGATGTAACATGGGTGAGTTTGTGTAGACCACCTTTCATGAAAAGGAGAACCGTGCTTCGATGATCCTGGATAGAGTTCACACAAATGTGTGTGGGTCATTCTCAGTTGCTTCAACAGCAAAACATAGGTATTATGTTATTTTTTTTATGACTATTCTCTTAGATGCTGGATCTTCTTCATGCAGAAGAAAGATCAAACATTCTCAAAGTTCTATGAGTTTAAAGCATTGGTGGAGAAAGAGTCAGGGAAGCAAGTGAAGGCTCTGCAGAGCGATAATTGTGGTGAATATATCTTGAATGAATTCAAAGACTTCTGTAGCAAATAAGGAATTTAGAGAGAACTCATAGCACCTCATAACCCACAACAGAATGTGGTCGTGGAGAGGAAGAACAGAATGATCGTGGGTGCCGCACGAGCTATGATGCATGATCAGGGCCTACCAATGCACTTGTGAGCGGAAGCATGCAACACTGCGGTTTATGTACAAAACCATTGTCCTCATAGAGTGCTTGGCATGGGTACACCTAAAGAAGATTTTATTGGTAAGAAATTAGATGTTTCTCACTTTAAGATTTTTGGCTCATTTGTTTATGTGCATGTGACCAAGAACGCCGGGAAGAAGTTGGAGCCAACTGCAGAAGTTGGGATATTTGTGGGGTACATAGAAACACCCCATACTTATCTTGTGTATTTTCCAAATTACAATCTTATGATTGTGGTGCGACGGGATATAAAATTTAATGAGGAGAAAGCCATGAAGTTGTCGCTTGAGAGGGAGCTAGACTTGCATGTAGAGGAGGAACTACTTGTTCCCAAAGACGAGTCTCTAGATGTGGATTAGCCACATGAGGAGGTTCATGGAGTGGAGGAGTCCACTCACACAGAGACAAACATCAGAACTGGTAGAAGGCATACCACAGAAGCTGAGAGGTTGAGGCTTGATGCAGCATAGAATGTAGGAGTCCCTACTTCACAGTGTGTTGAGATTTCAACAAGATGATGAGCGTAGTGGAAAGAAGTCGCCTTCACTAAGTGGGCCCGTAGGCTATTTTTGGCGCAAGTCTATTTTTAGACATGTCGATCATATTCTATAAGTTGCAGGATGTTATTTTTGGATCGCTGGTCAAGTTGGAAAAATAGATGGACTTCTATTTTTAGACATATTGGGCGGAATCTATTTTTAGATTGTCAGTCTAAAAATAGATATGTCGAATATTATTAGCTCTTAATAATATTTGGACTATAAACATTATCTTATTCTCTTGGAGCACTTAAGTTAAGTGCACAGATGTGGCACAGGAGATGACATAAGGAATTACGCTATTCCTGAGGGTTAAGTGGAGCTATTGCATGGATACTTCAGTTAGAACTCATGTGATAGAGTTTGGTGGAGTTATTGAGGTAGTAGGTGGAGTTGTGTTCAGTTTAACTGAGTTAAACATAGTTGAGCTAGTTGTATCTAGTATAACTGATTGATACACTAGTGAGAGTGGTGTGAATTAATTATTAATTAATTCACTAATTATTAACTCATTAATCAACTAAAGAAATACATCAGTTAACTTCAGTGCATGGACAGTTTCAGTGGAGACCAGTGGAGAGGTAGGTGAAAGAGCAGGTTGACTATGAGTTGTGACTATAGTGTTGCATGAATTGCAACACAAAGTGGTTGGAGATGCCAATGAGGATTGTGTGAGCAAGGCTGAACCAATTTGAGTTCATTCAGAGCCATTCTTCAGTAGTGATTGCGCAGTAGAGGCAGGCTAGCAGGTAGCAGAGATCGGTGCATGGGATTTGCTAGATCGGACCTGATTAGTGTGTAGCAATTGGAGATTGTACTGAGAGCTTGTGAGGAACTTTGTATAATGATTGTTACATGATATCTATGACATATAATATACATATAGTTGGGGGTTTTCAGATTTAAGCTTTCCCATAAAAATACTGTGTTCATATGTGTGAATGTTTATGGTTTTAATGTGCGCATGCAATTGTTTTTATTTCCGCAATTAATGATCAATGGTATAAGAGATTCTTTATTATGCATGAAGTAAAATAGTGTGTGATCAGGAGAATCTTGGATGTATAACATATCACTTATATAAATTTCTACACAACGAATATAGAGACAGTCTCCTGACCGATTCACTGGATACATGGGTCTCACGAGCAAATGTATTGTGACTGAGCCATCTTCCTTTCAGGAAGCAGTGAAGAAGCCCACATGGGTAGATGCAATGGTGGAGGAGTATGACTCCATTGTTAGAAACAGTGCTTGGGAAATTTTTCCAAGGCCAGTTGATAAATCAGTGGTAGGTTCAAGATGGATCTACAAGGTAAAGCAAGTTGCTAATGGGAGTGTTGAGAAGTATAAGGCAAGATTTGTGGCCCGAGGCTTCTCACGGATCGAGGGGATTGATTAGAAAGAAACCTTTGCACCTGTCGCACGGTATTCTTCCATAAGTACCATCCTTGCTCTCTCAGCGCAGATGGGTTGGCACATTCATCAGATGGATTTGAATATTGTGTTCCTTAATGGGATCATTGAGGAAGATGTGTACATTGATCATCCTGAAGGATTTGACATCTTCAGCGGCGATTCGCATGTGTGCAAACTCAAAAGAGCGTTGTATGGGTTGAATCAAGCACCCTGTGCTTGGTACACTAGGATTGACAGCTATTTCACTGGACTTGGCTTCACCAAGAGTGAGGTGGATGCAAACCTATACTAGATTGTGGTGGAGGGTAATATTTTAATCATTTTTCTTTATGATGATGATTTAATACTAACTGGTGATGAGTAGCTAATACACTCATGCAAGGAGGACCTTGCAAAGGAGTTCGAGATGAAGGATATGGGCCTCCTTCACTATTTCCTTGGATTGGAAATATGGCAGCGAGAAGGTGAATTGTTTATGTCTCAAGGCAAGTATGCAAGGGACATACTCGGTAAGTTTCACATGGAGGGCTGCAAACCCATGGATACTCCTCTTCCAAGAAACTAGAGGAAAGAGGATGCTACATCTGGAGAGGTAGTGGATGATACTATCTATCGATAATTGGTGAGTTTGCTCATGTATTTAGTTAATACAAGACCAAACATATTCTATGCGGTGAACCAGCTTAGTCAAGCGATGGTTAAGCCTACCAAGCTTTTTTAGAATGAGGGAAAGCATGTCTTGAGATATCTCAAGGGCACATCTGAGTATGGCTTATGGTACAGACAGACGGATGAGGTGAAGTTGCATGGCTTCATGGATTCAGATTTTGCAGGCATCCCAATGGATATAAAGAGAACACTAGGAGGGGTTTTCAGTATCAGATCTACAGTTGTTTCTTGGTACAACAGGAAACAGAGATCTGTGGCACTCAGTTCAGCAGAAGCGGAATACATGGAAATAATTCAAGCTTCTTGTGAGGCTATCTGGATGAGGAAGATCCTGGTCGGTTTGTTTGGTTCTCATTTAGATCCTATAGTGATTCCTTTTGATAATCAGAGTTGCATTAAAATCTTGATTAATCCTGTGTTTCATGATAGATCTAATCATATAGATATCTGGTATCATCATATCAGAGATTGTGTGCAGTGGAAGATCAAGTTGCTTCAGTACATTCCTAAGGAAGATCAGGATGCAGATATTCTGACGAAGGCGCTCACCAGGAGCAAATTCAAATACCATAGAGGTAGGATCGAGGTGAAGGATAATATCTTTCTTGTTGAGAGGGAATGTTGAGATTCAACAAGATGATGATCCTAGTGAAATTAAGCACCTACACTAGGTGGGGCCCGCAGGCTATTTTTAGGTGATATGTCTATTTTTAGAATTTGGATCAAATTCTAATTTTAGAAGTAATCTATTTATAGATGGTTGAGAAAATTATATGGATGGATGGGCGTCTAAATTTGGAATGCATGTGCGAAGTTGTTTCATGGAATGCATGTCTAAAATTAGAATGCATGTCGATTTTTGTTAAGCCTTTAACAAAAGTTAGACAATAAATAATTATCTATTTTCAATGAGCACTTGGAAATAGTTAACTTAAGTGGAAAATAAGTTAGCTAAGTGGATTTCGAGTTGAAGTGGTTGATTGGTGGACCATGCAATGGAATTTTTTGTAACTGAGTGATACAAAGTTGTAACAGAGTTGGATGTGTAGTTATGTGAGTTGTTATTTAGTTTAACTCAGTTAAGTGAGTTAAAATCAGTTGTGCTAGTTGTAGTTATTTGTAACTAAAGATACACTAGTGATAGATCAATGAATTAATTATTTAATTAATTCAGAAGCAGTGGTCTCACATGCAACTAAAGAAATACTAATGTTAACTACATGCATGTTAGACCCAGTGGAGACCCAATTGAGAGATAGGTGAAAGGGCCTGGTTGACTATCAATTGTGACTATAGTGGTTCATTTAATGCATCTACACACACATTGGATATGCCAATGAGGATTGCACAGTGAAGCAAGGCAAGATCAAATTCATTCAGGGATCTTCATTAGCAAGGATTACGCAGTGGAGGCAAGCCAATTTTTGTATGACAATGTGAGACAATTGTATATTGTACTGAGAGCACTTGGAGAAGATTTTTGTATGAGATTGTTTCATGATCCATGATATACATAATATATGATAGTTGGGGTTTTTAGCTTTATGATTTCCTGGTAAAAACTTCTGTGTTATGTGCGATTGATTTTTCTTCATGTGTTTTCAATTGGCGATTAAGTTTCCGCAAAGAATTAAGTAGAAGGATTATGTATTTAATAGTGGATAAAATTTTTAGATAAGGAGAGTCCATTAATACATCACAGTATTTATGAAATTTCTACAATTTGGAGGCCTCAACCTGCCCAGAGGGAAACCGGTTCTGTTGGCCACTGAACAACATCATAAGCCATCCAAAAACATAAAAGTTTAAGTCTATCTAACAATGCCTTATATGACTGAATGTCTTGAGTCCTTCTAAAATATAAGCACCTAAAACAAAATATCATAGCCTGCAAATTTTCCATACAACTTTTAACCAAAATAAAAATAAAAATTGAGCTATGCGTACTTCTATTCATCATAGGAATCCATAGAGTTGTATATTTCATGCTCAAACCAGGTAATTCAGACTGGGGGAGATACATAATGTGTTTCTCAATACGGTTGAGACGAACATTCTGCTGCTAGATTTGAAACTGGATAGGCTAAAATTACTTATGAATTTCCCGAAGACGAGGATCAGACTTGGATGAGCCAGCTGGAGGGTTCATTATGGCTTTGGCCACAATGTTATTCATTAACCAATAGAGGCGAAAAATATTCTTATGTTGAGAGGTGCAACCTCGAGAGTGGCCCTGGGATAGAACCATGTCTCTCCATTCTGCCAATCGAATCTCAAAATCTGCCTGGTGGTTTAATTTTTCCTCCCAATTAGAAATAAGTTGACGAACTTGTGATGGGGTGCTTGTATGATATAACTGGGCAAAGCCATGGATAAGATTTGAGAAATATTTGCGACCCTTTCCCCTCGCTTGACGAGGTTGGGCTTGACTATTTTCACCTCACTTCCCGACATTTCTTCTGTGACCTCGACCATCTCTCACTGAGCAGCCGAAACTGGAAAAAGGATGAACCATCTTGGCACTCGAACAATATGTATGGAAACAAAAAACCTTATGATAGACGACCTAGACCTCGAGCTTGAGGCAGCCAGACAACTTGAGGTCCCGATAATCACACTGTAATTTTAAACCTCGAAAGTTATCACAACAAAAAGGCATAAAATATTGAACGTTAAGCTTGAACCTGACAATTATTGTGAGAATGATATGGGTCTGATGCTAAAGGCCAAAAACAACAAACATGGGCTCCTCAAAGCCTCTTAAGATTAGAAATAGAGATAAAACTATAAGAACCATACGTAAGAAACCCTGAATCTTAATAAATTTCAAAGAAAACGAACAAACCAAATAACGAACATAGACATCCATACATGTGATATATAAAAAGCTCCATGTCAAAGAGTTTAGATACATCCCCATGTGAGATAGTAATATTCCAAAGAAAACAAAAATAATTAGATAGTAAGCAGACAACTCATAATAAAACCCAAAGTGTTCTTACCTGAATTATCAGCAAGGTTTCCATTTGCTTACTTGCTCCAAATTTTATAAACGTCCCCATCGAATTGACACAGGAGTAAAAGTCTCAAGGAGCAGACTATAATAGGGGAGAAGATAAATAACATACCCGTTGACTTTAGTCATGTGCCGATAGGAACTGGATACCCCAAGGTGACAGACCAAAAAATCATCCCTCTTGAACTACCTCAAGCTACCCAGCAACCCTGAACCAATACCAGAACCCAGAACAAAGTAACTACCACCTAAGAATGAGGGTTTGCTACCACCAAACACCCACAATAAGGAGTCGTGACGACCAGGACTTACTACATTAACTATTTGCATGCGTGCTGCCATATTACCACACCCACCAAACGTGCAAGGGTTGTTGTGGATCCACCCTCCAACTCTTTTTTCTTGAACATTACTCATGACCCAGATCCCGAAGGCTCCTTTCTGCTGGCACACACCCCGATCGGGGAGAGAAAACTATTACCTGGTTCTTGTATTTATTTTCAATACTAGGTAAGTGGTTTCTTACAATGTTAACATTGTAATGAACCTATAATGGAACTTGATTGGGTGAACTTGGTCAATTCTAATCACCTATTTTGAGAAATCAATGATAAAATATTTGGGGTATGTACGGCATTTATATTCAAATGCATATTCTCACTCCTGCTATGATTCATGACTTATTGAATGCAATTCTTAAACTCATGGATGAAGTCCTTCCATACTTAAAATCCACTTATTAGATTGGCATTTAATGTGTGTGTAATTATTTGGTGGTTCTCATAAACACATTAAATGCCTCAATCAAACACAGAGAACCAAAAAATAATTAACTGGTACATATAAGCATAAAAACAAAGCCCGTGAAAATGGATTAATTTTGTAAGGAAGATCACAAAGATTTTAATATTTTCATGTTGTCTTCCTATTATTTCAAATCTCTCTCTCTCTCTCTCTCTCTCTCTCTCTCTCTCTCTCTCTCTCTCTCTCTCTGAGATTTTTCTATTTTTTTCTATTACATACAAAAATATCTCTTCAAACTAAATCACAACAATTTGAGTTTTCTTTTCCAATAGGCACTTATTTTAGCTAATTCTACCTTTTACATAGCTAACTAATCAAACCTCACTTCTAACTACAATTTCTTCTAGATATAATAGGAAATATTACAAAATCAATAAATTAGGGAACCAACTCCCTTAGAAAATGGAAAATAGAATTTTAACCGAAGGAGGTCAAAGATGAACTTGGCTTGTAGAAGTTCATGCTTCAAACTCCTGGGGAAGAAAATAATTGTCCATCAACTTCTCAACAATTTGACCATGCTTGATAATATATGTAGTTGTCATCCACAAAGCATCTTCTATGGCTATTGTCTCCATTTAATCAAATACTGAAGATACTCTTTACCTATGGTTTTCTTGAATGTTCTTTGACCCAATATTGCTTCAATACATTTTTGGGTAGTTGTTTCTCCCACTTGATAGTATGATCTTTGTCACTTATAGGAGGATTTGTTGTAACATTGTTTGATTCCTTGAAGGGGTATAGGTCTCCTACATTGAAAATTGGTGATATTCCAATGTCTTTATGGAGTTCCAATTCATATGCATTGGAATAAAACTTTCTTAAAATTTTACATGGACTAATTTTCATAATCTTAAGTTTGTTATATGTCCCCATAATAAATCTTTCCTTTCTCAAATATTTCATAACTAGGTTGCCAATTTCAAAGTATAGTTGTATTCTTTTTATGTCTTCCCTATGTTTGTACTTACTTCTATTCTCCTGCAATTGTTATTTAACTCTTTCTTGTAACTCTTGCATACTCACTACAAATTCTTCGCCATCTGCACTCTTGTGTTCCCACTTTGTCAAATTTCTTAAATCGTACACTCCTCTAGGGTGCATTCCATACAATATTTGAGATGGAATAATTCATGCGCTTTTGTTAAGTGAGTCGTTATAGGCAAACTTAGCTTGAGCAAGCACTTGATCCCATTAATTGGGATGCTCACTTACCAAACTTCTCAAGATGTTTCCAAAACCTTAATTCACCACCTATGTTTATCTGTATGTCTATGGGTGGTAAGATGAACTGCAATTTAAATTAGTTCCTAGTTTTTTCCATAAGGTCCTACAAAAATTACTTGTAAACCTCATATCCCAATCTAAAACAATGGTTCTAGGAAGACCATGCAACCTTCCAACTTCTTTAAAAAATAAATTTGCAACATTCGTTGCATTAGTGGTTTTTGTACAATGTATAAAATGAGCTATTTTATAAAACCTATCTACAACCATAAAAATAGAATCATTACCTCTTTGTGTTCAAAGTAATACCAAAACAAAATCAATGCGAATATAATCCCATGTTTTGCTTGGAATGGATAGTGGTTGATAGAACCATGTCCCTTGGCATGTTGGCACACTCTATGCCTTTTCACAAATTTATTTACTTCATCTTGCATACCTAACCAATAAAACATAATTTAACAAATAAAATGTTTTGACAGTCCTAAAGTGTCTTGACACTCATCCACTATGTTTCTCCTTTATCAATTTTCTTCTCATCGAACAATTAGGTATGCAAATATTATTTTCCTTGAACACAAATTTTCATGTATCATGTATCATGTATCTTGAATTCTAAGTTATGTTTACTCTGACTGTATTCTCACAAGCTCCATATCCTTCCTTGAAATCTATATCATTCTTGTACATTTCCTTTATTTCATCAAATCCTAAAACATTCACTTGAAATTCTTGTAGAATTAAATTAATTCTATTTAATGTATCAACTACTTTAATAGATGAACCACTCGTATGTTTTATCACAAAATTTAAATTCTATACAAATTCAATCAATTTTACATGCCTCTCATTTACCTTTCGTTGGTTGTTAATAAACTGCAGAGCATGGTTATCAGTGTACAAAAAAAATTCCTTAGGAAAAAGATAATGCCTTCATTTCTTCAAAGTCTCAACTATAGCATACAACTCTTTATCATAAGAATAGTGCCTTTGTTTCTCTGGTTGTCCTTCCTGACTTAAAACTAATCCATTAGAAACTACAGATGCATTTATTTCAACATGAAAAAAATTACTAAATTATGGAACGACCAAAATAGGATGCTCTGTGATATTTTGCTTTAACAACTTAAAATTTGTGTCTATTGCTACAATCCACTTGAATGGTCTGTTACTTTCCTTGATGATTTTTACAATAGGTGTGCAAAGGCTGCTCAAATTATTAATAATTCTTCTATAAAAAATTTGGAAGATCGTCGAAACTTATTACTTAAAAAAATATTCTTTGGAACATGCCACTCAATGATTGCTATGACATTTTCTGGATCCATTTTTAGACTATCCTTAGAAATGAAAATGCTTGAGTATACTAATTCTCTTGTCATAAAAGTACACTTTTTCAAATTAATCACCAATTTTTCATGCTACAAGGTTTTTAGAATTAATATGAGATGTATCAGGTTACCTTATTTTGTTTGGTTTCATACTAGAATGTCATCCAAATAAAAAATGACAAACTTACTTGTAAACTCCTTCAAAATTTCATTCATTAGACTCAATAAAGTGTTGGATGTGTTAGAGACCAAAATGCATCAATAACCACTCATACAGTCCATCATTAATATTAATAGTTTTTTTCTACTCGTCCCTTCTCTTATTTGGATTTGGTGGTACCCAGTCTTTAAATCAATTTCGGAAAAATATGTAGAACCACTCAAACAATCACTCAAGTCATCAATGCGTGGAAGAGGAAATTTGTACCTGATTTTTATTTTGTTGATGGCCCTTGAATTAGTGCATATTCTCCATCAACCATCCTTCTTTGTACTAATGACTATTGGAACGACAAGCAGACTTAAATTTTATCTAATAAGACCCCTTCCTAGCCATTTTTTCACTTGCTTCTTTATCTCTTCCTTTTCTTAAGGAGTCATTCTATAGGTTTCCTTATTTGGAATATTTTCTCCCAGAATCAAATCTATATGATGGTTGTGTTGTAGCCGCTACAACACCCTCCAAAATTTTGTCCCATATTAAAATTTCTGAGCCCCTAATCTCTTGGTAAAGATAATTTTGATGCGCCCTTGGCCTTGAGCCTTGAGAAAGTTCTTTTCCACGCATTATCCCTTAAAATTATGATCCAACACTTGGTCTCTAAATAGCCAGTCGCATAGTCGCGAAGTTGCAAAACTCATAAAATCAAACACTTTACGACCATGCGACCTAGTGACCTTGCAACCCCTAGGTCGCAAAGGTCGCAAGGTCGCATTTTGGTCTAAAACTTCACCTTTACGACCATGTGACCTAGCGACCTTGCGACCTCCAGGTCGCGAAGTCGCAAGTTCACAAGGTCGCATATCCACTTAACCAACCCTAATTTGCGACTTAGCGACCTGCATTAAATGAGCACAAGTGCGACCCTTTTATAAATAAAAGGTTCACGTAGGTCACATTTGACCTACGTGACGGAGCAAGTAACGCCTCTGACAAGCTAGCTGGAGCGTGCTTTTTCCCGGGTAATTTTCCTAATCCTCTTGCTGTTTCCTTTTTTATTAATTTTTTCCTCACATGCCCTGCCCCTTGCCTTTTAATCCCCGTTTTAGTTTCATTTAAGCTCCTCAATAGCCCTCTGGTTAAATTTTACACCTTCTCTCTTGGATTATATCTCTCTGCCTCCCTCTCTGAAACCTCACCCTGCCCCAGTTTGTCTCAAGCACCCTTCTTAGCTACCTGGGGAGGCCTTAAGGCCCAAATTTTTCCTTTCCACTTCAAGTTTTTCCCTCTTCACCATTCATTCCCTGTGGGTCGAAATCACCGTGAAACCCCTCAAAAAAGCCCTAGCATCACTCCATGACTAAGCGACCTTGCGACCACATGACTTGGTCGCTGAGTCGCGAAGTCACTAATCACCAATTATCTGCTAATCTTGTGACCTTGCAACCTAGCAACCTAGCAAACTAGTCGCAGAGTCATAGTTCCCTGAGAGTTTAATCCAACACGACCTAGCGACCTTGTAACCTAGTCACAAGTCACCAAGTCGTAGAGTCGCAAGGTCGCTAAGTCGCAAGTCTCACCATTTCTTGAGATAATAGTTGGCAGGGGTTGCAACGACCTAGCCTGAGTAGTCATTTGGAAGTTTCATTAGTCTTAACATATTTGTAATTATGCCGTCCGTGTTATCGTGGGATTATTTTATGAATATGCCAGGGAACATTGAAGCCAAGCTCGAGTGTGTCTCCATCTCTTCGGCCTTAAGTGATATGGAGCCTCTGGCAATTCAAAAGAGAAGCAAAAGTCCAGAGGTAGAAATCTCAGAAGAAGGCACACCCCCTTCCCCATCCCTATCTATGGAGACATCGCCTATGTGTTCGGGAAAGGGGACAAGATGAGTTGGTACCAGGTGTATCAAGAGTTCACAAAGCCAGAGTTCCCATAAGAACTCGTAGATCGGCAAGTGTACATTCAGATCAAGAGGTACAAACTCCACTATGCAGGTGCCCATCCACCCATATTTCCATGTGCAGAGATTATTGAATGGATCCTATAGAAGGTATACTCCAGGATTTGGGTCATTCGCGATCACTCTGGGAAGAGATTTTCTAACCTAAAGGGGCAAGATGCAAAAGTCTTCTATGTAATTCCTACCTGAGAACAAACTTTCAACGCTGATTGGGTAGCCACTCATGAATTACCCTTACCAGATACCTTGAGGGGATGGTGGGAGGACCCCGAAAAGTTCAAGGTTAAAAAGGATCAGGAATATAAAACAGAGGGCCTCAGGAAAGTCTACAAGTTTTTGGCAGCAATGATGTGTCGACCAGATGCCACTACTTTCAATGGGACTTGGGTCCCTCTCATGTACACTATCACTACATATGGCACCTGGTTCAACTGGGCCAACCTAATAGTAGTAGCCCTCAAATCGAACATATCAGCAGCACAGGCGCCTGAAGAAGGGTTCGCATCTGAATTTTATATGACTTCCTATATTTTGGACGCAGTATGTGCAAGATGTCAATTTGAAGGATGTCGCATAACTGGGATGTGAAGCATGGCAGACCAATCCAAAAAGACTTAAATGTGTCTTGGGCTTCCAAATACAAACAAGATATAGAGTTGATCCCGCAGAAATTCATTCCCGTGCTCTAAATAAAGATGTTCGGCAAGGACACCCCGTGCATGTCCAGGCAAGCCATGGAAATAATAACCCAAGTGGCCATTTGGTTTCCTATTGTAGAAAGTACTTTTATCAGGGTCTTTGGGTTGTTCAAGGCACCTCACTCACTGCCCCAGTTTTTCACCGATAAACTGCTCTTATAATAAGTGTGCTACTAGATGACGAGCAGGTTTTCCAAGGTCCTCAGCAAGGGCAAGAAGAAACCATGGCCTACTCTCCCGCTTACTACACTACAAGGAAAAGACCCTATAATGGATGTTTTTGAGGAACCACAAAGAAAAATACCCCATACATCCATTTCTAGCGGAGGTTACAAGAGGAGGTTGGCGGGCGGAGGGTTTTGTGGAGGTTTTCCTATCGGTGCTCTTATCGTTAAAACTCGCCCCGGTGCTCTCAAAAAAAGAAAGCACCGGTGAGGAAAAATTCATTAGCACACCGGACACCGTGCACTCTGTACACACCTTCCTGGTGCATTATAATATAATAGAGCACCGGTGCCTCACAAGTCATCTGCGTCGGTACATTATAAAACACAATACCAATATCGAAACCACCCAGTGCGGTATACAGAAACCGCACTGGTGCATCATAAAAAACGTGCCAAAACACAAACCGACCGGTGTGTTTGTAGAAAACAGTACTGGTGCACCTATAAACAACGCACACTGGTAAAGGGTTAAATTAAAAAAATATTTACGACAAAAAACCCGGATTTTTCAATTTTCCAGTGCTCTTGATCTATCAATTACCAGTGCGCACAATACCATAGAACGCACCGGTGCGCACCGAACATTGGCACACTGGACAGCATGCGCGAAGTACACACACCACCGGGGCATCCAATTACTGTAACGCACTGGGGCGTCAATACTCTTCTACACTGGTGCATCATAAAACATTGTGCCAAAATAGAAACGAGCCAGTGCGCTCTTCTCTAAGAGCATCGGTGCGCCAGAAACTGCACGTAGTGGAATAACGTTATAAATATATATATATATATATAAATTAAGGCCAAAAAACTGGTGCTTTGCGACTATTGCTTGCAGAGCATGATTTCCCTCCGATCAAGTATGCGTTACGGCTCTCCCTGCGAACAACAAAATTCTCTATCAAATTTTTATAAATAAAACATAACTCGAGTTAGGACTTTCAATTCTATCCTACCTGTATATTTTTCCAATGCATTACATGCTTTGCATCATGCACATAATTCTTCAATAGGGACACATGAAACACATTGTGTACCCGTATATGACTGGGTAAAGCTAGCCGATAAGCCATAGGTCCTATCCTTTCCAGAATTTGGTAAGGTCCACAAAACCTGGGAGCCAATTTGGCACATTAGGTCCACCGCAAGGTACTACTCTTGGGTTTAATCCTCACATACACATGGTCTCCTACCTCGAATTCTCGGTAAGAACTATTTTTATCTGCATAAATATTTTGTCAATCTTGTGCTGCCTTCATATTTTTTCTGATCTTCTTTACTTCTGATTCCATTTCAGCAAGCATCTCGGGTCCCAACATTAATTTTGTCTCAGGGCTGCTCCAATTTATGGGTGTGCGACATTGCCTCCCATACAAGGCCTTGAAAGGACTCATCTTCAGGGACTCCTGATAACCGTTATTGTAAGTGAATTCAACAAGATGCAAATAATCCTCCCATTTGGTTGGTTGTTGCATCACATACATGCGCAGCATGTCTTCCAATACTTGGTTTACTCTCTTTGTTTAACCGTCAGTCTAGGGATGATAAGTTGTGCTAAATTTTATCTAAGTTCCCAGTCCTGTAAACAATGTCTTCCAGAATGCAGAAGTAAAATTTACATCCCGGTCTGAAATCACTGTCTTTGGAATTCCATGCAACCTGAAAATTTCCTTCATGAATATGTCGGTTATCTGTATATTCTTGTAAGTGGACTACACGGGTATAAAATGTGCAGATTTAATTAATCTTTTCACTACCACCATGATGGAGTCATTTTGCCTTTTTGTTCAGGGTAAGCCTGTAATGAAGTCCAAAAATATGACGTCCCACTTCCATTCAGGTATCGGTATGGGCTACAACAATCCCTTTGTTGAAATAACATGACCTAAATACTGGATTTTTGTTTTGAAGAAATGACATTTGCTGAACTTAGCGTACAACTGGTGTTTTCTTAGCATTTCCAACACAATCCTCAAATTCTCCTTATGCTCTTCCTGGTTTTTAGAATAAATCAAAATATCATCTATAAATATAAGTACAAAATTATCCAGGAAAGGATGGAAGATTCCATGCATTAACCTCATAAAGGTTGCTGGTGCATTTGTTAACCCAAAGGGTAACACCAGAAATTCATAGTGTCCATACCTGGTACAGAATGATGTCTTGCAAATGTCTTCATCCTTGATTTGAATCTGGTGATATCCAGATCTTAAATATATCTTGGAAAATACCGTGGCCCCCTTCACTTGATCAAACAGATCATCAATCCTTGGTAAAGGTTATTTGTTCTTTACTATTAACTTATTGAGCTGCCTATAATCCATGCACATTCTCATGGTCTTGTCCTTCTTCTTCATGAACAGTACTGGTGCCCCCCAAGGAGACACACTTGGACGAATGTAGCCCTTATCCAGCAGTTCCTGTAACTGCATTTTTAGCTCAATGAGTTCTGGCACACTCATTCTATAATGAGACCTTGACACGGGGGACACTCCTGGCATTAACTCTATGGTGAATTCAATGTCTCTCCTTGGTGGTAATCCAGGAATATTTTCTGGAAATACATCCAGGAATTCTTGCACCACAGGTATATTTTCCATCATAGGCAATTTTTCCTTGGAATCTGCATACCCCACTTGAATAACATACAACTAGCATCCCTTCCTTATACATTTATTCATTTGGGATGCTGTTATTAGGAATAAATGTAATGGCTTTTTGATTCCTTGAATCTCTTTACGTGTTCCATCATGAATTCTGTAATAAATAATCTTTTCCTTACAGTCCACTAAGGTCCAATGCTTTTCTAGCCAGTCCATGCCCTGAAAAACGTCATAGGACCCTAATGGCAGAATGTTCAGGTCTACTTGCAACTGTTGTTCTGCAATTTCCAAAGTACAGTTTGGAATTTTTACAGTTACCTTTCATTTTTCTCTAGTGGCTAGTTGTACCAACCATGAAATTTTAAATTTATGTTATTTCAATTTACACATTTCCATTATTTTGGGACTAACATAACTCAGACTTGCACCTGGGTCTACCAAAATGGAAACAGATTGAGTTTGTATTTTACCTTCTAGCTCAATCATTGTTGGCTGATAATCCACTTGTAGGTCCTCCAACGCCACATTGATACGTGGGATGTTTCATGCCACATCACCTACTGTAGAAGCTTCGTGCAAGGTTTCAACTGTGTCATTTCTTGCTCGTTGTGGACAGTTTTTGTAGTAATGTGCCTCACCACACCCCTAACACTATAAAGGTGGCTTGGTCACCTGCCCTTGATCAGGCTTACTGGATGCTTCTATAGGCTTTTCTTCTGCTAGCCATCTAGTTCTCTGGTGATTTCTGCCAAACTGTTTACTGACAGAATTACGTACAGAATTATTAAAGTTACTGCTTTTCACTCACTTGAAATTTGAGTTGTTTTTCTGTCCTTTTCTTGGCTGCCAACTTTTTCCAACATCTCCCTTAGTCTTGGATTGCTGATAGCACATTTGTGCCTTACGAATGGCTTTATCCATGGTTCTGGGATTAACAAACTCAATATGCTCTTTCATATGGGTTGGTAAGATGCTCAGAAATATCTGCACCTTAGCCTTTTCCTCTCGAAGATATGGAACATATCGTAACAGAGAGGTGAACTTAGTGATATATTCATCCATGGTCATCTGTCCCAGCCTTAAATCATGAAATTATTTAGCTTTTTCATCATAGAACCATTACGTCAAATACTTATCTTTAAAGTATTGCTGGAATGATTCCTATGTGACATCTTGCTCCTCAATGTTGTGTACATTCTTTACTTCTTCCCACCACAGGGTGGCTTTCTCTCTTAGCTGATATATGGCCAATTTGGCCTTCAGGTTGTTGTTATATTCATACACCTGAAAATACTTGTTCATGTTTATTAACCATGCCTCTGCCACCTCCTGAGCCTCTCCATCAAATGTTGGTGGTTTTATTTTCCGAAATCCCCCCTAAAGCTCTACTTTCTTCCTCTTAACCTCTTGTTATTCTGACAAATTTCCATATTCTGCCTCGTTATAATTTTTGTTCTTACTTCGCTGGGATGGGCTTCTTTCCACTCTGTTAGTGGTGTTGTGTCTCATTTGTTGCTCATCCTCTTCTTGCATGCCTCTGTCAATACTTGGATGTTCCAATTCTTGGTTTTGTTTGTCTGACAAGATCCTTAATATATTTTCCTGCTCTTGCAGTAATCGTTCATTATCCCTTCGAACCCGCACCATTTCCTCCTGCAGTTGTTGTACCATATTCAATAGGAAACTAATTTGGTGCTATCATTCTTCCAGCAATCTGCTAGTTTGTCGGTGTTGATCGACACTTAATTGAACCCACATTTCTGGGTTCATCACTGGTTGAGCTTGGGGTTCCCCGGTGTCTTGGGGTGGTGGCTGTGTTTTTCCCCTTCTCATTATGTTGCTAACTCTGTGCATCAATATACACACAGCTTAATCGTTAGTTGACCCCTAGGGTCCCAGCGTATGAACGTTGCTCTGATACCACTTGTCACATCCTTTATATACGAGATAATTTATTTTTTACCAATATCAAAGGTTATACCCATATTCCCAAGGTTTTGTATCTGATTACATATTAACCTTTTGACTTGTGCAACCTAGCCATACCATTCTTATGTTTAACACTTGAATTTCACCATATGCATGAATCTTGACATTTATAAAGTATAGTTTTAATTTTTTTTTATACGATACAAACTATGACATTTGCACTACTCAGTTCTTTGATTAAAAAAATATAGGCGTATATAAATACTTAACCTAACCTTCCCGCTCACCTCATACCAACACGAGGTTAGTTGTCATGTTTCTGGAAATTAAATATTGCAAGTACTCGACACTAATGACTTCGGACAACTGGTTGATATGCCGTGCGTTACTGGATTTCCTCGGTTGTATCTACCCGGATTTCCACCGCCGGATCCGGTTGATCAATGGTGGAGAATTTTGGGCGGGAGTGATTTTGTTTACCCCGCCAACCCTAAGCAACTGGGCTTTGTTTCCTGTGCTAGAGCTATGCAGTTTTGATTCCATTCTGGATTGTTCTCGGCTTCACTGTGGTATGGCTCCAACCGAGATGGTTCTCTCGTTGTTCCTAAGCCTCTGTGTTGAGGCCACATAGTCTTACAAACTGGTGTCGATATTGCCCTAGCAAACATGACAGAGGTTCTATCGAAGCCTGCACATTACGCTTTCCTCAGAATTGGGTCGGAATTGCTTAACATCAGGTAAAGGAAGAAATCATTTTCTTAATCCCCTTCACTGTAATTTTGAATCGGAGTTCTTTCTACATTTTACTTTAGGAATACCTTCATCTAATTTATTTTGTCTATTTCCGAATTGCTTTCCCGTTTCCTGTGATGTCTGGCAGATTCGAGTGATATTTTCTGAAGGAGTTACAAGGTTTTACTACCAAATTTTAGATAATGGGTTTATAAGAATCTTTTTTATTCTCGGGCTCGACCCCTCTACCCATTCTTCTTTCTTGTATGGTTAATTATTTCGCCAAGGACTTCTGTCTAAATCATTTTTCTTGGCTTTTAATTAGCAGGGAAATTTGACAGGTTGGTGCATAGTTTGATATTAAAGCTTTTCTACGGCTTAAGGGTGGACTCAATGTTGACTGTTTCACCCATAATTATTCCAGGTATTTCATCACATGCACCGCTTAAATGGTTGGATTACTCTTCCGAGGGTTTTTTTTTTTGTTTTACTTATATGGCCCGTAAGCCCGAACAAGTGACCTTGTTTGTTGACCTGCAATGGTTTCAAGACTCTTTTTTTTTATGTAAAACTGATGTAATGACACTCTTATAAGGAGACTGAGATTTTCTTTAGTACTTGAAACTTTTACCTTCTATTTTGTTTAAATGGAGATTACTTTCGTAATCCTTACTGTAAATTGAGTTTTCAACATTGTTCTGACTAAATTTATAAAGTAGATTTTATAGAATATTTGCTCAGATAATTTCTGAAGTCTTTCTTTAGTAGTATATCTCCTAAAGCTTTGAGTTTTCAATGAATGCGTGTCCTTACAGCAAGTCTATAACATTAAGTTACCTCGTTGCATAGTTACAGTTTTCAATATACTGTCTTATGGTTTAAAACTCACTACATATGCACAAAATCTGTCTGGTCTAGCATATTATAAACATGAGCATGTTTTAAGGTTATAGAAATGGTTAAAGCCCTCTATAGACCCTTATTCTCTATTTCTTTATTCATTACTCTTATGTATAGCAAATTCTTGTTATACCAAAGATAGTATGGTGAGGTGTCATTCTCATAACTTCGAACCTTGAAATTTTATAAGGTTACTTGCTACAGTCTACTTCTTTTTATATTGTCTTTGCCCAAGTTTTCGAATATCAAATTTTGTTCTTTTTTTCGTAACAGAGGTTTAAATAAAGTGACCGGACCACCATACTCAGATTCTGTGTATAGAATCGTAGTGGAGACAGATAGGTGATGTGTCTCGGGTAGGGTTTCGCCCAGTACCCGAGACCAAGAGCTCTATCATTTCCTCTCCAACTACACAAATTTCTAATTCCAAGAAGATACTAAAAGTTTTGTGTATTTACTAATTTTCGGCTATACATTTGCTGCTAAGTAAAAAAAAAAAAAAAAAATTATCAGTCCATATTTTCAAATAGTAAAGACAGAACTTGAACAATAAATGTAAGAGCATCCTAACCTTTATCATTTTCTGCTATTATTTTCCTGTCCTCATACAGACTCTAGAAAACAACCAGATCTTCTAATAATTCTTTCTTAAATCAACCATTCTTTCTATTCAATCTGTTAATGAAATGTAATACATTATTCTTAAATAAATTGTTCTTTCTATTCAAACTGTCAAGGAAATGTAATACAGTACATAATCATTTAGAAAGAAAAAAAAACACAGATTTACTTATCCGATTATCAGTTTTTAGCTGTGGTCCTCCCAACCATCAAGGGAGGCAATCACGTCCTCCTCTTTCCCTCGTGCTCCAACCCTGGAAAGTACGGGTTAACAGTGGACAATTCTGTTGTGACCTCAGGACACCTAGTCCAGTCAGTACTAGAATCAATTTCGGGATTTTTCCTCTGGTTTTTCTTCCACTGGTCACAACCAGCTCTGGAATTTTACCACTCTCTCCCTTTCCTCATGCACAGAACCCTTGCTCCTCACTGGGATCCATCTATTATCCTCAAACGAGTAGGTAGCTGTTTCCAACTGTTCCCAACCACTTTCCAGTTCTTGGAAAACTTTTACCATCAGCTTTTTACTTTTTATGAAATTGATTTTCATAACTTCTTTTGTGACAGCCTCATTAAAGATTAACTAGCATTAACTAGTTAAAAATAATTGTCTATTTTCTTTCTTTGAATTATGAAGAGAACTAATATTTTATTTTTGATTATTAGAATAATAGGAGGAACCAATGAATAAAGAAAAGGATTCTTCTAAACTGGGGGTAAAAAGAGTTTCTCATAATAGGGGGGTGGTTGGGGACAGTTGGAAAATAGTTACCTCTCCTCCAAGGATAAAGTTGGATCCCAGGAGAGGAGAGGGGGTTTTGTGAACTTTGGTAAGAAGGGGAAAGTATTTTCTAGAGCTGGGAGAACCAGTTGAAAATAGCTTTCTGTATTCCTTGAAAAACCAATATATCTGCTAGTGACTGGATTTGGCCTTCCAGAGGTCATAGCAGAGGGTTTCCACTATTAACCCATGGCACCAACCAGAATTCTGGAGCTAGGGGACAAGAGGAGGATGTCATAGCCTCCCTTGATGGTTGGGAGGACCTTGGTTTGAAGAATCAATCTTTTATTTCAGATAAGTATACAGAACCTAACTATAAGAAATTCACAGTTTTGAATGAAGGCAATAGATTGTTTAAGTATTTAGCTAAACTGTATTCTTAGTAGGGTTTTGTTACCAAAAGAAGATTATTTCTGTTAGATACTATGTGTAACAGTGGAAGTTGTAACCCTGCGAAGAGGAGGGTGAGCACCTCGCTATTTATATATACAATGTTTCTCTTTTCGTAATGAAATATTTAAAGTTCAGGATACAATCCCTGCAAAGTGTAGTTCGTATAAACTTCTAAGATAAAGTTAAATTTCTAGAAGTTCTTCTTACGCTCTACTGGAATAGAAACTTGTTAGTTGTACCGAAACAAGAAATAACTGTCCGTACAGATAGAAATAACTTTATTAAATTATATCAGTGTAAAGCAAACACGGGAATAGTAACTGTGCATAGAGAGGAAATGTGTGTAGTGAGTACAATAAATATCATAGACATCACATGCCACACCTCAAAGATATCACAGTGAGAGTTCGAGGTGCAGGGTTCGGATCTAAACCCCACTCGGCCTCCTTAGCTCCTCTGTACAAAATCAAAACCGTAAAACTATGAACAACCCTTTTTTTGCTACATGTTGAACCAGAATCGAACGGTTTAATGCTACTCTGTAACAAGAAATGGTAAACCCCTTACAAATTTTAGAATGGAAACCCTGCGAGAAGTAGGCACAACAAGAGTAGTGATTTAAACACAGAACGAACAACTGTATAACATGAGAGATGCACTAGCACAGTGTGAAGCTTATCCATGAAACATACAGGATGAAACGAAAATCATTAACGGTGAAACCCTCGAATTATGTCAAGAACAGCCTGCGCACATATAAATTATAGAATAAATGCAAACATCATTAGCATACAAGAGCCCTTGCCAAGCCGTACCGCATGGCAACAGATTAATTCGCGGAAAGTCCAATGTTCGATACGAACAAAATAAATAACAAAGATATATCCATGCAGAACAAATGGAAAACTTAAAAGATAACCTTCTGGAATTTATAAATAAACGTGACAAGTTCAATAGGGTACTATTGTACCAAGAGATATGTAAATTCGAAAGTCAGACAAAATAATAAGCCTCGACCATGGCAAAAAGGCCAGTTAACAGTTGCATGTCCATAAAATAAACACCGTGAATATAAAAGGAACAACCGAGCTTCGGCTTTGTAAAACCCTAACCATTTTACAATAACCCCTCGATGCAGAATGCCACAAACCCTAACATGGGTGGTGATAAAAACACCGGCTACCCTCTTGTGAAAACCTGGACAATGGCTACTAGAGGAAATTGGAAATTATGCTACTATGTACCTGAAAAAATAAAGAGACAGGCTCAGCCGTGACCGATGGGAGCCGAGGAAAGAATCTGGAGGAAGGGTTCGAGAGACAGAACCCACATACCTGCTAGACAAAACGGAAAATCATTCCTGTCAAAAGTAGCCAAGCCGGAGCGAACCTCACACTAGGTAACACCTGGGAAGGAGGTTAAAAATTGAGAGAACAGGCACAGTAAGTAATATACCTGTAGGAAATGTTGCATGACAATACTGAACCTGCGAAAGAGAAGGCGCATGGGTGAGTTAAACCAGCACTCAAGTTTATAACAACCTTGTAACTGGATGTAAACAACATGCTGAACCTGTAACAAATTTTAAACAAGTATTGAGTATCTTACCTCATGAAATCGCCAGGAGTTGACGAAAAGGGTTTCGAAACTCCATGAGCAGAGAAAGCCCTGGTTCTCTGTTGACAAAACACCCTGTGAGAGACAGAACTGTGGGAAAATGTAGTAAGGATTCGGCGCAATTGATGAAATCAAGTCGAGGCAGAGAAGGATTACCGAGAGGTTGGGGTTCGATCTTAAATCCATGAGCTCGACGGAGAAAACAATCAAGGGCGGCGTTCTGCTCGCGCGCCATGGAGGTGAGCAGCTACAGCTTAACCAAAGAACTAACAATAAACTCCAGTCCCTTTTCCCTCGCAAACCCCCATGGAAAACGAGGCGCGATATACAGCTGTCAACCGAATAAAATTGCTATGTACAAACCCCATGGGAGATGACAACTACCCTTCACGGAATGATAACTCAAAGCCATGTGTCAAGTGAAATTAGAGTATTATAGTTTGACATTTATTTATCCGTGAACAATCAGGTCAATGTACAATCATTAACATCTAGACTTAAGTTCCGCCATAATGATAGGTGGATTACATACCTCCATATGCTTTAAATGGAATATGCGTTGATATGAACACAACCATATAAGCCAAGACCAAGCATATGCAATATCAACCTTAACGTTAACATAATGAATTATGTCAGAGCGGATATTGGATCATATATACACATATATTATTGTATTTAAAAGTACACTGCATTAAACTGACCTGTGCAATAAAGAGATAGTGATGTTGTATATAGATTACACAGTAAAAAAAAAAATTATGAGTATTTATTATTTGATCGATGGATGTGACATCTTTATTATTCGTAATTAACCATTACTGAAAAAAGAAACAATTTTTCAGCAAACATTTAATAATTCCAGTCTTTGCTTAAACAATAATTTAAATTTTCTTTTAACTAGTTAACAACTAGTTATCTTTAATGAGATTGTCACATCTTCCCCCCCTAGAAGTAACATCGTCCTCGGTGTTTCACTCTAGCTTCGTAAAGATCTATGGGTAAGTTTCCAGCATGAATTTTTCGTCCTCCCAAGTAGCCTGATCCGGGCCGAAGTGCTTCCATTGCACTTTAACATGGGTGATGACTCACTTGCGGAGCATGATTTCCCTCTGGTCAAGTATGCATTGCGGCTCGACCAGAAACTCGTTGTCCAGCTCTACCTGCGAACAACAAAATTCTCTGTCAAATTCTTATAAATAAAACATAACTCGAGTTAGGACTTTCAATTCTATCATATCTGTATATTTTTCCAATGTATTACGTGCTTTGCATCATGCACATAATGCTTCAACAGGGACACATGAAACACATTGTGTACCCGTATATGACTGGGTAAAGCTAGTCACATTGTGTACAACATGGGTTTATTCATTTTACAAATATTTAATTAAAAGAAATATTAAAATATTTTAGATTTTGATTGTTTGTGTTGAATTAACTCTTTTCCTTTGATTTAGAAAATTGTATTGCCTTTACTAAAAAGTAAAGATGTTTAAAATTTTACTTAATTTGAAGATTCAAAATGGTAATTTTTTTTGTTAAAGGTAAATTTATGATCCATTCAAATTCACATATATAATAAAACAATTATAAATGGGTGAGATAATTTACTATCCATTCAAATTATATAAATAATACATAGTTGTATTTTAGTAATTAATCTAGACCCATTAATAAGTTAAAAAAGCTATATATAATCTAAATATTCAAGTTATATAAAATTAAAGATTAGGTTGATGCTTTGGTCGACATTAGCCAAAATAAAATTTATTATTTTTTGAGAACGTGATATACTTGACATCAAAGTCATACTGGGCTATAGATTATGCCTCTTCGAACAAAAATATAAAATTTAAATATGGTGATTTTTTTTTTAAATATAAAATATGAATTTGGTAGAATATCATAAATATCAATTTTCATTAAAAAAAAATAAAATGAAATGAAAACTATTTTAAATATAATGAAATTTAAAAATTTAAATATAAATTGTAAATTTTGATGAAATAACTTGGATATCAATTTTTATGAAAGTTTTTTACTTTTATATAATTTAACTTAAAATATAAATTATAAATTTTGATGAAATATATTGGAATCAACGTTTTATTTATTTTTATAAATGTTTTATTTTTTATAATTTTTTTTTTTTTTTTTTTTTTTTTTTTAAATATAATTTAATTATATTAAAATTTAATTTACCATATTAATTTGGTATATTAGGGTATGCTTATCTATTTTCCAAGTGGAAGTGGATGTACTCTCTTCGTGAATGTGACAATGTCAATCATGGATAGGAGAGTCATGATGACTTGTCATTTGATTTGTTTCTTACATCACCCTTGAAAATAATATCCTAGAAGAAATGAAGGAAACGCTTTAAGAAATCATTGGGGTGATGGTTACCCGGGTGATGTGGCAGTGGGCCATGGGCGCATCGTCGGAGACGAATGGATAGAGACACATGTTTTAAGAAAGAAATGTGGTGGCTAATTAGTCATCGTGGGAATGAAATCCTAGAAGAAACCAAGGGAGCCCCCTTTGAAATCATCGGGAAATATTGTCGGGTTATGTATAGATGTGCACAAGGAGAGTATGCATGGGAAAGGGCCTGCCAGTCCACGTCCTCCTGATACTTAAATCCCAAAATTAATGAAAGGGAGATCAAATATATTCCAAAATAGGGATATTTTGGAATATCTAGAAGAATATTTCCAAAATAGGGATAGTTTGGAATATCTAGAAGAATATTCCAAAATAGGGATATTTTGAAATTCTAGAAGAAACCAAGGGAGTGTGCATGGGAAAGGGCCTGCCAGTCCACGTCCTCCTGATAGTTAAATCCCAAAATTAATGAAAGGGAGATCAAATATATTCCTCCGGGGTGGGGTTATGGGGCATGTGTACCCTAAAATCCCAAAATTAATGAAAGGGAGATCAAATATATATTATGGGGCATGTGGGCCACGACTAAACGCGTGCAAGTGTTTGGTTTATGTATTATATGTATAAAACCTCTGTTGTTGTGGTTCTCGAAGGACCATATATATATAGATATATATATTTATGTATAAAATCTATGTTGTGGTAGTTCTTGTAGGGCCATATATATAATATATTTCTCCGGGGTTATGGGGGCATGTGGGCCACGACTAAACGCGTGCAAGTGTTTGGTTTATGTATTATATGTACAAAACCCTCTCTGGTGGTTCTTCTAGGGCCATATATATCTATAAATATAAATAAATAAAGTCACGATGATTATTAAAATCAAATAAAAATAAACTCTATAAAAATATCAAAAACATTTATAAAACTAGGGATATTTTTGAAATTTTTAGATTTTTTGGTTTATATTTTATTTATTTATTTAATTTTAAATGTGAATTTTATTAAAATTGAAAAGGGTCTTTTATTTTTATTATGGTTTTAACATAAAAATGAGTGCTTATTTATTTTTACCATAAGAAGGTTTTATTTTTCTTTTATATAATTTAATTTAAAATATAAATTATAGATTTTGGTGAAATATTTTGAGATCAATCTATATAATTTTTTATTTATTTTTATATAAATTTTGTTTTTTCATAATTTAATTATGTTAAAGTTTTATTTATCATAATAATTTGATTTGATAGGAGCCATTGTGGATAATAGGTTATTAACATTTCTAAAATGTGATTTAATAGGAAGGTATTGGGGTAGGGAAATGAGAATAATGGAGGGATGAGAATTTAAAGGTGGTTAACTATTAGATGGCTAAGTATAGGGTTTGTGATTTTGGCACAATTATGTTTCAAGGCTTAATTAGTACATTTAAAAAAAGTGGTTTTATATTTATCTCTCCATCCCAATATGGAAGAGATGTTGTAATGTCGTGTTATGCTCTTGTTATGTTATGTTATCTAAACATTTTGAATTAGTCAAATTACATAAAATAAAATAAAAATATTTAAAATAAAAATAAAAATTAAATTAAATTGAGGTTAAATAGTCAATTTATTGTTGGTTTTTGGGCTCCAAGTTTTGACAACCCATGGTTTTTCCAATGATATTCTTTTCTAATGTAGCATATTTGAAGGCATAAAATTCCAATTAATTTTTCTTTTTTCAAAGAATTCGGGTTCCAACTATCTAAAATTTAATTTAGTTCCCATTATCATTTTTTCTATAGGTAATTGCAGAAATAACTGGTGGAGGAGTTGACACCACTCTTAAATGCATAGGAAACATTAAAGCAATGATTCAAGTCTTTGAAGCCTGCCATGATGTAATTGTTCTTAGCTCATTTTCATTTAAAGACATTAGTGATTCAAAAAATAAATATAAGTTGATTGAGTCCTTTCTAAGAAAACACCTGTAATGAATATGTTGATCAGTGAAAGGGAATTTGATATCATAATTTAGTATTTTCAAAGTTGGGGTATTGTATTTGTTTTGTTGGGTGTACCTCACTCAAAGGAAATATTTGCAACGAATCTTGTAAATTTTCTGAATGAGAGGATGTTGAAAGGAACCTTCTTTGAAAACTATAAACCTCCCCAGGACTTGTAGAGTTATACTTGAATAAGGTAAGAATTTGGCTATTATTCAAGGATGCATTTATTTGTTTTATTAGATTTCCTTTCTAGGAATTCCTCTGCCAAGGGTTGACCATGCATAGATATTTGTTGGTTTGTCAATGTAGTGGCATCACCAATCTCTGCAAGATGTAATTTAGGTTTTTAATAGATCCTTTTTTGTTTTTTTGCAAAATCTTGAAGTGGGTTGTTAGTAATTAAGTTCTTAATTGATCATTCCTTGTTTCTTTTCAGAAGTTGAAACTGGATAAATTTATTACACATCACTTTTTGTGGATATCAACAAGGCATTTGATTACATGATTAAAGGAGAGGGTCTTAGAACTATGGTGAAAGTGATCGAATAAATGAAGAAGGCATTTGATTACATGATTAAAGGGGAGGGTATGATCACTGTGATTAAAGTTACTGAGTAAAATGTATTCTGAGTATAGGATAAGTGAGTTGTCTGCCACATTGGAAGGTATTAATGGTTATCTATGAGATACATTTTTGTTCTTATACATAAGGATATTTAAGTGTTGAAGATCAATAGTTTAAATTTTGAATGAGAGATTTGGTGGAATATCCTATGTGTATCAATTATTTTGGGAAAAGTGAGTTGCCTGCCATATTGAAAGTTATTAATGGTTATCTATGAGATACATTTTTGTTCTCATACATGAGGATCTTTAAGGGTTGAAGATCAATAGTTTAAATTTTGAATGACAGATTTGGTGGAATATCCTGTGTGTATCAATTATTTTGGGAAAAGTATAAATTGTGGATTTTGGTTGTTAAGAAAGGTTTTACTTTCTTTTTAGAAATTTATTTTTGGTGGGCAGTTTAGAGGATTATGTTGTTGTTTTTTTCTAAGTTCTATATTTTTATAGATTTAATTCAGCGTCATATATACAAATTATTAATTTTGAACCACTTGACAAACAATATATATATGTGTGTGTGTGTGTGTGTGTGTGTGTGTCTTTTTTTTGTTTGTCAAGTGGTCTGAGTTCACTAGAGATTGCATCAGGTTTGACTTGTGGCTTGAGAAACTGCGACCCATGGACATCTAAGCCATCAAAATCACTAGGGGATCGCAGCGGCCTAGGCCACACTAGCACTAAGCTAATTGGGTTTAACTTGTCTCCTCTCCCTAGTACAGACACAACAACCTCGTGAGGTTTTTTCCTAGGTCACCCCATCCTCAATAGGCTGTGCTAGTAGAAATTGACTAAAATATAAAATTTGAATATGGTGATTTGGAATATCATAAATATCAATTTTCATAATAAAAAAATAAAAATAAATAAACAAATATAAAATATAAAATATAAAATAAAAATAAAAATAAAATTATTTCAAATGTAATGAAATTTAAAAATTTAAATATAAATTGTAGATTTTGGTGAAACAAAATGGGTATCAATTTTTATGAAAGGTTTTTTTTTAATATAATTTAATTTAAAATATAAACTATGAATTTTGATGAAATATCTTGGAATCAATGTTTTATTTTTTATATATTTTTTATATAATTTAATTATATTAAAGTTTAATTTACTATATTAGATTATTTTAGTATTTTTTTCTTAATTAGTAAATATATGAATGTCAATTATTCACTTAATACTTTAAAAATGGCAATTTATTATTTTAACCATGTATCATTTACTAGAATAACAAGTAATTTGGTAAAAACAAATATGAGTATTAGGTTTATTTTTGACAAGATTGTGATAAGGTTTAAAAATTTGGTAGGTTTTAAAAACAAATTATTTTTATGATTAAAATTTTTAAAATTTGAATATGCAGGTCTTGGTCTAGGGAAATGAGAACAATGGATAGATGACAATTTAAAGACGGTGGTTAAGTATTGGGTAGCTAAGTATTGTGTGTGATTTTAGCACAATAATGTTTGAAGGTTTAGTATGTTTAAAAAAAGTGTTTTGATATCTATCATTATTTTTTTAATAATAATTTCTAATGATCTAGTAAGTTTAAAAAATAGTGTTTTCATATTATTTTTTTTAATTAAAAAAAAAAATTGGCACACTTTTGACATAAGGATGGGGAAATGAAAACAAAGGGAGGGATGACAAAGTTGATGAGTAGATGAGAAAGCTTTATTAATTTAAGGCAAAGAGTGATTATATACCAAATTACCTAAATGTTTTTTTAATTGGATTGTTCCTTTTTGAGAAAAAGTGAGAGCTAGAGAATAAAAAAGTTAAAGATTTTAAAATGATAATGTTTTAGTCTAGATAATGACTAAACTAGAAAGACATAGATTTGAAAAGTTTAAATAATTAGTTTTTAAAATAATAAAATTTTGGACTGGGTGATAGTGAGATGAGTGAAATATTTTTATTGTGAAGTTGGGGTGACAGTGAGATTGAGTATGAAGGTATCTATTGAAGTTTTTTCATTATAAATTTGGTGGAAGAAAACATTTAAAAAGGAGATAATGTTAATGCGTTGAATTTCAATAATAAATTGTAAACTCAATAGAAAGTTTACTTCCATAACAATATTTGGTAAATATTGATAGGCATCAAAACACTAATATCATAATATCCACATTACAAAGATTTAAAGACCACACTAGATCAATCTTAACTCTGAATCTATCAAGCTTCCATAAGGATCAAATGTATTGAGGTGTAAACATTTCCTCAAATTATTCACGCAAAAAAAAGAGGTTTGCACCCTGAGAGAATTGATCTTTCTCAGTGCTTAATAGATATGGAGTTAAGATGGATATTCGTTACTTTATACATAGTGTTTTTAGGATCCTGATATGAAGTTGATGGTAATTCCATTATTGTTTAACATAGAATTGACACATGACATTTAAAAACTTTTAATAAATAAAAGGTATTTTAATGTTGATCATAATTAAAATATTTGAAAATAAACTTTGTTCGTATTTTAAATCATTGAATTAAAAAATTATTATGGTTGAAATATTTCTATAAGATATTGCTTTATGTGAGGGAGATCTTAATTATATTTAAAAAAAGACAATCTACAATTCTCAATGAAATCATTATTTTTCATTTTTCATTGTTTGAAATGCATAAATGAATTTAGTATGTAAAAAGTTAACAACTCAAAATATCGCTTACAACAATTTTGCAAAAAGTAAAAGCCTAAAATATTTAGATTTTTAGACATTAGTCATAAATCAAATATTCAATATGTAATTTAAGTTTTTATAGATAGAGAGGAAAAGAGGAGCAAAGAGAGAAAAAGGGAGAATATTATTATTCCACACTTAAATGCTTCTAAATCTAAGTATGAAGGTGACGTGTCATTTTATCAATGTTAACATAGAGTTTATATGTGATATTTATAAAAAATAATTATAATGTTGACCATAAAGAAGATATTTCAAAATCAATATTTATGCATGGAATTAACACATA
The DNA here is from genome assembly GCA_034641835.2 of Pinus albicaulis. Classification (NCBI taxonomy): domain Eukaryota; kingdom Viridiplantae; phylum Streptophyta; class Pinopsida; order Pinales; family Pinaceae; genus Pinus; species Pinus albicaulis. The sequence continues at coordinate 1,299,028,413 of CM076579.1, forward strand.
GCATCTAGGAAAAATATTAATTAAAAATTATTTAAAATGTGAATTACAAATAAAATATTTCAACACATGTATTTTTTCGTAAAAGGTGACATATTCAAATCCAAAGGGGTAGATATTTTAGTAGTTAAATCATTATATAGAGGTGTGTCTTTTGTCCGTCAAACAAGGAGTCTTGTACTCCACCCAACCTAGGCCACACCAGCTCTTAGCTGACTGGATTTTTTTAGCATGTCTCCTCCCCCTAGCACAGGGCACAACCACCCCCTGTGAGATTTGATCTTGGGTCTCCTTACTCGGGAGACCCATCCTCAACCGTTCCGCTAATAAAACTTAACATTTTAGTGATATACTATTAAATATGAAACAAAAGTGTAATTTTTTTTTTTTTTTTATATACTTAACATAAAGTTGAATCAAAACATTTAAAATAATATTAATGACAAAAAATTATTTTAATAAATATCTTAAATAATATATATGTGTATGTATGTATGTGAAAACAAATTTCTTCTGATTAAAATATTTGAATCATATGTGTATGAGAGTGGTATGTATGGGAGTAGTGCTTAATATGGAGTTCATACACCAAGTGTGTGTGTTAAAATATTTGAATGAGATGTGTATGAGAGTGGTATGTATGGGAGTAGTGCTTAATATGGAGTTCACACATGAAGTGTGTGTGTTATATAAGAGAGTGAGAACTAGCATTTAAATTCATTCTAATTTTGGATTTATCATATGTTTAGAGGGTCAAATTTTTTAAGGTGCAATCATTTTATCAGATTTTGCATTTAAAAAAAAATTTGCACCTCAAAAAAATTGTTGTCTCAATCTATAATAAATCCTCAATTAAGACATATCTATATTAATGAATAAAAATTTCCATTAATTTTATAATTTCAAACAAACTATAAAATAAATTTATATTCCCTTGATATAATATTCTCTTAAATGTCTCCAAAATCATTGGGATTTTCCTAACCAGTGTAGATCCATCTTTAACTCTGGATCTCCTTTAGACTGAAAATAGATTTGATCCCTCTGGGCTTTTGGTAAATCCAAAGTTAAGATGGATTAGGCGTGTTTAATTTCCCACTTTAAATAAGCTATATTCCACATGAATACTATGGGTTCTCATAAAATTGGAGCTTAAAAAGCATCGGTAATTTGACCAAGTCAAATTTACCTTAACTACCTCACAAAAATTAATAAAAATAATAAAATAACGTATAATTTTTATTCTTATCATTTTAATTTTAACATCAAGTCATTTTTTATTTTTATTTTTATTTTATTTTAATAAAATCAAAATATTTACAAAATAGTATATTACAATATCTCTACCTATTAGACTAAACAACACCTCTTCCCACAACAATTTTTGTAACTCCCATAGATTGTATATACATCTCAAAAAAAAAAAAAAGAATGTTATGATTTTCCGTATTTCAAAACAAATATTTGTAAAATTCTTCTTGACAACTTGTGTACTTCCATTGTGACTTATGTGGATTGTAGGTTCATCTCAAAATAATAGATGTTATGGTTTTCAATATTCCAAAACAAATATATGTAATATTCATGTTTGTTACGAGAGAACCACATTTTATACTATTTTGTTGTATTTATGTTATTTTGTCGTGGGTAACTATTTAACTAACATCTATTGCCAACTTTTCCATGGGGTTGTATTGTTAGGTTTATTATATAAATATAAAGTTTAGTATATTGAATTTTAGTTAAAAAAAAGTTAAAGTTTGTGTTTTATGTTGAGAAAGTGTTTATTTACATGTTATATAACATTCATTAGATTTAAAAGATTGGCTTCTCATGTTATTACAAATTTAAAGTTTATGGTTTTTTTTTTTTTTATTAAGAATCATGATTGTTGGTAGATTAAAATATATAGTTGTTAGTTAATGATTGTATCATCAAAGATAAGGATTCATGAGAGGCAGTTTATCTATGTTGTGAAATACATTGGTTTATCCAATGTCTAATAACCTCTCCCAGCGCGATTTGTGTGTGTATCTAACTCATTATCTACACTCTGATACCATTTGTTGGGAACCACGATTGTCATTAAACCAAAACTCACAAGTGTTAGTTAAAAATCACATCACTAGAGATAAGGATCCACAAGAGGCAGTTAGCCCATGTCACAAAACACATGGAGAGTGCTAGTTTATCCAATGTCCACTATCTTTTTACTGCCATGGAGTTATTTGACAATATCATATTTTTGTGTTAACTTCATTCCATAATGAATTTTAGTCTTGTTATGCAAATGTATCATTTTTATGTGTTGACATTGTTGCATATCTAATTCTAGTCTTGGTTAGTAAAGACATCATTTTTTTATGCTACAGTTTTCTATAATTGCATCTGGCAAAGAAAAACTACCAACACTCTTAAGATGCATAGGTTGCAATTTTTTTACACTCATTTGGTCTAAGTATTGAGAATATAATATCTCTATCCTTAATCCTAAGGTATTTAAAATATATATCCATAGAGAAATTATGGAGGAGCATCATGGAACACATGAATTATAATTGGATTTCATTGCAAGAGTTGATTTCTCCTAAACTTCATAATTAGCGTTATACACATCTCTTCTAAATTAAGAATGAGTATATGTTCATGTTGAGTTATCTTAAGGACCATTTCTCTCACAAGATTTAGTCTCATCTCGAGAAGCTCAGGGTTTGTTGTGACTTGCTAAGGATGTAGACCCACCACTACATACCTTGCTAATCTATTATTCCAGGAAATTATATAATTGCATGTTTGTTTGAATGTATTTTTATATCCAGTTTAATGCCAACGAATCATTATCCATGTTTGCATTGCAAAAGGTTTTTGTAATTATGTGTCGTAAACAAGGAACGTCATATTCATTGTCCATCAATTGACACATTGTTTCAAAACAACTTTCACCATAAATACTCTTAAACCCGGAAAATCTCTTAAACATATGTCTACCCATGTTTTCTTCTATCTGCATCCATCTATGTTTTGTTTCTTCGTAAATTGTTGTATTTATTATATGTTCATGATTACTTCCTATTGAACATTTTTTCTTACATAAAAGTGGTTCAAAATGTCTGGTAATTGAATTTTCATCATGGAAAAATATGTCATAACTTTCTTTGCACAAATTTGAATTAAAAAGAAAATATTTTTTCACTGTTGTCTTTGACCAAAGTCTTATGGGAATTTCTAGCTAATTCGATAACCAATGTGTACAAAATATGTCCCCCCAAAGTCCTCATTTTTCCCCATTGATAGAATTTGAAGCTGATTTTTCCATCCTTTCCAAGTAATCATTTGGGATATTTATACCATGCGTTTGTATCAATGCATCTATATTCAATTTACATTCATAAGATAATATCGATTCGATGTTGCATTCATGTAAACAATTCCTAAAATGTTCAGTCGTTCCTTCACGCAATTCTGTTGACATGTATCTAAATGGAAATAGAGTTCATATAGTATCATGTTAATTTTACATTGTTTTATGCTTAATACAATCACTTAACCCAATTCATTCTCCAATTGGTAATCAATTTCAAACCAATTTAATCTTCCAGAAAAAAATAGAAATTGTAGATAGAATAGTAAATGCAATGTACAATAGACGAAATCCAAGAGCAATAACAAGAGACAAAACATTTGGTCCAAGACCATGGAAAAAACCCACAAGGGGGAAATCCCTTTCAAATTCTTATTCTATTAGATTGTCATCAAATGTTCAGCAGATAGATTACAATGTTCCAATTCATCAATCAAGATTCAAATTCAAACCTTTGACTATCCAACAAAACCAACCAATCAATATCTAAAGGATGAGCCTCAAAGTCAAATATGGTCAACAAGTCAAAGTCTACAATTTTGTCAATGTCAACAACAGTCAAAGATTCCCTAGCCAGATCTCAAGTCAACGGTTAAACTCCTCCAAGCAACTCGGTCAAGGCAACATCAAGCTCAACCTTCAAATATCGGTCAAACAAACCAAAAACAGTCATCAAGAACTCGGTCAAAGGAGAGAGAAAGTCCACAGTCAAACTTCATATTCCCTCCGATCAATGTCTACAGTCAATAGAAGTCAAACTGCCTAGAAAATATTGATCTTTGTGTCAAATAATGCAGCTTCCAAAAACAAATCCAAATAATGTCAAAACAAGTCAAAATTCTAAGTCAAAGTTGGTCAACGAGCTTTTCAAACTACCCAAGTAGAAAAGTCAACATAGAAATCAGATTAGCCTTCCTTCCCTTTGCACGTGTGAGCTCAGACCTCTCAATTGCAGACCTATATGAACCAATCCAATGGAGAGAGAGAAGAAGATGCTTATGTTGTGATGCTCCAAATTGACATGACATTCAGTCTATTTATATGCATTGGAGGAGACACAATTTGACCTCTAGGTCAACCTGAAATTTTGTGCACATGTGGGTTTTCACATTAAAAAATATATATATCCTTAACCAAATTAAATTCTTCCAAGGGAAAAGAGGGTCTTCTCTGGATGAGGAAGGCTGTCCAAAGGAGGAAATTTGTCCCTAAGCTACCAAATCAACACTCCCTCTCAGATAGGAAGAAATTTCCGGCTGCATCATGAATCTCATCTCAAACATCTCGTCATCATCATCACCAAATCAAGACACCTCTCATCTCTACTCATTTGTTGAAAACTCTCGAATATAAAGAAGAAGAATTTTACATCATAGAAGAGCTCAAGCTACCACCCTTTATGCAAGGACAATATGCATGATACTACTTACTGTGAGGTAAGGATCATAGCTATCCTGTTGTTTGTTGATCTTCACAATTTGACCCTCAAGAGTCAGTGGTAGAACAATGCATCCACTACCTTGGGAGGAGATACACACTTACCATGAAAGATAAGGACCAAAATCAACCCAAGGCACTTGGGGGAGATACACAATTACCATGAGAGGTAAGGATTAGACATGCCTAAGTCTCTTCATGCATTGGCCAGATGGGTGGCAATCTCGACAAGCCTAGCTTGTGGGTAGGATGCATACTGGGGTATAGTCAGTAGGGGGAGATACACACTTACCATGAGGGAAGGATCAAACACAACCATTCAATGAAAATAGGGGAGATGTGCACTTACAATGAGGTAAGGATCAAACACACCTATTGTCCATGAGTTCCCTCAACCCTAAGAGCTCTTCGACTCAATTTCTCTCCTTGTGAGCTCAACTAGGAGGGAAGAGCATAACTCAATTTTCTCGATCAAACAAAACCCTTACCTAGGAGGGTCACCTCCATCAATCCAAGTTGCTCCTTGAAGTCCAAGAACTTCCCTTTCAGCAAAGCCTTGGTGAGAATGTCTGTTATTTACTAGTGAGTTGAAATCTGATGGAGTCTTACAACTCCTCTTTGCACTATGTCTCACATATAGTGATAACTAATCTCAATATGCTTGAACTTGTCATGTAACACATGACTCTCTGCTAATTAGATCCACTCTTCTTGTCGTCATATATTACAGTCATATCCAGGACTTGCTAAAAAACTCTCCAAAGAGCTTCCTCAATGATACTTCCTCACAGCTAGGCATGTTAGTAGCAATATAATATGCCTTCGTCGTACTTAAAGCTACAAACTTCTGATTCCTGCTCATATAAGATATCATGACAAAACCCAAACTAAAGCAACACTTTTTTGTGCTCTTCTTGTCAACAACATTTCCAACCCAGTCATCATCAGTGTACCCATGAACTCTTACATCTTCGAAAATATATCTTATACCAAGGTTAATCGTCCCATGCAAATATCTCAGCACATGCTTAGCAGCAACCTAGTGTGCATGGGGAGGCTCTGTCATGAATTGACTCGAAAGTGTTAATTGCAAAACATATGTCTGGATGCGTGTTCACAAGGAACATCAAGGCCCCAATCAACTGTCAATATTCAGAAGGATTCGTCAAATCAAGTCCAACAACATCTCCACATAACTTCTTGAAGTTCATCTCCATCGGTTTGGATAGGGACTTGCATTTTACCATTGCAAATATTTCCAACAATTTCACAACCCATTTTTTCTTAGAAATGAAAACATCTCCGAGATTTTGCCACACTCCCAATATGAGGAAATAGTGCATTAAACCAAGATCTTTCATTTCAATCTCAGAGGCCAACTCCCTCTTACACTCGAACATCATAGGCTCACTACTTGCTAAGAATAAATCATCAACATATAAAACAAAAGTCAAAGACATAACTTGGACAATTTTGAAGTAGAGTCTCATATCAACATTGCTTCTCGTGAATCCAAGCTTCACCAAGTAACTATCAGTATGGGCATACCGGGCTCTAGGGGCTTGCTTCAAACCATATCGTGCTTTCTTCAACCTACAAACATGTGTCTTCATGTCTTGAACTTCGAAGTACAATGGTTGCTCAACAAATACTTCTTCCTGTAGTATGCCATGGAGAAATGCGGTGTTCACATCCATCTGGCAAAGAGTCCATCCTTGACTGGTAGCAAGGGAAACAATCGATCTCATGGTGGTGTAGCGGGCAACGTGTGCAAATATTTCATCATAATCTTCTCCCTCTTTCTGGGGGGAACCTCTAGCCACAAACCTCACTTTATATTTCTCAATACTTCTATTAGCTCCATGCTTGATATTGTATAGAAACTTCGAGGTCACAACATACTTTCCTTTAGGTCCTAGAACAACATCCCACATATCATTCTTCATAATGGACTCATACACAATGGCCACTCACAATAATTGGAGATTTATTTATCCCCCCTCAGCTTATGCAAGGGGCCTGCAACCGCGTCAATTTTGGCATCATTAGGCAGAGCAGTAACATAACAGTGTCACTGTTAGAGCACTAACCAAGAGAATGGCCGCTCACAAAATTAGTTTTTGTTTTTTCTTTTAATAAATTGTCGACACTGACAAATATCAAAAATAAAAGGAGTTGTCTACCGATGCAACAAAATAGCCCGGACGACATCTTTTTCTCGGAATCTGACGAACAAATTTTCAAAAAATCAGGTACTTAGAGTGTTTGAATTGCATTTTTGATGGTGGAAATGGAATCAACACCATAAAAAACCCTTAGGGCAACAAAATAGTCCGGACGACAGCTTTTTCTCGGAATTCGATGAACAAATTTTCAAAAAATCAGGTACTTGGAGTGTTTGAATTGCATTTTTGATGGTGGAAATTGAATCAACACCATCAAAAACCTTTAGGGCACCCAAAATACTGAAGTTTAACAACTTTAAACAAGATTTTCAAAAATCTTTGTTGGAATTTTTCAGAATCTTAGAATTTTTGGGTTATTAGACTAAGCTAAAATAAAACACCTTCCACAAGGGGAATTATTTCCCATCATAGTTCGCTTAGCCAATCGAAAATTAGAAATAAGTTTTCCATAAAATTACAAAACTATTTTTGAAATTACCAGAAAATATTAATATTCAACATTTTCTTAAAACTTTGTTTAAAATTGCAAAAACATAACTAAATAATGCAAAGTCAACATTTTCCCAAAATTTTATTTAAAATTGCAAAAACATGACAAATAATGCAGAGTCAACATATTTTGAGAGTAAGACTCATGCTATAGTGAGTGTGAATGTGAAATGCAGAGTCAACATATTTTGAGAGTAAGACTAGTGAGTGTGAATGTGAAATGCAGAGTCAACATATGTGAAATGCAGAGTCAACATAGTGAGTGTGAATGTGAAGGGAAGACTAATAAATATCTAAATTCATAATAATATCACTTTTCAATAAATAATATTAATTATTTTCATGCGTATGCGTATGCGTATTATTTTCAATAGATATATATTGATATCAACGAACATAACAAGTTTGGCACGAGAACCGGCCAAACCGACATGGAAGAGGCGTGGACTGTTTAGAAGTTTCCCCCAAAATTGCCCTCTATATATATGTAAATATGGGTCATGAATTTTGCAGAACTTGGGCAGGGAGAACAGAATGAAGTCGGGAGGAGAAATTTGGGTAAGAGGTGGGCTTATTGGAGCTGGAGCATTTGGTACAGTCAGCCTCGCCATTAGCAAGTTCGATGGCCATCTGTTTGCTGTCAAGTCCACTGCTGCTGCTATTTCTTCTCTGGAGAATGAGTACAGGATTTTGCAGTCTCTCCATTCTCCATACGTTGTAAGCTGCCTGGGTCAGGATTACACCATTGAGAAAGGTGTGAGGACGTACAATCTTTTCATGGAGTATGTTCCAGGTGGTAGCATCGGAGATCTGTTGCACAAGTTTGGGGGTCGGCTCGAGGAGTCGATCATTATATCATACACACGCGGCATCCTACGAGCAATCCAGTATCTCCACGAGCAGGGGATTGTACACTGTGATATCAAGGGGCAAAATGTTCTTGTGGGTGCAAATGGTGTGAAGCTTGCTGACTTTGGTTCTGCTAGGAGAATTGATGATGAAGGGGAGGGCAAGGAGCCTCTGAAATTGAGGGGAACCCCTCTGTGGATGGCTCCGGAGGTGATGAACCAAGTGGAGCAGGGGCCTGCTTCTGATATTTGGTCTCTGGGTTGCACTGTGCTGGAGATGGTCACCTCGAGGCATCCATGGAGCCATGTTTCCAATCCCGTTGCTGCGATGTATCTGATTGGATGCACAGAGAACATGCCCGAGTTGCCTGCTCTGCTTTCGCCTCAGATGCAGGATTTCCTTGAGAAATGCCTGAGAAGAGATCCCAGGAAGAGGTGGACCAGTGAGCAGCTGCTGAGCCATCTTTTCCTCAATGACAACACCTCTGTCCTAGAGGATGGGAGCCTCAGCCATCCTCAATCCCCAATCAGTGCAGAGCAGGGATGGGATCCCCACTGTTCTGCTATTGGATCCCAAATTATTTTTCCCACGTTGCCTAGGAATGTGCCCATTTCTCCTCTAATTGCATTTTCTAGTAATCTGCCCACTCTAAGGCAGGCAGGGGAATGTGGTGGACAAGAAATGAAGGCGCTTGAGCAATCCCAGAGTACTTCACCCCGAGACCGGATTCTGCGATTGGCAACAGAAGGTGAAATCGGTAGCATAGCAGAGAGCACTAACTGGTTTGCAATCCCCCCTGGTGAATGGATTACTGTGAGGTCTCCCAAAAGAACTTCTTCAAATTTGGATGGCCCTTTCTCAGGCGTCACCAATAGGTCATGTAACCAACCTCAAGATGATGAATGCAATTCAATCTCAAAACCCAGTGATTACGCTGAAGATTCAGCCCTGGAGTTACATCTCTGCAGCAGTGTTGTTGGACAGTTGTCATCAGCCCCAACGGTTGAGCAAGCTAACCAACTGAACCAGCATTCTGATAGTGACATTGACTCTTGCAGAATGCCAATTTTCTTCTTACTTTCATGCCACACTCACAGGCAATTGTTCCTCTGCACTCAGACGGCAGAGTATTGTTGCCCTTTCTTTTTTATATATAGTAACCATTGTTTTCTCAAACAGAAGACCAAAGGTCTTCTATTCTATAGTGGCAGAGCCTATGCATCTTCCTGCAGTTTCATTCCACCCCATTTCAGCTGGCTTTACAACCTGCTTCCTCGTAACTTGAGAAGAAGGGATGCCTTTATTTCTATATATGAGCACTCTCTCCATAAAATTTTGACATTTACTAGTAATCTCGTATCGAAATTCATTGTAATTCATGGTCTTTGCGTGCCTGTGACGAGAGGGCTAAATAGTAAAATATCGGTATACTATGAAGAATATTGGTTTTATGTTTTTACACCGTAAGGCGTTCTTTTGAGAAAGACTCCTGCCGGCACACTATGCACTCTTAGGGGTTCTTTTGAGAAATAGTCCTTATGCATCACTATACACTTTTAGATTTAATGTTAGAGTATTGACAAGTTAATAGTTAATAATAATTTCAGATTAATAATTAGTAGTAATTAACACAAAGTTTAACTTGTGAAAACTCCTTTTAACCGTTTGCTCTCTTTCTTGATAATGAAAAGATTGATTTAAAAGACATTTGGTGTAAAGGCTCTGAGCAATCACTTCGCTTCGATGGAAAACTCTTCCTGAGCATAGGCAAGGCAAAGGAAGGGAAAAAGCGGAGTCTTTATTGGAGCAGAGCCAACGCAAAGGATATATAAGCAAGCAAGGGAAAACGTTGCAACATAATTTCCTTCACCAGTTGGGAGACCGGTGACAGGTGTTACAAGCCAAAAGAAGACCAATTCTATGAGAATGTAACGAACTGCAAATGTGCAGGGCTGTCAGCATGGATGCCCTTTTATTATTAAAACAAAACTACTAGTATGCATAGGAATAAGAGGTTTCAAACATAAATACAAGAGGTTTCATACAGAGAGACATGACACTCATACTCATACACAACAACAAGGCATTTTCTTTTTCATGAAAATGGATATTGCCCTTTTCATCATATGTATGTAAATTTTTATATTTTTCTTTTTCATGAAAATGGATATTACTCTTTTCATCATATGTATGTAATGTGTTTGACAAGAGGTTTCATACACACAGACATGACACTCATACTTGTACATAACAACAAGGCATTTTCATTTTCATGAAAATGGATATTACCCTCTTCATCATATATATGTAAATTTTTATATTTTTCTTTTTTCATGAAAATGGATATTACCCTTTTCATCATATGTATGTAAATTTTTTTATAAAAGATAAAGTAGTTTCAGTGTAAAATTCGGTTGTTTGATATTATTAGTCTTTTGAATAACTATTTTAGATTTCTCAATCCCTTTTATAACAATTAATTATTGGAAAAAATTTACAAATCAATGCTTGAAGTTCAAGATTAAAGATGTTATTGGTCAAATTGTATAAAAATAAAATAAATAATTATAAAGATCCAAAATTATGGATTTAGGTTGGTTATTTTCAAATTATATATTATATTATTTTATTATAATATAATAAAAAATATATGAAAAATTCTTATAAAAAGAAATATAAGGAGCATTTTATTATAAAATAGAAAAAAAATTATAAAAAATAATAAACCCAATTTTCTTTAGAACTTTATTGGTTAGTAGACAACTTGTTTTTAGAATTTAAGTCATATTTATTATCTCATTAGAAAGAATGTTTGGTTTTGAATAAGTTTCCTTCCATTAAAGCTAAAAATAGAAAAAATGGTATAATAGTTTATTAATGTGTTAATATATTATTATGAAGAAGCTTAAAAGATGAACATAGACATGTAGTACTTGCTTTAATTGTTGGAGTATTTGACATAATTTCAAGTGTGACACAAAGATGGAGCTCCTTATGATTGTTTAGCCTCACTTAATCATTTTAGACAATCTTAGTGTGGCTGTAATATCCCCAAATGGATATTTTGACTAATTTTGCATAAATTAATTTAAACCCCACATTATGCTGTAAAATCAACATTTACTTAACAAAAGATTGCCATGTAAAAATAAAAACATATAGAGCAATGTAATCTATTACACATTAGATAGAAAGAATCTCACCATTTTATTATAAATAATAACTGGGGTTACATATAGATCTGACCCAAAATAGTTGAGATGGAAAACTGGCCACCAAGATGAACTGTTGCACTGCACTGGCCTCCAAAACTGAACTGTTGCACTCTCCCTCCAGCAACAGCTATCACTGAACCCATTGAAGATAATGAAGCACAAGTTGAAGATCTAAATGATCCTCACACTAATCCCTAAAGCTCTGTGAAACTTCTGAATGAAGTCTTCTCATGAGAGTTGGGTTGTCGTCCAACACTCACAAATCACCCGAAGGTTTCCGTCTTGGGGCTACAGCTGAAGTAGAGAATCACGTCTCAAACCTCTCACACAAGAAAATGATATGATCCAAAAGATATCTCTCAATGGCCTCCTCCCTTTCTTTTATAGATCTGTTGGAGCCTTCTAGAGTCTTATTTTATTATTATTTTATTCATGGAGCACTTTTCCCTCTTATTAAAATTTTCATTTTTAATGCAGAAAAGAGTAAATCGGCTACCACGTCTCCTCCGGTCACTGAAACTCGTGTCCCACCATTCCATCATGGAGGTAGCCTCGTCTCGATTCCAATGAGCCATTACACTAAGGTGTTCTATCATGTATTCCTCCCGGAATGCCACCTTGAGCATAATCAACTGAGTTAAGCCCACAAATAACTCAAATTTCTGAAAGTTGTCAGAATGTACCGAAATGAAAGCCAAACTGCTCGAATGATGGAATATATCAAGCGAATGCCACCCGACTGCATAGAATCTCCTCAAAACTCCTCCAAAAAGCCCCTGGGCCTGCTGATGACACCAACCTGTACCTATGACCGGTCTGCTCCTAACTCTGGGAGTCCATCGTAGCCCTGTCATAGGTGACACCAAAAAAAGGGAATATTACAAACCTTCTGCCCCAAGATTGCTTTCCCTCAAGCAATCCAAATATGTGGCCCACCCTGTTAGCCCGATGCAACTGAGACCCAATGCCTGGATCCCACACAAACCCCTGGGTATGCACCTGTGTCAAACCACTCGAAATAGACCCCTCAATGCCGGGATCCCAAACTGATCTCTCACTGTACCTGTCAACAAACAATCCTCCCAGACCCCAACGCCACCATGTTCAATCATTGCCCAAGTCCCACGACTCGGATGACGCACTGGCTCTCGCTATAGCTGATGCCCCATGAAGTGAAGTCTGCCAATAAGCATCAATGCTCCTTGGCTCTTGTTTTTTTGTACCTTTAACTGTATAAGTTGCCCCACCAACTACGTACCAACTCATCACCTCTCTCCAATCCAAGTCCTGGATCAATCCCATGTTGATCCTGCTCTCCTTAAATCGGGATGGAGTGTTGAAGAATGATGACCTGTGCCCCACTGTCAGTTGGAATTTGTAACATCTGCTATGTCTAAGGGCCCCTTCTCTGTTGTGCTCCTTACGAAGAAAATCGTACCATCAAGAGGATACCCGCTCATGATCTCTCGCCAATCTATCATGGAAGAAGAATCCCATGTAGTGTCAACTGCATACGGAACATGTCTAGAGAGCCGTCGCCAGCTCATTATCAACTCACACTGCTCTGCCCGTCTGGCGATGAAATCTGCCTGCAGAAGAAGGCCCCGCCCTCTTTAATGGGCCAAAGTGGGCAAGATATGCTACAAGCCCCATCAATGTACTCCTAGAGAGTGCTACTCCCTGAAAGTACTGCAACACTGTTGGCTGCATGTGCATCTATCTGCACCTCATTAGTGTGTCAGCCCAAAGGTGGATGCTCCACCATCTCCAACAGCTCTTCCCTCTCCTGATCGGGAATGTAATGCTCCTGCTGTCCACTAGCCCATTGCAGAACTATCCCATCAACCTCCAACATCTCTAGAGGAGATGGATCTGCAACTATTGTCACCGTACTAGGTGTCTGTGCATCTGACTGCTCCTCCTCAATGGTTGACCCCAAGGTTAGCCGCATATCCATCATAGACTCAATGTGAGCATCCATATGGCTCTCCCCCAAAGGACTATCATGCATGATGTGCGTAGTATCCTCCTCTACTGACTCCTGCTCCATCATATGTTGCTCTGGCTGAATCGTCACAAGTGACTCATCACCCTGAGTATCTCTCGTAGAGTCCCTTGGCTGCTTACCCTGCACACTGGAATACAACTCTGGCCTACTGTCATCATCTCGATATGACTGCTCTCACTCCCCAGAAGCGCCCTCATCTGATCCCATGGACTCATTTGAAGAAGAGTCCTCATCTTGACATATAGAAGGAATGTATACCTGCTCTACCTCTGCCACCTCATCTGCATCTCTCAAACATTAGTGATCAGTCCCCCAAGTTCCTTTGCAAATGAAGCAAAGTCCCTTCCTCCTCAGCTCATTTCTGCTTCCTGATCCACCAAACTGAAACAACTCCTCCCTAGTTAATTGTCTCCTGAAATGCTCAATGTTTTTCTCAACTGGCCCTTGGGATAGCACATAAGCAGCAACTGAGACCAACTTCTCTTCCCTCCAAATGCTCAACAACCTAGTCTGCAACTCCCGGCAAATGGCCTCACGGACTCCCATACATGACGACAGGATGGACTGCATGTGTGCTATGACTATGTTAGAATGATGTCTCCTAATGTTGAAGAAGCATTGGAACATCTATAGAATCAAGTCATCACACTCAAGATCAAACATGACCTCATAATTCCCGGTCATGGCCATGAATTCTAAAACCTTAAGCTCCCTCCCAAATGTAGAGCCTGCACAGTTGTCCAAGTCCTGAAAAGTTCCTACTATTAGTCTGAAAAATCTTTTCATAATATCATCATTGTAGGGAGGAAAGGGTGTTGTTATCCTCAAAATATCACTGAAACAAGAGGCAACTATAAGCTTGACTCTCTCACTTGGATGTTCCAAGAGTCTGGCTTGTACCAACGCAAGCATAGATGGCTCCAAAGCCCAATTTAAACTCCAATCAGATTTCTCTACCTTTGGAAATAAATTTCTCGGATGCCTTTGTTGGAGTAAATTATGTACCTTCTTGGAGAAGGGTCTGCTATTCTGTTTTGTTTTCTGGTCTTCTGATGCTTGGTGGTTCAAGGAACCAACTTTTGTTGTTATTCTTCTCAAGCTATTTAGGAATCCCTCCATGGCTCAATCAATGATGTGGTCACTGTTTTTTTGAGTTTAATGCAATTTCCTGAATTTTCAAGGGTCTTTCAGTGAGCCCATTTGTCAGATAGTTCAAATACACACTACTATAGGTGACACATATTTGCTGGTGTCAAATACAGGCGTATAATGGGGAATTTATAAAAGAACTAGTCTCAACCCAACTGCTAGTATTTTATCTCATACTCATAAATTTGTAACTTTTTTAATTGGCTTATATCAAGTTAGACAATACATGATAATTTATTCCAAATAAACTATCAATAGATGCATAACAGAGATACAAGAATAACCTGATTCGTGCCACTGTGGAAAGTGATCAATCTACTTATACTGCGGTAGCAAAACACCCAATAATTTGACAGGGCGTCTTTCCTCCTTTTCTACAAGTTTCACAAAGGTTGGTCATGCTAAAAATGCACCCGTACAGCCACCCAATTAATTATGCTCCAATGCAACTTGGCTATCTCAGGTCTAGTTTGAACTCCAACAAGGAAAATCACACGGTCAACAACGGCTGGATGCCCACACTTATCCTCTAATTGTTGTTATATGGCCCCTCTGAAATTGAGAAGAAAACTACAGCCAAACAAAGGGCTTGGCCTTTTTGAGAACTGACTTTTGAAGATGATTGAAGGCAAATAAAATCGGTGGTAAATCATAAACTCGCTGCTATAGGTATGTAAAAACAAATATCATGTCTGGAACATGACATAAGGGCTTCATTTCAATTTTTGTGATGCCGATATTGAAACTCAGCCTCTCCTTTAATGTGGGAACTCGACCTCAATCCGGTCTCTTCCTCAATATGAAATTTTCCCCTATCGATTTTAATTTAGCTTCCCTTAATAAATTTTTTTTTCTAGCCTCCTCTAGAAATTCTATGGCACATAAAACCTCGACCCCTCTTGGATTCTTGAATTCGGCCTTTTCAAAATATATATAGTTATCAAAGATCAGACCCCGTGATAAAATAAAATCTCTGCAACAGTCTCTTGCTTGATAATCCACAAAGGAATCTCATCCAGCTTGATACTCAACCCTCAGTTGGAGCAATCCTTGTCATAATTCCTAGCGTGCAATCGATGGTTCGAAGTTTTAGTAAGCCTCGGTCTATGATTTCTCAATCAATATGATGCGGATGTGTCCAGTTGATTTTAGTGCATGTCGAACGAAGGAACAATGCCACGATTTGGCCAATCAAAATACACAACGGAGTCATACTGCCGCCTGTAATTTCATCTTGCCTTGACAGTGTCTTAAGGGGATTTCGTCACCGAGAGTTAGGACGGGCTTTGGGCGACGTCCATTAGTTCACTGATGCAGCGAGGGTAATGGAACACCGACGACATTATCATACAGAGCAATTGTGTCGACCATTGTCAAGCAAATCGACGAGATATTATTCTTACACCAATAGCCTTCACTGCAATCGATACGTTCAAAATTTTCTCAGTTGTAGAGGGAATCTCGACCTGGCAGCAGTGGGTATTTATGCCCAAGAATATGTGGAATTCTTGGCCGGAATTTTAAAGACAAATTCGATCCTTATGATTTAAAATTTGGGCTGCCTGCAATGGTGAACCCTTCAACGTATTCAGCAATACGACTACAATTATTTCTCACTCGTTTGACCACGAGCAATGTTGGTGCTATTCAGATGCTTTCACAACAACAATAATATACAACTCTCACTACAGAGATGGATCAAATTGGTTACACTTAATAGGGTGTAACACAACGAACAATATCTGCCTTTTCAACGTTGTCAATAATTCAGTCTTCCCTAGAGTAACTTGGTCCTGAAAAAAATAAGAAATTCTGCCTCTGATCTTTACTCGACTATTTGGAGAAATTTCTTCTGTAAAATAATGAATTCGACAAGATAGAAGAAATCATGAAACCCTTGAATTGATATACAATAAAAATTGAGATCCTCCAAACTGAAACCCCACGGCTGAGCCAAGACCAAGGCTCTGATACCACTATAATATCCCCAAATGGATATTTTGACTAATTTTGCATAAATTAATTTAAACCCCACATTATGTCGTAAAATCAACATTTACTTAACAAAAGATTGCCATGTAAAAATAAAAACATATAGAGCATTGCAATCTATTACACATTGGATAGGAATAATCTCAACATTTTATTATAAATAATAACTGGGGTTACATATAGATTTGACTCAAAATAGCTGAGATGGAAAACTGGCCACCAAGATGAACTGCTGCACTGCGGTGGCCTCCAAAACTGAAATGTTGCACTCTCCCTCCGGCAACAGTTATCACTGAACCCACTGAAGATAATGAAGCACAAGTTGAATATCTGAATAATCCTCACACCAATCCCTGAAGCTCTGCGAAACTTCTGAATGAAGTCTCCTCAAGAGAGTTGGGTTTTCTTCCAACACTCACAAATCACCTGAGGGTTTTCGTCCTGGGGCTATGGGTGAAGTAGAGAACCACGTCTCAAATCTCTCACACAAGAAAATGATATGATCCAAAAGATATCCCTCAATGGCCTCCTCCCTTTCTTTTATAGATCTCTTAAAGCCTTCTAGAGCCTTATTTTATTATTATTTTATTCATGGAGCACTTTTCCCTCTTATTAAAATATTCATTTTTAATGCAGAAAAGAGTAAATCGGCTACCACGCCTCCTCCGATCACTGAAAATCATGTCCCACCATTCCATCATGGAGGTATCCTCGTCCCGGTTCCAATGAGCCATTACACTAAGGTGTTCTATCATGTATTCCTCCCGGAATGCCACCTTAAGCGTAATCAGATGAGTTAAGCCTACAAATAATTCAAATTTCCGAAAGTTGTCGGAATGTAACGGAAGGAAATCCAAAATCCTCGGATGATGGAATATATCAAGCGAATGCCACCCGATCACATAGAAACTCCTCAAAACTCCTCCAAAAATCCCCTGGGCTCACTGATGACACCAACCTGTACCTGTGACCGGTCTGCTCCTAACTTTGGGAGTCCATCCTAGCCCTGTCATAGGTGACACCAAAAAAAGGGAATATTACAATGACTATAAAAGTTAAGAGACAAAATTAATGTAATAATGTAGAGACGGGTATGGAAACACCAGGAAATCTTAGTGTGACTATAAAAGTTAAGAGACAAAAATAATATAATAATGTAGAGACAAGTATGGAAACACCATAATTGTTGGCAAGAAAAGAGGTCTCAGGGGGAGACCTAGGTTCAGGAAGGTGGCCAACAAGGGTTTCCGCAGTAGTCTAGCACAACGCTGGCATTTTCACCCTGCTCCGAGGAACAGAGAGTCTCACCCGAGGCATGCTGCGACCTTACTAAGGCTGGAATTGGATCAGGTATTGATCAAGCGTGGCAGATGCATGAACCATACATAACTAAGTACCTCGAAGAAGTGTAAATACAAGACAGATAACAATACTCATGAACTTGATCAGAATGATAACCAAAAAAATCAAAATAGCCGCATGTTCCACTAAACCATAACACAAGATAGAACTTAGAACAACAACCTTATATTAGAAAGTGTTGCATTAACATCAAAAGACAATTGCAACACTCCTCAGAGTGTGCCTGGCAGAACTGATTACAATCGCATCACATGATACAGAACAGAATAATGATAGAGAGAGAGAACAGAACAACATGAACAGAGCTCTCCTATGACTCCTGATCCCTGATCTCTACTAAGCCAACCTCCTCTTTCCGCTTACTGGCTGCCTATTTGTTCCATCTCCAGCACGACTGACAGTCCTTCCTTCCTTTCCGCTTGGCTGTTTACTATTTTCCCTGATTATTGGGAATTCCGCTGATTGTCTTTTGTCGCTTCCATTTGCCATCTGTACCTGCTTCCGCAAGAGCCGTGCCACCTGCTCTTCATTTCTTCACAACTGTGACAGCTATCTGTCTACCATGGTTGCGCTCCGCCACCTGTTCTGCAACACAAAACTGTTTAATTTCAAAACAAGGGCCCCAACAGGCCCCGACCACATCCTATTGACTCGTCCCGACTCAATTGTTTCCTGCCGCCTCGGTCTCCATTGGTTCGCTTGTCTTCGTGACCCGTTCTATCTGCTTCTTTTCCTCTGCGTGCCCAAACAAGGGCCCCAACTCTGGGGCCTTTGTGAGTGCGGAAGCTTTTAGCTCTCGGAAGCTATCAATGGCTTGCTGCCATCCTTGCATAAGTAGGTCCGTTTCTATTGTGACCTGAGCGACCTCTTTTTCTCCTGCGACGGTCGGTAGACCGCCGAAGACGCTAGAGATCTGAACGTTGGCCTCGGCGGCTATTTGTTGTATTGCTTGTGCCGTGGGCTTCACCGGCTGCCTAAGCTCTCGTAGGGCTTGCTTGGCTGTGGATGAATGCTCTTCAATTTGTTGTATCTGGACTTCGAGCTCCTCCACTTGAGTGTACAATTGGTCAAGTCCGTCCAGGTCTGTAGCCTCCTGAATCTCTTTGGATATTTGTTGTAGTTTTGTTGAAACTGGCTGTGACTTCAAGGTGAGAGAGGTGGAGCATTCATGTAGAACCTTCTGTAGGTCATACGCTTCCATTGCTGTAGTACTCAGAATTTCCTGCATCTCGCCTACCTGTGTTTGTCGCTCTGCAATCTTCTATGTGTAAATGACGGCCGAGTCCGGTAGCGCGGGCCTAGCCTCCAATGCTGCTCTCAGCTCCCTGTTTTCTCTATTGAGATTTGAACAGGCCACACGGACGTGAATGGACCGTCCGACTATGTCATCCTCTGCCATGTCACTTGGTATCTGATTATTGTGGGCTGTCACCATGGGCCAGAGATCCTGGAAGACCTTGGTCACCATGTCCAGTTGGCTCTTTTCTATTTTCAGATGTTCGCGCTCTTCAGTAAGTGTGATAATTTGTACTTGTTGCTGCTTGAACCTCTGTTGAAGTTCTGTGTGAAGCCCTTCGGCCTGCTGTGCCGCCCGTTGAATGAAATTATACAATTGTGCCATTCCCCAGGTCTGCACATTTTCGGCTCCGGAGATATCTTGGTTCGGCTATCGTTCTTGGAATGGATGACCGCTTGCAATGGATCTTGCTGAGTGCTCTTGTGGTGATTGCGGTTGTGTTGGTTGCGGCACTGGATCACTGGGGTTACCCATGCCTATATTGGGTTGCACTTGCTGAAGTATCAACTTTGTTTGCTGAAATTGATTCAACTCTTCAGTTTGAGTTATTATGTCTATAGCAAAAGATGCATCTTGACTTAAAATTTCTTGAAAAGAACCCCGTTCAACCAGGGTTTGGCTAACCTCAGATACCACTGCTGTACCCGAGTTAACCTCCGTCTCGGCATCTCCGCTTGTTTTAGTTTGCACTCTGACTGGGTTAGATATGGTGGCTGATGTGGAGGGTGTGTGATATGGGTGATATTTGGAGGTGAATGAGGTGGTGACTGATGATTGGTGAGTGCGAGGAGGTGATATACGAACATTTAGAAAAGAATAGGGGTTTATTTGGGGTAGCTCCTGAGTCGTCTGGGGCTCTGTCACGGCCTCTTCTCTGATTAGGACTCCTGTGTCCATAAGTTGTGTTTGATCTTCCCATGTGAGATCAACGACTTGGCTGGACATTGTGATTCTCGCCTTCTTAGCCTTGGGTGTGGCTACAGGTGGCTTCGAAGATTTAGTTTTCCCGACGAGAGCCGTGGTTGCTACTGATGGTGAGTTAAACAAATTCAATGGTATGGTGGTGACTAGGGGTACTGCGATGGAAGAGGATGTAGCATTTGCAGCCTGAAATTCTGTAAATGTGGGAAACACAGAAGAATCACTAGTTAAGGTTTGGACTACCCGGTTAAAGCTCTGTACCTTGGTATTTAGCTGCTCGATGATTGGAGTCAATTGTAGCCGAGACATCCTAACCATCGCTTCCTCTGATGTCTCCCCTGAAAACGGATCCGGTATCATGCCAGCGAATGAGTAGATATAGACTCCGCTTCTGATCTCCATTGCTACTCTGGGCCAGGAGCATACTTCTGCGTGAAAAGCCCGCTCGTCGATTTGAAATTTCAACAGCCTCATCTTAAAGGTCAACTCCGGCACACATGTTGGCCGGATGTAAGTTTTCTTCTGGTTAACCCCAAACCATATTTGCGCCGCATAGCTATCTAGAAAGGTCCTTGGAATTATCTATTGGCTCATCGCGACATCCACCATCTAGCTGTACCAGAATTTGAACGCCTCCTAGTTCACCTCCTTTGAGCTGGGGTCCCCTGATGTTTTCCAGGGTGTGAACTTCATTGCTAGTGGTTGGCTTGGCACCACTTCCAGCGGTTTCCTTATTCATGGAAATGTCCATTTCCACATGGCCAGCGCCATTACAAGGTAATCGTAGATGAATCCCGTGGCCCTCCTGTAGTTTTCCTCACATGCTTCGAAAAACTCATTAAGTAGAAACGAGCACTAGTTCAGCTGTGCCCCCTGGAGACAATGCTCCGCAATTGAGATAGTGTCTAGTGTACATTCTCCTTTGGTGTAGTGTCTCATTGTTTTGCTTACAATCAAGTAGCATGAAAACTTGATCACTGGGTTGTTGATTAAGTATATCTTAGATCCTTTTCCCCCTCTCTTGGTGTTGTACTTCTTGTAGTAGTCACCGTTCCCTGCTTTCTTTGCTCTCTTGGACACAGGATCGAAAGCTATGGAGACATCTCTCCCTTCCTGTGACAACCCGGTCAATCTATGAATATCTTCCACGTGAATTGGGATTTCTCTTCCTAGCCAGAGCGACCCATTGTGAATGCTACTCAGTAGAAACTTGGTGCATTGCATTGCAGCCCCTGTAGTGCCGAACACTGGAAAGTTCTGTAGGTTCAGTATGGTGGATTGCTGAACACCTCTGAACTCCGGAATTACTCTTGCTGCTTGTTGTCCCGCCTCTGTTGCATAATTATCCATGTATACCTATTTCTTCATTGCTGGAAATTGGAAGGACTCTGTTAGGTCGGTGTCAATCAATGAGGCACTGTCATATTTTCCTACTGGGAATTCCATCTTGTGAATCCTCTCATCGAGCTCATGCTCAAGAACCACTGGCACTACCTTGGTCATTTTATATCTTCTTTGGTACACTTGCAGCGCTATTCCTCCTCTTTCATTATGAATCCCTGCTTCTGGACTCCTTCCTTTCTCTTTCTATGGTGATGTTTCCCTTGGTACGTTTGTTGTTTCTGATTCTAACTCGGACTTCTCCGGCATTCTCGTGCTTTCCTTCATGCAGGTTATGTAAGTAACCGACACGCATGAGGTTGATAAGACCCCATAACTAATTAATTTTCGATGCCTTTCCCTGCGGCTTTAATCGTGCAATTAGTTACCGGGCTGAGGTGGGTTCTGAAAAAGCTGACTGTGGCATCGGGGTTTGAGTAGACGTGATGGTTGATGGTTATGGCTTATTATGGAAAATTTATTACAGTATGGGTGATGCTAATTATGGAAATTATTTTTCAAATCTTGGTAATCCTATGGACTGACATGGGTACTATGAGTAATGATGATGGAAAGATGTTCGACACGCTTTTCCTTCTGACGTGGCTGACATGCTGGACATTATCCCCCCCAACCACAATCGGTTGCGCTGCGGTCTCTGCAACTCAACATTGAATTTTTCTTGTGCTACAAAATGTCTTTATTAGAAATCCTATCTAAGCTTTTCTCAGGTGCGAGAGAGTTATTAACTCCATCTATTCTAGCCTAATCTACCCTACTGACTTCTCTCGGTTGCGAGAGTTATTTGAAATGAAATGCGGAACTTACTCGTGGTAGGGTTTCAGGCGTGCACTGTTCACCCATCCTGGCAGTATCTGGCCGTCCAGTTGTGCTAACCGCACTACTCCAGACTCTTTGATTTCGACTACGTGGTACGGTCCTAGCCAATGCATTTGTAGTTTTCCTAGGAACTTCTGGGACTTATTGTCATATAGTAAAACTTTTCCGCCAACCTTGAAAGTTTTGTGCTTGATATGGCGGTCGTGCCACGCTTTTTGTCTTTCTTTTTGGATAGTTTGGTGGAATTCTGCTAAAAACCTGTCTTCTTCCAGTGCTTGTAGTTCCTGTAATCTGTCCTTCAGAGAGTCTTCTTCTGATAGCTAGAGTGAGGTTGCGATTAGAAGGCTGGGTATGGCAAACTTTTCTGGTACTACGGCTTCTCTTCCGTACACGAGCTGGAACGACGTTTGGTTATTGAGCCTCTTGACAGTGGTTCTGTATGCCCACAGAGTTGCTGGTATACATTCGTCCCAGTCGTCTCGTTGAGCATTGTAGATCTTTGTTAATCCCTTTTCGAGGATTTTTTTGAATGCCTCTACGGTACCTTTGGCTTGTGGGTGGTAGGTGCTACTCCTATGATGTTGTACCATGAAGCTTTCGAGCAGGGATTTAATGGTTGCATTGATGAAATGCGTACCCTGATCACTTGTCAGACTTTTCGGGCAGCCAAATCAGCTGATTATGTTTTCAAATATGAATCGTGCCGCTGTTTTGGCTGTACAATCCTTCACATGCATTGCTTCTGCCCATCTTGTCAAATAGTCTGTTGCTGTGATGATATACCGGGCCTGCGAGTTTCTTGGAGCGGGTGCAATCGGGCCTATAAAATCAACTGCCCATTTCTCGAATGGTTGTAGTGATTTTGCTGAGTGTAGTGGAAGCTCGTCTCTATGAAATGGATGTCCCATCCTCTAGCAAACATCGCATTTCTTTACGAATGCCTTACCGTCAATGTGTACCGTCGGCCACCATAAGCCCGCCTGTAGTACTTTCCTAGCCGTCAGTTTAGCTCCTATGTGTCCTCCCGCGACTCCAGAGTGGCACTCCCATAGGACGGCTTCCCTCTTGTGGTCCAGGAACATCTTCGTAAGATTTGGTCTAGCCCCATTTTGTACAAGTGTCCTGCGATGAGCTGGTAGTTTGCGACTCAGACTACTAGGTGTATTTTCTGTACTGTGGTATATTCTTTTGGGCACTGTCCTGTTGTTAGGTAGGTTGCAATATGATCTAGGTATTCTGGGATGGCTTCTACTCTGAAAAGATCAGTGTCTGGCAGCTGATCATCCAAAGATCCTTCGTTTTCTCTGTTTTCAAGCCTTGACAGGTGGTCTGGTCCCACGTTCAGTCACCCAGGTTTGACTATCACCTCGACGGTGAATTCTTGAAAGAGTAGGAGCCATCTGCATATCCTTCCTTCCAAGAATGGTTTGTTCACTAGGTACTTCAAAGCTGAATGGTTTGTAAAAAACTTGAACATACCTCCCAACAGGTAGTGGCAGAACTTTTGAAGGGAATACACCATTGCTAATGCTTCCCTTTCTGTTGTGGTGTAGTTCTGTTCCGCTGTTGATAGTTTTCGACTTGCAAAGTACACTGGGTGATTAACTGGAGTGTCCCTTGGTTAGGCTAGAACAGCTTCGAGTGCGATGCTCAAAGCATCAATGTGGACATGAAATTGCTTGTCCCAATCTGGATGAACCAATATTAGCGCATTTGCCAATTTTTCCTTCAAGGTGTCTAGTGCCGTCGCACAACTTTCTGTCCAGTTGAATTGTTCTGATTTCCACAACAGCTTCTCCAATGGGGTTGTTATCTTTGAGTATTTGCGGATGAATCGCCTGTAATAACCTGTATGGCCTAACAGTGACCTCAAATGTTTCATGGTCTCTGGAGCCTCCATGTTTATTATCACTGCTACCTTTGCCGGATCCACGCAGACTCCTTGTTTGCATACAACGTGTCTTAACAATGTTCCAAATGGCACCGCAAAGATGCACTTCTTTAGGTTCAATGAGATTTGGAGCTGTCTACACCTATCAAACATAATTCTCAATAGCGTGGCATGGTCTTTTAACAGGCTATAGACTGTCCAGTCGTCCATATAAACCTCCAGGAATTTGTGGATGTAGTCACGGAATGCTGCTATGACAATGAGCGAAAATACTACTGGCACATTCTTCAAAATAAATGGCATTACATGTTATACGAAGGAGCCCCATTCGGTGGTGAAGGTTGTATTTTTCTTATCTTCCTCAGCTATCCTTACCTGATGGTACCCTGAGAACCCATCTGTAAAAGAATAGGCCTCGTTCCCCGCGACATTGTCTAGGACTTCATCACTAAACGGGGTGGGGAATGGGTCATGTATACACGCATTGTTCAAACTCCTATAGTCAACACAGACTCGGATTTCCACCTTATCCTTTTTCCTCTGTATGACTATGGGACTTACCCATTCTGCTTCCTCCACTGGGAATATCAATACTGCCTTTAGCATTTTGTCGATTTCCGCTTTAACCATTTCATTTACCCTTGGATTCAACCAATAGGGTATGTGCTTGATTGGTCTTACATCAGGCCTCAGGGTTATACACATTTCTCCTAGGTCCCCTTTGATTCCTTTCAAGTCTGCTACAGACGATGGGAACAAGTCCTCATATTCTTGTAAGAGACTGAATATTTCCTTGGTCATCTCAACATCCCAGTAGTCCCCGATTGATGCTAGTTTGGGCTTCTCTTCGGTCCCAATATTCATTTTCTTGGTTTTGAGGGGGAGAAAATGAATTCCTTCGGTTGTTGGGTCCTCTTGAATATCCCGCTCCCCCTTTGTTTCTTCAAAGTATAGATGTCTAAGTCCCTCTAGATCATCATCGTCCATTTCACTATTTATCTTCTTGCATGCTACTGACTGTCGGATGCTTTGGTTCGAGAGTGGTTGCTCGTCCTCCTCCTAATTCTTTGGGAAGAACAGTACCCTTTTAATGGCCTGTAACGCTTGGGTGACTGTATCTGTCCTTCCTTCAAATAAGAAGCACTGTGTAAATTTCCTCGTAACATCTTACCAAGTGCCAATTCCCCTTTTCCTCTCTTCCATTAGGTACCAGGCTTGTGGAATCCTATCCAGTGAGTGTATAAATTTGTGGACCCTCAGCTCCTGCGGATATCCTGGAATGTTCCATTGATCTTCACACTCCTTTAAATGGTTTATGGGATCTGAGTCCCCCTGGAATTTTTGAGTGCATTGTGGTCCTTCTTCTTCCTTAAACCTGGCTTTCAGTGCTACTACAACTCTATCCCATTGAGACAGTGAGTTTTGGTGGTTCCTCCATCATCTTGCAGATGTGGATTGCAAGGCCACGTCCATGAGTGGGACCCTATGATCCTCTGGTACATTATCTTCTGTTTTGGTAATGAAAGTATTTACAATGTTCATATCGGATAAAGTTGGGTAATCTCTTACCTCGGTCCCGATCCAATTGATTCTTCTAATGGTGGCGCATCTCCTTGTGTTGGTCTCATATCCCCCTTACTGCCAATCATCCTAGGCTATCTCTGAGCCCAAGTCTGAGCTTTGAATGCTCCTCCAGCTTACCGATCCCCTCGCCGTTGGGTTGATGTAATATTCCCTTTTGCCTGCAATCATTTGATAAAGATGGTCGAGAAGTTGAGCATCTTCTCTGTTATCGACAGACTCTGTGTATCGGGGACCTTGATACGGGTCGAGCGACTGGGTGACTCTGATCTCTCCATCCTCAAAGATCACTAGTCCCTTTTTTAAATCTATTACTGCATAGTTTTCAAAAGCCCAGTCAATCCCCATTAATGCTGGATAGGGATATTTGTCTCCCATAATGTTGATGACCTCAAAGTCCGTGTATGTCTTTACTCACGCAACGTCAACTTCGACCTCATCCAGCCTGCCTATGGGCACAATGCAGTACGGTTTCACCATACGGAGTTGAATTGGTGAGTATGTTAGCCTTGGCTTCTCCAATGCTTCCCACATTTTTCTCGGCAAGATATTTACGTCGGACCCCAAATCAAGCATTATGTCCTTAATTTGGAACCCTGCAACTTGAGTATTCATCCGGAACTCTTTTCCTGTCCTTCTTTTATTTCTCCTCACTTTTCGTATATATTTCTGTGTTGTGTTAGTTGATTCCCCTGGCTCTGTGGCCTTCTACACTAATCTTTTCAGGTTCTGCTTTAATTGTTCCAACATTGGCACATTGTTAACAATTTTTAGAAATAGACGGAACCATTCTTCAATTGCAGTACCTGAACTGGCTTTGTTCTCATCCTCTTCTTTCGTTTGCGGCATTGCAATTCCTTTGCTTCCCCCAAGCTGAGCAAACGTTTCCGCTGCTTCTTGAAAGAATTTCTTCTGTTTTTCTGGCCTGAACATTGGCTTTGGAGATGCTGGCCTTACCAGTTTTATTGGGTCCATCATTTGGGCATATTCCCCGATTCTTTTGCCTCCTCGCGTCACTATGGCCACGTTCTACATTGCTTGAGCATTTATTATTATTGGCTTTGCATTTACCAGATTTGTTCATCTTTGTCTGGCCCTTTCTTCCCATCTTTTAATGAGCTATGGGTAGTCTTCTATTGCGTGCATGTTAACCCTGCACTGAGAGCACCAGGTTCTTCTAGGAAGTGGACATTCCCTAGCTACATGAACCTCTTGGTCACAGTTGTAGCATCGTACTAGTCCTCTTCCTCCCGCTCGGCCTCCTCTTATGCCTCCTCCTCGTCCTCTGGGAGCCTCGTTCACTCTATATGAAGAATTGTCTAATCATTCCGCCAAAGCATCCAGAGCTCTACACTGCTCTATGTTGTGTGTGGTAGATGCACAACTCATAGTATACATTGTTCGAGACATTGGAGTACTTTTGCAGTATGGGGCATAGGTGGGGTAAGTGACCAATGTTTTTATAGAGATCGCAATACTCAGTCGTCGCTGATTCTGTTGCGCGGGGAACCCCATGAATGGGTGTTGCGATGTATATAACCCCTGGTGTTTATCTACGCAACCCCTCCTACTGGCGGAGCTCCCGGTGCCCTTGTTGCTGGTGTTCCCACGTTCTGGCCCCGCAGTCGAGGACATTTGGTTACCACATGTCCTTCCATTAGACAGTGTATACACCATACATTTGGCCTCGCTAGAAGCATGGGTTGAATTTCCTTCAGTTTTTCTGTCAGGCTAGCTATTTGATGCTGTAGTCCTAGTATGGAAGGGTCCTGAGCTGATGCCCCTCCTTTAAATTCTTGCGGATATCCCGCCATGGCCTCTATTTTCACAGCCTGCTCTAATGCATCTTATAACGTCTCGATCTTTTGTTGTGTCAGCGGGGTTCTTGTCAGTGGGAGAAGGGCCTTGATAAACCAATCCCTTTGATTGTTCAGATCAATCAAATAGCTTATTTTTCCAACCGCATCCTTGAATCTCCTCATTAGATCCCATGCAGTTTCCCCTTCTCGCTGCTTGATCTCCCACATCTCTGATAAACCCTGCTGATCTGTTTGGGGTAATTTGAATTCCTTCATGAAATCCCTCTTTACATTGTCTAACGCTGGGTTCTGATGAGTCTCAGACCACTTTATAAACCAGCGTAGAGCTCTCTCCCGGAGAGTAGTTTGAAATTCTACCAACTTACTTGTGTCTGGTGTCTGTCGAGCCCTCCATATGGCTTCATAGAGGTACCAGTGTTGTTCCACATCGTCATTAACCCTCCCAAAAAACTCTGGGTACTGAGCAAATGAACCTGCCATGCTTCCTTGTGTGGGGTTTACTAGAACAAATCCCCTAACCCCCAGCTATGAAATGGTAGTACCAGCACTGTTGCTAATGTGTATTACTGCTGTGGACTGAACACTATTTGACTTACTCAATTCCCGTAACTTGACAAAAATTTCAGCTAGTGGCTGATAGAGTACCAGGGGAAGGTCGGGACTAGAGCTACTTGAACTTTGGGGAATAGAGTTACCCGGGATTATGGGTGCTGGCCCTTCTAGGAATAGTTGCTCCAACGCAACATGCAACTCCACATCGGACATCTCCTCGGGGAACGTGTCATTTCCATCATACTCCTTTCCCTTTTCTGCTTGGGCTGGGCTCCTATACACCTGCCACACTTCCTTGGTGGTTCCCCCTATATCTTGGGAACTCGTCTGACCTTCCATCTGCTTCGTCGTCTGAGGCGCCTCTCCCTTGTCTTTTCTCTTCTTTTCTTGTCTTTCCAATTCTTTCATCACCCTTTCTCGCCACTTCTCGGCGAGTTGCGCCCTCCGATGTTCTCGTCGTTCCCTTAACCTACTGGAGGTCTCGGCATCCATATCCCCATTCCCCCTTTTCAGCGTACTTGTAGCATCTCTCCCTCAATCCCTTCCTCTAGTACTAGAGGTTTAGGTATCCATCTCAGACTTCTGGAACTCCATCAATCCTTCGTACACCATCAAAGTCTTGATCCACAGGGGGATCTCCCTTAACAGTCCTCCATGTAGCCCTGATCTGAATACGTCTTCCGCTTTCGAGAAAGACTGGTAGCATTCAGCTGCGAACTCTACTATGTATCCTTCCAAGGTAGATTGCACCCAGAAGTCTACAGATTGGGTGAAATCGGTATCTAATTGGTGGAGTGCTACCAGATCTGTGTGCATCCACTTGCGACAGACCTTTCGCAAGCCTCTCGGGACTGCCTTGGTCTGTAGTCTCCGCAACTAGTTGTAGAGCTCCTCAAGAAAATTTCGCCAGAATATCTCGTAGATATCACTGGCGGATTCAGATAATAGAATCTGATTCTTAAGAGTCTCCTCCTTTTGTTGTCTCACTTCCGCTTGTTGAGTTATGAACTGGTCTATATGGTTATCCCACCACTTCCGTATTTCTTTCTCGAAGATCCATGATACCATGATCTAACTCCAGAATGAGATTTCAGGTCCCAGAAATGGAACCATTTGTTGGCAAGAAAAGAGGTCTCAGGGGGAGACCCAGGTTTAGGAAGGTGGCCAATAAGGGTTTCCACAGTAGTCTAGCACAACACCAGCATTTTCACCCTTCTCTGAGGAACATAGAATCTCACCCGAGGCATGCCACGACCTTACTAAGGCTGGAATTGGATTAGGTATCGATCAAGCGTGGCAGATGCATGAACCATACAGAACTAAGTACCTCGGAGAAGTGTAAATACAAGAAAGATAACAATACTCATGAACTTGACCAGAATGATAACCAAAAAATTCAAAAGAGCCGCATGTTCCACTAAACCGTAACACAAGACAGAACTTAGAACAACAACCTTATATTAGAAAGTGTTGCATTAACATCAAAAGACAATTACAACACTCCTTAGAGCGTGCCTGGCAGAACTGATTACAATCACATCACATGATACAGAACATAATAATGATAGAGAGAGAGAACAGAACAACATGAACAGAGATCTCCTACGGCTCCTTCTCCCTGATCTCTACTGAGCCAACCTCCTCTTTTCGCTTACCGACTGCCTATTTGTTCCATCGCCAGCGCGACTGACAATCCTTCCTTCCTTTCCACTCGGCTGTTTACTGTTTTCCCTGATTATTGGGAATTCCACTGATTGTCTTTTGTCGCTTCCCTTTTCCATCTGTACCTGCTTCCGCAACAGCCGCGCCACCTGCTCTTCAGTTCTTCGCAACCGTGACAGCTCTCTGTCTACTATGGTTGCGCTCCACCACCTGTTCTCCACAACACAAAACTGTTTAATTTCAAAACAAGGGCCCCAACAATAATTAACACAAACATCCATGATGGATATTAATAATCTGTATCCTAACAATTTAAGAGAATGCAAAGAGGATTAATAATATTGATTGATAACTAATTCTTTCTAATACATATTTTATTAATAATGAGTGAACCCTATTGTGAATGTAAAAAACAATTATATTCTTAATGTAAGTTCCATGTTAATAATTACCTATGTGTTTTTTTCTAGACATATATTATCACTTGTTTTTGTTATTTTTAATTTATTTTTTGTACATTCTAACAAAGTTTTTGACATTAATGGTTTAATTATTATTGTATAAAAAAACAATTTTAATAGTTTTTATGACTTTTAACAAATTGATTGTTATTCAAATATGATATTTTCTTAATAAATAAAAATAAAAAAATTGATATTCCGTTGTAAAATAATTTACATACATAAGAATTAAAATTATCAATCATTTAATTAACAATTTAAATTTGACCATTGTCCATTCATATTGTATTTGGAGTAGATACTATCTCAAATAAAACAATCTTGTTCATATGTTATGCCACTAATGTTCATCCCAATTTTTGTTGAAAATGGATTCCCCATATTATGATCTTGTTCATATGTTATGCCACTAATGTTCATCCCAATTTTTGTTGAAAAGGTGTATAAAATCTCTAACACAGCTATAATACCATGTAGAAATTATATCAATGGACTCAATCCGATCATGCAATGTACTAAAGAAAGATACTGAATCCTTCTAAAATATTTGCCGAATATAAATCATGATCACTCAATCACATGCAAGTAAGAGAAAGAATTAAATCAATACACAACACCATATATTCCTGGGGAAAGAAACTACTCAAAACCCCTCCATATTTATTGCATAATCAACCAAGGAATCATGAAACAATACAATGTATTTGTGATCACCACAACCTCATACACTCAAGCAATTGATTCACAATGATCTAGGAAATATTGGACAAACACATAGCCAATTATCAACCTAGCCTCAACCAATTATCAACCTACCCTCAGCCTACCCTGCTTACGCAATCCCTGAAGAATTAAACCCCTCTTAAATATGAAATTCAACCTTCCTTGATTGCGTAATTCATCATGGGCTTCCTGTGGTAATATAACTTCATCTGGGCAATTTTCCTAAAATACAACTGATAGTTTACTAGCCTTGAACCTTTGTCTTAAATGGGTATCCACTAGAATTAGCATGCATGCATCTATAAATGGTGAATAATTAGTTACTTGGTAGATCACTACTGGTGAATTAAATCTATTTTAATTCACTTGATCTTTCACTAGCTCATCAAACAGTTAGAACTAGTTAAACTGATTTTAACTCAATTATTGTGAGTTAATTGATCCCACTCACACTACACTAGTGCTACAACTGCAACTGGACCCTGTTCATAATAGAATCACTCTACATGCCTATCCTTTGACCCTCAACTCTAAATTCTTGAGCTAACTAAGTCTATCACACTTAGTTAACTATTACAAGTTTTTAAGAGATAATATTACAATTAATTTTCCAATTTATTTTAAAATTGGTTGCACACTAATGTGTCGCTAGGATCCATCACTGTGTGACCTGTGATCCCACAACAGTGCGTGTGTTGTTTCTGGATGCCAATTTCACTGTTTCTTGTTGCAAATTTCAACACTCCCTCTCAACAAGAAAGGAATCAATCTATTCCGATTCGGTACCTTTGAAATGTTCTGCATGCAACAATGCTCTAGTGTTGTTCACACATGCAACTATCCTGAAACTGAATAGCCTCCAAACAACTGAATCAGTATAATTCATTTATCATCGGAGTCTTCTGATTGCTGCTAGCTACTTCACATGTCTACTGAACTCTCTGCGTTGCTGCTGACATCTGCATATGTGCTCTCTGCACTGCTGCCAAGTCTGATATGTGCTCCAGTATCCGACACCTGTCACTCTGATTTCTGTCCTCCTGACATCTGACTGGATCAATCTAATTTATCCTTCCTGCTATTGTTGTATTGTGGGCTCCTCGTAGCCAAGTTTGATGCATGAGACACACCATCTCAATGGACCCTGCCCAAATTTCTTCTTGGGATTAATACTGCACATTGCCCCACCTCACACCTGGAGGTATAGATGCATGTACTCTCTCTGCCCATGTCGCTTGAAATTTCCCCCTCTTGGAGGTCTCTGTTTGCTTCACCTTGTAGATCCACCTGGATCCCACCACTGACTTCCCCACTGGTCTTGGGACCACTTCCCATGCACTGTTTTTGATAATGGAGTCATAATCCTCAACCATGGTATCAACCCATGTTGGTTGTTGCACTGCTTCCTCAAAAGAGGATGGTTATGTCACAATACATTCAATCATAAGAGCCATGTATCTAGTGTACCTATGTGGGGACCTTCTCTGCCTGCGCTGTGATGTTGTTGCTCCTACATGCTTTGTCGCATCTAGCATCAATCTATCAGCCTCTCTGGTGCGCTTCCTACCATTTCTGGTGGATGGCTCTGCATGAGTGGTTTTTCCACTCCATGATCCTCTCCTTGTGGCTACTCCACATCCCGAGGTTCATCCTTTGGAACTAAGAGTTCCTCATCTGCATGCAATTCGAGCTCCCTCTCAAGGGACAATCGCATGGCTTTCTCCTCGTCAAATTTAACATCTCTCCTGACAACTATCATACTATTAGCTGACAAATACACTCGATAGTTGTGGGGAGTATTAGTGTACCCCACAAATATCCCAACCTCTGCTGTTGGTTCTAGCTTCTTCCTGGAATATTTGGTCACATGGAAATAGACAGATGAGCCAAAAATTTTAAAATATGAAACATCCTGTTTCTTACCTGAAAAAGCCTCCTCTGGTGTACTCATGCCAAGTATCCGATGAGGACTCTGGTTCTGCACAAATACCGTTGTGTTGCATGCCTCTGCCCACATATGCAACGGTAGGCACTGATCATGTAGCATAGATCGTGCTGCTCCCACAATTGATCTATTATTTCTGTTTGAAACCCCATTCTGTTGTGGGTTATGAGGTGCAATCAATTCTCTTCGAATTCCTTCTTTGGCACATAAGTTCTTGAATTCATTAGAGATATACTCACCACCATTGTCGCTCCTTAGAGCCTTCTCCTTATTCCCTGTATCTTTCTCTACCAGTGCTTTGAACTCACAAAACTTGGAGAACGCATGATCTTTCTTCTACAGAAAGAAGATCCAACACTTTCTAGAAAAATCATCAACAAAAATCACATAATACCTGTGATTTGTTGTGGAAGGTGTAGAGAATGGTCCACACACGTCTGAGTGAACTCTCTCAAGGATTGCTGCTGCTCAGTTCTCCTTCTCATGAAAGGTGGCCTTAGTATACTTCCCCATGGTACATCCCTTGCATGTGTCTATCTGCGCAAGAGTACCCTTTGGAAGACCGGTAGAAATCTGCTGCATGATCCTCAAAGCACTGTGGTGTAGATGGCCCAATCTCCTGTGCCATAACTCATCTGTATCCCGGTTCACCACCTTCCCTGCTTTACTGCTCAATGTTGCGCAATGATCTACATCAAGTTTGTAGATATTCTTCACATGAACCCCAATCTTCTTTACCTGTGTTGTGGCTTTGTGACAAAGGAACACCTTTCCTTGACTAAAAACCACATCATATCCAAGATCCTCCAACATAGCAACTGCAACTAAATTATTTTTCAAGCCTGGTACATGCATGACATATTTCAATAAGGAAGTTTTACCTGACTGTCTCTGGAAAGTAACTGTACAAATCCCGGTAGCACTATACCTCCCTTCATCACCCATCTCGATGTGCATCTGAAGGTCCTCCTCCTCCAAGCTACTAAAGAGTTATTTGTTTCCTGTCATGTGGAAAGATGCTCCACTATCCAAGTATCACATAGATCCCATCACAGTTGACGCCGTGCATGTGATGAGAGATTGTGTACTCTCCATTTTCATTTTCCCGAGCTTGTCCTTGAGTGCCAATTCTCTGTGGTCACTGCTGCTTTGAAACAGATCTGTCAAGGCCTTCCACATAGCATATGGAGTTGCTTTTCCATGGAGACTCGAGACAATATGATATCGAACTCCCTCTAACAAGATTCTCCTTGCCTTTGCTACCTTCTTCTGCCATGCATCAAGAAATTGGGCATCTTCTGCTGCGGGTTTGGGAATATCATTATATATCAATTCCTTCAACCCATTTTCCTCCAACACCGCCTCCATCCTGTCCTTCCATGCAATATAATTCAAATTTCCATTGAGTGCATATTCAAGTCTCAAGCCATTGAAAGACACCTTGATCAACTTCTAGCTCAAAAGAAAGTATCTGCAAATTTGAATACTGTTCAACACAAACTCAATTTCTTCTCCACTATTGTGGTTCCCGACACTCTCATACCATGTAGAAAATATCTAACACAATTATAAAACCATGTAGAAATTATATCAATGGACTCATTCTGATCATGCAATGTACTAAAGCAAGATACTGAATCCTTCTACAATATTTGTGGAATATAAATCACGATCACTCAATCACATGCAAGTAAGAGAAAGAATTAAATCAATACAAAACACCAGATCCTGGGGAAAGTAGCTGCTCAAAACCCCTCCATATTAATTGTATAATCAACCAAGGAATCATGAAACAATACTATGCATTTGTGATCACCAAAACCTCATACACTCTACCAATTGCTTCACACTGATCTAGGCAAAATTGGACAAACACACAGCCAATTATCAACCTACCCTCAACCTACCCTCAACCTACCCTGCTTATGCAATACCTAGAGAATTAAACCCCTATTAAATAAGAAATTAAACCTTCCTTGATTGAGCAATTCATCATGGGCTTCCTGTGGTTATATAACTGCATCTAGTTTCCTAAAATACAACTGATAGTTTACTAGCCTTGAACCTTTGTCTCAGCTGGGTCTCCACCAGAATTAGCATGCATTCAACTATAAATAGTGAATCATCAGTTACTTGGTAGATCACTACTGGTGAATGAAATCTATTTTAATTCAATCGTTCTTCCACTAGCTCACCAAACAGTTAGAACTAGTTAAACTGATTTTAACTCAATTATTGTGAGTTAACTAATCCCACTCACACTACCCTAGTGCCACAATTGCAACTGGACCCTGTTAATAATAGGATCACTCTACATGCCTATCCTTTGAAACTCAACTCGAAATTCTTGAGATAAATAAGTCTATCGCACTTAGTTAACTATTACAAGCTGTTATGAGATAAGATTACAATTAATTTTCCAATTTATTTAAAATTTGGTTGCACACTAATGTGTCGCTAGGATCAATCACTGTGTGACCTATGATCCCACACCAATGTGTGTGTTGTTTATGGATGCCAATTTCATTGTTTCTTGTTTCAAATTTCAACAAAAGGGATTTCCCATATGACTTTAAAAGGTCGTTAAATATAGTTGTAAGAAATATCCCATGTAATTATGCAACTCTGGTCTAAGAAGAGTTTTGCAAATCTTTGTAGAAAATGGTGGTTATATTGGTTTTATTATCTCATGCATACTGCTCATAAGAAGTATGACACTTAAGGTAGTAATAAGTATGACATTGAGCTTATCCACCTCAGGTATTCTATAGTTCCTTGCTTGCATAATAACAAGTCTAATGAATAAATCCATGTGATAATTTGTATCACCAACCTGCATTGCAATGAAGCAACAACTAAAATTTTAGACTGAGTTTTCTTCAAATGCATAGTGTTGAATTGAAATATTTTATTTAAGGGAGGAGAAGTTGTGTAATTAGTAGATGATAATAGGGATCATTAATTAGGAGAGTTAGAGAATACCTTTTCAAACTTAATAGGATTCATGTGAAAGTCTGAAGATAGATTTTGAACACCATGTTGCAGTGTGGTGTTAATTTTTGAATCAGTTCAACATAATCATCGTCATCATCATCATACAATGTAGAATAAGGGTTCACATCTGTAGCTTTCTCATCTGTGAAAATCTTCACCCCTTCTTTTGGCTCGAAAACTGGAATATGAACTTTATCAACCACCTATGCCAATATTCTTGAATTTGGATTTGAAGTCCAATCAGGAATGATAATTCCATATGTATTAACTTTTAAAATGTAGGCTATAAGAGTCAAGGACATGTGACTGGAATCACAGGAATAAAAGTGGAGGGGCTTTGGGAAACACTTGGGAGAAGACTAGAATGGTGCACCTTCTCTTGTAATTTCATCCTCAGGGAAGTTGAAAGTAAGTTGCTTCACATGATTTGAAATTAAATCCTCAAACCTGAATCCTAAAATGAGTTAGTGATTTGAAAATCTATTTTACTGAAATTTGATTTTTTTGTAAATATGTTTATGCTAATATTTGTTGCAATGAAAGTTCAAAATAAAAATTATATAACCATAGAAAGGGAAGGGAAGGGAAAAATGAAGGGATTTAATTATTTACTTGATTCTAGTCCAAGATACGCAATATTTAAAGGTTATATTTTTGTGTGGAGCCAAAAACTAGACACTATACTCTAGAAGTTCTTGGGGCTTAGTATCCCCGACAAAATTGATTGTTGCATGTATTCTTCTAATTTTAAAAGAAAAGTATTCGCCTCAGCTGGAGTTTTTTCTAAGAGATATTCAAATTCAGACCTTGCCCATGTGAGACAGTGGTGAATATTATGTGGAAATAAATGAAGCATGCATACGGGCGTCTTCTTTTCAAGGGGATCTCGTGATTCTCCATAATTCTCAGTGAAGTGAGGGATAACCATTTAGGTGTTTGGTTTGGTTCCCAATATTCTAGACTAGCAATGGATTCTAGAAGTAAACACACCTTGAATCTACATACAACATGGCATTGACATTGTCCAGAGCATTCAAAACAACATCAAACTCACTATTCTATAAGGAATCACCAAATACATTTTCAGTATTTGGGCTCACATGATTCTCCGTTTCTTGAACCTGCAAATGTGGGTTGATTGCATTAGTTGCTGATGTTGCCACCCTTGACATTGCCTGCTCAATATTCCAATCCCGAAAGAGGAATTGTCTACTAAGATTTCTCTTCTCAATAATGTCATCATTTTTTATAGTCTGTTTTCCCTAGCTCCCATGAGGCTAAGTTCTTTAGAAGCTCACATCCTAGAGAACCACCCCCCACAAAAAATAATTTTGCATCTTCCAAAATTTTATGCACCTTTTTTCCAAACACATAAATCTGAGCATCATAATGACTATTCAAAGGTCTCACATCCTTTGGCCCAAGGGGTTATACATGAAGATATTCCAATGAATCAAAATAGAATAATTGTACAATTAGGAATATATAAATCTATATTAGATAATAAATAATTGAATTCTCTTCTACCGTTCCCTTCCTTGCCTAGATAAAAGGGTACACTTCCATTTATATGTAAGATAAATACATAAAAGGAGTAAGTAGGGTTCCAAAGCAATAAAACTTGCAAAAGTGGATGAAAATTTCCATAACAGGATTCCAAAACCTTATTCCCAATGATTCCACCAAACCATAGCTGCCATGGGATTTAATACTTGATGGGAACCACTTGCAAAATGTTTGAATACATTTACAAAAAAAATTGATGTAAGGAAAAAGATAATTTATATGATTTATGGTAACAATACATAAACAAAAAACTAGCAGAAGACTACTAGTAGTAACTGAAGCTGGTCCATTCACTCTCTTCAAGTAACAATGAAGGAAAGAGAGAATTGGGACAATCAGGCATGTAAAACAATATCAACAACGAAATCCTTCCCTGAAGACTTATATGCAAAGGTTTACTCTCACATGATTATTTGCTGCAACACCTTTTGGAATATATTTCAACAGTTATTGGGTTGTCAACTTCATTTCTCTACTTCCTTTCATTTGCAAATGAATAAAACAGTAGACCAAAGTAATAAATTGTAGTCTAGTACAAGCCCTATGTGTTTCCACACCAAAAATAAACGGCGAAATTATTCTTTCAATGTCATAAAGCACATTTATAATCAGGTTTTTATGGTTACCAATGGTTGGCCCTTACATGTTTCCCATCTCTCTTCCTCCAGCTGTCTCCCATCGCTAACACAATAAGAAGAACAAGGCTTCCTTCTTTGTTTAGAAATTGGCTTGCATCCATTCCCAAGTATTTGATGATATTCACATCCCCTAGGCTTGATATGAATCACTCCAGGACAAAAACCAAATGTTCAAACCTAAGTAATAAACTACATCTTGTTACAAGCCCTTTGTTTTCACTACACCAAAAATAAACAGTGCAATTATTATTTGCATGCACTACAACACAGTTATAATCAGGTTGTTATTGTTACCAGTGGTTGGCCCCATACAAGCTTCCCAACTCTCTTCCTTTAGTTATCTCCCATCACCGGCATAAGAAGAAACACATGGCATCCTCCCTTTTTTATAAATTAGATCGCATTCATTCCCAAGTATCTGATGCTCTTCACACTCCCTTGCCTTGCTACAAATAACTCCATAATAGACATCAACTGTCTATACAATTTTACATAGGTGACCAAGTTGAATTTTATCTAGATAAATTGTGTTTTAAGGGGAAGTGACATCATAAAATCAAGCCTATATGCTATGGTCCTTGTACTATTCTGAAGCAGGTTGGTGTGAATGGATTTCATTTAGATTTTCCTTGCCAGCTTTACCCTCACAATGTGGTTAATGTTAATCATCTCAAGCCCTATGAACCTCCTATTCTGGAAGAGGAAGTTCACATTTCCCACCTACCTGATAAAATTCTGGATTTTCAACAGTTTTTGGAGGAAGGAAAACTATTAGACCTGCGCACATGCTCCACTTGTTAGCAACATACTATGGCCTATCTTGTTGGGCACCAAAGCCAACTTCCTTCTTAGGATAAACAGTTGTCCCAAGTTTCTTTTGAACATATCTTCCCACCCCTTGTTGAGAAAATGGGGTCATTTTTCTAAAACAATGAAGAACTGATGTGCCACATCTGACAATCATTTATAGCTAATCTTAATAGTTAGTTTTAGGATAATAAAGGCATGGTTAATCTAGAGCACTATGCATTTTCGATTTATATTATTTCTTAGTTAAAGTTTACATTGTCAAAACTAATCATATATGATCTTAAGTAAAATCTTATAAAAGGAATTTGCTCAAAAATATAGGATATATATGTTTTGGGAATCAATATTCCTGTGCATTTTATGTTTGCAAGTTTTTGTCTTCAACATTTGAGTGTTATGGCTTATCAATCAGCCAATAATTAGATGAATGGTGATAGATCCAGTGATCTAGCAGTTTTCAAATGGGAAATAGGTTGATATCACATCTAGAGCTCCCAAAATATGCAGTCATCTTGTTCATAAAATCCAAGATGATGAAATAATAACAAAGTATGCACCTGCATAATGAATTTTTGTATGTCACGATTCTTCTCCAATTTATGCCTTATGATGTTTCCTTTGCAACATCTAGTGCAATTGCTAGTTATTATACTTCTACAAATATAAAACACACCTAAAATATCACACATTTTTTTGTTTATTTAAAAACTTTATTTTAAACATTTTTCAAGTTAAAACATTCTTAAATAAAAATAGAAATGTTATCACATTTGAAAACTTTTAATCATTATATAATTAAAAATAAAGAAACCAACATATATTGCAAAATAATTATATTCTATATAATAAATAAAAAAATAAATATATAATTTGTAAATATTTATGTAAAGAAAAGAAAAAAAGTTTTAACCTTAAAAATAAATTTATTTTTTAGATAATAAAAATAATTATATGTATGAGAGAGAAATTTTGGGTATTTTTTAATTACTAAAATATAATCTCAAAATTACATAAATATATAATGTGGATAACCCTACCAGCAACATTTTAGTTGGATAATATCAAGTTAGAGTTCCATAAACCTTTCATTATTATTTAAAATTTTAAAGTAAATAAAATAAAAATATATTTTAAATCATTTTTTATATTTTTAATATTAAAAAAACTAAAATAGCAAATCTAAAAGAAAAGAACTATGATTGAGTAAAAGATTAAATTTTATTTATTTTTCTCTTTGAGCATTTTTTTCAGAGGGAAAAAACACTGGATCTGTACCTTTTGATAACAACTAATCATCCATTAACAACTTGTATGTACTCTAATTCAATGTCAAATAACTCTAAGTGCAATGACACGTGCATTTGTGGGTAAGGAACATGTTATTGGATAATAATGAACTAGTCATTGCTACTTCCACCATATAGATGAGGGGTTTAGTGCATAACATTTTTCAATGCTTTAAGTACCGTGCATTTAATGCTTGTCAAACCTAGAAGCTAAGTACTTAATCAAAGAGTTGATAACTAAGTTTTCTATGGGGTGGGAATGTGACTATGATATAAAAGTTTCTATAAAAATTTAAAACTTCAATGAACACCAATAAGCTAAACGGAGAGAAGAAGATTGGCTTTCTTACGATATATGCCCCAAGGTACCGTAGGTTTGTCAATCACTAAAGCATTAAATTATAAGATTTAGGTATAGGGGAACCCTATCTCAACACTCGATAAATATGGTTTAGTAAACCCTAATACTATAAGCATACAAATAGGAGGGTACCTAAGTTTTTAGAAGAGATACATGACAAGAATGTATTATTAAACATTAAAAACAACTCATGTAGAAGAGAGAAAACAGGGAAAAATATCTTATGTCATCTTAACTCTAATTTATTATGTATTGTATGGTAACAATAAAATGACTAATTTATTATGTATTGTATGGTAACAATAAAATGACTAGTTTGTTTTGGTTTATTTGTAAGGATAGATTATATTAATAAAATATTTTTATATTTTATAAGAAATTTGAGGTAAAGTTTTTTGTATATAAAAGGATTGAGGGATGTTACTTGGTGTCTCTAATTTTTTTGTAAGTTTGGTAAGACTATATTTTCAACATATTTAATATATCACCCTAATCAGGGCGAGGAATTGAACCAGTGACTTCACATCAAGGAGTGTCTTAAAATAACACTCTATCACCGTCTATCCTAGGACCACATGGACTACTAGGTGTCTCTATTTATTTGCAACAACTATTACTTTTTCTTGTAAGCTTGGTAGGACCTTTTCATTCATATTATTCATAAAAGCATGTTACAACCATAAATTAAGTGATTTGGTGGCCTCAACCTGCTAAGAGGGAAACTGGGTCTGTTGGCCACCGAACAACATCATAAGATATCCAAAAACATAAAAGTTTAAGTCCTTATAACAATGCCTTATATGACTGAATGTCTTGAGTCCTTCTAAAATATAGGCACCTAAAACAAAATATCATAGCCTGCAAAATTTCCATACAATTCTTAACAAAAAAAAAAAAAAAACTGAGCCATGCGTACTTCTATTCATCAGAGGAATCCACAGAGTTGTATCTTTCATGCTCAAACTAGGTAATTCAGACTAGGGGAGACAAGGAATGTGTTTCTCAATACGGCTGAGACGAACATTCTGCTGCTGGATTTGAAACTTGATAAGTTGAAATTCCTTATGAATTTCTCGAAGACGAGGATCAGACCTGGATGAGCCAGTTGGAGGGTTCATTATGGATTTGGCCACAATGTTATTCATTAACCAATAGAGGTGAACAATCTTCTTATGTTGAGAGGTGCAACCTTGGGAGTGGCCCGGGGCTAGAACTAGGTCTCTCCATTCTTCCAATCAAATCTCAACATCTGCCTGGTGGTTTAATTTTTCCTCCCAATCAGAAATAAGTTGACAGACTTGCGATGGGGTGCCTATTTGATATAACTTGGAAAAGGCATGGATAAGCCTTGAGGAAGATTTGCGATCCTCTCCCTTCAATTGACGAGGTTGGGCTTGACTATTTTCACCTCACTTCCCGACATTTCTTCTGTGACCTCGACCGTCTCTCACTGAGCAGCCTAAACCGGAAGAAGGATGAACCATATTGGCACTCGAACAATCTTTATGGAAATAGAAAACCTTATGATAGATGACCTAGACCTCGAGCTTGAGGCAACTAGACAACTTGAGGTCCCGATAATAACACTATAATTGTAAACCTGGAAATTTATCACAACAAAAAGGCATAAAATATTGAATGTTAAGCCTGAACCCAACAATTTTCATGAGAATGAGATGGGTCTGATGCCAAAGGTCAGAAACAACAAACACAGGCTCCTCGAGGCCTCTTAAGATCAGACACAGAGATAAAACGATAGGAACCATATGCAAGAAACTCTGAATCTTAATAACTTTCAAAGAAAATGAAAAAACCAAATAACGAACACAGACATCCATACATGTGATATATAAAAAAGCTCCATGTCAAAGAGTTCCGATACATCCCCATGTGAGATATTAATATTCCAAAGAAAACAAAAATAATTAGATAGTAACCAGACAACTCATAATAAAACCCAGAGTGTTCTTGCCTGAATTATCAGCAAGGTTTCCATTTACTTATTTGCTCCAAATTTTATAAACTTCCCCATCGAATTGACACAGGGGTACAAGTCTCAAGGAGCAGACTATAAGAGGGGAGAAGATAAATAACATACCCGTTGACTTTATTCATGTGCTAATAGGATCTAGATACCCAAAGGTGACAGACCACAAAAGCCTCACTCTTGAACTACTTCGAGCTACCCAGTAACCCTGAACCAATACTAGAACCTAGAGCAAAGTAACTACCACTTGAGAATGAGGGTTTTTCGCCACCAAACTTCCACAATAAGGAGTCGTGACGACTAGACCTTATTGCATTAACTAGTTGCATGCATGCTTCCATATTACCACATCCACCAAATGTGTGAGGGTTGTAGTGGATCCGCCCTCCAGCTCTTTCTGCTTGAACATTACTCATGACCCAGATCCTGAAGGCTCCTTTATGCTGGCACACACCCCGATCGGGGAGAAAAAACTATTACTTGGTTCCTGTATTTATTTTCAATATTGGGTAAGTGGTTTCTTACAATGTTAATATTGTAATGAACCTATAATGAAACTTGACTGGGTGTAGTTAGTCAATTCTAATCACCTTCTTTGAGAAATCAATGATAGAATATTTGGGGTATGTAAGGCATTTATAGTCCAATGCGTATTCTCACTCCTGCTATGATTCATGAATTATTGAATGCAATTCTTAAACTCGTGGATGAAGTCCTTCCACACTTAAAATCCACTTATTAGATTGGCATTTAATGTGTGCTTAATTATTTGGTGGTTCTCATAAACACATTAAATGCCTCACTCATAAACACAGAGAACCAAAAAATATTTAATTGGTACATATAAGCATAAAAACAAAGGCCGCGAAAATGGATTAATTTTGT
This sequence comes from Pinus albicaulis, assembly GCA_034641835.2. Taxonomy (NCBI): domain Eukaryota; kingdom Viridiplantae; phylum Streptophyta; class Pinopsida; order Pinales; family Pinaceae; genus Pinus; species Pinus albicaulis. Next base: position 1,299,072,058 of record CM076579.1, read on the forward strand.
AAGGAAGATCACAAAGATTTTAATATTTTCATGTTGTCTTCCTATTATTTCAACTCTCTCTCTCTCTCTCTCTTCCTATTATTTCAACTCTTTCTCTCTCTCTCTCTCTCTTTATCGCATATCGCATATCGCATAGTTCATATAACCCTTCCACCTTGCCTCTGCCGATTATCACAAGAATATTCGAAAACCTTTGGAAATCGATCTTTTCCATTTTTCCTTTAAAGACTTGCTGCAAATCGCAAATCACATTTTATATTAGTTTCCATTAATAATTTCTGCCTCCGAACCTTAATTGCGATATTGCTTTAGCACTATGCCACGTGACCCATCGCATCTCACATTTCACACTTTGCATTTCACTCCCACTTCGTTAACACTTACTGCTCCCAACCGATGATTGTGACATTATTGTAGCACTCTGCCACGCCATCCGTATCGCAAATCACATTTCACAGTTTCTATCCCCATCGCATATCGCATTTCGCTCCTGCTCTTGAACAACACTACCACTACTCCTCCAACATTGGGATATTGCGATATTGCGATATCACGTATCGCATTGCCACCCCCCTCTTACAACTCCGCCATCACACTTTTAAAAACCTCCCTCTCCAAAGCATTTTTGTGATATTAAAAGTTTTAATAAAGTTTTATACCTCTTTTTCACTCCCCTAAGCCTTGTTTCATGTCGTTAAGCCCTCCATTAGCACCTTTACCCCTTTCTTCTCCAAACTGCAAGCAACACCTCTTCAAATTAGAATTAGGTCATGAATAGCTGCATAGATAGGAGCATGATAGATAGAGCACGATGTGTTTAGTCGATTGGCCAAGTTAAGCGAAAATTAAATTACTTTCCATTTTTAAATTAAATTAGTTTCATTTCTGTCATTTCCATTCTGCAAATTAAATTAGTTTCATTTCCGTCATTTCCTTTCTGCAATTTAAGTTAGATTCCTTTATGTCATTTCCTTCCAGCAATTTACTTTCCAGTTTTGATCATAGTTTAAGAAATAACACCCTTTTGTAAAGAAGAAGAGGATGAAATGAGAAAAATGCATCTGTTGTGTATATAGCACTATGACCTCCAAGTTTGTACGAACCCCGGGTGTATAAAGTAAAGTAGGGCAGCCCCTGGGAGTTGCAGCACTCTTGGTGAAATACCAGGGCTCACCACTTTTTGGCACCGTTGTCGGGGAGGTGTCTAGTAGATGCTTTGATTTTGTTTTAGCATTCTTTTATTCTTTCCTTTCTTTTCATGTTATTTTATAAATATTGAAAAATACAAAGAAATATATAATTTTCATGCCTCTTAGGAGTAGGAATACTTAAAGACAAATCTTACCTAGAACCCCCACATCACCTCCTAGCCACCCTTCACTCTTCTTCAATGGCAGTGAGATTGAAATTCCTATAGGAGAGCTTTCTGAATACTCTAAGGAACCTATTGGGGAAGAAGAAGAAGACATTGGTCCAACTGAGGGACCTGCTTCACTTATCTTAACCATGGCTGGATCTAGAGAGCCTTTCCCATAAGAGAGGTAGATGGGGAAACTAATATGAAAAAAATTAGCCCCTCAGCTCTTCCACACTTCCATGGACTTACCTATGAGGATCCTCACACATTCATATTTGACTTTGTTTTTTTTTGTAGGACTTATGACTACACCTCTGATGATCAGAAGTTGAAGCTATTCCCATCCACCCTTAAGGATGAAACCTTGTGCTGGTTCATGGGTCTGCCTAGGGAAAACATCACCACCTGGGCACAAATGCAAGAGACCTTCAAAAACAAGTACAAAGACTACTATAGGTCCTAGGAAACTAAGAATGAGATATTTAGGATGACTCTAGGGCTTGATGAATCCCTAGAGGAATATGAAGAGAGGTTTCAATTAAACTATAAGAGAGCCAACTGTACTCTTGATCCTGCATCACTTAAACTTGTACTTCTTCGAGGGATCAAATAAGAGATGATAGAAACCTTGAATATGATATTAGGAGGATATATCTACCAACTTCCTCATGAAACAATCAAAACTACCTTCTAGAACCATTCTAGGGCATTTAGGAAGACGGGCAGAGCTGGACAAAACACATCCAATACCCCTTCCTCTTCCACCTCCATAAAAAATGCAATTGGAAACATGCTATAGGACTTCAAGAGTGACATGCTGCACACCCTTGCTTTGAAAATGGACACAATGCAGGTCAAAAGGAAGCAAGAGGAAGCATAGAGAGCCCTGGCCATTTTTTTTCCTAGATGTACCCGGAAGTACCCAAAAAATGAATGGCCACTGAATGTCATGGAGGTTTGCTTAGTCTGTGAGGAGAATCATGCCACAGACAAGTGTCCCTCCTTACATGGACGTAAGGTTGTATATCAAGGTGGGGAAGAAATGCCAAAGAAACTATGTTTCATCAACCAAAGAAGGCCTCAAGGCCCTCGAACATATCAACAAGGTATGCAAGGTGCACCTTACTCTTACTATCACAACAATCAGAGTGCACCCATGAAACCTTGGTACACCCCCACTCCTCCATCTTGGTCTACACCTCCTACTTGGCCTTACAACCCTCCATATCATCCTTAGCCAGTGAATCAACTATTTCAGCAGTATGTTCCACAACAACCTCAGTCGAATAATCCATCCCAAGGGTGGAGGCTCAACATAATCAACCACCTGATCTAATGCCTCCAATCCAACCTCAACCTCAGCTTACTCATGCTACTCCACCTAGGCTACCTCAAATACCTACACAACCCAATTCAAACCCGAACAACATATAGGCACGTTAGGCTCCCAGTGGAGAAACATCCTATCCAGCTTATGCTGTGGAGATACAGGAGGTTAATATCAGGTCGGGAAGAGTACTCCCAGACAACCACCCTCCATCTCCACCTACAAAGGTTAAGGAGGAAAAGGAAGAAGGTAACACTCAGATCCAACAACCTCTTTTTTCTGAGCGCTTGATCCACCCTAGTCAGCACACCCCAGAGGAGACTGAACTTCTCAGAGAATTGGAAAATTTGTGTGTAAAGATACCACTTCTCTAGGCCATTAAGGATGTCCCTATCTACAATAGGCTCATCAAAGAAAAGTACTTCAATAAACCTGGGAGAAGGAAGAGAGATACCCCCACCATTAATGTGGTAGGACAACTGTCTAACCTAATGCTGGGAAGGGTGATATTTCCAAAGTATGGACCCTAGTAGTTCAGTTGTTGATGTGCACATAGATGGTGTCATCGTCCCCAACACTATGATTGATATAGGGGTTTCCATCAATGTCATGACCAAGGAAACTATGTTGAAACTTAATATCCAAGGGACTTTAAGGAAAACCACAACAGTTTTGCAACTTGCAGATCAGTCCACAATAACTCCGGAAGGAATTGTTGAGGATTCTATGGTTACCATTGACTCTTGGGAGTATCCTATAGATTTCCTAGTCCTGTAACCAAAAACCAAGTTTAATGGTTATCCTACCATCTTAGGGATACCTTGGTTAGCCACTTCATATGCTTATATTAGTTGTCGGGCCGGAAACATGACTATCAAAAATGGGCCTTTGTCTAAACAACTAGTGTTTAACCTCCAGCCCACCCTTCCATTGATCATGATCTACCTATATGGTTGGAGGACAAAGAAGATGATTTATATAAAATTTCCCCTATGTGTACCATAGATGCTATTCTTAGAGGGGGGCAGCTTGATGAAGATGAACTTATTGACCAGGCCATTCAAAACCAGTCCTCCACTAAAATTTCTCTCGAAGCCTTAGTCAAAGAATCTGAAAGCCAAACTTGGATGGAAGCGCACTCAGTTGAGTCAACCTATGAAACCACCAAGGCTATTGATTTTGGCCCATCGATATCTCTGAAAATCAACCCAAACCTCTCGATTGAATAAGAGAAGCAGCTATGCCAACTTTTGAAAGAAAATCTAGATGCATTTGCTTGGGATTACAAGGACATGAAAGGGGTGCATCCTTCAGTATGTAGACATCATATTTACATAAAATAAGGATGCAAGCCTGTGAGACAACCCCAAATAAGGATGAACCCAGATTTGAAGGACATAGTCAAAGAATAGTTGCAGAAACTATTGGATGCAGGGTTCATATATCCTATATCCGACAGTGAGTGGGTATCTCCACTTGTCCTAGTCCCAAAGAAGAATGGGAAGTGGCGATTTGTGTTGATTATCGAGAACTTAACAAAGCCATCAAGAAAGACCATTTCCCTTTGCCCTTTATAGACCAAGTCCTAGATGGCCTTGTAGGGAAGAGGTTATTTTCCTTCTTAGAAGGGTTCAATGGGTACAATCAAATTCAAATCAGCCCTGAAGACCAGGATAAGACTACTTTCACCTTCCCTTGGGGTACCTTCACTTATCGAGTACTACCCTTTGGGTTGTTCAATGCCCTGACCACCTTCCAAAGAGCTGTCCTAAGAATTTTTTTTGAGTTAGTCCATGACTCTGTTGAAATCTACATGGATGATTTCACACCATATGGGGATGAATTCTAGGAAGATCTCTCCAATTTGGGTAAAGTACTGAGAAGGTGCATTGATATGCATCTCTCCTTGAGCCCAGAAAAGTGTGAATTCCTTAAGAAAGCAGGATTTGTGTTAGAGAACTCCATCTCCCAAGCAGGAATACAGGTAGACCCAAACAAAATCACTATCATCGACAAAAGGGTACCTGCTCCTCAAAAGCAGAAAGATGTCAGGATTTTCTCAGGCTTAGATGGTTATTATAGAAGGTTCATCAAATATTTCAGCAATTATTTGCATTATTGGCCAAATATTCCGAGTTTATTTGGGATGGTCCTTGTCAAGAGGCTTTTGAGCTCATTAAGGAAAACTTGACTACTGGCCCCATTCTCCGAGGTCCAAATTGGACTCTGCCTTTCCACATCCACACTGATGCATCCGACAAAGATGTAGGGGAAAAATTAGTACAATTAGAGGACAAAATCCCTTATGCCATCTATTTCATCAGTAAGAAATTATCCAAGGCTGAGTTGAATTATACTATTACTGAGAAGGAGATGTTAGCCATTATCCATGCTTTGAACAAATTCAGACTTTATGTAACTGGATATCAGACCTTGTTCACACTCACCATACAACCATCAAGTATTTAATGAACAAACCAGATGTTAATGCTAGGATAATTAGATGGTTGTTACTTTTACAAAAAATTGATTTGACTATTGTTGATAAACCTGGAAAGGAGAATGTTGTTGAATATTTTTTGTCCAGGTTAGCTCTCCCTGCGGGTGAATAAGGGATGGTGGATGAACAACTACCAGATGAGCATCTCTTTTCTATATCAGCACTCTCACCATGGTTTTATGATATATTTAACTACTTGGTTGCTGGGAAACTCCCTCCTAATCTTTCATTTAGGGAGAAGAGCATAATCATCAAAAAAACACCCCTTTCACATGGATTGGGGGAAATATTTTCAAGCTAGGCCCTGATTAAATCCTCAGGAGATGTGTGAGGGAGGAAGAAGTTTTTGATATCCTCTCTGCATGTCATGATGACCCATATGGAGGCCACTTTGATGCAAAGAGAATTGCTTACAAATTTTTGCAGGCATGATACTATTGGCATACCCTTCATCAAGATCCCATAAGATACACCAGTAGGTGTGACCAATGCCAAAGGATGGGGAAACCCACACAAAGGTATGGGATGCCTTTGCACCCTTAGGTGGCTCTTAAGCCATTTGAAAAGTGGGGCATGGAATTTGTTGGACCTATCGATCCATCATCCAGAAAAAATAAGTATATCATAGTCTGCACTGATTACGTGACAATGTGGGCTGAAACAAAAGCAGTGAATGTGGAAACTGAGGAGAAAGTAGCAGAATTTCTAAGGGAGAATGTGTTTTACAAGTTTGGGTACCCTAGAGAAATAGTCACTGATAAGGGAGAAAAATTCACTTCTCACCTCATTGAAAATATTTTGAGGAAGCACAAGATTAAGCATATAACTTCTACTGCCTATCACCCTCAGGCGAATGGCCAAGTAGAAGTAACTAACAGATATTTAGAGAGAATGCTCACCAAGGTTGTGAGCAGCAACATAAAATATTGGGTAGACAGTTTGGTAGAATCTACTTGGGCCTACAACACTACTTGGAAGACAACAACAAGATTCACTCCTTATGAAATAGTCTATGGTAAGAAAGCTCTACTTCTAGTTGAGTATGAATTCAATACTTTAAGAATGGAAGCTGAATTAAATCTAGATCTATCAAATGCCCAAAAATAGAGGTTGTTGTAACTAAATTGATTGGGTGAGTTCAGAATGCAAGCACTTCTTTACACAGAGGTAGTTTAGCTGCAAAGGAAGGTATGGCATGACAAGAAAATTAAGGAGAAGGCCTTCCAAGAAGGAGATTGGGTGATGTTGTATGATTTAAGGTTTAAATAATTTAAGGGAAAATTTATGACAAGATGGTTGGGATGATACACAATGGAATTTTTTTTGACAATGGCATGGTTCAAATCAGGACCATAGATGAGGAAGGAATCCCCTTGCTTGTCAATGGTCACATACTTAAAATTTACAAGAAGCCCTTATCCAAGGCAGAGTTCATAAATTCAATAAGCAGAGAGGTGTATGTAATGGGAAACTCTATAGTTCCCAGCACCTCCTAACACAAAAAAAATGAAAAAGAGAGAGAGAGAGAAAAAAAAAGAATAAATATCCAAGGGTGAAAACCTCTCTCAAGCGCTCAAGGCAAGATCGTGGGTTGAAAACCTGGATGGAGGTAGCCCACTTGCTTTAAAAAAAAGAAGAAGAAGAGAGAAATACATCTGCCTCTCCGTGTTTTTTGTTTTTGTTGTTTTGCAGGTTATTAATGGTTTCTAGAAACACAGGGAAGCAGTCATATTCTTCTCCCCCCTTCTATTTTACCATCCATCCCATCATTCACTCCATTCAATTACATAAAAATTTCCATCACCTACATAAACCATATTCCTTCATTCCTAAGCACCATGTAGAAAAATAAAGCATGCCACAAACTGCTAAAAAAATTAGGAAGTTCCTTAAAAAACAAAGTTGTTCATGGACTACAAAGAAAAACAAGAAGGAAATATTCATAACGGACTCAAGGAGAATGAGAATTCCACCCATGGCATCTCAAGCACCCCACACAGCATCTATAGCAGGAAGAAATGTCAAGAAAAGATCAACAGCTCACTCAGAGAGCTGCTCATTCAACAAGCTGCTCACTCAGAAAAAAGGAAAGTAGTGAAGAACACAACATCTAAAAAGATTGTCTCCTCAACCCATCTCCTGCAAACACCTTGACAACAATAGGTAAGCTCAGGTATAGCCTTTCACCCCTCATTGTGCATTCATAATAGCCAAAAATAATTAAATGCAAAGATTTGAAATTTAGAAGGCAGAAAGGTGGCCAGTTAGCTTGGCCACCATCGTGAAGTATGACTCAGGAGAACTGCAAGTTCACGCCATCTAGGCATGAAAAAATTTAAATCAATTGGAGTAGAGGAGAACGAGAGGAGGAAACACGCAATCCATTATGAATTAACAGAGAGAAGGAAACAACGGTCTCTAACGAAAACTGGAGATGAGCCCGAGTTACATAAGCGCTCCAAAATGAGTTACGCAGTCGAATAAAAAGAGATCATGTGTCATCCAAACTAGTTAATTGAGAATTTTTGAGGGAAAGACACCGAAGGGAGCCCGCAACACAACAGTACCGAGTTTGGGTTGCATATTTGAACAACGTGTAGCAGCAGAACAACATCACCAATAGTCAGGCTAGCTTCCAAAGTATACCGCATATCAGACACAATAGCAAGGGACCAAGGGAAGCTTTTATAGCAACCCAAACAAGGTATAATTATACTCCTAGCCTTAGAAAATAAGGAGAATATGAGCCAGAAGAAGAACTAGAAGAAGAATAACCAGAAGAGAAACGAAAGAAATGGAAATGGAGACAGAAGTCATAAAGGTAGCATAAAATGAGCAAGAAGAAGACTCACAACACAGACCAACATCCCCTCAAAACCAGGAGGAAGTTTTCACCTTAGCCTCTTTGATCACAAAGAGAAAAAGGCAGACCTCTATGTATTCCAGAACTAAAAAGAGTCATAGGGTAAGTCAGAAAGAGCCAGAAACTCCTCCCAAGAGCCCCATCATCATTGAAGAATTACCAAGGGAGGAGGAAAGAATCAGAGAGATAGTTATGAAGGAGCAGCTACAAATGGCACTAGCAGAGAATATAGCACTAAAGGATCAATTTCAGAAAAAAGGGCAACAAGTAGCCACCATGGAAGACTTGTGCATAGAAGCCCTTCAACATAGATTCCCTGCTGACTCATATGTTGTGCACCTCAATGAGAAATTGCTCCTATTTAAAATAAAAATCTAGCCTCCCATGGATCCCTATCCTTCCAATATTGTAGGTAATTCATGGATTTATACAAGCAAGATAACATGGCTGATCAGGAAAAGATGGCAGAGTTTTATGTGCATAACCTCGTGCTAACAAATCTGGATACTTGGGACCCCAATTCTAAAATGGGGGATATGCAGTTGATGGCTCTAGTATCTTGGATGATGAATGAGGACACCAGAGTAAAAGAGATATGGAGGGTCATGAGAAGAAGAAATAGAGAACCCTTACATATCAGACCAAAATTGTTCACCCCAAGAGGATTCATCCTTAACTTTTTAGAGATCGAAAGGGACCTTGCACTAGTTGAAAGCTACCTCCACACTTAAACACAGGTAATAGGCCACTTTGATGATGTTTCTAGGAAGATAGAAGATGAGTGCATTATGGCCAGCCAGAGGAGATGGAACAACCTCCCTCACAACCTCAAGAACAGGGAGTACCATACTCCAAAAATATTGAGGGGTGCCCTCGAAAGGACACCATTATATAAGAGGGCCATGTAGGCCAAGAATATCCAATGGCTTGGTCTCAAGAAAAGTCCACTTTTGTTGTTGGGGCTGAATGATGAAAGGGGCATAGATGCACAAGATAGATAATGGGAGAATGCAGAAAAGAGTAACGGGTTTTACCCCACAGAGGGGGCTCCCACACTTCTTCCTTAGGAAGTCAAGGGGGCTGTCAAAGCTTGAAAAATGCAGGAGGAGGATTAGTTTCTCAAAGGATGAGCAACCATTCAGTAGGGGGGTGATGATGAGCTCCATCATTAGACATATTTGGAGGGCTTAATGGTCACCTTTTTGCCTTCTTAAATATATTTTTCTTCCATTTTTATTGTTATTTGGTTTTATGGTGCTAGTATAGGTGGTGATTAAGGCTAACATACACTAAGTGCATAATATGAGGTTGAGTGTAGAAAATCATTAGTAATTGGCATTATTTCTGAAGATTTTATCATAAAGAATTGAATGAGACAAAAAGGAGAAATTATAGGAGGGTTTTCCACCCTCCTTAACTCTCAAAGGCAGCCAAAGGATCCTCATGAGATCCCCTCCAACAATTTGAATTCCAAAGACAACCAAGTGCACTCTATCTATGGTTTACTTGGAGTCAAAGTGGACTCAGTCAATATTTTCTAGGGATCCGTTGGTAGCTACTTTGTAGAATAAATAGAGCAGAGCTAGAGCTAGGAAGGTTTTGATTCTATTGGGAACTTTGCTGCAATCTATTGAGCTTTTGATTGTCGTACTCAGTGATTAAACTTTGAGAAATGTACGAGACTATTATTTCATGAAATGAGAAAAATGATTTCATTTTATTGATTTAAGTTTTATAGAGCTAGGCATGTGGGTTAGGGCCCAATCCACATGCCTCAGCCTCTCTGCTATACTTGTTCTTTACTTTCTTCCATTCAGTTAGTTCTGCTTTTGATAGTTTCATCGCTGCTTAGTTTTTTCTTTCAGTGTGCTGCTATAGGTTTCATTTGCTTATGAGTAATAGAATAGAGGAGAAAACTCTAAAAATTGTGGATAAAGACCTCCCTTCTCATCTCTGTCAATAGAGCTTGAGGAGGGTGAACCCTCCCACAGACCCAAAAATTGATTTATGTTCACTAATTTTGAGATTACGGTATAGTTGCATTACCATTTTCAACCTTATTTTTTAATTGTATTTTCATGCATTTGTTTGTCTCTTTGTGCAAAAGTTAGCAGGGTTGATTGTAGGAATTAGTGTTAAAGCTCTAGAGAAGCTCTGTGGTGCCTTTCCACTTCATTTTCCATCTCTGTATTCGCAACCTGAGCACTGTTGTTATGCCCTCCATTCCCTCCTTTTCCCGCTTATTCTAACTTCTAAACCCACTTTTTATCCCTAAAAACACTTAAAATATTCAGCTCACCTTATTCCTTTACTTTCATTAGTCACAGCCACCACACCCTTTTTAACACAAAATGCTTGAAAAACCATCAAAGTTGAACCTCCACCCTTGCTCCTCAAAACTCCCGCTACCATATTGCATTTCACACTTTGCACTTTCCTCCCGACTGCACTACTACTTCTCCACCAACCTTGTGATATTGCGATATTGTGATATCGCATATCACATAGTCCATATAACCCTTCCGCTTTGCCTCTGCTGATCATCACACTAATATTCGAAAACCTTTGGAAACCGACCTTTCCCCTTTTTCCTTGAAAGACTTGCCGAAAATCGCAAATCTCATTTTCTATTGGTTTCCGTTAATAATTTCCACCTCCGAACCCCAATTGCGATATTACTCTAGCACTCTGCCACGTCACCCATCACATCTCGCATTTCACAAATTCAGCATTATCTCATTTCACACTTCACATTTCGCTCCCACTTCATTAACACTTATTGCTCCCAACCACCAATTGTGACATTACTATATCACTCCGCCACGTCATCCCTATCGCAATTCTCATTTTGCAGTTTCTATCTGCATCACATATTGCATCTCACTCTCGCTCCCAAACACACTTCCGCTACTCCTCCAGCTTTGCGATATGGCGATATTGTGATATCGCATATCGCATTGCCATCCCCCTCTTACAACTCTTCCATCACTCTTTTAAAAGCCTCCCTCTCCAAATCATTTTTGTGATATTAAAAGTTTTAAACCACTTTTTAACTCCCCTAAGCCTTGTTTCATGTGGTTAAGCCCTCCATTAGCACCTTTACCCCTTTCTTATCCAAAATTCAAGCAACACCTCTTCAAATTAGAATTAGGTCATGAATAGTTGCATAGATAGGAGCATGATAGATAGAGCGAGGGCGTGTTTAGTCGATTCGCCAAGTTAAGTGCAATTTAAATTAGTTTCTCGTACTGCCATTTCCTTTACGCAAATTAAATTATTTTCATTTCCATCATTTCCTTTCTACAAATTAAATTAGTTTCCATTTCATCATTTCTTTTTTTCAATTTAATTTAGTTTTCCTTTCTGTCATTTCCTTCCAGCAATTTACTTTCCAATTCTTATCATAGTTTAAGAAATATCACCCTTTCGTAAAGCAGAAGAGGATGACATGAGAAAAAATCATCTGATGTGTATATAGCATTGTCACCTCCAAGTTTTTACAAACCCCGGTTTGATAAAGTAAAGAAGGGCAACCCCTAGGAGTTGCAGCACTCTTGGTGCAATACCAGGGTGTTACACCATTTTTTGGTCATCTAACCTATTATCATTAGATGGGCACAAGTACACCATGTAAGACCAATTTTACCCTAAGTAAAATTGCTTTCACTATGTAAAAGAACTTAATAAACCACATTTATTAGGTTGTTTATGGTCTAAACAGGAAACCCCAAAAGGAAATATTAAACAAACCTATTTTGTTTGATTTTCCTCATGGAATAATTAATTAAACCATAATTTAATTATTATTCCTAGTCATGTTTAACCAAAAACAAAGAAATTAATTAGATAAACCTTTATTTATCTTATTATTTTCTAGGAATAATTATTTAAATCTTATTTAGATAATATTCCTTGTTAAATATGACCAAATCACCCACAAATAATTAAATAAATCATTATTTATTTAATTATCCTTCAACTACTTCCTTAAAAAGATAAATAAATCATTTATTTATTTATTATTAACAAATAAAGGGATTTGACCCAAGTCAAATACTTTTTCCCTCCAACAAATATAATAAAATATTCCATAAAAGGTGGATCTAGATTTGGTTAACATTATTTTAATCATACACCAAGATCTAGAATGACCCAATATTTTGTTATAAATAGGAGGGTTTTCCTACCATTCTTCACCTTTTGTTGCCTATTAGATCACTCTGGATCTATACACTTGGTCACTCTTTTCTACCATTTGCTGTGTGAGCTCCCTTTGAGTTCCATTCTTTGTGTGGGTTTTCTACACCAACAAGAGAGAGAAATCTTAGATCTGAAGTGCTGAGGACTTCCGAGAACCCATCCCACTGAGGAGAATTGGATACGCCTTCTTTTTTTCCTCCCAGGTGCCCAATTAATATAAAATTTCTTTCAAAAATTGTTCTTGTCTTGTCTATTGGTATATGGAGCAAACCCTTGTTTTTTCTGCTTAATGTCTTTCCATGCATAGATCTGGTTTTTGCAGCTCTTTTATGTTCAACTAACCACAGATCTGAAGATATTGGCGGCCACTTTTGTTGTTAGGGCTATTAGTTATGCGTAGCTAAAGTGGTCCTTTTTCGTACACTTCGACAAAGGATTCATACTAACAAATGGCGACTCCACACGGGTTTTAAATTACGGCCGCTGTCGTTTTTCATATTCCTGCATATCCAGCTACTTCAGACCCTAGGGTTTCTTTTCAGCTGTTTATTTTTCCTATTTTTATGTTGTTTTTCTCACATAAAACCCTAAAACATTAAAATTTCTAACTTCCGTGTGTTTCTGGCCCTATTGCGCAGGTAAGCGACATCAGCCGCAACTGAGACGACAACTTTTTCGGAAATCTGCCGCCGAGACACCCGGAGCTTCAGGTCGCACTTTTCAGCGCATAAACTGCGACCTGGACCTCCAGGTCGCACTTTTCTGCCCATTTTCTGCGACCTGCACTGAAAAAAGGTCAGAACCTGCGACCTGCCAAATTTTCAGCTGTTTTTCTGCAATTTTTCTGGGTTTTTCTGAAGCTTCTGTCAGGGTTTTCCAGCCTCTGTCTCAGCCCATTTCGACCTGTTCCTGATCTGTTTTGCTCATCTAAGTGGGAACCTAGCCCCCTAGGGCTTCAGTACCCTCCACTTTTGGTGGAAGAGTTTTAGCTGCTTCAGGTGTCTGATTTTTCAGAGTTTCAGCCTCCCCTTTTCCAGATCTGATACCTCCTTTTCAGATCCCTTTTAATCAGCTCTTCTACCTCTCAAATCACCTCCTGAAGATTTGTTTGGATCTACTTTTAGGGCCTCCTCCTTGCCCCTTCTGCTTTTTGCTGATTTCCTCCTTTTTTCCAGCCACCTTGCCTCTACCTCTTGGCTGTGATCTGCACCTCTTTTTAGCAGCTTTATCCTTTAGATCCCTGTCCCTTTTGACCCTATATCTATTGGCCTCTTTTTAAGTGTGTTTTGAATATATTTTTTCCCTTTTTTAGATTATTTTTGAGCAACCCACCTTCTTGGGTTGAGTCGATGCACTAGTAGCTGTTATTTTTCTGTTATTTCAACATTATATACTGTTCTGTGCAGATTTATTTTCAGTTACGCAGCACACTTTTTCTCTTGCTCTCAAAACGAAAAGGGTTTAAAAATTAAAATTAACGCACGCCACACACTCACCCTAAGCGAAGAAGAGCCTGGTTTACACCTCCAGGCAAAGACTTTAAAATCAATTGACACTGCACCTATCTGCCCTTGGTTCGACTTGATTCTGCACCTCCTTGCCCTTGTGGTCGTTCTTCTTCCTCTTGTGCCGTGTTTGTGTTGTCATCATTGCGCCCCCAAGGCGCACTTCCCGGAGACTTCTTGGCCTTCACCCTCAGTTTCCGGTCGATCGACCTGCTCCGTCCTGCCGTCGTCGAGCCAGTCCTCCTCCGAGTCCGCACTCCGACTCCTCTTCTGATTCATTGGGTTCTCCTTCTCCTTCTGGTTCTCCCCCTGTCACCTTCACTATGTCTGGTCCAGGGCCTAATGCTAGCGGTGCTCCCGGCCCTAATGCCGGAACTACTACTAGCGGAACCGCCACAGGAACTACCTCGGCCATACCCTTGCTGCCGTACATCGCAGGCCTCAGCCTCCCCGATTTCAATCAGTTGATCAATGACCCTATCCGCCACGATGTTGGTTGGCCTGCTATGCCAACCAAGCTCCCCTCCGACATCCCTAAGTTTGAAGGCCTTTCTGGAAAATATCCAACCAATCATGTCCAATCTTTCCACATGTGGTGTTCCTCCAATTCCATTACCGATGACTCCATCTGTCTTCGATTGTTCCAACGCACGCTTACCGGCGAAGCTTCTAAATGGTATGTAGACCAAGCCACCTCTTCACATACCACCTTTGCGACCATTGCCAAAGCCTTTTTATCTTACTTCCAGCTCCCTCTCTGATACGATACTGGTACGGAGCTTTTAACCTCTTTCAAGCAAACCTCTTCGACCCGCCTTTCCGCTCATGTTCAGGAATGGCGACGAAGACGAAGCTTATGTCGAGCTCCCCCCTTCGAAGATCGGATCTATATGGACTGGTTCCTTCGCTCTCTCTTAGCTCCCATTGGAAAAGATGTCGCCTCCCATTTCCCTCAAACTGAAGAAGCCGCCCTCCAAATAGCCTTGAAATATGACCTGATCTACGCCCAGTCTGGTTATGTTTATACCGTCCTTCCTGACCTCCCCAGGCCCAGTGGCGCTAAGCATCTCATTCCGCCGACGGTATCGTTGGAGCCCTTTCCCATCCGTATGCTCAACCTCCTACGGGCTACGGTCTCCCTCCCGGAGGGGCCAACACCTCTAGCACTCTTCCCCCTCCCGGTAGCATGTATCCAGGATATGGCATGCCTCCTCCTTTTGCCCAACCTCCTGCTTACCTCAATGTTGCCCAACCTAACCATTACCTTTATCCGCAGCCTGGTGCGCCAGCTCCTCCAGCATATGCACTTCCATCTCCCTTGCCTCCTCCAAACCAGCTGTCTTACCATGAGCCGCCGTCTCAGACCTCCCCCGAGACGACCATCTCTTCTGTAGCCAATAAGCAAACCGTCGATTCCTTGACCAGTGTCTCCCCCTGCGTCTACAAAGATTCCTCCCTGCTTGGAACTTTTCCTGGTCTTCCCCCTCCTCATATCTCTGATCCCAGCTTGTCGAATGTTTGCATGATGCAATCGTCTCGGGCTTCCCTTAAGCGACCCGCTTTGGCTAGTCAGCAACCTCAGACTCAACCTCGCCCACTGCAACCTGCTCCTAGCCCTTCATCTCCACCAGCCGAACCTCCTCCTTCTGGCCCTTCTCCTACAGCTGGTATCCCTGAACCCCTTTATCCCCCTGGAACGGTTCCTCCAGGCCTTAACCATCTCGGAGCCGTCCCTCCTGGTCATTACCCTGCTGGTCAGATACCTTTCCTGGCTCCCCCTCCCAGAGTCTATTCTGTCCCCGTCATGGCCACCCTCTCTCTCCCTAACCTGACCTTGGGTATCCCCGTCTGGTACCTCGACCCTCCGGCCGCTACCCCTCCTGGTCATCCCAAACCCTACATGGCTTTGACCCCGGTTCAACCGGTCCCCCTTGCTTCCTCTGTTGCCACCAGGCCCCCAGCACCTCCACAGGACCCTTCTCCTGTCGTGACGGCTCCCGGGAAGAAAGGTAAAGCTCGCAAGGGGGCACCCAAAGACAAGACCACCCCGACTGACCCGGCCCCTCCTCCACCTGCAAAGCCTTGCGCCTTGTGTGATGTCGTCGGTCACGCCACCCATGCTTGTCCTGAATTTCCCCGTATTCAGCCCATGGTTAAAGTCGCGTTCCCTGAGTCTACGGTCCCTGAAGCCTCCATTCCTTCTTCGTCCGTAACCAAGAACCCCAAGACTCTCCGCACCAACAAACCCTGTGCTTTGTGCGGTGTCCATGGCCATTACTCCCACCATTGTCCTCACCTGACGTATTACCGCGCCTCTTTAGAGGTAGTCCGAGAGTATGAGGTTGAACAAAATCAATCCGCCTCTCCCATACTTGCGCAGTATGCTTCGGGCCAGCCTGAGGATCCCCCCGCTCCCATCGACATTCCCCCCCCTGATGTTCAAATGACAGAGTCCACTACGACCATTCTTTATCTATCCTCCTCTGCGAGACCCTTGGAGCCCAGTCCCCCTGCACCCTTCCCTATTGTTTCGCCTGACCCCCTTTTTTCTACCCATACACGAGATCACTCCACCCGTATCTCTGTTGACCTCCGCAGCCCGAGTCCCTGCCATACCTCCTATAGCCCTCATATACCACCCTCTAGCTTGTATATGAGCCATAGCCATCCTGCTCATTGCATTCCCTCCCGCAGTTGCCGCTCGATGTCTTCTGTTCACTCACGCTGCCGTCATTGTATCTCCTCCCCCCATTTGTTGTCTTGTGACACCATTCTGCAAGACCTCCCGTCCCCACCCTTTATCGGTTACGCCGATGGTGCAAGTCGTTACTCCCGGAATCTAGCCTCGGCAGGTTGGGCCATTTTCACCCCCTTGCATGCCCTTGTTCTCTCAAACGGGGTCTGCATTGGTACTGCCACCAACAATCAGGCCGAATATGATGTAGTGCGTGGTCTCTTAGCCGATGCCCTCTTTCATCGCATCCTCCATCTGCACGTTCGTTTGGATTCCCTACTTCTTGTAATGCAACTAAATGGTGTTTATCGTGTGCATAACCCTGTGCTGTTTAGACGCTATTTACGAGTGAAACTCTTGATACGTGCATTTGAAACCATAACTTTCGACCATGTACCTCGAGAACAGATTCACTATGTAGATAGTATTGCAAACCATGTTCTAGATTGGCATTTAGCACACGCATTTCATACAAGACAATAACATTTATAATCATTAAAAATGATGCATATCCATAATATGTGTCGCAAAACATGTGTTTAGAGTCCATCTACTCTGATACATATGACATGCCCATAGCATGTTACAAAAAACTCAAAACTGGGGGCACCACCTGCCCCTACATACACACTAGGGAGCACCACATGCCCCACACCTACTCACTATCTGGCGGATCCCGAGCCAATGGCTCTGCCCCTGTAGCCCGTAGATCACGTATGCCTTGACCGGCCATCGCCATGCGCCGCATGACACCTCGCCATTCCGAGGGAAGACCAATGCATGCCTCCACGTACTGGTCGTCTAAGTCTTGCCACCCGCGCTCTGAAACTCCGGTCAGCAACGTCTCGCATCTACGGTGGATGTCCTCCAGAAGGGCGGCCGCATCCTCATTGCGCGCTGCTCTCGACCCACTCGACCCTGCAGCTCCAGAGGCTGCCGGGCGTCCCATATATCCGGCCGGTTTTACCGGAGCTATATCTGCATACCAAAAGTACATGAATCAGTACCATATCTACTATTCAATAAATTTAACATGCCCATACAAGAATAGTTACTTATCACTTACCATCGGGCCCCCATACTCGACCAGGCGGAAGTGGTAGGTTCGGATCCCCACAATAACTCATCCCACTATAGGGATAGTCGTCTATGTATAACGGCATCTGATCCCAATGGGCAAAGAACTCAGGTCGACTGCTGGCAGCCAGCCCTCCTCCTCCTCTGCACAGTAGCCGCCCCCACCGGCGCATCCTGGGCTCTCTCGGGCCCCCATCTGGAAGCTGTATACGAGGCCGCAAGGTCGGGATCTTCTCAAAGAAGAAGGCGCACAATAAAGTCCCATGCAAGCAATCGTGGTTCACTTGCCACTTGCAGAGCGAAAACTGTCGTTTTAACAACACCAGCATCATTTGGGCCCACCCATAGTAGGTCCCACTCAACACACTCTCTACAAGCATCATCTGCCCCCCGGTGATGTGATGGAACGCCTGGTTGCCCAGGATACGCAGCACAGCTGCGGCCACTGCACGGGTCTCTAGCCTCTCTAGATCCCCGATCGGTATCCGAGTCCCCTTGACTTGGAGACCCGGTCGACAATGTCGCTCCACAAACTCCATGATATGCTGCCCCCGCGGTAATACTGGCTGCGTGTTTCCCACCATCCCCAGTGGCGGGAGACCCGTCAGGAAATACACATCCTGGACTGTCAGTTCGATCCTGTGCCCCTGCACTACAACGACCTCATGCTCTGGATCCCAGTAACTGATAATCCGGGCCAACAAAGGCTCTCCCGCTCTCATCAAAGGGTTCTCCAAAAACTTTAGAACCCCAAACCTGGCCAACACACGACGGACGCCCTGATCTGCCTGGATCTCTGCCCGTAATGTACCCAGGTCTCTCTCTCTCCAGTTAACCCGTATATCTGCCATATCTGCACAAAAACATCATTTTTGTCAGCATACAGATCGGGAATACCATAACCAAACACAAAAACCCAACTCTCAGCCATAAAACAACACTAAAACCCCCTCATCTCCCAGGTCGCAGTTTTCTGCCCAATTCTGGGACAGGTCGCACTTTTTGCCCTGAAACCTGCTTCCCAGGTCGCACTTTTTGGCCCAAAAAGTGCGACTCGGCCGTAGAGATGAAGGAGGGACTGTTTCTGAGATTTTGGGCCCTAAACTGAACTTTCAATCCATCAAAATGAAAGAGTAAGGTTAGGCCTCTTACCTGCAACTGACGGATCTTGATTCCAACGGTCGGTTTGTCCGCTATGCTCGCCGCAAGATTTAGGGCCTTCTCTCCTCTCTACATTCACCACAACAACACTAGCAAATGAGTGGATTTGGAGGGAAAACTGCCTTATTAAAAGAGAACCCTTGTTTCTTCTTTCGCCTGCTGCGACCATACCGTAGCTCCGTTTGACAAACCGTCTGCACCATTGGAAAGCTCTCACCGAGCCCTCAAATGGGTATCTATTAGTTTTTTGTGATTTGATACTTCACCAGGACACATTTTGTCCAAGATGGGTCACTTCACCTATCCTTAAAATCACATTTCTTCACTTACAACACTTGTACTTGGGGCACCACTTTGCCTCCTTACTTGTCTTTGTTCGTGTCGATTTTCGTCATGAGTTACCATCTTGTACTCATGTTCTCATGGTCCCCCATTGGGCCTTTACTGTGTGGCAGCACCATCGAGTCGCCCTTGTTTAGAGCATCCAAGTTGAGTCATCATTTGCATTCATGGAGTCTATCTCGAGTCCCTTGGTACCCCGCTATAGCCCTCCATCCTTCATTTCTTGGTCCCTCTCTTGTGTCGCACATTATGACCTTCAGTCCCACTGTCCCCTATCCCTTATGATATTGCGTCAGTCGTTGCCATGTCATTCATGCCCTTTATGCTCTAGCAAGGGAAGTCGTCCATTCTCTACTCAGTCCCTTCCATTTCACCGTCATCATTAGTGTCAGTCTGTCCGTCGCTCTACTATTTTCTCTCGTGCCTTAGTTGAGGATCTCTCATTGCCTCACCTATGGCGGACCTCCTTCTGTCGACATCATCTCATTCATTCCAGAAGCCAGGTCTAGAGGGCGGTGTACCTTGGTTCCAGCTTCCACTCTTGTTCGGTGCCTCGGATCAGGCAAAGGGATCTCTCATTTCCCTTTGACTTGATTGTTTCTCCACTCCAGCTCCTTTCAGCATGACCGAGATTCGTATACTTGATGGTTCAGTGATACAGCAGCAGCTCTTGATGATTCCCGGGTGTGTGTGAGATGTCTCAACCCTCATGAGGGGGTGGCCCTGCAGGTAGCCCCCCACATGCCCGGATGACCTCCTCCTTGCAGCCTTCGATGCAGCTCCAGATATTTGATGATGTTGGCCTTAGCCACTTGCGGCGCCTCTTTGATTTGCATGTATCAGTCAGATTTTGTGAGCCCTTCCCCATTTACAGGGGGCATTTGGGTTGTATTTGTATCTCATGTACTCAGATATTATTGTATAAGTCCTGGCTGTTATCCCAGGCACAACATGTATGTGGGATTCCTCATTGTATTATTATCTGGCTCATGTTTATGCCGGTTGTACTTTATGGTTCGGTCCCTTGTTTACTGGACACACTATTCTTTTGTACTTTGTCTCGACGGGCATAGGTATGCCTCCCCCGTCGCCTTTAGCACAAGTACCCTCTCATAAAAAGAGACTTGTTGCACCTGCGAGTCTCGTCTCCTCAGGGTCTAGTTCTTTAGCACACTCGTCTACCTTACATTTCTCTCTCTGACTTCCCTCTTGATGTCTGGTGATTGAGTTCTTACAACGTACTTCGGTCATACGATTTTCTCCTAACACTCGCACGCTGGGGGGCAATCTGTTACACCATTTTTTTGTCATCTAACCTATTATCATTAGATGGGCCCAAGTACACCATGTAAGACCAATTTTACCCTAAGTTTTTACAAACCCCGGTTTGATAAAGTAAAGAAGGGCAACCCCTAGGAGTTGCAGCACTCTTGGTGCAATACCAGGGGTCACCACAAGGATGAGCATGATAGGCATTTAAAGTTTTGTTATTTTCTCTATTCTCATTAAAAAAAGGGTACGTTAGTGATAAGTAATGTGAAAATATATCATCTGTTTACTATTTACTGATCCAAACTCGATTAAATTTCACCTTTCTTCATAACAAAAGGGTATGAGGATGAGAGGTAGGAGAGTCGATCAATGATTAATGGCATAAGGAAAAATAAACCTAAAAAGAAAGTAAACATGATGATAATTGTAAGCATAGACAAGAAAAGAAAATAATGTGATAAAATCAAAGCTAAACCAACAAAAATAAGGCTCAAAATGATGTCGAAAGTAAAGAAAACAAGTGAAAGAAAGTAATTTTTTTTTTGTGTGTTTTTTTTTAAAATTTGTTTAGGAAGGTTTATTTATACACAATATTAAGAATTAAAGACTTTATTGTAATCATATAGGATGAAACTTAGCGTCAAGGAATGAGTCTTGAATCTTACATGCAAGATTAATGGCTTGTTGGATGGTAATCACGTAAGGGTGACTTCAATACCAACCAACAAGCATGAGTGGAAACGAAAATGGCTTAACAAGTATTGTTGGCTTCATTGAATGATGTGCCAACCAACAAGTGAGCGCTTCCATTTGTATACCATATTAGAAAGACAAAGAGACTCATGTGCAACGAGCTCATACGTATTGATGTGGTCTTAGACATACTTTGCATCATAAACAAAATGGAAAGTGAATACATAACATGCTTCATACTTAAACGTTTCACATTGAGTCGATCAAATTAAAGAAGTATCCCCAAAACCAAAAACAAAATCTTCCTTCTCAACTTCATTAAATAATGTCTCATCGTTTATATTGTGAGAGCGGGAAGCATTTCCAAGATTTAAAGAGGAGACTTATCTTTCAATTTCATTAAATAACAATTTGTCATCCTCTATGTCATGGCAAAGGTTTTCATAATTAAGACTAGACCCTTCACAAGTAAGAAATTCTTTAAGGATTTCATTAAGAAATGAATTTCCTTCCATGAAAACCTTATTGACAACCAAAGTTTGACCTATCTTCAACATACTCATCATAAATAACATTGTTACTAGGATAAAGAATGTCGAAATTAAATTTAGGGTCAAGATAATCATCATATATGTTAGGTTTAGTATCTTCTTGAAAAATTAGGTCATCAAATGGATATACATGACATAGGGTTTCTTGTTCAACCGAGAAGGGATAAAAAACAATCTATTCTCATGAACTAGGAGTCAGAAATTCAAAACCTATACACTCCCATCCATAGGAAGTGACAAGATTTTCCTTCTCTAGCTTGTACTTCTTCTTGGCCTCAAATGGTATTTGGAAAGTTTAAGGGTCATGACAGCTTTCACATAAACCACAACAAAGTTTAAAATGCGGTAAGTCAGGAAAATCATTGATGAATTTTTTGAAGAGAGGAGGCCCAATAAGATTAGAGTTTCAGTATTTTTCCTCTCTAAAAAAGCGAATGAAGAAACAAGTGAGAGGTAGTATGGATGTCATAAAATCTTGTTGATTTACATAAATGAAGGAATTTGTTAACATGGATATGGGAGGACTCTGAAGGAAGATCGACAAAGGTGGGGCAAAGATGCCAAGGCAAGCAATCGATTAACACTTGGAAATAGTTGTGCGTGCTCTATGAGATGAAAAACTAAGGAGAGTGAATGAATCCACTGCCCAGTATGATCTTCATAAATATGTTGATAGTTTCGAAATTAAGTGTCACTATGATACTACATCAACATCTCGAACTTCTTGACAACCAACGAGAAGTAACAAAAACGTTATTATATAATAATGTATTCGAGAGTTTATAGTTGCTATATATTTATTTAATAATGGAAAAATTTAAGTTATAATATATTATAATCAAATATAACAATATTCATAAAATAATTTATATTATTAATCCTATAAATAATACAAATATTTTTCACCTAATATCTTCATAATTATAGCAAAAAAAAATTTGTTTATATATACAAATAGTAGAATTCTAAAGAATAATATTAAATAAATTAAAATTATTTTAAGCTTTGACTCAATCCTTTCATTTAATCTATATATATATATATATAATTTAGATCATTAATCTAAATATATATTTTTAGATTAATTATAAATAAATTTATTTATATTAAAATAAACCCCTCTCTTTAGTCCCTTATCATTCAGTCTATTTATAATAATTTATCTACATAAACTCATAAATGTTAATCATATAATAATATTTAATATATATAAAGAAATAAAAAATTAATTAATTAAATATATTATTATATTATCAAGCTTTGACTTAAATTATTAAGAATTAAAATTAAAATTTATATACCATTCTCCTGGATAGTAATAATCATGTTTCAAAACCTTTGACCATTTAATAATAATTATCAATTAAATATACAATTTTAATTTAACTTTTGTCTAATTTCTCATTTATTTATTTATTCTATCAAGTATTTCTTTGACCCTTAATATCTGTCATTTCCTTTAAAATTTGTTGACTCTTCATCCGTTTGACCGTTCATAATTTAATATTTTCAACCTAATGACCATTATTCTGGTCTTCATACTTTCATTATTTATAAGGTTGATCAGCCCTCACGCTTAATATCTATATGCTTTCTAGCCCTAAAGATGATTGGAGTGTCCACCTGAAATCTCAGACATGGAAAACTTCCACATAGTTCATATTCGAAAGTTTCAAACATTATGAATAATCGTGGAAATATCCACTCTCAATATTCTCATTGTTAACCTTGAAACTTCTTAGCTCATCCCATAGAATCCTAAGGGTATCCATCCAATCAGGGGTGTAGAAATTTTAATACAATTATGTATTGCCTGGATTCTCCTGATCTAAAAATTATATGCCACTGTTAAATACATAATTGCTTCTACAAATATCTTTGCGGAATTTTAAAACACGATCGGCAATTGAAAACACATGAAGAAAGATCAATCACACATAACACATATGTTTTTACCAAGAAAGCATAAAGCTAAAAACCCGACTATCATATATTATGTATATATCATGGATCATGAAACAATCTCAGACAAAACTCTATTCCAAGAGCTCTCAGTACAATATACAATCATCTCACACTGTCATAAAAAAATTGGCAAATACATGCGCCAATTTACTGCCTCCTGAAAGCCTGCCTCCGCTGTGCAATCCCTGTTAATCACAACCCATGAATGAATGAGATCCTTCTTGCCTTCACTGCGCAATCCTCATTGGCATCTCCAATGTGTGTGTGGTCGCATGAGTGCACCCACTAATGTCACAACTGATAGTCGAACTGTCCCTTTCACCTATCTCGCAACTGGGTCTCCACTGGATCTGACATGCATGTAGTTAACAGTAGTAAATCTTCAGTTGCATGTGAGACCATTGATTGTGAATTAATTAAATAATTAATTCACTGATCTCTCACTAGTGTATGTTCAGTTACAACTAGCACAACTGAGTTTAACTCACTTAACTGAGTTAAACTACTTTACAGCTCACATAACTACACATCCAACTTTGTTACAACTTCGAATCACTCAGTTACAACTAAGTCCACATGCATGTCCCACCAACCAACCAGTCAACTCGAAATCCACTTAGCTAACTGATTTTCCACTTCAGTTAACTATTTCCAAGTGCTCATTGAGAATAAATTAATGTTTATTGTCCAATTATTATTAAGAGATAATAATAACTGACATGAATTCTATATTTAGACATGCGATCTATAAATATACTTCGCACATGCATCTAAAAATAAAACATCATCTATAAATAGAATTTTCTCACCATTCTAAAAATAGAATCTCACTATAAATATAGTTTTCTCACCATTCTAAAAATAGACATACACCCCCCGGATGCGGGTGAATAATTGCGGGTGTACGTTGGCAGGGATTTGGGTCGGCGCATTGATTTACTAGGCTACCACCCATCCTCACGTGAAGCTCTACATTTAATCTCCCACTGTCTACAGCACCACTGCATTAATGCAGCACAGAAGCACAGATAGGCTCGCGCCATTAATGAGTATGGCTCTCTCTAAAAATCTCAATCTTAATCCACCCCCTTTATGCTCGAGCTGCTCCCCTGCTGCTGCAGAGCCCAACTCTCGAACTAGCACGGGGAGACGTTGCTCTATTGTCTGCTGCATCGAATTGGCTCCTGGCTTTCATTTCACGCAGATCCCCCTTTGTAATCACTGGTTTAGCTCGCTTAATTTGAATGCCCTTGCTCTGCGTGAATGGCCTCCCATATTCTCTAACTCTTCCACTGCTCAAGCCCCTTCCGTCCCTCGCAATTCTACTCAGAGCACCATGCTGCGCCTTCAACATCGTATGCGCTGCCGAAGAGGCAGCAGTTGAGGTCATCTCACTCACCCGCCCTCCACTTCCTCCACTGAACCTTCGTCCCCATCCTCTGATGACTTCACTGGGCACTATCCTGACACCAGAAGTGGTCGTGGGCATGGGCGTAGGCGTGAGCGGTATCAATTTGAAATGGGCTCTCCCAATATCCCCGAGACCTCTATCATCATCCCTGCACATCATCACACCACTCATCTTCACTTCCCTTGCACCTTGAACATGCCCACCATAGTTGCCACCATTTCCATTGAGTTCAAGGAGGAGCCTCCCGGTTTGGCCGCTGAGGAAACAGGTCCTGGGTTGGCAAAATGCGCAGTCGACATGCACTGTCCTCCTCAAGGTACCGGTCTGAAAAGAAAGGTTCCCAGCTGCAGTGAGACTTAGGATACTAGACAAGGAGACAACTCGGGCAACATCAGGCGAGGCTGCTCCAGCAATAAAGACAAAGCAGGCGGAGGAAGATGATTTGCTTACTTATGGCTGGCAAATTGTTGAGGAACCACCCACCACCTCTCATGACACCTAATATGGTCAGCAGTCGCAGGTTTCCCCTTTACAGTCTCATGGATGATTTTTCTTCAATGCTTTTCCTGTTCACCAGTTCTCTATTTCAGATTTTGGAAAATATGTTAATATTTTATGGCCGGTTTCCCCTGCGTGGGCGGCATGCTTCATTTTTTCTAGATAGGGACAGTAGTCCAGTTTTTGTTTTTCTGGGATGTCAAGTTAACACTTTTAAGTCAGCTATGCATTGTAAGAATGCCACTTTCATGGGCAAGCTCAGCTGAGGCCAACGCCTCTTTGTAACTCTTTTTGTATCATAATAGAATAGTCAAATTCAGAAAAAAAAAAGAGATATACACCTAAAATTAGCCTATGGGCCCCACCTAGTGTAGGTGCTTAATTTTCACTAGGATCATCATCTTGTTGAGTCTCAACACTCCCTCTCAACAAGAAAGGGATTATCCTTCACCCAGATCCTGTCTCTATGGTATTCGAATTTTCTCCTGGTGAACACCTTCGTCAGAATATCTGCATCTTGATCTTTCATAGGAATGTACTGAAGCAACATGATCTTCCGCTGCACACAATATTTGATATGATGATATCGGATATCTATATGCTTAGATCTATCATGAAAAACATGATTAATCAAGAGTTTAATGCAACTCTGATTATCACAATGAATCATTGTAGGATCTAAATGAGAACCAAACAAACCAACCAGGATCTTTCTCATCCAAATAGCCTCACATGCAGCTTGACTTGATGCCATGTATTCCGCTTCCACTGAACTGAGTGCCACAGATCTCTGTTTCCTGCTGTACCAAGAAACAACTGTAGATCCGATACTGAAAACCACTCCTGATGTGCTCTTTATGTCCGTTGGGATGCTCGCCCAATCTGCATCCGTGAAGCCATTCAACTTCACCTCATCTGTTTGTCTGTACCATAAGCCATACTCAGATGTGCCCCTCAGGTATCTCAGGACATGCTTTCTCGCCTTCCAAAAGAGCTTGGTAGGCTTAACCATCACTTGACTAAGTTGGTTCACCGCACAGCATATGTCTGGTCTTGTATTCACTAAATACATTAGCAAACCCACTAACTATCGATAGATAGTAGCATCCACTACCTCTCCAGATGTAGCGTCCTCTTTCCTCCAGTTTCCTGGAAGAGGAGTATCCATGGGTTTGCAGACCTCCATGTGAAACTTACCCAGAATCTCCCTTGCATACTTGCCTTGGGACACAAAAATTTCACCTTCTCGCTACCATATTTCCAATCCAAGGAAATAATTAAGGAGGCCCATATCCTTCATCTCGAACTCTTTTTCAAGGTCCTCCTTACATGAGTGTATTAGCTACTCATCACCAGTCAGTATTAAATCATCAACATAAAGAACAATGATTAAAAGCTTACCCTCCACCACAATTTGGTATAGGTTTGCATCCGCCTCACTCTTGGTGAAGCCAGGTTCGGTGAAATAGCTGTCGATCCGAGTGTACCAAGCATAGGGTGCTTGCTTTAGCCCATACAATGATCCTTTGAGTCTGCACACATGCGACTTGCTGCTGAAGATCTCATATCCTTCAGCCTTCTCAATGTACACTTCTTCCTCAATGATTTCATTAAGGAACACAGTCTTCACATCCATTTGATGAATGTGCCAACCCATCTGCCCTAAGAGAGCAAGGATGGTCCTTATGGAAGAATATCGTGTGACAGGTGCAAAGGTTTCTTCATAATCAATCCCCTCGATCTATGAGAAGCCCTGAGCCACAAATCTGGCCTTGTATTTCTCAACACTCCCATAAACAACTTGCTTTACCTTGTAGATCCATTTTGAACCTAACAATGATTTATCAACCGACCTAGGAACAATTTCCCAAGCACTGTTTCTGACAATGGAGTCATACTGCTCCACCATTGCATCTACCCATGTGGGCTCCTAAAACGCTTCCTGAAAGGAAGATGGCTCAGTCACAATACATTTTCTCATGAGAGCCATGTATCCAATGAATCAGTGAGGAGACTGTCTTTGTCTGCGCTATGAAGTAGGGACTCCTACTGTGCAACATCAAGTTTCAGCCTCTCAGATCTGTGGTATGCCTTCTGTCAGTTTTGATGTTTGGCTTTGCATGAGTGGACTCCTCCACTTCATGAACCTCCTCCTGTGGCTGATCCACATCTAGAGACTCATCTTTGGGAACCAAAAGTTCCTCCTCTGCATGTAATTATAGCTCCCTCTCAAGCGACAACTTCATGGTTTTCTCCTCATTGAATTTTATATCCTGTCGCACCACAGTCATTCGATTGTTTGGAAAATAAACATGATAATTATGGGGTGTTTATGTGTACCCCACAAATATCCCAACTTCAGCAGTCAACTCTAGCTTCTTCCTAGCGTTCTTGGTCACATGCACATAAACAGATGAGCCGAAAATCTTAAAGTGAGAAACATCCAGTTTCTTACCAGTAAAAGCTTCTTCAGGTGTATTCATGCTAAGTACTCTATGAGGACAACTATTTTTCACATAAACCGTAGTGTTGCATGCTTCCTCCCACAAATGCTTTAGTAGGCCCTAATCATGCAACATCGCTCATGCAACACCCATGATCGTTCTGTTCTTCCTCTCTGTGACCCCATTTTTATGTGGGTTATGAGGCGCTATGAGTTCTCTTCGAATTCCTTCTTTGCTACAGAAGTATTTGAATTCGTTAGAGATGTATTCTCCACCATTATCGCTCCCTAGAGCCTTCACTTGCTTCCCTGACTCTTTCTCAACCAATGCCTTAAACTCACAGAACTTTGAGAATGTTTGATCCTTCTTCTGCAGGAAGAATATCCAGCATTTATGAGAAAATTCGTAAAAAAAAATAACATAATACCTGTGTTTTGCTGTTGAAGCAATCGAGAATGGTCCACACACGTCTGTGTGAACTCTCTCGAGGATCACCGAAGCACGATTCTCCTTTTCATGAAAGGTGGAATTTAAATACTTCCCCATGGTGCAACCCTTGCACTGATCTAACTGAGCAAGTGTTCCCATTGGAAGTCTAGTAGATATTTGTTGCATGAATTTCAAGGCTCCATGATGAATATGGCCCAATCACCTGTGCCCTAATTTTCCCTCATCCCGACTCACCACTTTTTCCACCTTTCCCATAATGGCAGTGCATCCATCTACCTCCAGCTTGTAGATATTCTTGACTCGAATCCCTATCCTCTTGGCTTGAACCATTTTTTTATCTTGTAGGAAAGCTTTTCCATCGCTGAAAACAACGTCATAGCCTCTGTCCTCCAACATCGCGACTAAGACCAAGTTTTTCTTTAGACCTGGAACATGCATAACATATTTCAATTGAAATGGTTTACCTGAATCCCTCTCAAAGGTAATGGTACCAATGCCGGTCACACTGTATCGTCCATCGTTGCCCATCTCTATATGCATCTAGAGATCTTTCTCCTCCAATTCATTGAAAAGCTCCTTATCTCCCTTCATTGGAAGGAAGCACCACTATCAAGATACCACACCGATCCCATTGCGCTTGAAACCAAGCATGCAATCAAAGAGAAATCAAGTTCAAATTGCGAGGCAAGGGCCTCACCAATTGCAGCTCTAGCAACCTTCTTGTTCTTCTTTTTCTGTGGGAAGTTAGTGGCGAGATGCCCATGTTTGTGACAGTGAAAACACTTCACCATGGAAAAATCCAGCTTCTTGCCTTTAGAATCGGATTTTGAATGGAATTTCTTCCCCTTCCCTTTCCTTGACTTGGAAGCCAAAGCACAATCCTCTTCATCATCATGCTTTTATGAAGAGCCATCTCTGGTGTTCTGCCTGAACTCCTTCTGCATTAGATCTGACCACAGTCGTTCCCAATCCGGTAGTTTTTCCCATTTGTTGATAGAGTCTTGATAACTGTGCCAACTCTTAGGAAGTCCCAAGAGAGCCAAGCTCACCAAATCATCATCAACAACTGTGATTCCCACACTCCCCGTTTCATCCTGACATTAGACAAAATTTGAGAGATACTTAGGAATATTTTCGCCCTTCTCCATCTTGATATTTTTGAGTTTATCCTTCAGCGCCAATTTCCTATGGTCACTGCTGCTTTGGAAAAGATCCATCAAAGCCTTCCACATAGCATATGGAGTGGCTTTCCCATGAAGGCTTGAGAAAATGTGGTCTCGTACACCTTCCAACAAAATCCTTGTCGTCTTCGCTACTTTCTTTTGCCGTGCATCAAGTAATGCAACATTCATCGAAGTGGGCTTAGGAACATCACTGTTGATGAATTCCTTCAAGCGATTATCTTCAAGCACCGCCTCCATCCCGTCCTTCCAGGAAATGTAGTTTGAACTTCCCTCGAGTGCATACTCTAGCTGCAAGCCATTGAAAGCTATTTCAATGTTTACTCAACTGTCGCACCAAGAAATTCTTGCAGCAAATTCGAATTGTTTCCACCAACAAACTCAGATACTGCTTCAAAATTGCAATCTTCTTTGCTCGGATACCATTTAGAAATTTTAATACAATTATGTATTGCCTGGATTCTCCTGATCTAAAAATTATATGCCACTGTTAAATACAGAATCACTTCTACAAAAATCTTTGTGGAAATTTAAAACACGATCGCCAATTGCAAACACATGAAGAAATATCAATCACACATAACATAGATGTTTTTACTGGGAAAGCATAAAGCTAAAAACCCCACTATCATATATTATGTATATATTATGGATCATGAAACAATCTCATACAAAAATCTAATCCAATAGCTCTCAGTACAATATATAATCGTCTCACACTGTCATACAAAAATTGGCAAATACATGCGCCAATTTACTGCCTCCACTACACAATCCCTGTTAATCACAATCCCTGAATGAATGAGATCCTGCTTTCCTTGACTACGCAATCCTCATTGGCATCTCCAATGTGTGTGTGGTTGCATGAGTGCACCCACTAATGTCACAGCTGATAGTCAAACTGTCCCTTTCACCTATCTCTCAACTGGGTCTCCACCGGATTTGACATGCATGTAGTTAACAGTAGTAAACCTTCATTTGCATGTGATACCACCACTTGTGAATTGATTAAATAATAAATTCACTGATCTCTCACTAGTGTATGTTTAGTTACAACTAGCACAACTGAGTTTAACTCACTTAACTGAGTTAAAATACTTTACAACTCACATAACTACACATCCAACTCTGTTACAACTTCGAATCACTCAGTTACAACTAAGTCCACTTGCATGTCCCACCAGCCAACCACTCAACTCAAAATCCACTTAGCTAATTGATTTTCCACTTCAGTTAACTGTTTCCAAGTGCTCATTGAGAATAGATTAATGTTTATTGTCCAATTATTATTAAGAGATAATAATAACCAACATGCATTCTATATTTAGACATGCGATCTATAAATAGACTTCTCACATGCATCTAAAAATAGAACATCATCTATAAATAGAATTTTCTCACCATTCTAAAAATATAATCCCGCTATAAATATAATTTTCTCACCATTCTAAAAATAGACATACACCTAAAAATAGCCTGTGGGCCCCACCTAGTGTAGGTGCTTAATTTTCACTAGGATCATCATCTTGTTGAATCTCAACAAGGGGAACCCTCCTCTCATAGTTTCTCCACTGAATCGTCTTCATGACCATGTCGTGATCTATGAGTGTTGTATTGCACCATTTATTACTCATCCCTTTCTCTTTTTTTGTTTCTCTAGGTGTCTTCTTATGTGTTGTCATACACATACAAATGTTAGCCAATAAAATATTAGCAATCATATTTACTATAGCCTTGGTTGTATTGCAATAATATTGTTGGTGTATATCCATCTGAAACATCACAACTCAAGTTAGCATGCCTATTAGAAAATAATGATCACATCAAGGTCAATATTTTCATACAACATGAAATCTATAATTAAATGCTATAACAACATAGAGAAATCAATCATATTTATTGACACACTTTGTAACAAAGAATCTAGCTTTTATACCCAAAGGTTTAGTGTTGAACCTCCAACTATAATACCACTTTGTAACACTCCCTCCCACAACCTAGACACCTCTAGGATGAATAGGAGGTGCTAATTTATCCTAAACTGAACTCCATGGTCTCATTATGGAAATGGGGTTATAAGATTCCCACTTCTCCAAAAATTAAAAAATTAACTTTTGAATACACCACCATAATCAATTCATTGAGTTTTTTTTGCATAACCCAATTAGTCGACCAAACACAACTACTAAACCTAACACAAGTAGCCAACTTAACACAATTAAGTGACTTAACACAATTAAGCGACTTAACACAACTAGTCGACGTAACACAAATCATCAACTTAAGATGCCTAGTCAACCTAACAAAAGAATTCAACTTAATAGATCCAGTTGAATTAACATGACTAGATGACTTGTTAAGTTCTGAAGATGTTCCATGCTTAGATGCAAATATACTTTAACCTTCTAGGGCACAATGAAAGAAAGATGCAGATAGGACATACCAATAGATCAATGGAAGACAAGCCAAAAACAAAGATAAATAATGGTGGCATTACGACGATCAGCAGGATGCTTCAACCAAAAAAGTCTTCATAAGGCCAGCCACCCACATGTGTCACACAACCCCAAGATGTTTCATCAAGAATACTCCATCAAGATGCTACACCAAGAAGCCCTAAATGCAGAACCAAGAACGCTGCACCATCACCATCCAAGAGAGAAGAAAATGCCTACACAAGAAATGTGTGTGTTAAATGAAATCCAAGTATCTACAATATATAGGCATCTTTGGGGGTGTGTGACACATCTCTAATGCATGTGGGATAAATCAGGCTGACCTTTCACATGTGTAATAAATTCAAAATACATGTTCTTCTCATCTGATCAAGATGATATTTAGATCAATCTAGCGCCCCTCCGAAAGAGGAATCCAATACAACTATTGGCATCATCATCTGAGCATCACAACATAGATTTTGGACCTAGTTGCCCAAAATTAACACTCCCTCTCAAATAAGGAGAACTCCATTCACCATTGCCATCCAAACATCATGCGTCATCCTGTAGTAACTTGCTTTGCTAGCTTCTTTATTTCAAAACAAAAGGTGAGTCACAAAGACATCATTCTCGGCTGAAAAAATCAACTCAGAGGTCTGAAACCTCTATAGGACTCAAAGGAGTCACATACCAACCCTAAGTTGTTTTAACTGACCCGAAGTCAGTTGGAGGTCCAAAACCTCACTAGGCTTGATCCTAGATCAAGTGGTTGGACATGTGCCATCCTAGACATAGAGAATACGACAATCTCCGATGCATCCGTCAATATTGCTATGGTCTTTATTCACATTTCCCACCTCATTGGCCAAATGAGAGGTACTTACCATGAGTTCGAAACTCAATGGGTAGGATGCATAAGTGTCATAGATCAGAGAGAGAGGTAAACCAACTAAATATCATCATGGTGGGGCTGAATCACACCAACAATGGTTCATAAAACCTAGCCTTGTGGTTTCTTATAGCTCCAAGAAGCTATCCCCAAAGCCCCCCTGGAGCTCCCAAAGCTCATCGTCCAACAAGAACCTCCAAATAGGGTTGTTCCACGATTCCAAGATTCTCACGTAAGGTTTAGGAACATGACCTTCCCCAAGGGCTCTGTGAGAATATCCACGACCTATTCATCAGTTCCTATATGATCAAGCCTTACGGTGGCTCGCTGTACCATATCCCAGATAAGTGGTACCAGACATCAACATTCTTGGATCGATCGTGGAACATGAGATTCTATGACAAACGAATCCCCCTATGGTTATCATAAAGGATAACGGTGGTATATAGAACATGCTCAAACAACTCACTGAAGATATTTCGCAACCAAATGGCTTCACAATAGGTCATACACGCTGCAATGTCTTTGGCCTCAGTGGAGCTCGAAGCTACCAACTTTTACTTCCTGCTCGAAGCAGGCCCAAGTGTGAAGCAACATCTAGACGTACTCTAAGTTCAGTCATCTTGAAGCAGCAAGGGGACTGTTAGAAGGAAGAGATATGAAGACCCTAAGAACAGTGCTTATGATGTGGCAATCACTGTTAGAGGGCACACTCATATAGGCCTATGTTCAATAACATTGGAGGAGCATTGCCATTGATATGTGCAAGTGTATCTGAAGCAGCAGAGGACCTTGTGAGCAGCTGAGGCAGAGGTGTTAGAGTAGAAGTACTCTCTGCAGGTATAGGAGGTAGAGTACTTTCCTAGTACATCAAGGACAAGAGTCCAAAGGGATGTAAGTGAAGTGCATATTTAGCAAGTAAGTCATTTTATTTATTCTTGCTATGTAGGAAGATATGGAAAGTGACATATGGAAGAATCCATATAATCCCGATCTGTGATATCTTTGAGGCATATGAAAAATCATATATAACCATGAAGTTTGATACCTTCCATTCTATTAGGAAATGATGAATATGATAGTGATATGTATGAAAATGACAAAATATGATACCTGTCAATATGCATGACAGATATATGGCAGTATATGGCTATGATTCTTGTATGGCCTTAACAGTGGGAGAACAAGATTTAGGCCCATGATTTCAAACCCTTTTCTAGTTGGTGTCTAGGATGCCCACATTCAAAATAATAATTTTTCAAGTTTGCAACAAGGAAAGCTTAGGGGACTTTTCTTCATTCCTCAAGTGTCACAAAGACATTTGATACACTCTGACTTATCTGATATGCTACTTGTAAAATCCTTGAAAGGATGTTCTTATATATGTCTTCCCTCACAAGAGGAGCTAGGATTAAGAGGGAGACTATAACCATATATGCTCCTGAGCTAATATCATTTCTGGAAGAAAGAAGAGAAGACCCTCATGGCTCAGAGACATATGGCTCCAAAGGGGGACATTCCATAAAAGAAAGAAGCCATATAAATACCAAGGGTATCTAGCTGCCATGAGTACAATATGAGCCAGGATCATTTGAAGAAACTGTTAAGCATCAAGTATGGAAGGATGCTATACAGAATAAGTATGAATCCATTATGAAGGATGATGTCTGGGATATGGTCCCGAGACTGGAGGAAAAAGCTGTTGTCACCTTGATATGGCTCTATAAGATCAAGCATGGATCTGATGGGCGTGATGAAAAGTACAAGGCAAGATGTACTATTTATATTTCACAAAGGATTTGGATTTTATTAATTTAATAATTATATTAAATTCACTAATGACAATCAAATTTTTTATTCCAATTTAATATTTCAAAGTTCTTACAATGTCTAGAATGATTCATTAACACCTACCATTATTTTTTTTTTTTTTTTTGTGACCCACGAAATTGGTAATGCACATGCGATAAGAAGCCGAAGGGAGACAATGAGGAAAACTTAAATGAAACTCCATGACATAAAATATTTCACGAGAGGTTGTATAGATATAGAAACGTGAAAACTAGAAACATCAAAAACTTAGTAGAGGGGAGAAAATGATGCCATTAATTTTAGCTTGGTTGCCTAAGAAAAGGAAGAGGTCTGCTACACTTGTAAAGAAGGGCCATAGTTCCTTGAACCCTCTTAAGAAACCAACATAAGAAAAAACAACTCAGGATGTATCAATTTCAGATCATATGGAACAAGAAACAACAATAGCCTAAGCACTAGAATGGCTAGAAAGTTTACTAGATGCTGCAAATTTCGGAAAACTTGTGATCACTTCAACAAAAGAACTTGCAATCCATTCTAATAGTCCTCTTGACCAGAGGGCTTCACCTAATTCATCGTTTATAACCTTTCCTATTGATTATGGAGCCACTATTATCCTGGATTCGAACAATGATCCTGAAGTTGTTTTGCCCCAAGGGTGTTCTAAAGACTTTGTTGCTACTTTATTAGAGTCTTCCTCTCCGAAGGCAACGACTCCATAGTATTTTAAAAATTTCATTGATGAAGAACGAGATGTTAGCACTAGATTTTTAACTGAGCCTCAGATTGATTTTTCTGATAAGGACCCCATAGAGCCTAGTATTGATATAACGATAAGGGAAGCTGACAGTTTACCAGCAGCCAAACCCAATCAGGAAACTACTATCGAAGTAGCTGAAATAATAGTTGTTGTTTCCTCTCTAGTAGCCTTGGATACCAATTCTGTTCAGATGACCATAGGTACTAAATTTGGGAGAAAGAAAGGAAAAGGAAAACTCTAGAAGGAAATTGATAAGTTAAAGGGAGAAAATAAGAAACTACAAAGGAAAGTACAACTACTAAAGAATTAGTTACGAGGTAGCAAGAAGTTTCACAGAGATTATGAGAAGAGGCCTAAAAGAAAGAAATAAACTCAAGAAATGGAAGTCCAA
The DNA here is from genome assembly GCA_034641835.2 of Pinus albicaulis. Classification (NCBI taxonomy): domain Eukaryota; kingdom Viridiplantae; phylum Streptophyta; class Pinopsida; order Pinales; family Pinaceae; genus Pinus; species Pinus albicaulis. Next base: position 1,299,107,879 of record CM076579.1, read on the forward strand.
TCAGATGTTATACCTGTCGTTAATGAAGCAAACACTTAGACAAACCTTGTTATTGTTGTTGCTGAAGAAGGAACACATATTGACCCCGAGGTATAAGAAATGGAAATTCCTCGTACCCTTGTTGAAGTAGGAATTCAGACTGATCCACAATTTAGTTTTTATAATAGAGGGGTACAAATGGAAGAGATGCCTCCCTATACTCCCTTGATTGTAGAAGTCTCCATTAGAATTTTTCATAAAACTATGGAGGAACAACAACAAACCATAGCAAGCTATCAGGGAGAAGTAGTGCCTCGAAGGGAACATCAAGAGCTACTCCAACGATTTAAAGCATTGAAAACAACAGAATATGATACCTATGCCCAAATAAGAGCATCTGAAAAGGAATTCCAGGATTTAAAGGACCACCTCAAGAAAGTTGTGGAACAAAAAAAAGAAATTCGCTCTATCTATTTAGATGCCTTGGCATGCAGGTCCCCAACTCGGAATTATGATTTATATTTTTTTGAGTGATATCTGTTGCTTAAGGTAAAAGAAATACAATCTAGATAACCATATGAGTTCAAGAATGTACTAGATTTTATTTCTATTTTTCGAAAATAGGATGAGTATACACAATATTTTTTGTGAGTTGTATATGCATAACTTCTTTTTAGAAGAACAGGTAGACATTGTCCCTTTCATTGGAGAAATTCCATTTTAGGCTTTCATATCATTTTCTAGGAACCATGTTAAGTGGACAAATTCTTATCATACCTTCCAAAGACGAGAAAATTCCCTTTATCTTTGGGTTAGAGGGGAACCTAAAAACCCCTCCCACACACAAATTCCTCATAGCATTTTCATACAGAAACCTGGTGTTGCTCTTGCACCTTTACAAACCCAATATGATATCTTGCACTCGGGAATGGAATATTTGGAATACATCAGAGATGAGGCTCTTCTTGGAGCCAAGGAAATATGGCAAGCATCACCAAATGAAGTCAAGAACAAAGAACCTTTTGGTTATCGTAATTTATGGTATAATATGGATAAAATAGAAGACTATGTTCACTTGGTGTTGGAAAGAGGTAACCACTGGTTAGGATGCAGGTATTGGTGCCCCATGATCTGGTGTCCCTAATCATTTTATAAATTTGATTACGAATTATCAGAAGAAGGTAAGTTAATATCTTTTGAAGAGCTCTGAAAACGAAGTGGGTTTAGGAATAGAGGAGAAGAAGCCTATGAAGCTTACTCCTTGACTATCCTACATGGTAACCATCTATTTGCATGAGTTCATACAAAAAGGTCAGTTGGGGGGTGATGTTGGGCCTCATATTTGTCATATTTTCCTTGCCTTACTTCTCCATTTTCATATCCTTTTCTAAATTATTTTGTGAAATTAATTTATGTTAATGAGTATAGTAGGGACTTTTGTAGTATTCTAAATGCATTTATCGTTTTTATTATTTTCTAGATGAATTTGATTAATAAAATGTTATTTCTAACAAACGGGTCCTCAATATTGATAGGAATCTATTGACTCATTTATATTTGATGTTGTTTCCTGGAATAGTCAAAGAATACTGCCCAAGCCTCAAATTGTTATACCCTTTTTGGAACGAATTAGTTGAGGATGACTTCTCGACCTCACTTCTTGGATGCATTAAGATAATTGTAACTTATACGAGAAATCCTGAGAATATTTAGATTCCTAGGATCACTCACTATTAAAAATATATTCGATGCTCTTTATCCTTTGTTGTTACAATATAAAAATGGTGTTGAACATCGAAATGGGTGTTAAAGTTGTAATATTATTTTTTGTTACAAACTCAGACTTGCAATTTTTGTAACTGGTTTCTCTGCAATTTGAATGGAAGAATTTATTATCCAGACTTAGTTGTCTGTGCTAAATTTCCCGCAAGGAAGTTTAATTCCGGATTTGGGCCCGATCCTGGAACAATGTTTTCTTCTCTTGTATCATTAAAACTAGCGTTTGATTTCTCTGGTTCATCTATTTCCATATGTGTAATGGTATTTAATTTCTTGTTGTTGATTTGTTAAATTGATGCTCTGTCTTGAATCGGGTTTGTTGGGATTGTCATAGAATAGAACTGTTATGGTCAATTCATTAAGAAGCAATATTCTTTTCTTTCATTTCCTGTAGGTTATCTTAGATTTCTATTTCAGTTGATAAATTGTTGTTAGATAGCATGATTGCGTAGTGTTATAATTTTACTTTGTAGTTGTTGTTCCCTAAGAAACAACTTGTTGTTTAGTATGTTTTATTTTATTGTTCCCTTCCGAGATCTGTAGAAGTTAATAATTTGAATAGTTTTCGATAATTAGAGATTGCAGTTTGAATTGATTTCTTTATTATTTTAGTCTTGATTTTCCATAGGAACTAGTCATATCTTCATTTATCTTTCCCAAATAGTGTCGATAACCTTGAAATAACAAAACGAAACCTCAGGTTGATAAATTAATGTGTAGCAGATTAATTGATCCTTTCTAGGAACAAATAATTGGCCCAAAAATGGTAAGTTGAAGCAATTGTCCTAGCTCCTTGGTAATGTTTTGTTGTGGTATATTTGATATTCTGGAATTATGATGGTGTCTAAAGAACGTATCTTTAGTTGCAAGCCATCACGAGGACAAGGTAAGGGAAATTCCCTTCAACCTAAACAAAAAAAGGGATAATGACAACCAAAATTTCTACTGTGAATTAAAAAATTATCCCCATATCGAGTTAAGATTTTTATTTCTTTTAACAAACCACATGATCCTATAGGCTACATGTATTAAAGTAACATGTTGATTTATTGAAGGAAGTAAATAACATGATAAGAAATATATAAGGAATACACTATACTATATTAACAGAGGAGTGTGAGATAGTTAATAGACATGAAAATGAAAAAGAGGGAGAATTCCATGACTATACATGGACGAAAATTGTGTACAACGTTTATCCATCACTTGCAATGCAACATGGAAAAAATTGAAAGAATGTTGTAGAGTGGAACTTGGTGTTGCATTGAAAGAAAATAATAAAGCCATCCAATGTGGACATAATTAAGCTACTTGGCCAAGTAAACACTAATATAACAATGGAAAAAAAGAAGAAGTTATCCTAAAATTACTTGTGCAAAGTAATGTAACTATGTAACATTTGAATTAAGATAAATGTTTAGTAGTGATATTTAGTACAATATCTCATAAATACTTGGGTATGTGTTATATTCTTTCCATGACTAGTCATGCGCGGGGGGTGACAACACCCCCTGTACATTGCGCCGGGCATAGTAGGGGGGGCAGTAGTGCCCCAGGAATTTTTTTTTGGTCCTTATTTTTCGGTGGGCAGACCCGCCCATGGTTTTGTGCATGGGTTTGCACATGGTTTTGTGGCATGATGGTTTTCGGCCCCTAGTATTTTGTAGATCCGGTCATGGGAACTACGGTTATGTTCTAATCCAGGGTTAATGGATTGGGGTTTATGTATGTTTTGGCATGTATATATATGTGTTGTAACAATAAAAGGAATATAATGAAAAATCAAGCTGGTCGTCCCGATTTGGGATCTAGGGGAAAATCTTTGTGTATATCTGTTTTATGTTTTATGCTCTTGCTATTGTTTATTTTCTGTTTTTAAGATTCGTTTGCAGATAATTTCTATACAGGGTCAAAAACTACAAGAATGGTAGATGAGTTGAACATATTATTATTGTCAATAAAATGGTGCAAATAGAACTGATACCTCTGTGAACTGAAAACTTGTAGTAGAATCACATGGAGGGGTCTTTTCCAATTGGCATAACCATTGGGTAAGTAAAAGAATTCACAATGATGAGTTTACAATGATGTATCTCACTCTTATTGAGTCTGTGTCACTGACCCTTGTTGGGTTGTGACACATGCTGATGAACTTCGTTGGGTATATAAATAGCCATTGATATTGTTTGTAATGAAAATTGAAACAATATATATGTATGTGTGTGTGTGTGTGTGTGTTATTAAATAAGGATTTATGGAAATTAATCACCATAAGGATGGTGAATGTAGGTCAAACCATATGAAGTAATCCTAGTAGAACCTATGCGCATTCTCATTCAAAGAAAATTATGCTACAAAAGCGAGCAGTCATTGGGTTAAGTGCAGTGGAAGCACTTTACCTGGGAGAGGCTACTCGTGAAGATGCGAATAACTATTTTATGCATGATGTGTATTCCAAACCCTATTAAACAGCAGGAAAACACTGAGGATGATGTTTCGCTCAAGGGGGAAAGATGTAACACCCCTCAGTGAAAAGTAAATATCTAATTCGATTTTACTACAGTAACTTGGTAAAATGTGGGTTGTGAAAAAGCCTAATGAAACTTTAAATTTTTAAAAGTTTTCTTTAATTAAATTTATTAAAAAATTAAATCATGATAAGTCTTGGAATTCACGGTAAAAGACCCAAAAACTAGATTTTTAGTTTCCAGACAGTTAGAGACAAATACTTCTCTCTCTCTCCCGAGAGATAAAGACCTCAATGGGAAAATCTAATGAAGGCAGAAGGAAGAAAAAGCCAGAGGCATCCTGTAGGAAGGAAGAGAGAAGAAGTAAAGTAAAAAAAACCTTGAACAAGTCATTGTCAAGGTGGAAAAGACGCTGTCAGTCAAGAAATTTCTTGAGATGGACTAAGGGCCAGTAGAAATCCTAAGAAATAATTGTAAGTATGAAAGGTTCTTGGATGGATTGGGTAGTCTTGATTTCATAGAATTTACCTTTGAGGTAATTGTATGTCTGCTATTATGGAACTGAAAGGGATTGAGGAGAGAGCTAGACTTAATCGTCGTTCTCGTTGGTTGGGTGGAAAGGTATTTACCCTGGTTGAATTCCCTGACAAACTTATTGACATATAAGTACCTAAAATTTGATTGTTTATCAATTTTGAAAGTGTTATTGTAGTTTGTGCTACAATTTGAAATTAGTCTCAATGAAAAGAGACTTGTATTGTAATATTGTAGAACTATATACTATTTCTATTTTGAATTTTGATGAACTAGGTTGTTTTGGAATAGATGGAGTCAAAGCCATCACTTGAAGGTAGTCCTTGTTTTTCATAATATGTGTTCTTACACATATGTATTATGGGTTTTAAAAGAGAACCCACTTGCCCTTATAATTACTCATTTAGTATAAGAAATTAAAGGTGCATATGAAATAAAGAGAAGAAAATAAAAGATTGATTGTACACCTGTGTGTAATTTACGGTCTTAGATACGAATAAATTTACATATAAACATAATTGTGTGAAGAGGGTAGTCGGTAATCTATTGTTTTTGGGCTAGTTTAGTCCTTAGGCCCAGATGATGACGTATCAACAGCCTAAGACTGGTCTGATCTAGATTATTCTATTTGAACTGACTATGGTAACTGTTCTGAAAAATTTAAAGAAGCCAATTTGCACAGAAAATGGTAAATATGACATCCTATACTTTCCTTTTATGAGACGAGTCATGTAGTCAAGAATTGTAACTTGTAAGGCTAAGAGTAGGGGGTTATAAGAGAAACCTGGTAGTAAAAGGAATCTCAATAATGAATCAATCCCATAATCTTCAACGTTCATTCCACACAAAAAAAACTAACCTGCAATTAGATGTAACCATCATGGAAGATTTATAACTACCAAGTGTTAAGCGAACAAATCCCTCTTGCAGGCAAGATCGATCTCCATAGAATCCTAAAGGAAAACTAGAAACAAATAGACAATTGAATAAATCTTTCCTTAAGCTATCTTCATTTAAATCATCAAATAAAGAGAAGGAGAGTGGTGCCCTTACCTATTTGTGAAATGCTTGATGGAGATCCTTGATCCGTCTTGATGCAGATCCTCAATGCTTTGATAATACCTACAATAATAAACATAAAAGAGATCAAAGGCATATGCAATATAATTATTGAAAATAAACTTAATCTAATGATAAAGGAGATTATAAATTGGAATCATCTTAACGAATACATGAAGGAACATAAATCATCATCATTTCAATAATAAAATGCAATGAGAAAAAGGATTCGTTTGTATTAACTCATAGATAAAATAAGAGCCTTACAACCATGCCTTGATGTCATGAGGTTCCTCCTAAATACCTCAAATCCTTTCCTTGGATGATAAGATTCCCAATCTAAATTCACAAGCATAAGATTACCTTTTGTGAACTCCTCTAAGCCTCTAGCCTCTACTCAATTTATAGGACAAATAGAGGAGGTTTGAAATTCACAAAAGAGGGATGAGATCCATTAATAGTGGGATTAGGTTCCTTGATCAAAGGGAATTAGCTCCATGTTATGAGGGGTTTGGCTCGAATAGATATGACCAATAAGCTTCTCGGTGGTATATATTCGCCCAACAAGGCTTCTAGAATTTACTTTTTTTTTTTTTTACTTTTCATTGAGTCATGTACGTGGTCTGCAATGGAAGACATAGCATAGTTCTACGCAGGTTTCAATGGAAGAAACCGTGCATGTGCAGAAAATAACTAGGAAAAGAACGCAGGTCATGCTAAATAGGTTAAAAGGCCATGTTACCCAAAATTCATGATTTCCTCAAGGATTTTAGATGTTTTACTTGCAAGGGAGTGCATCGAAACATGTGTATGGATGGTGAGAGATCCATTTTAACCATCAAGTGTCATGGTGAAAAAATAACGTGTAATAGATTTCCCCCTAAAGTGCGAAGTCTGGAAAGTATTTAAAATATTGAAGTGATTTATCATGCCAAATATTGGATCAGAGACAATGGTCGGAAACCTACAACGAACATTCAAGGATTACAATGAAAATATATATAATCATCACTGAGGTAGGAATTCCCATACTTAGAGCAAAGCTAACTCAATGAACAAGTACAATAATAGCCTAGAATCATATCAATAGTAGACACAGTATTGATGCAGCCATCTGTCATGAATATGTCTACTTAATCATGAATGAAAACTCCTAACAACTTGGATGGATGAAACTAGATCTAGGGTATTGAATTCCATCTTTCAATCCATAGTACGAATTTGATAATGTGAACAAATGTGTTGCAGTCGAACATGGAAAATACCACTTGATTATCGATCAATGATGTGAACCATTAACATGTGCGAGAGAAACCACCAATAATGAATATGGATCTCAAGGTATTCTCAGTACATTCTATGAAGTGCGATTAGGTGATCTGTATTCAAACACTCATATAATTTCTCGATCAAAGGTCAATGATGAGATCATGTTGCCAAAAGAAAGAAACCTGCTATTAAGGCATGCAAGCCTCAAGGTACTGAGAAGGGTTTCTAGATCAACTTCCTAGATAGCGAGCTGAATTCAATAGGAAGTGATCTATCGCAAGAGGGCCTATGACACGAAACTTCATGTCAAGTTTTGAAGAATATTTTTGCAAGGAATGACTCAGGGATGGCCGACGTGATTGAGACATAATATTTGCATAGGAACATGAACTGAGGTTGAACTTGTCCTAAACGAATGGTGACACGACAATTGACTTGGCATCAATTGACTCAACGATAATACCCAAAACTAGTTGAAGGCTTTCAATGAGGTTCGATTAATTTTAAGAAAAATGGATTACCCAACCTCGACACAAATGTGATGGAGTGTCATGTTCAAGAGTGACATGCTGCCTTTAAATGAATGCAAAAATGAATACCTTTTCCCAATTCCCCCCCACCATTACTGGAAAGTACCTCTTGATTTTTTTCAATCTTTAGGAGGATAAAATTTTCTTTTTCTGTAAGCTCATCCTTCGGATGAGTCCTCCGAAGTATTTTTTACGAACCCTAGGAATAAGTGGTTCGGTCATGTCATGATTGACAAGCCCTGCACTGTTTAGTTTTACGAGTCTGTTAAGTCCCTATATTAATAGTGTAGTCCCTTATTATGTTAGTGTAGCCCCCTTATTGTTATTGTTTTACCCCTGTAACCCCCATATTGTTATTATTGTGCCCTTACATTATTATTGTTAGGTCGGCTAGGATTACATTGTGGCCCCATGGACTCCTATATATAGAAAGGAGGTTTTGTCATTTGTATCATCCAATAATTGTTCATTCATGTAATGTATTGGAGGTTTCCCCTTAGAAGTGGCTTATTTCTAAGGCATTGATACCTCTTTTCTTCTATTTTTGGAGTTGGTTTCACAACATTTGGTATCAGAGCTTTGGATTCTAGGGTTTCGCTGCTCCAAACAGGTGATCGTGGCATTTTCACTATAAATTTTTTTCTGCGAAGGTTTAGAATCTGAAATTTTTAGAGTGCGAATCCAAAATCCTAAGGAACATCATCGCTAAATTTCAAAGCTTGGTTCGCAATATTTTCGGAGATATGATCTGTGGAAGTTAGGGTGTTTTGCAGGCTCCTCAATTTAATCCAAACAGGTCATTGTGGAATTTTCGCTATAAATATTTTTCTACGAAGTTTTAGAAACTGAAATTTGTAGAGGTTGAAGCTGAAATCCTGAGGAACATTGTCGCAAAATTTCAGATCTTGGTTCACAATATTTTCAGAGATATGATCTGTGGACGTTAGGTCTTTTTCAGGTTCCCAAATTTCATCTCAAAGAGGTGATCGTGGGAAAATATTCATAAATATCTCTTTGAGCATCGGATTGGAATTATGTAGAAAGTGACTGGAAGTACACAGACTATAGTTTCCTTTCTATAAATTCCAGAGCCAGAGGAGCAAACAGTGACACGTGGAAAGTCATACAAGTTCGCTCTACTGAACCAGTCTATAATTAGGTCATTGTGGGAGATTGGACATAAATTTGTCTTGAAGAATCCAAATCAAGTTAGACCTGTGGCATTTGAAATATGCTTTAGAGGACTACTGCAGGGCCGAATTTCAATTATTGAGGATCCAAAATCACATAGATAATTCAGTTTCAATATCGAGCTTCTCAAAAGCAAGAAAAAGGTGTGTATTTGGTTTTTAGAGTTGCATAATGTTTGTTTGAAAAAGAAGTTTGAAGTGATTCCAAGGGCATTTTTATCAGTATTGGGTTCCATAATGCCTCCAAAAAATAATTCCATACCCATTAAGCCCTTAAAAAGCTATACTATGACGCATGAAGAGGAAGAATTGCAGTATGAGATATCAAAATTACGGTACCAAGTGCAACAAATTTCGATCTTACGAAGAGGAACCGAAGATGAAATAGATGGTTTAAAAATAGAAAGGAGGCTAAGTTGGGTTTTTTGAAGGATCAAATAATAGCTAATATGGATGATAAATTAGTGGAAGATCACATCGAGCATCAAAAACAAGTTCTCCAACTCTCAAAGGATAACCTAACTTTGGTGCATAATCTAATGAAACAACAGGAAGACCAACATCACATTGAAATAATTTCTGAAGCAATCACAGAAACAAGAACTCGACAAGTACTATCAATTTCAGAGTATCTTAGCAAGTGGAAGAACTTTCCTGTGGAATATTCCACATGGGAGGATGAGAATTTTATACAGAAGCATCAAGAAATAATCAAGCGTTGCGGACAACACTTGTTTAAAGGAGAGGGGCATGTTAAGTCCCTATATTAATAGTGTAGTCCCTTATTATGTTAGTGTAGCCCCCCTTATTGTTATTTTTGTACCCATGTAACCCCCATATTGTTATTATTGTGCCCTTACATTATTATTGTTAGGTCAGCTAGGATTACATTGTTGCCCCACTAGGATTACATTGTGGCCCCATGGACTCCTATATATAGAAAGGAGGTTTTGTCATTTGTATCATCCAAGAATTGTTCATTCATGTAATGTATTGGAGGTTTCCCCCCGAAGTGGCTTATTTATAAGGCGTTGATACCTCTTTTATTCTATTTTTGGAGCTAGTTTCACAACAGAGTCCAGTGTAGGGTTAACTTGATGCCATTTTCATATTCAAAGAGTTTGAAAAGACACCTAAAGAAAACTCAATTTGTTCTTGCAACGTAGATTTTAATGAGCTTGGAGAAAGTAAAGCTCGATGTTTTTCATTTTTTAGGGATTCAAGAGAAAACCATAAGTAAACTCCATAGTGTTATTTTTCGTAAATTTAGTCCCTCAAGCCTAAAAAATGATAAAATTTGCAGGAGAGAACTCTATTGAGCATGCTTAGTCAAAGTATACATTTTTCATAAATATTCTAATTTAGTCTGTAAAAGGGGTAAACTAATACTGAATAAACAACTATTCATTTATTTTTACGATTTCAAATAGTCAAGTACTCGACAAAATTTTCATGTTTCGAGAGTCTAAAAAGGGCTTAAAAGAGAACTCCGAGGTTTTTCTTTTTTTGTATTTTTTGAGAGCCTGAAAAAATGATAAAAGTTTACTGACAGTCAAAATGGTCCATTTTTATGTTGTAACCTGTATTCTGCATATTACACTCGATAAATTATCATAACCGCTCAAAATTATGGTAAAAATATAATAAATTCACTTTTAAAAGGTTAAAAGCATAAAAAAAATATTTTGTTGACCAAAACTTATAAAAGTTGAAAAAGTAATTCATTTTTTACCATTTTATTTCTAACCAATTTGAGAGTAGAAAAGAGGATTTTTACCACGAAACTTCAGAGGTTGATTCTGGGAAAACCATTGGACCAATCCGTGAACTGTTTTCTCTAGGTAATAAATCTATTCAATATCTTGCTTTTCATCCATTTAAATTTCATTTTTAACTATTAGTTTGAATTTTGGGGGGTGTTAAAGTTTTGAAAATAAGCCCATGGATGTGTGCGGTTTTCCTTCATTGGGGCCATGCACATCGGTGATTTTTTACATACTGAAATACACAATTTGCGCGATTTATCTATTGAGAAACAATGAAAATGCACACTGTTTGTAAAGAAAAATCACACAAGGCGTCGAGGGATTTCAAAAATAAATAACAACACACCCCAAAAAATCACAAATCTCTCTCAATCAATGTTCTAGCACTCCTAAATTGTCATTTTCAAGAGTTTTGAGAAACCATGTTAGAGTGGAGAGATAAAGAACATGAAACTCATGATGCATAAGCTATAGATGAAATGACAACTCTGCAAGCTCTGAAAAACTATTGTCTCTACAAATTTTGTGTCATTCGAGGAATGAAAGATCAGTTAGAGCTCATGACATGGTTGGTGAGGGCTTGGGATGTCCAGGAACAATGTTTCATCATAGGGGATCACCACCTTACCATTGATGTCGATGACATGTACTTTTTGACTTGGTTGTCTCGTAGAGGACTTGATATTTCTCTATTTGGCCAGAGATCGGGTGGGGAAAGTACTACTTCATACTTGAGGTGATATTGTGTTGTTGAATTCGAACAAAAGGATGGTAGGATAGATATAAAAACCATCCAGCGACTTGATTTGAGGACCATCACTTTCACAATCACCAAATTATGTGGAAGTGCAACAGCTTATGTGGCCACAAAGGCCCAGATGCAGATTGTATTGGAGTTTTCATTGTCCATCATTTACAATTAGTGTGAAGGAGTGGTTGTCAATAATATGAAAGGAAAAATAACTAGAGAAAAGAATGGTAAATTGAATAACTTCGGTTATGGTGTCATTCTTATCTCATTTTACCTAGAGAGGATTCCACTCCTCATCCCACAACAGATCCTCGTTGATGAGATAGGAACCAAAGATCCACGTATGTTGTGGTGGGTTTCGTTGATGGATCGTCATGGTGGCGATGGTGACCCAATAGTGAGCTATACTCCTAATTTTTTTTTGTGGTTGAGAAGCCAAATTTTCATGATTGAGGACTTCCCATATGTAGGGATGGACTAAAGGGGTGACCCAGATATACCACTCTCAGCTGGAATGAAATGGGGTGATCTAGGTAAAAATTTATATTTTTGATGTTTTAATGTTTAAATTTTTTAAATTTTGTTTTTAATATCCAAAGCTAATTATCTGAAATTCTAATGCACATTTGGGCCTAGCTCGACTAGCAGAGCTACGATGCTTTTACAGGCGAGGAGAATATCCTGTGGTAGTTGTAGTACCCCATTCATATGTAGCAGAAACTTTAACTAAGTTGGAGCACAACTTGGAGGCGCTTACTATAGATATCAGATATTGGGAGTGATGATTTTCCTCTCTAGTATGAGAGGCACATGGTTGGGGTTCCAAGACCGATTAGGTGATTGCTACGCCAAGTGGCTCGTGCTATAGTTTGCTACCATGATCATCATCATGGATATTTGATATTCTTTTAAGGCTACATTTTGATTTTTGTATCAACATATTTTTATAATAAAGGCAAAGGAGCCTCATGTCTTTGGATGAAATTTTTGTAAAGACACTTTTTACAAACTATTTTACCTAATGAGAACTACTACTTTTATTCTCAGTGTATCATGTTCAATATCGATGAATATTGTTTTTATTTACAAATGTTTCAAATGTCTATTTAACACATGATTGGCCAATGCATCCGCTAATGTGTTTAAATTTCTTGAAATGTGTTGATATTCAATATAATAAAACTGCCTTTCCAAGATACAGACCCGTAAAAACATTCTTAACATTGATGAACTTCAAACTGTATATACATCGTTTACATGTAATACAATGAATTTTGAATCTAACCTAATGATCAAACGTCGAATTCCAAATGTGATGGCATCAGATAATAGTTCAATGAATGCACTATATTCTGTTATGTTGTTCTTTGTTCGATCAAGGAATATCCCATGAATGGAAACTAACTCATCAGTGCGTGAGTAGATGACCCAAGCTGCGGAAGATAAATTCCGAGTACTATGACTAGCACCATCAGCAAAGCCATTGTAAGTATGAGGGAACGCTGACATCTGAAAATTAAGAGTAATTCAAGATAAGAAGGAAAAGTAGTAGGAAATCGTAAAAAATGAAAATCTACAACAGACACTCATAAAAGTAAAAGTAATGTACGAGAAATATCCACAAGATAAATTATGCATAATATCTCTTTAGGTAGAGACCATTTCTGGGCTCTCCCAATGAAACACTGTCATAGTCAACTAATTCATAGGTCCATTTTTCTAGTACACGTTTGACAATGTAAGGACCATGCCACATAGGTTCGAATTTACCAGTGCCTAGCTTATCATGTGTTTGATCATAGACCAAGACTAGGTCACCTTCCAAATAAATGTGAGGATTGACGTTTCGATCACATTAAGCCTTAACACATTTCTTATGAGTCTCACTAGATAGTGTTACATTATGGTGAGTTTCATCTAGTTGTGCTAAGTATAAAAAATGTTCTTTCTCTGCAGAGGTAGTTGGTAACAACTCAATGGCTAGTTTTAATGATGGAATTTCACACTCTATCGAAAAAATTGCCTCCAAACCATAAACAATTTGGAAGGGAGTAAATTGAGTTGATGTTTTGGCAGAGGTAAGGTATGCCCACAAGGCTGAAAAGAGCATAGTATCCCAATTTCGTTTATGAATGTCAACAATATGTTTGATCATATTGGTCAAAAATTTGTTTACAACTTCAACTTGGTCATTCGCTTGCGGATAATAAGGAGTAGAGATGTCATGGCACAAGCTGAGCTGAGCAGAAAGATAGGTCATAATAAAATTTCGAAAGTGGCTACCATGGTCCGTAATAATGGCTTGTGGTATGCCAAACCTAGCAATCACATGACTAAATATGAAAATAGTTGCGGTTTCACCGTCATCCTTATATGTAGGCATCACCTTAGCCCATTTTGTAAAATAATCTACTACGAGAATAATAATATACCCATGCCCTCCGACCGAGTGAGTGTTACATGTAACAAAATCAATGCCCAATTTAGCAAATGGATTGACAACTATGATTGGGTGAAGAGGATCTATATGAGCACACATTTTGTGATCATAAATTTGGCAATTAGGGCACTTTCTAACCTTAGTTATGTAATCTTTAAATAGTGATGGCTATAAATAGCTAGCGCAAAATATCTTCTGGGCAGTGAAAAACCCTGACATATGACCACCACTTGCTCCATAATTGCAGTTATTTAATTCCTTCTTAGTTTCCTCATGCGTTAAACAACGTCAAAAGATATAATCATCACCACAACGATAGAGAGTATCACCAACAATAGTATATTGTTGGGATTGGTACTGGATTCTACGACAATCATTTCGTGACAACTCGGACCGAAAAGTCTAATTTTGATGATATATAATGATATATCCATTCCAAGGATGTAGAGTATTGATAAGAAACATGGATTCATCAAGAAGATGATGTTTAAATTTTGAGCAAGAAATAGTGAAATTGGCATCCATAAACAAAATCTAGAAAATGGCACCCATAAATGGCTACCATGTGAGGCTTTTGATTTATTTATACCTTAATTAAATTGAAAGTAAATTTTAATTTCTTATCATAACAACTTGTATCAGTTAACTAAGTCAGAAAGACTTAGTTAGCTCAAGAATTATGAGTTGAGGGTCAAAGGTGAGGCATCTAGAGTGATTCTATTATTTACAGGGCCCAGTTGCAGTTGTAGCACTGGCGTGGTGTGAGTGTAATAAGTTAACTCAAATTAATTGATTTAGAATCAGTTTAACTAGTTATAACTGAGTGATGAGCTAGTGAGAGTTCAAGTGAATTAAATTAGATTTAATTCACAAGTAGTGATCTATCAAGTAATTGATGATTCACTATTAATATTTGCATGCATGTCAATTCTGATGACAAACCAGTTGAGACAGAGGTTAAAGGGAAGTAAAATATCAGTTGCATTATAAGAAAACTTCTCGGGCACAATTATAAAGTCAGAGGAAGGCTCCATAGGGATTGTGCAGTCAAGGAAGGTTGATTATCCTATTTAATAGGGATTAATTGCCTAGGGATTATGTGAGAAAGGCTGGGCTAAGCAAGGGCTGAGAATTGGCTAAGTGTTTTTCAATTTTGCCTAAGAATTGCTAGTTAGTTTTGAGCAGGATCAGGGTAAGACAATCAGTAGAGTGCATGATTTTATCGGTGTGAGAAAGCATTGTATTGTTTCATGATTATTTGACTCTGTACAATATATAACAGAGGTTTGTGAGCAGGTTCTTTCTCCAAGAACATCTTGTGTTGAGTGATTGATAATTTCCTTTCTCTTACTTGCATGTGATTGAGCGATCGTATTTATATTCCACAAATATAGTAGAAGGATTCAATATCTTGTTTTAGTACATTACATGATCGGATTGAATCCATTGGTATAGAGTTTCTATATAATTTCTACATGGTATCAGAGCTATGTTAGATATTTTCTACATGGTATCAGAGCACCAAGAATCACAATTGAAGAGAAGAAATTAAGTTTGTCTTGAGCATTTTCAAATTTGCAGATTTATTCTTTAGGGTCCAACAACAGATCAAGATGTATTTCAATGGCTTGAGACTCGAATATGCACTCGAGGGAAATTCGAATTATATTTCATGGAAGGACAAGATGGAGGTAGTGTTGGAGGACAATGGGTTGAAGGAATTCATAGGTACTGATATTCCCAAGCCCGTAGCAACAGATTCCCAACTTCTTGATGCATGGTATAAGAAGGTAGAAAAGGCGAGAAGGATCTTGTTAGAGGGAGTTCGAGATCACATAGGTTCGAGTCTCCATGGGAAGGTGAATCCATATGCTATGTGGAAGGCCATGGCAGATTTGTTTTAGAACAACAGTGACCAAAGGAAGTTGGCGCTGAAGGACAAGCTCAAAAATATCAAGAAGGAGGAGGGCGAGATGGTACCAACATACTTAGCAAAGTTCACTCAATGTCGATATGATCTTGGAAGTGTTGGTGTGACCGTAGCTGGTGATGAATTGGTGAGCCTAACACTTCTAGGCCTTCCCAAGAGCTGTCATATTTACCAGGACTCTCTGAATGGGAGGGAGAAGTTACTAGATTGGGAGCGACTATGGTCAGATTTGGTAATAGAAGAGATAAGGCGAAGCACTAGAGACAGGACCTCTAGCGCCAAAAAAGAAGAATATTGGGCATTACCGAGAAAACAAAAGAATGCCAAGGGAAATAAATCCCAAGGCAAAGAGGGAAAGAGAGTCTTGTCCAAGATAATAGGTTTTCATTATCATGAGCATGGGCACTATGCTTCAAATTGTCCATAGAAGAAGTCAAGAAAGAAGGAGTCTGCAATTGCATGGGGTGAAGCATTGGCTTCACAGTTCAAGATTGATTTTACTCTCATCACATGCATGGCCAACACTGTAATGGGATGCATGTGGTATCTAGACAACGGTGCCTCATTCTATATTATGGGGAATAAAGATCTCTTCAGTGACTTGGAGGAGAAGGAACTCCAGCAGAACATAGAGTCTGGAGATGACAAGAGGTATAGCGTGACCGACATAGGTACAGTTACCTTTTAGAGGGAGTTTGGCTACCCTCTCACACTGGAATATTTTTTGAATTTTCCAGGCCTAAGGAAAAATCTTGTCTTCGTAGCGGTATTTGAAGACCGTGGTTATGAGGTGATGTTTAGAAAAGGAAAGGTGTTCCTTAAACACATAGCCACAGGACAGGTGAAGCAGATCAGTTCAAGAGTCAAGAACCTGTATGCTCTCGAGGTTGAGGATGCATGCAAGGATTTTAGGAGAAAAACAGTGGTTAATGATTTGTTGGTTGAGTGGGAGAAATTGTCTCTCAACGTGCAGCCTCAGAAGAAGTATCAGAAGGTTGTGGAGCAACCAAAATTAGAGAAGTGGAGAGGAGATCGAGTGGAAGAGTCCACTCTAGCAGAGACCTCTAGAAGGGGGAAATTTTGAGTTAGATGGGCAGAGGGAGTACATGCAGCTATACCTCCAGGTGTGAGGTGGGGCAATGTGCAGATATGATCCCAAGAAGAAATTTGGGCAGGTTCCATTGAGATGGTGTGTCTCATGGATCGAACCTAGCTACAAGGAGCCCACAGTAAAATAGTATTAGGAAGGATCGGTTAGACTGATGCAGTAATATGTCAGGAGAACATAAATTAGACTGACATATGTCAGATACTAGATTGTAGATCAGAGTTGGAAAAAGTGCAGTGTGCATGGATGCATATGTCAGCAACAACTCAGAGAGTCCAATAGACATGTACAGTAGCTAGCAGCAGTTAGAAGACTTTGATGACAGATGCATTATACTGATTCAATAGTTTAGAGGTTATTCAGTTTTAGGAGATTTGCATGTGCGAACAGTACTCCCTTTCTTGTTGAGAGGGAGTACTGTTGAAATTTGCAACCGTGAAATAGTGAAATTGGCATCCAGAAAAAAAATCTAGAAAATGGAACCCATAAATGGCTACCATGTGAGGCTTTTGATATAATTATCGCTTAATTAATTTGAAAGTAAATTTTAATTTCATCTCATAACAAATTGTATCAGTTAACTAAGTCATAAAGACTTAGTTAGCTCAATAATTCCGAGTTGAGGGTCAAAGGTGAGGCATGTAGAGTGATTCTATTATTTACAGGGTCTAGTTGCAGTTGTAGCACTAGTGTGGTGCGAGTGTAATTAGTTAACTCAATTTAATTGAGTTAAAATCAGTTTAACTAGTTCTAATCGAGTGATGAGCGAGTGAGAGGTCAAGTGAATTAAATTAGATTTAATTGACAAGTAGTGATATATCAAGTAATTGATGATTCATTATTAATAGTTTCATGCATGTCAATTCTAATGAAGACCCAGTTGAGACAGAGGTTAAAGGGAAGTAAACTATTAGTTGTAATATTAGCAAATTGCCTGGGTGCAATTATAAAGTCAGAGGAAGGATCCATAGGGATTGCACAGCCAAGGAAGGTTGATTATCCTATTTAATATGGATTAATTGCCTAGGGATTGCGTGAGTAAGGCTGGGCTAAGCAGGGGCTTAGAATTGGCTAAGTGTTTGTCAATTTTTCCTAAGAATTGTTAGTCAATTTTGAGCAGGATCATGGTGATACGATCGATAGAGTGCATAATTATATCGGTGTGAGAAAGAATTGTATTATTTCATGATTATTTGACTATGTACAACATATGATAGAGGGGTTTTGAGAAGGTGATTTCCCTAAGAACATCTTGTGTTGTGTGATTGATAACTTTCTTTCTCTTGCATGTGATTGAGCGATCATGTTTTATATTCCGCAAATATAGTAGAAGGATTAAATATCTTGTTTTAGTACATTACATGATCGGATTGAATCCATTGTTATAGATTTTATATATAATTTCTACATGGTATCAGAGTTGTGTTAGAGATTTTATACAGATGATCCTCCGCCACGGTTTGAGATTCAGTATAGGGAAATTCACATAATAATTCAGCAAATAGCAATGACTTCTTAGACTTAGATCTTTCGAATTCTAAATAAAACTCTTGTAGTATGGCAATTCATTTAGAGTATTTCCCCCCTAGTAGCTATTTAGTAAGAATGTACATCATAAGATTGCAATCAGAGATCACGGTTGTTTTGTGTAAAATTTTGTACTGACGAAAACGTTGGGCAACTTGAACTGCTGCCAATGCCAATTTCTCCACATGTGCATATTTGATTTCTCTTTTCATGAGATTCCTAATCAAATAGTAGATCACATTTTCAGTGTTAGTGTCATATTTATCAACTAACACCATACCAATGGTGACATCAGATGCAGCTAAATACAAAAATTAATCTCGATGATAATCAGGCGAATGCAATAACGATGCATGGGTCAATGCGTTTTTTAGTGCATCCAAAGATTTTTCAGCAATCTCATCCCAAATGAATGGAATCGCTTTTTTCAGAAGTTGAGTAAAACCTTTAGTTAACTCGACGTAGTTAGGAATGAATCTACGTAAAACGTTTTGTTTCCTTTTCTAACTTTGGAGTTGGTGAAGATTGGAAGGAGGAGGCATATTGAAAATGGCCTCGACCTTAAGTAGATCGACATGAATGCTGTTAGGAATATGTAATTAGAAATATTGGCAAAGTCCAATCACAGAAACAACATTATTTCAACCACTTTGGGATTCTAGGATCTAGCCCTCCTGAATCCGGAGAGGGATCTCTCCAATAAGTGCAAAGATGGATTTGTATTTGAAGTTTTGTGTAATGATATTAGGCTAGTTATGAAGGCTGAGGGTTTTGTTTTGTTTTGGATGGTTGAGCATGATTATTATTTGAGGGGAAAGTTCTAAGTGAAAAAATTTTTCAAAGGTGAGAAGTTGCAAGAAAATAGAACAACTTTGGCTAAAAAGATAGATATAACGCTGGTTTTTAGTCCATTGGGCTATGGAGTCATAATAGGGCTTTTAATTGAGCAACAACATCAAGAGTGATCCAAGGGGAAAGTCATCTATATCACAAGATTATTGAGATTAAAATTATGGAATGGAAACAATAAAGTGTTGGAGGGGTGGAAACTGATAATAATTTCACCAAGGATTTATAGTCAGTCCAAACAAGAAAAGCCTCTTAAGTAACTGTTTAAAACCAACCAAGAATAGGGCTAACCATAGACTTCTTGGGCAAGTTTTTATTAAAGCAGCTTAATTGACAAACAATCCAGTAATCCGCATAATTACCTTCAGAAAGTATGAAAACACATAAGAGAAACAAAGTGTAAATTAAGATCAGATAAGGTACTTTTAAACCCAGTCTGCTTTCAGTCAACACCAAGGGAAACCTTCAGAATCTGCCTTTGGAGAATAGAAGCTAGAAACAGGGCAAACCATCACTTTCTAGTCTAACTTTAATAAGAAAATAATGAAAATAACTTTCAAGAACAATGTTTAAAGCAAACCAGTAGGACGAGGGAACGCCAACATTCCTAATTGCTTAAACTGTATTGAATCATTCTTAAATAAAAAAATTGGAGGAAAACATTGAGATAAAACTTATCAGTCAGAGAAGGGTACTGGTAAACAGTAAATCCTAACTCTATAAATGTTGTTCTTTATCAGAGAATAGTGGACAATATGACATACATAGAAGGAAAAAAAAATAACAAAGAAAGGGGCACTTCACCAGTGATATAGACCAGGATCCCAAGAAACAACTTGTTATTGATGTCAAACCAGTTACAGTCTTTAGGTCCAATGTTTCAGTTCAACAATTATCTTCACTTTTCAGCCTAAATAATCTAATCACAAACAGAGCTTCAAGAGCCAGTGAACACTATTTACAAGTAGGAGTTTCGAGCTCAAGTATATTTCAAAGTTCTGCAACCAACTCAACCAACAATTTCTCATCTTCTACAAAAGTATTTATAGAAGAATGAGGAGGTGAGATCTAATAAAAGATCTCCCAAGATAATTAATACAGTCTTAATGGCTTCTCGGCCTTTGAGGGGCTCGATGAAGAAGTTTACAGATGTTCTGTCTGTATTAATTATTTTTACACTTAAGATTAAGCTCGGTGGGAGCTTTTGTTTGACTTTTAAGGCTCTGTTCGGGATGTAATAACTCTGCTGATATTTTTACATTAAATTCTGTTAGCAGAATTAAATATTTGGTCGCGCTGAGGCAAATATCTTCGTTTGATCAATAACTTTGGCCTCTATTTGAATGCTTTGAGGCACAGGTGGCTTTGTGGTAGCTGGGAGGAATCAATTTGCCTCAGATGTGGTGGTGGAGGCATTTATGTCTGATAAAACACTTATGATTTTCTTTTAACTGTGTTTTAATTTGGGGGATTAGGCTTTTGATAATCAATATTAGCCGTGATCCCCAAATTGTCTTCAATCTTTCTATTCTGCTGTGTTCTGTCTTCAACACTGATACTCTTTTAATTGTGATTTAAAATCACTGTGTCTTGCTGATGTGCAGGCCACACAGGGCTTGTATGGCATCAATGCCTCATGAAGCATTGACGAGACGTGGAAATTAAACCCATGGATGGTTTCCCTTTAATGAATCAAAGGCGTGAGAGTCGTCACTCTTAGCCTTTGGCTTTCTCTTTAATATGACGGGAAAACATTCAAACACCTGCACAATACAAAACCATATTATAAAATCCTACGTTTTTTGGGTAAACTGCTTTAGAGGGCGCAGTGAGAGCGTGTCCGTTGGATGGAAACATCCAACGGTGGAGATCGGCTAAGAGAAGGTTAAAGAAGAGCGGAGGAAGAAAATATGTCAGAACCGTTGATTGCACAGAGATCAACGGTGGGGATTACGCGTTGGAATCCTCTTGGTGGAAGGCGGAGGGTGAAGAAACCATGAGGAAAGATCTGGGACCGTCCGATCTGGACATGGGGACGGTCCGGATTCAATCAGAGGATCACAATCGGCGGGGTGAAGAATGAAAAGTTAAAAACGCACCTGATGAAAGATCCGATGCGATTAAATGTGGACCGTTGATTAGAGGGCCAGATCAACGGTGGGGAGTGGATCGGAAATCGGCGATCGGAGGTGGAAAAGTAAATAAGTTTAGATGCACTCGATGGAAAACTCCGATGTGATCATATGTGGACCGTCGACCTGCAGATCAGATCGACGACGGAAAATGAATCGGGAGGTAGTTATGGCAGGGGAACGGTTTCGCGATCGGAGCAAATGAGGGCCGTCAGATCTGAGAAGGCGGAGAGGAGATCAATGGCTGAGGGTCGGTAGGGGGTAGTTAATCGGAAGGGGGAACAAAATGCACCTGGTGAAAATTTGTGATGCGATGTTGTGCGGGTCATTCGATCGGCTTAAGATCAACGATGGATTTTGCTTTAAATTATGCACCAGCGGAAAAACCTTAAAAAATTTATAAAACCCAAAGTTTGATATGATATGAAGGTTTTGGCTTTGGGGACGGGTTTTATACATATGAAAGGTGCCCAGTTGCGGGGCTTGGTCTATATGGAACATTAATAGGCCCGAGGCTTATGTATATATGGGCCAATTGGGATCGGGCCTTCGGGCTTGGGCATTTTAATCTACCCATTCAATAATTCCGATGTGATAAGCGTTGAGGGGACTAGGGCCTGGTTCTTAGGGCATGGGCATATGTGGGGAAGTGGTTAGGGGGTTTAGCCGAAGGGGGCTAAAGCCTGAAACATAAAACATGGTTTTTTATGGATTTTCAATGTTTTTCAAAGGATTTTGAGGGTTCTTGCAGAGTCCAAAAAATGAGTTTTAAACTCTGTAAAAATGATTTTCATGAATGGAAGAAAAAGAATCATTAAAATAGAGGAGTTTTATGGAGAAAGAAGGGGATAAAATGAAGGTTAGTTTTAAGTGGAGGAAGGGGAAAAATGGCCTTTGCAGCAGTATTTTCACTTATGGAAACAACAGAATTTCAGAGTATAGAATGGGAGCAGTAGTGATGATTTGGATAGAGGTATGAGGCCTTCAAGAGTCTTCAAGAGATAACACTTTTTGGCAATAAAATTTGTTCCTTTAAGGCTCCAAAAAGTTTTAGCCACCTTTTGCTATAACAAATTTTATAGGTGGCTAACAATGGCTCCACTTGGGGATGGTGCCTTCTTGAAGGCATCAAGAACTTTAGACTTGCATTCTCTGGGAGGCTGATTAGTGCCTCATCCATTGGGCCGCCTTTCTTTCCTTGGATGATCTTCTTTTGTTCTGAATTCAGGTTAGCAGCTAGAAAAACAATGGATCTTTCATCAACAAGCTTTCTACCTACCCAATCCTACACATCTAACATTTTTTCTTCTTTAGAGTGCTCTTGGATTGGAAAAATCGTTTTCAACATTTTAGTATTTTTGAAAGCAGGAAATCTAATATATTTATACTCCTTATTTCTCCATGGACTCAGATTAAACAGTTGAGCCCATATGATTCTCTACCTAATCTACCATCTGTTGGGATTAAACTGTCCAACATATTTTATTCACTAAATTCTACAACAGAAATTTAAAAGCATACAAGTCAGGATTGAATAGTCTAACTTGTTGCTGATATATGGCATGAAAACAAACTGCAGATAGATCTTATTTTGAAGAAAGTTAAATAAAAAATAGAAGGTTTGAGATCTGAAATTTCTTAGCATTTCCTTCCTCTTTTTTACAGCTTTGTTTTGACTTTTGTTTTGAGCTGTCTTTTCTTTGTCAACTGGTTCAGATTTTGAGTTAATTGGAACCAGATTTACCTCTGTTTTTGACTCAAGGAATAAACAGATTTGAGTCATCTTTCTTGGAAACTTGGGTTCAGATTTTGAGCATGTTTGAACCTTTAATTTCTATCCTAAACTATCTACTGATAAGCCAAGATTAAACAGTTTGACAAATCGAATTCACTATCCTATCACTAGAAAATTTAAAAATATTTAATCAAGATTAGGCTGTTTGACTAACTAGAAGTGTGTTCTTTAGGAGTGGCATTTGAGCTTGCACACTTTTAGAGTTGTTTCTCTTTTTGGTATGGGGCTGTACCTTTCTTATTTTCACAATCTTCCCTCTTTTCTTTCTTTCTTTCTTTTTGTATTTTTGATTTTTATAACTTTGAATGTAATGATGGGTGAAGTATTTATACTGTAAAAAAGATAAAAAGGCTTCAAAACATGAGATGGATCAAGAGAAGTAATTCTTGAGCATCCTGCCATTGACAGGACCCCCAAATAGTTCAGCTCCATTCAACTCTTGTAAGAAAAATGCATTGGTACTAGCAGCTGAATGAATGAGATAAGGGCCAAGCCATAAGTTGTCAAATTTTCCATGCTTGCCTTTGTATTCTCTCCTTGAGTCCCACTTTAAAACTTTGTTCCCAATATTGAAATTTATGGCCTTTGTTCTCCTGCCAAAAAGCTTTTTGATGTTGTTCTGCTTCTGTAATGCCTTGTTATAAACTTCCTCCCTGGTTTGCTGAAGATGAATGGTCTGATTTATTCTTCTGATCATGTCATTATCTTCAGTTTTCAATTCTTGAATCAACTTCATCACTGGTACACCAAGGCTGGTCGGAAAGATTGCATCAGTGCCATACACAAGTTGGTAGGGTGACATTCCAATAGATTTATTCAATGTCAATCTGTCAGCCCAAACTGCATGCACAAGCTTTGTGTGCCAAGATTTCTTGTTGTCCTCCAACAGTTTCTTGATTATGTTCACTAAACTCTTGTTTCAGGATTCTGCAAGTCCATTACCTTGAGGGTAATAGGCCATGGAATGCCCCAATGTTATCTAATATCTGTGACAGAATTCAACCATCTTCTTTGATCCAAATGCTGCTGCATTATCAGTGATGCTCTTGGTAGGACAGCCAAATCTAGAGAGAATATTATTCTCCATGAATTTTATAATAACAGAATCATTGGCCTGCCTACAAGGTATGTCTTCTATCCACTTAGTGAAGTAGTCTGTGGTAGTGAGAATCCATCTATGCTGGGCAGAAGATGGTGGATGGATTTCTCCTATGAAGTCAAGTCTCCACTATTGAAAAGGAGTTTCAACAATGATTGGATGCAGAGGTAGGGGTAGTAATTTTATTTTGCCTTCAAAAAGTTGACATTTATGACAGGCAATGATCATCTTGTGTATATCAGAAAAAAGAGTAGGCCAATAAAAACCAGCCCTCAAAATTTTGTTGGCTGTTGTCTTCCAGTACAAATGACCTCCACACTCTCCTTCATGGAACTCGTGCTTAACCTTCTCTGCATCATACTCAGGAAAAAATTTAAGCAATACACCACTTGCATTTTTCTAATAAAGACATCTATCTATAATGCAATATTTTATAGCCTTTAACTTTAGGAACCTTGCCTTTGTTTTTGTCAAACCAGGAGGTGTATTTAAATTAAGAAAAACATAAATAATATCAGCATACCAAGAGGAATTCATGAAATGGTCTTCAACAATGGGAGTTGAGAATCCTTCTTGGTCATCCAAAGCATCAATCATATTAATATCAAGAACTTCAAAATTTGATTCAGCCATTAATCTAGCTAGACCTTGGCCTTTGATGAGTTTAGTGGGTTTTATCTCTAAGTCATATTCAAGAATAATAGCAATCCACTTACCTCTCTTACCATCTGGGTCCTGTGTTAGAATGTCTTTAACAACTGAGTTTGGGACAAAGGCAATGATGTGTGAGTGAAGGATGTATACTCTGAAGTCTTTCAAAGCTTTAACCAAAGCAAAAGCTTGCTTCTCCATAATGTTATACTTCAGAGGGGAATCCCTCAATGCCTTGCTAAAGAATGCAATAGGCTGCTCTTGTCCTTGTGGATTTTTCTGTAAAAGGACAGCAGCTATGGTATGCTCTGATGCAAACGAAAAAATATAAAAATCTTTTGAAAAATCAGGACTTATTAGAACCGGGTTTTTGGTTAAAGCTCGTTTCACCAGCTCAAAGGACTTCTTTGCTTACAAGGTCCATTTTACCCCTTGCTCCTTCTTTAACATGTTTTTTATATTCCTAAGGAGCTCAGCCAAGTTGGGGATGAACCTTCTCAAAAAGTTAATCTTTCCAATGAAGGATTGCAACTCCTTGATGTTTCGAGGATGAGGGAATTTTATTATAGCTCAATCGCTTTGGGATGTATCTTAGCCTCTTCAAGAAATAATGTTCCCAAGAAGTTTAACTTCTTGGAGCCCAAATAGTGTTTTCTTAGGGTTTAAAGATATCCCAAACTTTCTGCATTTCTTGAAAACTTTTCTTAATTGTTTTAAGTGCTCTTCATCTGTTTTTGAAAACACAATGACATCATCAAGGTATATAATGATGAAGTAGCCCAGTTCTTCTGAGAATGCTATGTACATGGCTCGCTGAAAAGTTGCTCCAACATTCATTAGGCCAAAGGGCATTTTCACATACATGAAAGTGCCCCATGGTGTAGTAAAAACTATCTTTAATTGATCATCAGGGTGAACTAAGATCTGATTGTACCCTGAGTAGCCATCAAGCAAAGAAATTCTTCTAGACCCTACCACCCTTTGTAAAATATGATCCATATTAGGTAAAGGGTAGTTGTCTTTTAATGAAGCTTTGTTTAAGTCTCTAAAGTCTATAAAAAGCCTAATATCTCCTGTTTTCTTCCTGATTGACACCAGATTAGACACCCACTCAGAATATCTAATAGGGACAATAATACCAGCATCGTACATTTTCATGATCTCCTTCTGAACCAAATGCAACTAAACAGGGTTTATTCTACGCAGTTTCTGTTTGAAGAGATTTTGGCTTTCCTTGAGAGGAATTTTGTGCTGTATTATTTCAATGTCATAGGATTTAAGATCTTCGTAAATCCACGCAAAAACATCAGAAAATTCTTTAAACAGCTCTATGTATTTGAGTTTAATGTGAGCTGGTAAAGTTTTAGACAGTTTAATCATTTTCGGTTTTTTCTCACTGCCTTTATTGCACTCTTCCACTTCAGTCTCTACAGGCTCCAATTTTGGCTTCCTGGCCACATCGTTAAAATTAAACAACTCTTCTAAAGGTGCCAGACCGCTTGGCAAACTTTCATCTTTAGAGTGTAGGGTTTCTAACTCCTCTGTTTCTAATTCTTCATTCAACTCTGTTTCATTTTCAAGTTTTCTAGATAATAGGTTTTCATTAGCAAGTTCAGGAGACCTTTCTTCCTCATCAAGAAAATTTTCTTCACTAGGGTAGTCAGTTTCATAATCTGAATCCGAACTTGGTAGTTCGAATTCGTTTTTGAACTGCATGAAGTCTTCTATTTGTTTGTCTCCGTCGAACACCTGCCAATATTTTTTGTTATCCGGAACGACTGGTCTAAATTTTATTTGAGTTGTGCAGTCTTTGGTTTCATATGGCGTTAAGCATGTTCTAGCTATAAAGGCTAAATTGTGGGCCACAATATTTCTTTTTCTTGGGACAAAGATTAATTTGGACTCCTCGAAATTTTTTAAAAGGTCCATGACATCGTTTCGGTAGGCCCTAAGTCTGGGATGATTTGCGTTATACTCCCCATTGAATTGCCTAATGACTAACTCTGAATCCCCATACACATTGATTCTTTTGGCTCCTAACTTATTCAACAATCGTAAGCCTAAGAGAAGGGATTCATATTCCGCTATGTTATTCGAACACTGGAAGTTTAATCTACAAGAAATGTTTTTTGTGTGGTTATTCTCAGTGTTGCGAATCTAGACCCCTGCACCAGCATTGTTCCTAGTGCAGGATCTGTCAAAATACATACTCCACAGAGGACCATTTTTGGTTTCATCTATTTGGTGGTTGTCCTCTCCAACTAAAGTGCTTTCGGATGTCTCTTTAATGTCAGCACTTAGCTGGGCTTGTTTTAATTCCCTAAGTTTTCCAACATGTTGAGGAATAAGCTCTTGAATGCTAAGGTTAAACAGCGATGGACGCATGATTTGTAGCTCAAGACCTATGTTTGGTTTGTTATAGTTTAGAGGTTCAGCAAACTGTTTTGGCAGTTGTGTGTCATTCTCCTCCTCTCTATTTGCCATTAACTCTGTTAAAGTTTCTTGTTCATCTAATATTTCTTGATTAAAAAGGATAAATGAATCAAGGTCTGTGTTTACAGAGTATAAAGGAGAGTTTTGCGGTCTGTCTTGACTAGTAACCATGTATTGCATATGGGACTCCCTGTAAAGTCTTCTTGTCTGATTGAAAACAGGGATGGTTACGTAGGTCATGTCCATCTGCATAGTCCCTTGTAACTTAGCTCCCCAAGATCTAGATAATGGCATTCCATACTTTGGGGGCACATCAACCACAACAATGTCCATGACTAAGCATTTGGCTGGAATCTGTGCTAAGTTAACGCAGAGGTCTTTGATTAATCCTAAACATTTTACTCTGCTTGAGTCAAAGGAGTAAAGATCTTTATAAGGTCTGGTGATTTCTAGACCCAACTTAAACAAAAATAGTTTAACCAGGTATGACAGTCTTTAAAAGGTCAACTAATCTATTTACACAAATTTTAATCCTACAGTCCTCTAACCGAGTTTGAATAATATTATAATGATACGGGTTCTTCCCAGTGGAGTCTTAAGGTCTGTTGAGGATTGTGGAGTCGCCAAGCGAAATTTTTTAGCTCCTAAGGAGGTAAAAGGTTTTATGGTCCACTACGATGTTTACTGGATACCAATCTGAAATATTTTTGGGTTTTCTGAGTTATTTTTCAGTCCTATTAGTTGTTAAGAGCGTCCTAAATCTGTTTCGAAACTTAGATACGGTTATGAGACAAAGTTAGTTTACTCTTATGGCTAATACAGTTGATCTTTCAAGGTTAGACAAACTCTTATGAGAATCCTAGGTTTTGCCTAGTTTGTCACTGATTCAAACAAGTTTTATCATGATTACCATTCCTTGCTAGTGCTCGAAACGGCTGCTTTTACTCACAAGGTTTCATGAAGTTTTTAAGGGAACCAGATATTTTGGGTTCGATCCCCAGTGGAGTCGCTAGAAATGTTAGGAATATGTAATTAGCAAGATTGGCAAAGTCCAATCACAGAAACAAGATTATTTCAACCACTTTGGGATTCTAGGATCTAGCCCTCCTGAATCTGGAGAGGGATCTCTCCAATAAGTGGAAAGATGGATTTGTCTTTGAAGTTTTGTGTAATGATATTAGGCTAATTATGAAGGCCGAGGGTTTTGTTTTGTTTTGGATGGTCGAGCATGATTATTATTTGAGGGGAAAGTTCTAAGTGCAAAAAAGTTTCAAAGGTGAGAAGTTGCAAGCAAATAGAACAGCTTTGGCTAAAAAGATAGATATAACGCTGGTTTTTAGTCCATTGGGCTATGGAGTCATAATAGGGATTTTAATTGAGAAATAACATCAAGAGTGATCCAAGGGGCAAGTCATCTATATCACAAGATTATTGAGATTAAAATGATGGAATGGAAACAATAAAGTGTTGGAGGGGTGGAAACTGATAATAATTTCACCAAGGATTTATAGTCAGTCCAAACAAGAAAAACCTCTTAAGTAATTGTTTAAAACCAACCAAGAACAGGGCTAACCATAGACTTCTTGGGAAAGTTTGTATTAAAGCAGCTTAATTGACAAACAATCCAGTAATCTGCATAATTACCTTCAGAAAGTATAAAAACACATAAGAGAAACAAAGTGTAACTTAAGATCATATAAGGTACTTTTAAACCCAGTCTTCTTTCAGTCAACACCAAGGGAAACCTTCAGAATCTGCCTTTGGAGAATAGAAGCTAGAAACAGGGCAAACCATCACTTTCTAGTCTAATTTTAATAAGAAAATAATGAAAATGACTTTCAAGAACAATGTTTAAAGCAAACCAGTAGGACGAGGCAACGCCAACATTCCTAATTTCTTAAACTGTATTGAATCATTCTTAAATAAACAAATTGGAGGAAAACATTGAGATAAAGCTTATCAGTCAGAGAAGGGTACTGGTAAACAGTAAATCCTAACTCTATAAATGTTGTTCTTTATCAAAGAATTGTGGACAATATGACATACATAGAAGGAAAAAACAATAACAAAGAAAGGGGCACTTCACCAGTGATATAGATCAGGATCCCAAGAAACAGCTTGTTATTGATGTCAAACCAGTTACAGTCTTCAGGTTCAATGTTTCAGTTCAACAATCATCTTCACTTTTCAGCCCAACTAATCTAATCACAAACAGAGCTTCAAGAGCCAGTGAACACTATTTACAAGTAGGAGTTTTGAGCTCAAGTATATTTCAAAGTTCTGCAACCAACTCAACCAACAATTTCTCCTCTTCTACAGAAGTATTTATAGAAGAATGAGGAGGTGAGATCTAATAAAATATCTCCCAAGATAATTAATACAGTCTTAATGGCTTCTCGGCCTTTAAGGGGCTCTATGAAGAAGTTTACAGATGTTCTGTTTGTATTAATTGTTTTTACACTTAAGATTAAGCTCGGTGGGAGATTTTGTTTTAATTTTAAAGCTCTGTTTGGGATGTAATAACTCTGCCGATATTTTTACATTAAATTCTGTTAGCAGAATTAAATCTTTGGCTGCGCTGAGGCAAATATCTTCGTTTGATCAATAACTTCGGCCTCTATTTGAATGCTTTGAGGCACAGGTGGCTTTGTGGTAGCTGGGAGGAATCAATTTGCCTCATATGTGGCGGTGGAGGCCTTTCTGTCTAATAAAACACTTATGATTTTCTTTTAACTATGTTTTAATTTGGGGGATTAGGCTTTTGATAATCAATCTTAGCCGTAATCCCCAAATTTTATTCAATCTTTCTATTATGCTGTGTTCTGTCTTCAACACTGATACTCTTTTAATTGTGATTTAAAATCACTGTGTCTTGTTGATGTGCAGGCTGCGTAGGGCTCGTATGGCATCAATGCCTCATGAAGCATTGACGAGACATGTAAATTGAACCCATGGATGGTTTCCCTTTAATGAATCGAAGGCGTGAGAATCGTCACTCTCAGCCTTTGGCTTTCTCTTTAATATGACGGGAAAACATTCAAACACCTGCACAATACAAAACCATATTATAAAATCCTGCGTTTTTTGGGTAAACTGCTTCAGAGGGCGCAGGGAGAACGTGGTCGGCTAAGAGAAGGTTAAAGAAGAGCAGAGGAAGAAAATAAGTCAGAACCGTTGATTGTGTAGATATCAACGGTGGGGATTACGCGTTGGAATCCTCTTGGTGGAAGGCGGAGGGTGATGAAACCATGAGGAAAGATCTGGGACCGTCCAATCTAGACAAAGGGACGGTCCAGATTCAATTGGAGGATTGCAATCGGCGGGGTGAAGTATGAAAAGTTAAAAACGCACCCGATGAAAGATCTGATGCGATTAAATGTGGACCGTTGATCTGAGGGCCAGATCAACGGTGGGGAGTGGATCGGAAATTGGCGATCGGAGGTGGCAAAGTAAATAATTTTAGATGCACTCGATGGAAAACTTCGATGCGATCATATGTGGATCGTCAATCTACAGATCAGATTGATGGTGGAAAATGAATCGGGAGGTGGTTATGGCGGGGGAACGGTTTTGCGATCGGAGCAAATGAGGGCCGTCAGATCTGAGAAGGCGGAGAGGAGATCAATGGCTGAGGGTCGGTAGGGGGTAGTTAATCGGAAGGGGGAACAAAATGCACCTGGTGAAAATTTGCGATGCGATGTTGTGCAGGCCGTTCGATCGGCTTAAGATAAATGGTGGATTTTGCTTTAAATTATGCACCAGCGGAAAACCCTTAAAAGCTTTATAAAACCCAAAGTTTGATATGATACGAAGGTTTTGGCTTCGGGGGCAGGTTTTATACATATGAAAGGCGCCCGGTTGCGGGGCCTAGTCTATATGGAACATTAATAGGCCGGGGGCTTATGTATATATGGGCCAATCGGGATTGGGCCTTCGGGCTTGGGCTTTTTAATCTACCCATTCAATACTTCTGATGCGATAAGCGCTGAGGGGACTAGCGCCTAGTTCTTAGGGCATGGGCATATGTGGGGAAGTGGTTAGGGGGTTTAGCCAAAGGGGGCTAAAGCATGAAACATAAAACATGGTTTTTTATGGATTTTCAATGTTTTTCAAAGGATTTTGAGGGTTTTTGCAGAGTCCAAAAAATGAGTTTTAAACTCTGTAAAAATGATTTTCATGAATGGAAGAAAAAGAATCGTTAAAATAGAGGAGTTTTATGGAGAAAGAAGGGGAGAAAATGAAGGTTAGTTTTGAGTGGAGGAAGGGGAAAGATGGCCTTTGCAGCAGTATTTTCACTTCTGGAAACAACAAAATTTCAGAGTATAGAATGGGAACAGTAGTGAAGATTTGGACATAGGTATGAGGCCTTCAAGAGTCTTCAAGAGATAACACTTTTTAGCAATAAATTTTTTTCCTTGAAGGCTCCAAAAAGTTTTAGCCACCTTTTTCTATAACAAATTTTATAGGTGGCTAACAAATGCCTTCCTTTGAAACGACAAATCCCAATAATCATCCCGATTGTACACAAAATACACACTTATGTGGATTCAAACAAATATTGTAATTCCTACATTGAATGATAATAGCTTTCAAATTCATGGGATGATATTTCTGTCTCAGTGAATGAGCTGGTAAGTCATCCAGGTAGGGTTGCACAATATGTTTGATATCGTGAAATGCGTAAGACATGGCCCTTTGAAAATTTGCGCCAGTGTTCTTCAATCCAAACGGTAGTTTGCGATAGGAAAAGGTCCCCCGTGGACAAATGAATGCAGTCTTGGGCTGATCAGCAAGGAGTATGTTTATATGATTGTATCTAGAAAATCCATCCATAAATGAAAAGATTTCGTTTCTGGCATAATCGTCAAAAATTTGATTGATATAAGAGGTAGGATAATTTTCCTTTGGACAAGCTTTATTGATCTCCATATAATCGACACATAATCAAATAATCCCTTGTTTTTTCTTCACTGGAATAATATTGGATACCCAATTAGTTAAGAGAATAAGGTAGATGAAACCTACTTTGAGTAATTTCTCAACTTGAGTCTTGATAGCAACAACTTTCCACAGATGAACTAGACGTAATCTTTGTTTGACAGGTTTAGCATCTGGGTATGTATTAATTTCATGAATTACAATACTAGGATCAATTATTGGCATTTCCTCATAGGACCAGGAAAAAATGTCATAGAATTCCTAAAAAAGGGCCTTATATGTCTCGATTTAATCAAAGGAGCATAGAGCACCTATATGAACGTTCTTAGTAATTCTAGTTTTAACTGAGATTCGAATTGGTGAAGATATATCTCCTATATTTGTTTTTGAATCCCAATGAAGGATTGACATAGGACATTGAGGATTATCATTAATCTCAGCCAAAAATATGGATGAAAAATCAATCTCAATTTTATCAATCTTAGGCAGAAAGGATGAACGATGACGATAATCATTCCATGGCAATTCATCCAAAGTCATAACTTCCATGATACTCTCATTAGTTGAAAACATGTTATCGAAAGGATCAGGAAATGATAGTGGTACTAAACATGACGAATGAGAATAGTCATTACTAATCAAATTCAATTAATCAGTTTCAGTTGATGTTGGGTTGGAAAGTGGTTGAACTTCCTGGTAAGCCAATTTAAATGGGCTCAAAGGCATCTCACTATCATACATGGCCAATTCAGACTCTGAAGGCACATTCCAAGGATTAGGCAATGTAATTGTGCTTGATGTAATCATGTTCACTCGGGAAATATTATGAGGAAAATTTGATGGAGGCATGGAAAAACTTCCCATCAGAGATTAATCCTTAAGAAAACCTATTCCAACATCTTCATATGGAGTAATCAAATTTCTAAAAAAGGGTATACTACTTCTATAGGTAGGGTCTAAAGTATAGTAAGATAGTTGGTATATTTTTACAATTCCCACTTTATGGGATAATATGGGGAAACATTATCATCCAGAAATATTATGAGACCACAACTAACATAGAATAAGACGAACTTTGTCCCAGTAAAAGGCTATAGCCAAGTTGAGCATCAACAACCTCAACTTCAATCGCAATTTTTTTACCTTATATCTATATATGTAGATAATTGAGAATACAATATGGGCAAAAACATCTTCCATCGAAGGTGTTGTTATGACATCCCTCACCGAGCTGGGATGTCTAACGATAAGGGGACCTATATTGCAAAGAAAATACAAGGAGGACTATATGGACTATCAAAACCCCTTTTTCACCTACCGGAACCTTTGAAAGGGCTAAAAATCCACCTTTTAGCTTTAAAAGTGCTCATTATAACATATCAGGCCTCTAAGTGCTTTTCGGCTTAAGCCCTTAGCCCCCATTTCTCATATGACCCTGCTCTATGACCGACGACTAAAAGTCCTTAAGCCCTCTTCAACCATCGGAATTCGTTGGTTCCCAACTCCACTCATTTTCTCTTTTGTTTCACCGCCGAGGTTCATCTTTACCGAAGAGATCCTGACTATTGATCTGCGCAGATCCAACGGCCATCGCGCATTCCGTTTCCGCCTGTCGGCTATCGCACATCGCTCATCGTCACCCTACATTCCTTATTCATTGAACTCCTTTTCCGCAGATGTGCGAAACCCTGACGCAATCCTGACCGTTGATCTCCTCCCAGATCCAATGGTCGTTGCGCTTCACATTTCTCCATCGGCCATCGCTTTTTGCCAATCCCCATTGCCATTTCCTTTCGCTTTTGGTTTCACCGCCAATGTCGATTCCCCGATGCAATCCCCACCGTTCGATCAAACCCTAGATCAACAGCTCTGTTTGACCCCGGTGGCAGCTGACCAAAAGTTGGCCCGTACTTGCTTATCTCCCTGGAATCGATCTGGACCATTGATCTCACCCGATCCAACAGCCAGCGGGCTCCTCCCTATTCTCCCCCTTCATCCTCCATCATTTCCCAGCTTTTAATCTGGACCATTGATCTCACCCTATCCAATGGCCTAGATTAAGTACGGGCGCACCAGGCCCACCAACCTGTCCGTACCCTGCAGCGTCCCCGTAGTTGATCTCCACCGTTGATGTCCTCATAATCTAACAGTCCCTGCTCCATCTCTCCTTCGCTACTTTCCCGATCACTCATCGAATATTACACTCCCCCGCTCTGATTTGGACCGGTGATCTCCCTCATCCAACGAACCACATCACTCTCGCTTTTATAACCCCGCAACTGATCATCGCGCTACATGACAATATTGATGACGTCATCGCCAGTCCCACCCGACCGCACAGGTACGTCTTTCGCTTTCAACCACTGCCGTTGATCTGATTTGCCCAGATCGGACGGCTCTCATTCGTTTTCGCACCCAATTAGCAACATCTCCCCAAGGCACAACTCCGACGCGAAATAGGCGGTTTTGTGCGGACACCAATCGCCCACCTGACTGTATCGCGTTCATTTCGCTCATTACCACTTACCACCTTCCGCCCATGAGAAAACCACCCCGATTTTCCGTAAAACCACCTTTCACACAGTTTCGCGCTAGATTGGATTCAAACCATGTTTTCGCCATGGAAACGCCTTCGATGCATTCCTTGCCTCCGCATTGCTCCTCTGCCTTCACCCGAGCCTTCTGAAGCAGTCTACCCCTCATCGCAGGATTTATTTTACTGGTTTGCTGTATGTGCAGGTTTTCATGGCATTTTAAGTACATAGGCAGTCTCATAGCCAATCACAGCGGCTTGAGGCTGAGGATGACGATCCTCCACACCCAAGAAAGCAAAGAAAAGTGATAATAAGGGCCAGTTTCACGTCTCAGTCAATGGGTCATGACCATTGGCCATTCTATCAGACCCTCTAGCGCAGAAGGCCAACTCATCCACTACCAGCAATGCCGCACCCTCCAGCGCAGAAGGCCAGTCCTTCCCATGACTAACGGTATCGCCTTTGCCAGCAGCAGCAGTGGCTCCGCCTCATCAAACAACAATGATAATTCATGACTAGGCCTGCGTGGCCTTTTACCTTATGTTATTTTCACTTTGTTATTTCGGGTGAAATCTTTAGTTCACTCCTGCAGTTTTTACTTTCAGTTAGTAAATTGTTTACATTTCAGTTAGAAATAGCCTTAGGCCTGCTTTGTAAGATGATGAGAGGCAGTTCTAGCTCATCATCATTTATGTTTTTTATTTAGACCTGAAACAACATACAAGCACGCGGGGAAGATATTTTCCCAAAATGTCTTCTCGCGCATAGGAATCAGAGCTTATAAAAATAGGAAGAAAACACTAACAGAGGGTTCCAGATTTTCCAAAGGACTCACTAGCTCGAGTATTCTGTATGTATTTTGTATGAACTTTGATAGTGGATGTTTGAAGACCCCGTAGGGATTCAGTAATAAGAAGTTTTGCTAGAATTGGGGATTCCGCTCGAGATGATTCATAGTTTGTAACTCTCTCTCTCTCTCTCTTTTAATATAAGTGTTCATTTTTTATTTCTCCATACTTATCGTATCTACAGGTTTTGGAATGTGAGTGCTCCCATGTTTGGACGTGAATTTATCATAGCAGATACTCATGTTTTATACATCCATAGTGTTAGTGCCTAGATCCACCTCAGGCTGAAATAAGGCAGAAGAAGGACAACGCCAAACCACGCTCGGCCTCGTAGCTAGCCCTACGAGGACAGGAGAGGGCTCTCTCTGGGTCAACTTAGTAAAAGATGTCCAATAGGGCCTGAGATGACTACAAATGGATATTGATTTTAGGGTAGTAAATAAATATGGAAGAGGTAGTTTAATAAAATACTGAGTTGCAGGGCTGTATGGGACAAAGAACAGCATGAGCGGAGAAATTAAATCAAAAACACAGATTATCTCATGAGGCAAGATAAGCAAGAGGTTTAGCATTCAAATTGAAATTATATGGAGTGGAAAGACTGCTGAGAGGCCGAAAAGGGAATATATAATGAATCCTTTTCAGACAGAAGAAGATACACAGAAAATGAATGCTTTCCCAAGGCAGAGCAGTAAATTGGATTCTACCTTTCTTACTTAAAAGCATTCAACTAGAGATGATTATGAATGAACTGTAAAACATAACAAGATAAATATGAAAAAATAAGAAGAAACACATGCTAAATTCATTACCACATGAATCTCATGAAACAGAGTTGTATCATTTCATTAATCCTCAGCCAAAACTGTACAGTGAAGCACTGAGTTTTCCTCCACACTTATCCCAGAACTCAGACTCTCTTACAAAATTATTTTCAATACAATAAATAGACTCCGATGTTGAAAATAGATCGACCAAAATAGAGAGCTGTTTCAACTGAAATTATAAAGATAGAAAATGAGCCATTCATCTGTTCTAAAGACAGAACAGCGTTACATTATTCCACTTGAGATCTTCTAGTGACCAATTAAAAGACAAAATTTGGAGCGTAGACCCTTTGAATTATTAACTGAAGTCATAAATAGGTAATCAAATCCTGTTTTTTTGCTGTAGTAGGTATTCTTCATTCTAAATTTAGGGTTTCCGGTCTTTGACTGCCACTTTCCCTTTTGCCTTTTGAATAAAAACCAATTTTTAAATAAAAATAGCTTTGAACTAAGATTTCGCCTTTGATAAAGGGAAAATGTATTGTCAACGAACGATCCCAGCTGCAATTTCAACAATATCTCCTCCAATACCATGTTTACCACTGGCTCAAGGTTTTTTTCTCATAACCTTATCGCAACTTTCAGTAATCTGTGCAAGTGTTATCAGTGCAGCATGTCGCTTCCTCCAATTTTGATCAGATATGTACAAAGGTAATGACTCTGATGCTACTGGTAATATTGTGTTACCCCAAGGGAATTTGAGAGGTGATCCAAGCATTCCTGTCCTACTTCATAATTGCTAGTCCCCCAGCATCTTCATCGGAGTCATTCTCTACGGAGTACCTTTCATCATTGTCTTCCCATAGATAAGCATCATTCTGAAAACGACGAGATTTCGCCCCAAGAAACCCAAAACAAGATGGTGCTCCACATAGACATCGAACCTGCATACCATTTGAAGCAAACAAGTTGAGTTGATTTTAAAAAATTGATGAGGAATTGATGAATTTCGGGCTTAGAGGTTCTGTGCGCCGCGCGCATGAAAATTTGCATTCAGAAAATCGGCCCTATGCGCCGCGCTGTGCCTATGCGCCGCGCCTTCTTCCAATGCGCTGCGCTCAACATTTTTCCATAATTCCAGCCTTTAAACTCAATTTCGCTCCTCCACGTTTCATTTTGGCTTCTTTGATGTATTTTGCATGTGGATGAGGTGTTAAAAAACAAAAAATATCTTTTATAGCCTGGATTTTGATTCTTTGATTGGCAAAGCCCATTGTTTACGTTGCAGAACTTTGGCACTTTCACATTTTGAAATGTACTCTGTCTTCTTGTTTCCTCTGAATTTCTAAGTTAAATGATGGTTCCTTTGGCTATTATCGCAGGGATGATAGATGTTGAAAGGATCAGGGCGGCGCCTGAAACATTTCATGAAATTTTTTGAAAAAATTACATATTTAGAAAAACAAATTTGATGATTTCTTCTTCAAAACAAATTTTTGAAGAAGAAACATTCTCAAGCCTTGTTGACGATGAAATTTTGCAATGGAAACTGATTAGGAACCTCTCATGCGTCTGCTGGTATTATTGTACACTTTTGAGGACTAAATCAACTAAATCCTAGACCCTAAAAGACCTAAAAACCGACAAGGGACCAAGCAGGACTGTACATAACTTAAAACTGATTTAATGAATTTCGATGAACAGACCTGAGCCAACAGGTACAAAGCATGAGGGGAAATGACTCACAAGACCTTTCCGTCAGATAATAGCATGCCCCTAGTGGAATGCAACTAAGTGAATCGAGCGAGACACATAAAAATGAAATGCAAAAAGAGTTTTTGATCTCTGACGGAGGACTGACCAGAACGACTCTAACATTGGCTCCAATGGGGATGGAAGCTCCTTGGAGGTGCCAAGAACTACAAATATTTGGAAAGCAGACAGTGCCTTCATCCATTGGGCAATGGAATAAAAAAATCAAGCTGAAATGCATGACTGAAAACTGATGACTTGACGACACAAATTGACTCTCACTCAATTTAAAACTGACTTGATACTTAAACACAAC
The DNA here is from genome assembly GCA_034641835.2 of Pinus albicaulis. Taxonomy (NCBI): domain Eukaryota; kingdom Viridiplantae; phylum Streptophyta; class Pinopsida; order Pinales; family Pinaceae; genus Pinus; species Pinus albicaulis. Next base: position 1,299,146,323 of record CM076579.1, read on the forward strand.
CGAAAAACTGAAAAATATGCTCAAAATGGAGCTTATTCATCAAAACCTACTCTAGTTGTTTCATTCATCACCTGATCAAGTGAAATGCAACAACCAATGCAACCAAGTGAGTATTCCAGCTGCTTTTTGGATTCTCTGCAAGTGCTCGTTTATGAACAACAAGAGAGAACTATTGAAAGGCAACTCCCATGAAAACTTGTGAAAGATCCGTTGAATACTATGGATTCTCTATCCGCCTCCAAAAACACTGCATAAGGATCTTGAATTTCATGCACACTGAGACTTATCTCATCCAATGGATTACTTCTCTTCTCCTCATACCATGAATGAAAACTTTGTTTTGAGCTTTGTGACGAGACTCCTGCTGAAAATGACAAAGAGACCGGCTGTCGGATCATGTTTGTATCAGTCCACGTTTCAACCTTACATAGAGTCAATGGAGAAAGACTTTGACTGCAAACATCATCCAACACATCAGCAATAGGATCGTGAAAAACTTGAAAAGACTGTTGTGATGTATCCATTGAAACTGTCTGACATCCTACTGGCTGTTCATCTTTTTCTTGAGAGATATTACGAAGATTCTGCCTTATAAACTGAAATGCTTTGAAACAAAAGGGTACAGAATCCTCTTTCATCATTAAATCATGTATTTCAGCTTCCACGACTTCATCTGTAATATGACCTTCAATTTCATTTGGTGGCTGCAAATCTGATGCTACAGGCTGCTCAAGAATTTCGTTATCTGTCTCATCCTCAACATTAACATTGAGAGATTGCTGATTTCTTACAGGCTGCTCATTTGAAGATTTACTATGCAATTTACCCTTCAAAAACTGAAATGATTCAAAACAGAATGGTACATAGTCACCTTGTAGCATTTGATCATATGTACCAGCTTCCATGGCTTCCTCTGCAACTTGACAATCAAAGGCATTCGGGGGCTGCAAATCTGAATATAAGAAGTCTTGAAAAAAGTTTTCATTGCCCTCAAGATGGTCCAAATCAAGGCTTGTTGGCAATTGATTTTTGATTGCATGGAAATTGTCTCTGATGAACTGAAACGAATCGAAACAAAAAGGCAAAGATCCTTCACTTCAAATTTTGCTGCACTTTCCTCGTCATTGTCACAGCTGATATGCATCGGTTGATCACTGTACTCGAGCTGCTGAAAGTGAACTTCCTCCTTCCACAAACTAGCTGCTGATTCGTCTGCAAGATTAGTTTCTGTTTGGAGAACATAATCATCATCATACTGATCAAACTGAGGCAAATCATCAAGCATACACATCATATCAACAACTCTCTCTTCTTCAAGATGATCTATAAAAAAATCACTATGAAAACTGGAATAAGAAACAAAATTTTTTGGATCAGCAACTGGTTCTTCTTCAATCAACAAGTCATGGGCTTGAATATTATTCTCATTCCTTGTGGTGTTATTTTGCATCATCTCTTCTACTGCACTTACCAACATGTCAAGTTTTACCTCTAGAGATATCGATTTCTCCAGATCCATGTTTTTCATCTCTTCTTCCTTCAACCTTGCCTTTCGGATCAGCAAATGAGCCTCTACATTTACTGCACTATTCTGCATCTCGTGAAGTGTTGCAAGATTCTTTTCTCTTAGCTGAAACTCCATTTCCGGATCAAAGGCACCCGGGTAGTGCAAGAGAGCAGATCTAGGAGAAGGTCTTATATCAGCTGGCATCGAAAGATATACTTGGTTAAATCTGGCAGAAAACTGTTGTACTGTCTCCCCTGGCAGTCTTTTCAGCTGGTTATATTCTTCAATAATCAAGAAAGGGTTCTGTCCGATCACCCACCCGTCAAGGAAAAATTCGACGAACTGCTGGAAATCTAAGATGCTCGCATCAGGCAAGGTTTTGAACCAACTCTTCACTTGGCCTTGCAAAGAAAGAGCAAAAAGCCTAATACTGACATCCTCTTCATCAACTTCAAAAAGGTCAAGAAAAGTCTCAATATTCTACACATGTTGCTCAGCGTTGACATTGTTACATTCATCGTCAAATCTTGGTAGATATAGGTCATAATTTTTAGGGAAAGCATGAAGAAAAGAAGGTAAAACAAGAGGTTTATACCTATCTGGGACTATATAAGGTGTAGGAGTATATACAAGAGCTACGGGATCAGTTTTGTTTTCTTTAGGTTCATCACTCTGAAGAGAGTCCTCATAAGACGTGGGAAAAGTAAGGAGGCCAGGATCAAATGGAAACTCAGTATTTACACTTTTTGAATAGGTCGAGTGAAGATTTTGATCACCTTTCTCATACAAAAAATTCTGAAAAACTTTCAGGACAAAGAACAACAAAGTAGTTTACAAGAAAGCAGACTAGATCCTGAATACCATTCCACTTTGGATACCTGAACTTTGTGTAAGATCCTTCCATTTTCGCAGAGAAACAGTTAGTCCTCCAGTGGAGTCTCTACATTTATTTGGAGTCACCAGGTGAATGATTTCAGCCTTCTAATGTCTGATCGTTGTCCACCATCAACCATCAGATCTGAACTTGATACATGTACTGGGGCAAGACAATCTACAAGTCAAGTGTCGCGCTCACAAGCTAGACCGGAGATTGACTAAAGCAGCGTTTATCTACTTTCGCTAATGCAAAGAAAGAGCGCTTCGAAGGCTTCCTGGCATAACTTCAGGCTCCGTCTGTAGCTTATAAAACAATTAACACCAACAAGAAAACCATTTTTTTTTTCCCCAGTATGGTCGCCACTATGTTAGTGCCTAGATCCACCTCAGGCTGAAATAAGGCAGAAGAAGGACAACACCAAACCACGCTCGGCCTCGTATCTAGCCGTACGAGGATAGGAGAGGGCTCTCTCCAGGTCAACTCAGTAAAATATGTCCAATAGGGCCTAAGATGACTACAAATGGATACTGATTTTAGGCTAGTAAATAAATATGGAAGAGGTAGTTTAATAAAAGACTGAGTTGCAGGGCTGTATGGGACAAAGAATAGCATGAGCGGAGAAATTAAATAAAAAACATAGATTATCTCATGAGGCAAGATAAGCAAGAGGTTTAGCATTCAAATTGAAATTATATGGAGTGGAAAGACTACTGAGAGGCCGAAAAGGGCATATATAATGAATCCTTTTCAGACAGAAGAAGATACACAGAAAATGAACGCTTTCCCAAGGCAAAGCAGTAAACTGGATTCTACCTTTCTTACTTAAAAGAATTCAACTAGAGATGATTATGAATGAACTGTAAAACATAACAAGATACATATGAAAACAAAAAGAAGAAACACATGCTAAAGTCATTACCACATGAATCTCATGAAACAGAGCTGTATCATTTCATTAATCCTCAGCCAAAATTGTACAGTGAAGCATTGAGTTTTCCTCCACACTTATCCCAGAACTCAGACTCTCTTACAAAATGATTTTCAATACAATAAATAGACTCCGATGTTGAAAACAGATCGACCAAAATAGAGAGTTGTTTCAACTGAAATTATAAAGATAGAAAATGAGCCATTCATCTGTTCTAAAGACAGAACAACGTTACATTATTCCACTTGAGATCTTCTCGAGAAAATTTAAAAGAAAAAATTTGGAGCGTAGCCCCTTTGAATTATTAACTGAAGTCATAAATAGGTAATCAAATCCTGTTTTTCTGCTGTAGTAGGTATTCTTCATTCTAAATTTAGGGTTTCCGGTCTTTGACTGCCACTTTCCCTTTTGCCTTTTGAATAAAAACCAATTTTTAAATAAAAATAGCTTTGAACTAAGATTTCGCCTTTGATAAAGGGAAAATGTATTGTCAACGAACGATCCCAGCTGCAATTTCAACAATATCTCCTCCAATACCATGTTTACCACTGGCTCAAGGTTTTTTTCTCATAACCTTATCGCAACTTTCAACAATCTGTGCAAGTGTTATCAGTGCAGCATGTTGCTTCCTCCAATTTTGATCAGATATGTACAAAGGTAATGACTCTGATGCTACTGGTAATATTGTGTTACCCCCAAGGGAATTTGAGAGGCGATCCAAGCATCCCTGTCCTACTTCATAATTGCTAGTCCCCCAGCATCTTCATCGGAGTCATTCTCTACGGAGTACCTTTCATCATTGTCTTCCCATAGATAAGCATCATTCTGAAAACGACGAGATTTCGCCCCAAGAAACCCAAAACAAGATGGTGCTCCACATAGACATCGAACCTGCATACCATTTGAAGCAAACGAGTTGAGTTGATTTTAAAAAATTGATGAGGAATTGATGAATTTCGGGCTTAGAGGTTCTGTGCGCCGCGCGCACACCCAGTCCTCCGCGCGTGTGCAAATTTTCATTCAGAAAATCGGCCCTATGCGCCGTGCCGCGCCTTCTTCCAATGCGCCGCGCTCAACATTTTACCATAATTCCGGCCTTTAAACTCAATTTCGCTCCTCCACGTTTCATTTTGGCTTATTTTATGTATTTGGCATGTGGATGAGGTGTTAAAACACAAAAAATATCTTTTATAGCCTGGATTTTGATTCTTTTATTGGCAAAACCCATTGTTTACGTTGCAGAACTTTGGCACTTTCACATTTTGAAATGTACTCTGTCTTCTTGTTTCCTCTGACTTTCTAAGTTAAATGATGGTTCCTTTGGCTATTCTCGCAGGGATGATAGATGTTGAAAGGATCAGGGCGGCGCCTAAAACATTTCATGAAAAACTTTGAAAAAATTACATATTTAGAAAAACAAATTTGATGGTTTCTTCTTCAAAACAAAGTTTTGAAGAAGAAACATTCTCAAGCCTTGTTGACGATGAAGTTTTGCAATGGAAACTGATTAGGAACCTCTCATGCGTCTGCTGGTATTATTGTACACTTTTGAGGACTAAATCAACTAAATCCTAGACCCTAAAAGACCTAAAAACCAACAAGGGACCAAGCAGGACTGTACATAACTTAAAACTGATTTAACGAATTTCGATGAACAGACCTGAGCCAACAGGTACAAAGCATGAGGGGAAATGACTCACAAGACCTTTCCGTCAGATAATAGCATGCCCCTAGTGGAATGCAACTAAATGAATAGAGCGAGACACATAAAAATGAAATGCAAAAAGAGTTTTTGATCTCTGACGGAGGACTGACCAGACCGACTCTAACACATAGCACTTTAAATATGGCCCAGGCCTGATACATTGTTCATTTTCTATCTCTTTCGCCATTCTTCTGATACTAACTACAATGGATTCTTATCTTTGAACGAGCCCATATATATGGATTCTTATCTTTGAATAAGCCCAGTATATATGGATTCTTATCCTTGAATAAGCCTGGTTATATTTGATATCTTACTCCATCTTCTGCCATAGTCATCTCTCACATATAACTTGATAACTATGTATTGATTTTAGAAGTCGGCCCCCTTTTACAACATTCTATTTTAGAGCTGTCTGATGCATTTACTTATTGTAGTTTGTACTCAGTTTCTGCAGTTTTCGTAGTTTTTGTGTTTAACTTTAGGGTTTTGGTTCCACCCTTATTAAAACCATTCATTTGAGTGATAGTTGCATGAGAGCCAAACATTTCCAACTGTAGTCAGTTGAGTCATATGATCCTTGTATTTAAGATGTCCTAGGCACTGGTCTTTATACAACTCAAGGCTATCTCTAGGAGCTACAATAGAAGGCTTTCAAAGTCATGGGGTATTGATTGATCGTTGGATAGCCAAGGGATTTCCAACAAACAATATACATAATACAAGTAGACGCTCCTTCGTTAATTAATATTCGAAAGACTCGTTTGGTTTGAAAAAAAATGGTATTTGGAATGCGAGTTGATGCAGAAGTATAGGTACATAATTGTCTAGATCGAAGATAATTAGATTAGAATCCTTAGTGTCAATAGCTCCTATAGATGACAAAATTAATTTCCTTTGACGTGGAAAATTTTGCAGAACTTCAAGAGCCAACATTGCTGAAGGTGACATAGCTAGATCTTCAACAATGTTGTAATTTTGAGCAGCTCACGAATGTGGATTGAAAGCTAACTTTCAAAAGAACACCTTTAGAAGGTGGTCGAATCACCGTGTCAGAACTAGGTTTCTCAATCTGTAATGGTTCATAAGGAGAAGGAATTTATGTGGAATCTTGACTGGGTGAACCAACGTCATTTCCATTTGTAGGAACCTTAAATCCGTAGTCTTGAGATCTCGTAGCAACCATAACTTGAGAATATATCATCATGATATCTTCTAGTGAGATGGAAGAAGAAGGATTGTAAGAGACCGTATTATTGTATTGAGAAGGAAATCGATCCTTCAAAAAAAAGGGGTGGGTGAACCTTTGACGAATTTAGTTCCCCAGCACGATGAGGGAAATCCTTGGTGTAATGATCTTCATCACATATTCAACAAGGATAGAGCGGTTTTTTATTTTCTTCAGATGGTTAGGTTTTATCATTTTTCTCTTTCGAGGAAGTGTTTTGTTTTGCTTTACCCTTCTCCTTCTTCTTACCTCTGGGAAATTTATTTTTACTGGTAGATGAATCTACAACTTTAATCTAAGAATTATTTTCGGGAGAAGTATTTCCTTTAGGTGAATCCGGTAAGGTTATAATCGAAGTATTAGGTTTGGAATGTTTCTTCTTACTTTTATATGAACTAAAAAAACCGACTACACCATCTGCGGTGTGAGATCCAGAAGGAGTTGTGGTTATTTGACCAAGGGGAGGCAAATCCAGAATTTTGTCATACAAAGTGCGAGATTGCGTGTAAACTAGTTCCATATATTGGGCACGAGTGATAACTTGTTCTTTTGTTACAACACTTCCCTTGGAAACATATTCAGTAATGACTGGAAATAAAGACTTGGTAAATCACCCAACTAAAATATGATCTGGAATGAAAACTTTAACAAAACAACGTCTATATCTCCATTCGTGGATATGCTCAGAAATATAGGTAGACAAATTATGTTTTAATGAGTTTAAAAGTTTGGTACTAGTAGTGTAATGGATGGGTAACTGAAAATGGGTCAAGAAAGCAGTAGCTAGAGCATTGAAGTTGTGAAATGAAGCTAGTGGTAACTCAATGCACAAATTCACGGCTGAACTAGTTAAGTTTCATTGAAAAAGACATAATTTAATGGAATCATTGATTAATGAATTGGATGTGCACGAAAGATGATATGTCATGACATGGTTTGAAGGGTCCTCTCCTGATTTACCTTCAAATTTCGGAATATCACTAGGAAAATTGGTGGTGATCGATGACCAAAAAGGAAAATAGTAAATTAGATCATTTATTAGTCGAGACAAATTCGGTAAATCCAAGGTTGCAATAAACGGTAACTTTTGGTTAGGATCTTGTTGTGGAAACTGATAACCCTGAGGGATAAGTCTGGTTCCTGGAGGAAGATATCTAGGATATCCTAGAATAGCCTGAGCGGTTGGGATTTTCATGCCTCTAGGATAACTAGGGTTAGCCATACCAAACTGAGGTTGAGACGGTATTTGAAACGTATGACCAAGGTATGGTTGACTCTGGAATGGTGGATTTGGTCTCATCTGTCCTAGTTGACATTGTTGGAAATACTGAGAGGGGGGGTGAATCAATATTCCTTTCAATTATTATTATTATTAATCTTTTAGAGCATTAGTTAGTCTTCAATTATTATCAGTGTTTGTACAGTGATAGCAGTAAACAAAAGGAACACAAATGCACATAGTTTTTAAGGTGGAAACCCCCTCCGAGACAAAAACCACCTGTATGCTTTTCTAATAATTCTTTAATAATCAACTCTAATTGAAAATAAAGCTCCAGCTTCTTAGAATCTAGAAAAGCATTCTTCTCCATCTCCCACTGGATGGTCACTCCAACGCCATAGGTTTTGCAGTAGTCAACTAAATGGATGCCCCAACACCCAATGAGCTACAAGTCACCCTAGCACCACCCTACCACCTTGAATTTTTCACAGGCTTGAACCTGTTGGTGACTTCATGCACCAGCCTACCACAACCCTACCACCCTATAAAAGAATAAAAGAATAATGGACTCTCGTACCAGGGAAAATGGTTCACTTTGCAATGATATAGAATGATGTAGAAGAAGAAGACACACTATACCATAACCCCCACTATGACACAAATAAATAATGATGATCCTAGACCTCCTGACACTTCCTCTTCAATTCTTGGTAGATAAACACTTCTACAAATTTTACAATGATGCTTTTACAATGAATCAGTACAATGATGCCTTTACAATGACTGTATGCAGTGCTGCTCACTTGAAGACTTCATGTGGTGAACTTCTTGCTGCTATTCTGCACCTTGATTGCTGCTCTTGTCATGCTACCCTTTCTCAATCTTAAGAAAATTAGATCATGCATTGAGTCTTATCTTGATAAATATATAATACTTGCAAAAAGTCTTCAAGGAAATACCCATGACATGATAATAGAAAAACTTACCTCATCCAGCAGAGCATATGTCAGTGCTAAACAAAAAAACAAACTAGAATACAAAGAACCTAATGCAATTAAGAGATGAACAGGAATATACAGAATATACTTACCTGGAGCTTACATATGCTGCATCATTTTTCTGCACCTTGCTTTGCTTTGCTGCCCTAGAAAGTGAGGCACTTTGCAGCCCTTGATAACACATGATCTAGCTTTTTCTTGCCTTCTAGGAGATCAATATTGAATCTGATGTATCTTTGTTATTTCAGATCCCCAATATGTGATTTTCTGTCCTAAATTAGCTCTCTGAGTCTTCTTCCCAATTCCAGATGCCTGACCCAATTTGGATTCTTCAAGACAAAGTTATTCCCAATCTCTCACAATGACCTAATTATGGGCTGGTTCAGTAGAGCGAACTTGTACGACGTGCCCCGTGTCACTGTTTCCTCATTTGGCTCTAAAATCGATACAAACAAAACCAAAGTCTATGAAATATCCATGAATTTTTACATAATTCCAATTTGATACTCAAAGAGAGAGTTATGACAATTTTCCCAAGGCCACCTCTTTGAGATGAAGTTCAGGAGCCTACAAAAACTCTAACTTCCACATATCATATCTCCGACAATATTGCGAACCATGATCTAAAATTTTTACACAAGCTTCCTCAGGATTTTGGTTTCACCTCATAAAAATTTCCGCTTTTGAACCTTTGTAGAAAAAAATTGATAGTGAAAATTCCACGATGACCTGTTTCAAGTAGCGAAACCCCTACATGAGGAGGGCATGAGGATCAAAATTTATATAAATGCTTAGGTTGGGAGGGTATTTAACAATTGAATGTGGGAGGGACTTTAGGAGCTTAAAAATTATTAATTATTAAATTTTCAATGACCGCAACCAATTATTAGTGTCATGCCACAACCCCATGGGGTTTTAGCCCACTAACTCGTGTTACTAACTTCAAACATGAATATCTCTTAAACTTTGAAGAATTACATGGAGTTCCATACATCAACGGAAAAATATCAAAAAGTAGAAACCATAAAAATATCATTAATTCAAAATATAGTGATTTGGTAGGTCAAAATTCCCATGCAAGATCGGGGTAGCCCCTAGTGCTACTTGGGTTGACATCAATGACAACCACTGATCAACATATATTGCCCCTAAAATGGTTTTCCTTGCAAAGGGTGCCTTTGAAAGAACTGAGTTTGATAAGGTTGACCTTGAAAAGGTTGTCCTTGAAATAAATGGCCCTGAAAATGTTGGCTTTGAAAGGTTGTTTTCAAAGTTCCTATACCAGGTTGTCCGAAAGGAATTTAAGGTATAGATTGGATTATAGGTCCAACTTGATAAACTAATTTCCGAGGGATAGTATGTCTAATAGGATCCACTGATACTTGAGGGGTAATTGGAGTAGAAGTTTGAGACGCTCCCGGGATGGGTGTTTGAGATGTACTAGGTTGTTGAATAGATGTTTTTGCAACAAATTGGATAGGAGTATGTGAACTAATCAGACCAATTTGATGACTTTGTTAATGGACATATCCCTCTGGATTAATTTGAGGAATCCCCTGAACATGTTGTTGGACTTGAGTAAGAACAAGTTTTCCAATTGGATGAGCAGGTAGGTAAATGGGTATCTTTGGAGTGCCTTGCAAAGGTTGTTGAGAAAACGAAGGATTCCATATAGTATTCATCCCTCGATAAGGAGTTCCTACTAAGGGTTGTGAAACAAAGGGTTGACCTAAACCAACTTGAGGCATCTGACCATAACTTTGATAGTTTCAAGTTAAAGGTTTTCCTACAACTGTAGTATATGAACCCCAAAAGGTTTCCCTTAAGGTGGAGGTTGTTTCCCCTAGGCGGATTATAACCACCTGTTGGTTAACTTGAGGATTACCTACACCTTCAAAAATCATATGAATGTATTGGTTTAAGGTCAAAATTTTGGCAATATAATTTGATAAACTAGGTGACATAGTAGAAATTTGAGGAGAAGGAGACGCTCGTGAAAAAATCCCAGTAAGTGATTGATATCTAGGAGGAACTGAGGGACTGCCATATAATAATGTTTCTGGAGAAGTTTAAAACATAGATGTATTGGTAGAAATACTTCTAGAATACATTTATAACATATTATTTCTGGGTAAAGAGTAAAAAGGAATGCGGTGACATGGATGAATGTAACCATATGAATGTAAAGGTCTGATCACCAGCAAAAAAATGGACTACTGGGAGTTTCTTCTTCATCTTATTCAGTAATATCTTCAATACTAATGAGACCAGGAGGAATATTCTCAGTAATAATAAGTTTTAATTTGGGTGAATGCGGAGCAAGAGTAGGGGCTCTAATGTTTGAAGGAGACTCAGGTTCTGAAACACCAAACTCAGGTTTAGAATTTTTTGGCTCAGTTAATTGTGTGTCTGAGACTTCACTAATAACAGATTCTACCGTAACAGTTTCAGTAACTATTGGTTCAGTTTGTTATAAGTCTATTTCAAATACCTTAGGTTGATTCACTTCATCTTCAGGTTGTACCACAGTAGACGTTTCAGGTTGATCTGAAGACCTAGATCCTGTTGATTTTCCCCTTTCGACCTTAATTTTCTCTAATTGACTCGGTGTATACTCAAGGCGTTCACCTTGCTTTCTCCGTGGAGCTTGGTATTTCAGCCACGATGAATTTTAATTAAGAAATCACAAAATATCAAGAAATCATGCCTAAAGCCTCTAAAAAGTAAAACAAACAAATTAACGCGCGCTAGAAAATATAGGAGTCAAACCACACAAACAATCTTTTCACATCAAAATCACTAATTGGTGATGAAATCCAACATCAGAGAAATCAATGTGAAAATATATAGATAAAGCGAATGGAACCAGTTACCCTGAAAATTTTCTTAATGAAACAGTCTAGTGAAATTCACTCCACTTATTCCATCTCAATTGAAGATTACCCTATAAAAAGTCCAAGTGAGTCTAGTCAACGTCTGTTCTAAGTACATTAGAGACCCTTCCCTCTACTGTCACCTTAGGGAAAATCCCTAAGATTATGGTCACTAAGGTTACCAATTATAACAATTTAACCTGGGGGGACAGTCGCAGGTATGATGTACATGCAAGGGCAAAGTAACACAACTCAATCCTCTTGAAAGATTTTCGACATGGTAAATCTAAGGTTTACTTCCAAGTGACCCCAAGTACCTTTCGACATTGTTTGTAATGCATGAAAATATTCTATCGTAACCAATAAACTGGGTGCAATTACTTCATCGGGTCCGATATGACCTCGTGATTGAATCTTGTATAAGAAGAGTTTCCCAGAGAAAAATTGCTAGTTATTCCCTATTGCAAGATTCTACTGTTTGTTTATAGCTTTGGAAAATTTACTCACTTCCCTATTCCAAAGAACTAATCTGATCTATGTTGGTTTAATGAGCCCTAAAAGTGTAAAAATTCTAGATTTATTTTAATTAATATTGTGCTATCAGGTTGTTACTTACTCAGAGGATTATGGATGTAAAACTGATGATATTTCGATCAACTCAAAAACTCTAATGCATCCAAACATGAAATTGTGATATTTTCCTTTCGATGAATTCCTAGTTATGGGAGAGTGAGAGGTTCTTTAATTTTCAAAAGAGATACAAAAATCAAAATCCAATCATTAGGGGAATTTTGAGGTCTAAAATGGGCCTCCTAAGGAAATTATAAAATAATAATGGAAATAATAAAATAAGATTATATTACATCATAAAATTTTAAAAGGAAAAAAGAAAAAACAACTTATTTAACTCTTATTTTCAACTTATCTCTCTACGGGTTTACTTAAATTTCAAACAGGAACTCTCGTTGGATGCAGAATTTGATTCCTCATCCAAGGAGTACCCATGTTTCATACTTTCGATGGACCCTGCTACACGAAAACTGAGAAATACTTGAAAAACGTGATTGTAATCACATTTTTACATGTATTTTTTATTTTTCATGTAGGATGGTCCATCATAAGTATGTAACATGGTTACTCCTTGGATGAGGAATTAATTTTTGCATACAAAAAGTACTCCCGCTTGAAATTTGAGTAAAATATTAGGGAGATAAGTTGAAAATACAAGTTGAAAAGTAGTAATTTTATTATTTTATTATTTATTATTTTTTTTACTTTTTAAACCCAAAAAAGGTGAATCATTCCCCATGGTTGACATCATAATCTTGAATCTTATTGGTTCTTATAAAGTTTATTTTGGTTCTACAATTTTCTTAGGAGGCCCATTTTAGACCTCAAAAGTATTCTAACGAACGTTCTTTTTCATGAAATGCCAATTTCACTTTGAAAATTATCCAGTTCTAGAAATTTAAATGAAAATTTCAATTCGCTTAAGTCAAATAAACATACAGAGTCTCTTTCACAAAGAATCACTCACAATTCTTCAAATTTTGTGGAGAAACCAATAAAACTCTAAAAACGATTTTTTTTAATGAATGCTCCAAATGAATGACACCTACAAGTGTAATTATGAAAACTTCAATCATGAAAGGAATAATTCTATTTTAGTATTCAACAAATAGAAGCATTCTTTCACAAAAACACTTATTCTTTGATAAAACCCTAACTTCACTAATCTATAAGATCCTTCACAAATAAGCAAAGTATTTCGCTCAAATAAGTATGACTAATAAAAAATCTAGTGTATTTTACAAAAAAACACTGCGAAAGAGTGATCTTAAACAAAAAACTATCTCTTTTTGATAAATCATAAAACAATCAAGATGAAACCATTCTAAAAAAATTGAACTAGATGAATTCTCAACAAGAATTCACTATGGCATTCAAACAAACTCACAAAAAGATTTTGTTGGGAATCACGATTGTCGTTAGACCAAAACCCGTAGTTATCATTTGTCGAATTAATATTTGAATATTCGCCCATAACTCAGATTTTAAAACCAATGGTCAATGAACTGTCTTTGAACCTCGCTTAATGAATACTTTATATTACGCCCAAACTTCATATCTGGACCATTGCACTTTTACCTCCGCATTCACCTTTTAATGTTAAAATACATATATTAGAACGATGTCTCAGACCCATAATATGTACAGTTTGCCTTTGATATTAATATTTAGTGCCTTTTTATAAAATGAACCATGGTTTATAACATTATCATGGAAATTCATATCGTGGGTGATTCACGGGTCCCACACATACAATAGCGATTTGTAATCGCCCGTACATTAAGTTATCTTCCGTGTTAATTGATGTGCGACCACTGTTCGATGGACTCGCCTCCAGATCGGACAGAGTATGGCCATATCGCGTTCATTCCATTGTCGATGCTTAACGCGCGGGTTAACCATCATAGAACATTTCAATTGCAACTTTCCTTTGAACTTTTCACACAATTCATATTGCGCCAACTTCGCATATACAACCATTATATGTGCACTACAATATATCCATATATATATTACGGCCTTCTTCAATTTTGGAAGCGTTATAACAAAACTCAACCACATCGGACATACCTCGGTTAAACTCGCAACCGTGGTTTGAATAGTCCCGATCAATATAAATTAGAACTGGGCCCCGCACTAACGACCCTTCCACATCCAACGGCGAACAGCATGTCGCACTGCTTCAGATGATCCGACGTCCTCCTTCGAATCTCGCGTGACTTAGATGCATGGGATTTTAACTCGCGATGAGATTGGTATCTCCAAACCGCTTAAGACAACGTGTCAACTCCTGGCATATACCGCGTTCGAATTGTAAATACAGCTTACCATACAAAAGAAGTGCGATGAAAACCGTCGGGTGTTCCAAACCCACTGTCACTGTTCACAGCGCTCGTGGTTTCGTTCAGTTGCGCTCGAGGTTCCGTTCCTTCCTTCATTTGTTCATGATCCCAATATGTCTTCTTAACTTCGTTTTCATACGGTTCTTCAGTTATTCTCTGTCGCTCCTTCTCATATGTTATCCATTACTTTGTCAACACTTCAACACGGTGCTTCTGCTATCATAACACACAGATCCATTCACGCATAGGTTTATCACCAAACCTCTGCGCTCGATTCATGATTCCTTAACGCAGGGCCTTGTCCCCGACTCTGTCCCGGGGTCCCTCCTTCGCACTATAGATATCCTCCATCTATTAGGAGGGTAGCCATTTAGGCTCAATTCCCAATATTCAGTTGCAGTTGCCAATTATTCATCAGAGAAGTGCGGAACTCCATTACTCCTTTTTAATAGATTCATTTACCCATCAATAAATCAACGCCAGAACTTTAATTCATTACTCTGCTCCCGGTTCTCCAACACTGAAATGAACATCCGAAATAGATTTCCTTATCAAACAGGGTTAAAACAATTCAGGATCTTTGCAAGGTTAAGACGTTTCATCGCATAATTCCTCAAATTCATAAAATTGTGCCATCACTGTTTTAATACAGTATGTGTAATAAGCCTGTCTCGCAGGATTACTATGCCATCATTCTGCTTTTGGGTTTACTGCAGCTCCTCCAAATTATAAATCACCGATTATAGACATCAAATTAAGCTAGTCCTCCATTACAATAGGGTCTCTTATATGGAATTCAAAATTCAGAACTTCACAACCCATAATTTCAAAACAGAGTCTATAATTTCCTTCAAGCGCCTTATTCAATCGATGGCTGTAATATCGAATTTTACAGTGGACTCTATGTCATTGCCATGTCATTGATGCCTACAACTCATGCATTTGTTCAACCACAACATCGACAGCCCATAATTGACATTTATTCTTCTGTCCCACTACAAGACTACTTGCAAGACTACTTGTCCTGGCCAGATCTTTGAATCAAGTGGCTCTTCTGCAACCTACTATATCTCTCCAGCTCTTCAGCTCTCTGCTCTTTGTCTATCTCCTTTGCCTTTCTTTTTTTATCTCTCTTTGTCTCTGTTTCCTCTGATGTCTCTGCTGCCTTTCTGCCCCTTGAATGATGTTTTAGGTGCTCCTCCTTTGTCATCTCCTTTGCCATCAATGACAACATTTCCAACAGTCTCCCCCTTTGGCATTGATGGCAATAAACTTCCTCTGCTTGCCTTTTGGAAGCCCCTTTTTTCTTTTCCTCCCCCTTTGACATCAATGGCAAAGGGTTGCTCATTTCCTAGTGTGCATTCTATCTCTTCATTTCCTCTCTTTGAGTTATGTTTAGGCCTTCTTCTTCTGGCTTTGTACCATGCTGCTCTAAACTGGTGTACAATAGTTGTTGAGAGAACACTTTTGAGAATCATTAGAACTTGAATATACACAATAAGTTGATGCACTTTTTCCATAATCCTTTGATCCCGAGGACTTGTACCATACTGCTGCTACTCCATAATAACACTTGATATTCTGCTGATAGGCAAGCTGCTAATGCCAATTGATACTAATTTGATAAACCATGCAGAGATTTCACTTCAGCTTGCATATTAACCCATAACTAAGACATCCTTCATAAATTATACTATAGAGATTTCCACTGTTCACACCAACAGTCATCAATATCCTAAATTTGATCTTGACATCTTAACCATTTTCTTATTCTGTCATTTTGTTCAAAGGAATGTCACCGCATTTTCCTTTCTAAGACTGCTCCAGAGACATTGCTGCTTTACATACAATTCAGCTGTTCTAACATAATAATCTTCAGGAAGACATCTTCAATTCTTTTATTAGAAATTTTCATGGGTAGATCACTCAGAAATTTATCACTTACTTAACTGTACTCCTCCAAGGGACATTTTCATAGATGAAGGAAGTAATGATACAGTGATGATAGGCTCTTTTGTTACTCATCTTTCTTAGGGTGAATCATTGTTCATACTAGCAGAATGATGCACAATGTGATCATCACTTTAATGTGCTGATGTCTTCTTCTATCATCATGGCTGCTTATTGCTTTCTCTCCTTCCATCAACCTACAGGCTATTGTGTGCTTCCGATAATCTTCTTTCTGATATTTTAACAGTTGGTATTTCATGTAGCTCTTCTTAGATTACTCTCATGGGGAATAATTATGAATTGCTCTCCCCCTTTGATGTTGCTTCATATTTGTCACTGGATGGATTTTTGTTTTGTATTCTAGAGCATCTCCCCCTGAGACTATGCTAGATTCATTATGTTATTGAGATGATAGGCTCCCATTTTATCTTTTCTTTCCATACTCTTTTGGGGTTCATCATAATGTCTGTACTCCTTTTTGGTTCATAGTTTTGTTTAATTGGATTGGATTTCATCATCTGTCTGGAGTTCTTTAATATATATGGCAGTTTACAGTCCTTTTCTTTGTGACCAAGTTTGAGGCATACATAACATCTTATTTTATCAAAGTAAATTTGAGCTGGAGTATAATATTTTGTTCCCATCTTTGAACATAATTTACAATCAACAAGTTTATGTCCAAAATGATTGCATGCATAACAATAGCCATGGAAATGATTTGTGTACCTGGTGAAAGATTTTCTTTTCCCTTTGCTTTCTTGGGGTGTTCTTTTCATTTGATACATATTTTGTTGGTTAACATTGATTCTCTTTGTCTTACAATGCGCTGCTTCATGTCCTGGTTTGTGGCAGGAGAAACAAGTGATACTTCTCATAGGATGAAAGAACCTTCTTTGACATCTTCCAAATTTATTCAGTTCATCCTTATGAGTGTATGAGCCTTTTTCAACTGACTGTTTCATCCTTTCATTCTCTGTTCTTTCATGTTGCTGCTTGATTCTATTTGTTTCTCTACAACTCATGTTCTTGCTGGTTTCTGCTTCTGTAGGAATTTGCTAAGCTGCTTCACTGTCCTTTACAACTTTTACAAAAATGACATTCTTGTTATCTTCAACCTCAGACTTACTGGTTTCACCTTCATATCCTATCCCAGCGTTTATGAGAGGTGACCTTTGCGCATTTAGAATCTTGTCCAACAATTTAGAGCTTTTCATTTGAGGAGTATTCATTAATAATTCTCTTTGGGCTTTTTCTAATTTCTTCCTTAGGCTCACTACTTCTTCTTCCAATCTCTCACATTCCAGACATTTCTCTCATTTGTTGCAGCAGAGTGTCTTCTACTTTCTTTGCCTCTTCAAGCTGTGTCTTCAGACCAATAATTTCTTTCCTATCTTCATATTATTTCTCATCACATATTTGTACCAATAACTTAAGGTCTTTGTTTTCATTATTCAATTTTTCTATTTCAGTCAGTGCTGTGTCAAGTTTGGATTTTTCTTCAGCTACAATTTCTTCATGGTTCTTACTACCATTCACACTAGCAGGTACCTCATTTGATTGAACATTTTCCTTTTGACATGAATTTTTCTTCTTCTTAATTCTCTTCTCCTTCTTGACAATGCAATCCTCAGTGTCTACTCCATGCATGAAATGCAATCTGTCCCATATTTCTTTTGTAGAGGTTAAATCCATTATTACCTCAAGATCCTTGTTATGAAGGCTGTTGAATATCACACATTTTGCCTTGGCATTGCTATGTTGTTCTTGCACCGAGGGAGAGTCTGTGCAGTAACCATCACATACAAGTTTCCATACCTTAGGTTCATAAGCCAATAATCATGTTTTAACCTTATCTCTCCATTCAGGAAAGTTTTTTGTACTCAACACAGGTACATTTTGATAGTCCATGACTCAACTAGATCTCCTTCAAGATATTAAGCTTACACCAAAGGAACCAGCTTCGATACCAATTGTTGAACCCTTAGTTAAATTGAGAGGGGGGGTGAATCAATTTAACACATTCATGGAATTTTAAAATTTTTCATTAAACTTTATTAACACCTTCATTTCATGATCAACATAATGTGTGAGCAATCTTTATTTGTGAGCAGCAATTAATAAGTAGATTAGACACTGTATTAGCAGTCTTAATATGTGAGCAGCAAGTATTAGCAGACTAGATATACCATATCAACACATAGACATCATGCACATAGACACCATATATAAGTGGAAACCCATAAAGGGAGAAAACCACATCTTATTATTGTTGTGATGCAAAGGCAAGCTCCAACTCCCTCTCACCACTAATTTTATGTAGGCACCAACCTACAGGAGGCTCCAACCTCAATTCTGCAAGCTACAACTTGCAAGGAAGCTCCAACTCCCATCAATTTTCTACAGGCACCAACGTACAGGAGGCTCCAACCTCAGTCAGCTACAACTGACATCTATCAAGCTACAAATTGATAGGGAAGCTCTAACTTCCTTACTCTTTCAAAAGAAAAAACACTTGTTGATCTACCTTGGATATCAACTCTGTTCTGTACCTTCTCTTCTGCTATCCATCAGTCCTCATATCTGCCCTGCTTCATTTCAGCATCTTCTCGGATTCTCTATTAGCTCCTCCTCCTCTGCCTTACTGCTTCATTTCTGCATTCTCTTACCTCACTCTCTAACCACTCTATGCATATCAAGTTGATATTATATATAGAGTTCATCACATGATTGTTTGTATTCAACAAGGAATTTGGAGTGAACAGCCATGACTCTTTGGCTTCTGCCTTCTCATTCCTTTTTCCAACTCATTTAAAAACGTATAACAATGTGTACAAATTTCAATGTTACAGTGGCATTTTTCTTTTCCTTCGGATACTTGCCTTTGCATCACAAACAATATAAAACAATTAAACATTTACATTTTCAGTTTCAATATATAAAGTTCACTCAGCACTTGGCTTGCTGGTTTTGTCCTTTCTGTTGCTGTCATGCAACTGTCCTGCATACCTCTGTTTACTGCAACTCTGAGCACCTGTGCATGTATACCTGTTCACTGCAATTTTAAATCCCTTCGCTGCATACCTCTTCAATTCTGCAGTCTCTGTTTACCTCTGTACAAATTCTCCAAGCTCACTGTAGTTGTGTATCTGCTGTATATATGCATGTTTTATAAGTTTAGCTCACCAATAACTCTCAAACTCTCATTATGTAAAAATTGCATCTTCTTCTAATTTTCTGCTGGCAAATTAACTCAATGTATGCGAAGGCTTTTCTTTTCACATCCGATGGTTATCAAAACCACATTCCCTAGATTTCAAATCGGATTCAATGTAACTCACATTTTGGCAAATATAAAATTATGTAAGTCTTAACCTTAAGACTATAAAACTCATGTATCTTCCGACTTAAGCTCTTAATACTCTAACAAATGGTTCGATGCCTTTAAACCAATGCAAAAGCACTTGTAACATTACAACCATGGGTGTATAACGTGAACCTCCTTTGGCACTAGGACGTTTTATATTGCATTTCGTTTTATGGGCCCACACATCCACTACATTAAATAGTTATTCAATAATATTAATATTTGTTGTAGGGGTTAACCCACAGTCCTGGACTTCGGATTATTTCAATCTCAATCTGTGTGTAAAATGCATCCAAAGTTTCTTGCCCAATCAAATTCACAATCTGGCAACCTCAACATACTCTACTTCCTTTTAACTGACAAGTTAATTACATCTGTGTATATTAATATCTCAATCTGAGATTGAGATATTAAATAAAAATCCTCTTTTAGTTAAGAAACCACACACCTCCTATCCGGCTTAAAAATGCGGAAGCTCAAGGGTTATAAAACCATACAATACACCCTCTTATAATTCTTTTGCAGGCGGGAGCTCTATTTTTCGTTGGCCTAAGGTTAAACCCCATATTGCATATAACCCATCGATCTCCACATGTTAACTCCCTTCTCAATCTCGACTTAGAGTCAATCTACATGTATATGTGACCTTAATTAAATGTTCATAGAACATTTCAATTGCAACTGTCCTTTGACCTTTTCACACAATTCATATTGCACCAACTTCGCATATACAACCATTATATGTGCACTACAATATATCCATATATATATTACGACCTTCTTCAATTTTGGAAGCGTTATAACAAAACTCAACCACATCGGACATACCTCGGTTAAACTCACAACCGTGGTTTGAACAGTGCTGATCAATATAAATTAGAACTGGGCCCCACACTAATGACCCTTCCACATCCAACGGCGGACAGCACGTCGCACTGCTTCAGATGATCCGACGTCCTTAATCGAATCTCGCGTGACTTAGATGCATGGGCTTTTAACTCGCGATGAGAGTGGTATCTCCAAACTGCTTAAGACCACGTGTCAGCTCCTGGTATATATCGCGTTCGAATTGTAAATACAGCTTACCGTACAAAAGCGGTGCGATGAAACCGTCGGGTGTTCCAAACCCATTGTCACTGTTCACAGCGCTCGTGGTTCTGTTCAGTTGCGCTCGAGGTTCCGTTCCTTCCTTCATTTGTTCACGATCCCAATATGTCTTCTTAACTTCGTTTTCATACGGTTCTTTGGTTATTATCTGTCGCTCCTTCTCATATGTTATCCCTTGCTTTGTCAACACTTCAACACGGTGCTTCTGCTATCATAACGCACAACTCCATTCACGCATAGATTTATCACCAAACCTCTGCGCTCGATTCATGATTCCTTAACAGAGGGCCTTATCCCCAACTCTGTCCCGGGGTCCCTCCTTCGCACGATAGATATCCTCCATCTATTAGGAGGGTAGCCATTCAGGCTCAATTCCCAATATTCAGTTGCAGTTGCCAGTTATTCATCAGAGAAGTGCGGAACTCCATTACTCCTTTTTAATAGATTCATTTACCCATCAATAAATCAATGCCAGAACTTTAATTCATTACTCTGCTCCCGGTTCTCCAACATTGAAATGAACATCCGAAATAGATTTCTTTATCAAACATGGTTAAAACAATTCAGGATCTTTGCAGGTTTAAGACGTTTCATCGCATAATTCCTCAAATTCATAAAACTGTGCCATCACTGTTTTAATACAGTATGTGTAATAAGCCTGTCTCGTAGGATTACTGTGCCATCATTCTGCTTTTGGGTTTACTGCAGCTCCTTCAAATTATAAATCCCCGATTATAGACATCAAATTAAGCCAGTCCTTCATTACAATAGGGTCTCTTATATGGAATTCAAAATTCAGAACTTCACAACCCATAATTTCACAACAGAGGCTGTAATTTCCTTCAAGCGCCTTATTCAATCGATGGCTGTAATATCGAATTTTACAGTGGACTCTATGTCATTGCCATGTCATTGATTACTACAACTCATGCATTTGTTCAACCACAATATCAACAGCCCATAATTGACATTTATTCTTCTGTCCCACACAGAAATTAATCAACCTATACACATCCATTCAGGAACAAATGAATTCACTTGCAAGACTACTTGTCCTGGCCAGATCTTTGAATCAAGTGGCTCTTCTGCAACCTACTCTATCTCTCCAGCTCTTCATCTCTCTGCTCTTTGTCTGTCTCCTTTTCCTTTATTTTTCTATCTCTCTTTGTCTCTGTTTCCTCTGATGTCTCTACTGCCTTTCTACCCATTGAATGATGTTTTAGGTGCTCCTCCCTTTTCATCTCCTTTTCCATCAATGACAACATTTCCAACAGATTTTGAAGATAAAAACAAACAAAATGACCATTCAGAAATTAAAATCTAGACTCTCACCAAAAGAAAAGTTATTTTTTCAAAACTTTCAAAGGCTTGCATATGTAAACAGTTAAGTCTAGTGTGCATGTGCACTATTTCTGCAAGAAAACTGCGCAAATCTGCGCTCTGTTGCTGAAACAAAACCGCGTAGGTCTAGGAAAGTTCAAGAAAAAATAAAATCAAGGAAATCAACCCAGAGGATCTAAAAAGTCATAATTTTTCCAATACTTAGATACATTCAAAAAAAAAAATTCAAAGAAAAACCAAGGAATCTCCCTAGATTACCAAAGGAAAACTAGAAACAAACATACAATTGAATAGCTCTTTCCCTAAGCTATCTTCGTTTAAATCATCAAAACAAGAGAAGGAGAGTGATTCCCTTACCTATATGTGAAATGTTTGATGTAGATCCCCGATCTGTCCCAATGCAACTCCTCAATGATTTGATAAGGCCTGAAATAATAGACATAAAATAGATCAAAGGCATATGCAATATAATGATTCAAAAGAAGCTTAATCTAACGATCAGGGAGATTAGAAATTGGAATCATCTTAATGAATACATAAAGGAACATAAATTATAATCATTTCAATAATACAATACAATGAGAAAAGGGATTCATTTGTATTAATTTAGAGATAAAAGAAGAGCCTTACAACCTTGCCTCCTTTCCTTGGGTAATAAGCTTCCCAATCTAAATTCACCAGCATAAGAATGCCTTTTGTGAAATCCTCTAACGCTTTAAGCTCTACTCAATTTATAGGACAAATAGAGGAGGATTCATATCCAAAGAAGAGGGATGAGATCCATTAATAGTGGGATTAGGGTTCCTTGTTTAAAGGGAATTAACTCCATGTTCTGAGGGGTTTGACTTGAATAGATATGACCAAGAAGCTTCTAGTTGGGATATATTTTTGCAACAAGGATTCTATAATTTACCTTTTTATTTTTATTTTTCATTGAGTCATGTGCATGGTCTACAATGGAAGACAAAGTGTAGTTATGCACAAGTTTCAATGGAAGAAACTGTGCATGCACAGAAACTGACTAGGAAAAGCGCGTAGGTCATGCTAAATAGGTTGAAAGGGCATGTTACCCAAAATTCATGATTTACTCAAGGATTTTAGATGTTTGACTTGCAAGGGATTTCATTGATACACGTGTATGGATGGAGAGAGATCCATTTTAGCCGTCAAGTGTCATGGTGACAAAATTACGTGTAACACCAATCCTGAAGCAAATAAAAAAATATGTATATATAAGTTATATTGATTTTGAGTTATGTTGTTACCATAAAAAATAGGGTGCCTCCAATAAGGCCTTATTGAAATTTCATTGTGTGTCGTAGCTAGCACGAGGAGAGTACCAAAGGGTTTCTAAAAGAACAAAGAATGTAGAGGTGGAAATTAACAACAGAAGCACCAAGGAAGCTTCTTAATTCAATTTACCCAAGTAGACTATAGAGAACCACTCTAAGAATAACACAAATTTGTAAAAACGAAAACGTAATTGTTTAAAGAAAACCCTAGCGAATAGGAGATAACGAGCAAGTAGATTGATAAAAAAATTTAACAAGGTTGTCATGTACCTACTAGATAGATAATGACAGCTAAAAGGGAGATGGAAACCACCGTATTAGGGTTTAGTTGCAGATCTTGTGCTTACCTTTCAGAGAGAAGAATTGCAAATTAGCTTTGGCGCGACGAAAGGGGGAGGGGTAGTTACCCCATAACTTCTCCGCACACATTCCAATCGTATGATTAAAAACCCTGAAGATCAATGGTGTTTAGTCATACACATGTTAGAGTCAAAGTTGATCACTTTTCCCTCCAATCGTATAACAAGTGCCATTGAGAAGGTTCACTGGAATTTCCATTTACAAACCATGGAAAAACCTAGATTAGTACCCTTGGTGCATAATATATATGTTGGCTATAAAACATTATTCCAACCTAAGTAAACATGCTTCCAAATTGGTTGTGTACTCGTTAAAAGATTTAGTGACAAGTCACGTGATGTTAGAAGGTTCAGTAATATATATATATATATATATATATATATATATATATATATATATATATATATATATATATATATATATATATATATATATATGTGCAATGTTTAAATGATAGATAATATACATTACAAGAAAAAAAATTCCTGAAGAAGTTTCAACATAGAACAAACTTCCAGATTTAAATATTTTGTGATGGAATTTCTAACACCTTCAGCAATTCAGAATCGATACAACACATTAGCCACTAACTACTACCACAATTGTGTACTGAGTATAATAATTATATAAAAAAAAATATTTGAGTTGTTTTGGTAATAGAGGATGCCTAGTAATAATAGAGGATTACTTTGTTTAAGTATTTTTTTGTTTTTAATGAGTGGATGTTAGAGACATATTCCACACCCGATTTCACTCACTCCCCATAAAAAATCAATTAATATTTACACAATTTCAAGTATTTTCATCAATGAAAAAACAATTGTTTTTCTGGCAGGAAGCTGGTCCTGAGGATACTTTGATTGGGTAGTGAAATTAATACTAGTATAGAATCATCCTAACCACCGACCTAGCAAGATCCTAGAGGGATCAAATCTCCTGAGGTGAAAGGTTATATCCCTACAACGCTAAACATGGGAAAAAGTAATAAAATTTAATTTAATTATCTCAACCGATTATAAATCAATAATCATTTATTGAGCAAACTGTAGAACTCGTAATTAGAGAAGGACTATGAAATAAATATGGGAGAGGAGGAAAATGATAGGTGAATGGTTTATCTAAGTTTTATTTTCCTGTATACTTTTATGGAGATGGATTGGACAATGGGTGTGGTGATAGCCATCAATGAATCCGCAATGTTATTAAAAACAATGCCTTACCATACAAGGAAATATTTGCATCTCCAACACACTGGAAAAATCCTCACTCTGTGCTATTTATTTCGTAGCAGTGGTTGATGTTGGTTGTGTTTGATTAATTTTCTCATTCCATGTTTTTCCAAATCCAAAGAACATGTGTGCTCAACTATTAGCCAAACGGCAGATGAGTGCATCGAGGGTAATGTATTGTTTACGACTTCAATAACTACACCAAGTTTGAAAGGTTTGTGATGATGATTACTTCAGTCGATTTGAGTACAAGTCTCCTACCAGTGATTTTCCTCTAGAGTGAAAATGTATGGTAAATGAAAAATTCCCTACAATCTTGATGATCTAATGGTGGAGTGAAAAGAATGCAAAGACTATTAAGAGTCAAGGAATAACTGTAGCACCATGCAAGGCAAGGCCAAACCACAACAAAAATATAAGTAGGTATGACTCTATGGTTAAATAGAATGGGAAACTTTGTGGTGTTATTGAAAAAAGGTTAAGTTGTTCAAAGTGTTTAGTTATGGTTGTGCTTGCATACAAGTATTGTATAAGAACAAATTGATTATACCAATTTTGGAAAATTATTTCTCATGAATATAATTTTCATAAAATAACATCCAATTTATTTTCTTAGAAACAGTACATGGTAAAGAGATATTAGTGGTGCTAATATGCTGGAAATAAAAGGCATATGAACTTGTGCATGAAATGATAAGAACTGGAATTATTTTCTTGAAAACGTGCTTATAAATCATGTGCTTATAAATATAAGAACCCACTTTTGTTTTTATTTTGAGGTTGTATGCATGAAAGTAACGGTGATTGTGTTAGAAAGCACAAGTACTACATGCACAAAAGAATAGCAATTGAGTTAGAGAAATATGTTGCATGAACCATTATAATAATTATGGTATTAATTCTTTTTGGAAAAATAACAATTGTTTAGGCATATACATAATTATGATCTTCCTAAGTTTCCTGAAAAGAATACAATGGTTTTGTGCTTAGTCATGCTAAAATATTTCCATGGTGTTGGTAAAGATTAGTTATCTAATAAATCCATGGAAGAGATTTCCATCAATTCTCGTGTGTAAGAGATCATGAATTCTCATGGGTAAGAGAATTATGGTAATTTCTTTTGAAAAAAGAATACTTAGTTATGATAAAATATAATAACCTATTCACAAAGATAATATAATTCATAGGAATCTTCTTTGGAAAGAATATGTTTTTCTTGTGCTCGAAAGATAAGTTGATTGTGTTAATTCCTTTGCAAGATTTTGCAAAAGTTACATGTTTTGGTGGGTAAAAAGATAAAGTATTTGTGCGTTGTATATCGGATAGTTAAATGCATAAAAAGGTTAACATTGTTATTATTTTAAAAGGATTTCCTACTTCTTATGTGCAAAATAAGGGTTGATTATGATACTTTCTTGAAAACAAATGCATGATAACTTTTTATATAAAAGATGGAGAAACTATGTTGGGTTCTTGAAAATAAGTATGTTTTATTTGCATAAATAAACAATCATTTTATTTGAAAAGAACACATAAGCAGAAGCATAGAAACAATAGTTAATTGCATCATCATTGTTTAGAAGGGAAAGTATTCCCATATATAACATAAATAGCTATGTGTCGCATACATTAAAAAATACTATTATGATAAGTTCTCGCATACACAAATAATAGTAATGTTGTAGAGATCTTTCCTTTGCATGGATAGTAGAAAAAATATGTGATTATTTTTATGCTATCATAAATATTCTATTAGTTTCATTAGGAATAAGATCATGCATATGCATGCATGATTTGTAATATCTTTCATTTAGAAAAAAGAATATGTTTGTATGTGGGAAAATATATCATGTTGTGTTAGCTCACATTAGAAAATATTTTTTGCTAAATAAGATCAATTTACAGACACAAAAACCATAGTAATTTGTTGGTTTCCTTATATATATATATATAAGGAAACCAACACATTAATGTTGGTAGGCTTTACTACACTAGTTTTATAAGAAAACATGTTTTCACATGCCCTATTGTGCTAGATTTCCTCAAAAAGGAAATATGTGTTTGCATGCTCTATTGTGTTAAACAGTCTTTTGGAAATATGCTTTTGGAAAAGGGAATTTCATTTGCATGCATGATAATGGTATCTATTATGTTATCTTTCTCTTAGAAGGGGACAAACATTTGCATGCATAATTGTAACAATAATAATATATGTTGTATTGGAAAGATTACTTAGTTACATGCACAAAGAAGAATATAAGGGGCTAACTTTCTTTGAATAAGATTTATCTATTTATATGCATGGAAATCTAAGCTATGCTGCTAGTGGATGGTTAAAATGATTATCCCTTAGAAAGGATTTGTGTGTAGAAATTATATAACTTATGTGTTATATGTCCAAGATTCT
This sequence comes from Pinus albicaulis, assembly GCA_034641835.2. Taxonomy (NCBI): domain Eukaryota; kingdom Viridiplantae; phylum Streptophyta; class Pinopsida; order Pinales; family Pinaceae; genus Pinus; species Pinus albicaulis. Next base: position 1,299,173,620 of record CM076579.1, read on the forward strand.
CCTGATCTCACACTATTTTAACTTCATGCAAAATATAGAATCTATTCCACCATTGATCATTTGCGGAAATTAAATCAAGATTGCAATGCACACATGAAACAATAAAAATTCACACACATTAACACAGTTGTTTAACGGGAAAGCCTGAAGCTGAAAACCCCAACTATCTGTATATAATATATGTAATAGATATCATGTAACAATCCTCATACAAAGCTGATCATATCAAGCTCTCAGTACAATACAATCGCTACACACTAATCAGGCTCGATCTTGCAAATCCATGCACCGATCTTTGCCACTTGCTAGCCTGCCTCTATTGTGCAATCCCTGCTGAAGAATGGCTCTGAATGAGTTCGAGTTGCTCCAGCCTTGCTCACGCAATCCTCATTGGCATCTCCAATGAATGTGTGGTGCAAACAATGCAACACTATAGTCACAAATGATAGTCACACTTGCTCTTTCACCAATCTCTCCACTGATCTATTCTGCACTGTAGTTAACTGTTGTCTTTGTCCAGTTAAATAATGAGTTATTATTTAGTGAATTAATTTAACTAATTAATTCACTCAACGCCACTGAAAGTATCAATCAGCTAGAAATAGACACAATCATTTCAACTGTGTTTAACTCCACAAGTGTAGTTAAACTAGAAACCAACTCCACCAACTACTTCTCCAACTCCACCAAACTCTGCCACTTGAGTTCTAACTGAAGTCCTCCATGCATGAACCACCAGTAGCTCTAGGAATTGCGTAATTCATTTAGCTAGTTGATCTGAACAATCTATTAACTGAATGTCAGTGCTCCAAGAGAATAAGATAATGTTTAGAGTCCAAATATTATTAAGAGCTAATAATATCTGACATATCTATTTTTAGACTGGTAGTCTAAAAATAGACTCCGCCCAAAATGTATAAAAATATAAGTCAATCTATTTTTTCCAACTTGACCAACCATCCACAAATAGCATCCTGCAACTCATAGAATATGATCGACATGTCTAAAAATAGACATAGTCTAAAAATAGACTTTGCGCCAAAAACAACCTGCGGGTCCACTTAGTGAAGGTGACTCTTTTCACTAAGCTCATCATCTTGTTGAATCTCAACATTGTGCTAGTGCGAGAAGAATCATAGAAATGTGGATTTATTTTGACATGCTTTGATAATTATTTTCTTATAATTAGTTCATGAGCAGTGTTGTTAGAAGAAGCACGTTGTGACAATATATTTACATTTTATGTATGCACATGAATAGATTTTGATGAATCATTGGTATTGACTAATTAATAATTTATGTAATTATGATATCAAAGTATGCTAAAGATATTAATGGAAGGAAATGATGGTGACTTGTGCAAAGGATATATTATGTTTAAAGAATTAATGGTCCATGCTTATGAGTGTGAGCTGCAGGATGGTCCACTGATGGAGAAACTAGGCCACAGAGAAATAAATATTGAAGATTTGTGGGTAAATGATATCGTGATGATTGTAAGATATTTTAGCTAGATATGTTCTATTTAATGATATTTATTTTAAATATTTTATGAAAATGGTTAAGGGATTAACTCCCTTATAAGCCACTGAGTGAGGGGTGAACACCCTCACGAGCGTTTAATAATAAAATTAAATATTTTTTGGTTTTCACCCTATAGGGTTTCTAGGGTATATCGATGTCTAATGATGTGGTTTCTTTTTGTGTCATTTTTATGACGTGGATTCCTTGCATGATTTGATGTTTACAATACCAAGTATTTGATTAAATAATCAAGTTAAAGGAACATTGAAAATGATGCAAGTTTGCATCAAAAATTTTATGTTAATATACTACAACAGTGGTTGTTAATGGTTATGAAACTTACTATTCCTTGGTACTCTATGTAATGATGAACATTCAATCTAATGGTTAATGTTGAATACATAATAATATTTCGGATAGTTACCCATGGGTAAATTGTGTAAAAAAAAAAATCTAACCCCATGCATTTTCATGCAAGGTTACCGGGGTATGTTACAAGTGGTATTAGAGATGAAGGTTGCAGCACTGGCTCCTTTTAGAATTGTTAAGCGGAAAAAAAATCAAGGTATGCTACTAGTGGGCATAATCTCATGTAAGATTCTAATAATCTACATATATGATATATGCAATAGAATAATTTTGATATGAGATGTGTGGTTCATGTTTATAACCACATTGAAGAGTAGTAAGTAATAAAGTCTATTGCAAAACTAAGTTCATGACAATTGAAGCCTAACAAGGATAAAAGAAAATAAAACCTCTATTACACATATGAACAATCCTAGACTCTCACTAAGGAAAGTGAGAATCAATTACAAATCTTTGAAACTATGAAAATAGTAATGATATATTTAATGAATGTGACTAAAGTTATAATGCAGTACTGATAAAGAATAAATTCATGAATGAAAAATATTGGGAATGTCCTTGAAGAGGACGATAGAGCATTTTAAAAGGACATTGAAAGAGCCTCTCTTGATGTCTATTAGTAGGTGAAAATGTCTCATTTTGAACCCCTTTCCTACCTTAACATCACGATTATAAACCCTTGTTTTATCCTCATAAACCCCCATATACCTGCACTAGTTTATAATTCATACTTAAGATTTAGTAAGCACTTAATTAATTATTTTTAAATAGATTTTATGCCTTTTATAATCTTGCAACTAATATCTCTCTTCCTAAATTATTTTGATAAGTGAATGTATTAATATCGAATCAGCATGGTCTAGTGCAGGAAGATTCCTGCACCGTTGGCAACCGACTGTTCCAAGATTTCCGCAATAGCCCGTTACCTAACGCAGAATCTTCGTTCCAGCTCAAACCATTCAGTCCTGGTCATCTTAAGTGAAACTCGGAGTGTAGGATAATCAGGGATATCGCTAAATATTGATCACCTGCCAACGAATAGTTAGCATTCTATTATAGCTGATGGCTTATTTCATAATGTTGTTTGTTATTTCATTCAAGCCGAAAGGCTGGAATTAGAATAACACTATGTATTTTTGTTATGGCCAAGGATGAAAGGGTTGTATAAATGTAGATCTTAGATAGGATATTAGGGGGCGATAGCCATGCTACTGTAATGCTGGAAAATTTGTAAATTTGTGTTATCGCACTCATTCTGGGTTGGACTGTACTTATAATGTATTTTTATTGAATCGAATTAATAAAAGGAGCTACGCCATGTTTTTTACATCTTGTGTTTTGATATGTTATTGATGTATCTTTGAGTGCTGAAGTTATACACTTCCTAAATAGGAAACGAGCTAGTTGGCTAGGGCCCAGCCAACCCAACTCATTTTCCCTCTTGTGCTTTCGTCTAGTTAAAGGTGTGCATGTTAATTTTATTGATTCAACATGTGGATTGAGACTGTAATCCTTTTATTTATAAGAATTTTGATTTCATTTCTTTAACAGTCAAGCGTGACGGATCCATGGTGTGTTTAATTATAGTTCAATTTATTTTCAGTCATTTTCTTTTCCACGAATCGTAATTGATTTCCACCTGGAGTAGTGCAAGTACATACCTGCACTAGTGCGATCATAGTTTCTGCAACTTAGTCTTTCGATTCATCACAACAAGATTGTTTCATTTCTTTCCTTTGAAAGAGTTAGATTTATTTCCGTAAGTGAAATTTCATTAGTAAATAAGAGTCTTTTCAATATTAAAAGTTAAGTCGTAGGAATTAAAAGATATCTAGTTAACTGATGAACAAGTGATGTTACATTACATCGATCTGTGCCTGCACTTCATATTTTTAAGGGAAAGAATTAAAACATAAATTTGAACAATCAAAAGGAACATTTCTGAGTCCACAAAGATTAGAGGCAGATCTGATTTATGTAAGTAACTATCACAGGAATAAAAGCCTGTTGTCATGCTTGAGTTATTTTTTTCATTGCATTAAAGAAAGTGTGCTTTAAACTTTTGAATATTGATTTTATTTCAAATTTATTTTCATTATAAGATTCAGTTTGGTTGAAGCATTAATTTTGATGCGTGCAAGTTATTTCAGAATTGTGATTCGATCTTTGCAAATTCCTTTTATAGATTAACACACTCTTTCTTTCCTCGAAAGTAATTGGAAACTTGGCGCAGGAATCTCTATTCTGGTACATGAACCAATATCCCGTTACAGGAATAGAGTGCTTGAAGCCAAATGCTTCGAGCCCCCTGCATGAAGACATAAATCTTGAGTGCAAGTAAAAATATACTTCCCACACCTAAGTACTGTACCTGTACTAGTGCAAGAAGATTGCATGAGTATAGGAATAACGGCCTGGTGCAGGAACTTGTGAACCTGCCAACACCCATACTAGAGATAAACATAGAATTTCATTTCAACAATCAAGTTTGTTTAAATCAAGTGTGAAAGTTCCTTTATTTGATTTATTTTCAAAGTACTTTCTTTCGCTTTCCAGCACTAGAACTTCTTTAGTGTAAATTGCTATGTGATATTTCTTTTCAATCTTGTAAGATCTTGATTTAAGAAGTAGGAATAGGTAGGAAAAGTTCATACCACTTCTAGAATTTCCTGTGCTTCGTCTCTAAGTCTACGGACCCCGGGTTGAAAATTAAGTGTTGAAAGGAGTTTGCTTAACTGCGATTCTCGCACCCAACATTTTGGTGCCGTTATCGGGGAGGTGTTTAAATTGGTAAGAATTTTTCGTTTTTTTTTGCAATAGGGGTATGTCTGTTGTTTTTTTTTTAGTGTGCTTTTATTGATTGAAGGAATTTATAGGTGTTGAGTTACTTTTAATTGCAACATTTTATTGAATTTTTGTTTTGTCAATTTTTTGAAATGAATGCCTAAAAGGGGTAGGGGTCTGAAGCCCACTAAGGGCCAAAGAAATACTAGTAAATCTGAAAAAAATTCTCATATTGGGCCTTCTTTTGCAGGAAAAAAGTCCAAACAAACCAAGACTCATCACCTAGGAACTGTCCACTTGGATTCTGGCAACAATAGTCTAGGGGTGACACAACCCATGAAGGGGAAGAAGGAGACAATTGGAACCCATATTCAACCTTCTCAGCCTGTTGAGAGCGGTTCGATTGGAGGAACAATAATGGAAGATCACGAGGACCATGCCAAGGGTACTGGTAAAAATCAAGTAAATGAGGAACAATCCACTTTCGGATTCCCAATTGTGGATCCTGATGTAATTGTGAAAATGAAGAAAATACCACCATCATCTCTTTCTCATTTCTATGGTAAGGTACACGAAGACCCAGACTCTTTTCTATTTGAGTTTGATATTTTGTGTAGAAGCTATGATTATTCATCTGATGCTTAGAAATTAAAGTTGTTTCCAACAACTCTCAAGGATGAAGCATTGTGCTGGTTCATGGGACTAGGGGAAACAATATAGCATCTTGGGAACATATGAAGGGAGTGTTCTTGTGAAAATAGTAGGAATATTATAAAACTAGAGATATTCAAGATGAAATCTTTACTATTGTGCAAAATGATGATGAGACTCTAGAGGACTACTTAGAGGGATTCATGTATATCCTTCAAAGGTTAAAGCACAAATTTGATATCATGAGTACCATTAGGACCTTGTTCTTATGTGGATTTACTGATGATGCTATGAATAATTTAAATCTGTTAGGACAAGGAGATATTGCCTAGAATCCTTTTGATAAAATATGTGACTTGTGCAGGAAATTCTCAAGGAATCAATATAGATCTGGTAAAGGAATTCGAAATAGAAATAATAAAACAAAATCTACTGATGCTATGATTGTTGGATTGGAGAAAAAAATGGATACCATGAAAATTGAAATAATGAATACTGTTAGAAAAACAAATAGACTCTTTTAAATTTCAGCAAAAACTTGTAGAGGAACAAGAGCCATTATCTATCTTTTGTCCAAAATGTAGAAAAAATCATATTTTAAGAGAATGTCCTCTTAATGTTAAAGGAACTAATAAATGTGCAATTTGTGCAGAGAACCATGCCACGGAGAAATTTCCTTCCATATATGGGCTGAAAGTTGTATTTGATGGAGGAAAACCTGAAGCCAAATCATTGCATGCTATGGAAGAATGAAGAAAATGGCCTCAAGTAAGTGCAGGTATGGCTCCTGAACTTCCACCACATTTATTTGGTTATAATGCACATCCATATTCTTATCCTAACACTAGTCACTCTCAACATTGGTAGCATGGGAACCAATACCACTATGGACAACCCTCCCAATCTTGGAAATAAGGGTGGAGAGGTCCAAACCATTCACAACATTCCTATCCTACACCGATGCAATGATACCCTCCAACATATGCACCTTACCCAATGCCATAACCATCATTACCCTAGCCCAGTCAACCTATGCCACCATTACCTTTACCTCCACCGTTTCGACCTCCTCAACTGTCTGCCCAACCCATACCAAACCCAAATAAAAAAGCGGTACAAATGATCCATTCTATGAACCCGATTTTTCCATCCAGATATCAGTCTATGCCAGTTGGATTTAATGATCTCCAATTGAGATCGGGGAAGATAGTAACCTTATAAAATCAGAAACAACCTATGGTGATTATCGAAGAGAAGGGTGAGGAGGAAGATCTTGACCATTCTGTGAGATATGTCACCATTAAGCCCATCCACATACCTTTAGAGCCTTTTCCATCCTCTTCAAACTAGCCTCCTTATCCAGAGAGTCTAGTTGTGGAGAGGAATGACCCCATTCCTGAGTCTAGCATGGCTTCTAAGCTTAGGAATATTTTTATAAAGGTACCTTTGCTCCAGGCTATAAAAGAAATCCCCATATGTACAAAAATCATTAGGTATATATGTTTCAAGAAGTTAGGAAGGAGAATATTGGAACCCCAAACCATTCAATTTGTTGGAAGAGCAGCAGAGTTAATGATAGGATGTATACCTATGGAAAAATACACTGACCCTGAAAACCCAATTGTCTCTGTTCATATAGGTGATGTCCTTGTCTCTAATGTACTTATAGACCTGGGGGAAGCCATTAATGTTATGACCAAGAAAACAATGGATCAACTTGGATTGGTACATATTCGTCCTACCCCCACTGTGCTTGAATTGGTAGACATATCTAAAATCAAGCCAGAAGGAGTGTTGGATGATGTGATCGTTGTTGGGCTGCTAATATGTCATTATTATTATCACTTTTTAACACCTATTTCATCCATTTCTACTCTTCTTTATCATGTCATTTATCATAATTTATCATATAATTCCATTTTATAATTATTTATGCTCTTATGGATAAGTATTATTTCTTCTCCTTTGTTTTTAATAAATTGATGATTATGCATGATTTTACCAATTATGGTTTATTAATAAATTTGTTGTAACATCACTCACCATTTTAGCCTCCAAGATATTTTCGAGATTGCAGAGTTGATCTCCAACTCATCATTAAATATGCCAACTCAGAAATTCGCTGGAATAAGAAGTGACAGTTTTGCATTGGACGTATTGGGCAAATGGAGAAGAATTAGAAAATCCGAAACATGGGTTTTGTCCAGAACGGACCGAATTAACTTTATCAAAGAAAATTTTTCCCAAATTCAACAAGTATTGAGAGAAACAGAAGGTTTTCTGAGGACAATTTTTCCAGATTCGTTTTTGCTACCGTTTTCCAAATTATGTCAATTGCAATACCAAATTCGACTTGTTCTTGTTGAATGATTGATGGAAATATATTTTCTTGCTGATCAAGTTGTTGGGAACAATCCAATTTTGTTATGAGGGATCACATTTACTATTTACTTTCTCCTCTTTCTGATTATAAAAGGAGAGCATGTATTATGATTATTCAGATTTCCTGTTGTATTTTCATGATTGTTCATCGAGTCTCGTTGGTTAAAATAGAGTGCGATTGCTTGTAAACTCTGTTACATATGATTAATATATAATTTGGCTTTCGTTCCATTATTTGATACTGGAGTAGTTCGGCAGTGCTTCACTAGCGGCTAAGGGCCCAGCCATGGTGGATCCACTTGCTATTTGTACCATTACTTTACAATTCCAGTCGTGTGATGGTTTGCTTTAATTTTCATTTCCCTTAATCGCATTGCTTTACAGTTCCCTGTTTTATAGTTTACTGTTTCAATATTTTATGAAATCGTTTTATTGCATAAGCTATGATTGAACCGTGTTGCCGTTCCCTTCCACCATAACAAGATTACTATCCTTTGCAACTTATATTGTTATGCTATTCATTTCAAGTATAAAGCTTCGCTGTTCATTTCGGATTTTGCTGTTCATTTCTATTAAATAGCTTTGCTGTTCATTACTACTAAATAAGCTTTGCTGTTCATCTCTTTCCTGCAAGTATTTGGTTTTGTTTTAGAATATTATTGCAGTGAGCGTGTTTATTCCATTTCCATTAGCAGCATTATTAATTTAATTCAGTTATCATTTCCAATTAGTTGTTTTAGTGTGTTGTGTGTGAGATCAACAACTGTAAAGAACATTGTCTATTGCTGTCAAAGCTCTCAGATTGAGGATCTTATTTATGCTTGATTAGTTTCCATCAGTTAAAAGAGGAATGAGTTATTTCTACTGTATCCTTGACTGATAATTGCTGTTACTTTGCTGAATGAATGATTTAGTTTTAGAGAATTGAGTTTCCTTTAGTTGCAAGTGGGATTTATTAAAAGCATCCGTTTATTCTTGTGTTTGAAAGATCTATACTATATTTTAAGAAACATTACTCTCTAGGATTATAGCGTGCACATATTGTGTACACTCTTGAAATAAGATGACTTTCCCGGGTTGATAATTAATGTGGGATAAATAGGAGTTTTAAGAGGCACCTTTTAGCACCCAACATTTTGGTGCCGTTGCCGGGGAGAGTGTTGCTATTTCACAGAGAGTGATGTATGTTTGATGTTTATCTGCTGTGAAATAATTGGGTATTAAAAACGGAAGGTAATAACCTGCGTAACGAGCAAGTAAAATGCTTGCTCCTCCGCCCGCTTTTCAGCAGAATTGCGTAGGAATTGAAGTAGGAATTTTAGAGGTAGAATTTTTGAAAAAATCTTGTAATTCCACTCGAGTGGTAATGTAAGCACCACCCATTTCACTAACCAATTGACAGGAAAATTGGAAGGAGGATCCTTAAAGAAACATATGAAGAACATCTTCTATTATAGTAAGAAATGGCTCACATTTCAACTTTTGAATTCCCTATCAAAGATCTAGGAGGAGTGACAAAAATGCACATAATTCCCCCATCGTCTCTACCAAATTTTCATGGTTTAACAAATGAAGATCCAGATACATTTTTATTTGAGTTTGAAATACTTTGTAGAGAATATGATTATTGTACTAATGATCAAAGGTTGAAAGTGTTTCCTCTTACTATAAAAGGAGTATCTCTCCAATGGTTCATGAGCCTAGGTGGGAACTACATCCAAACATGGGAGGACATGAAGAACATATTCTTGAAGAAGTACCAAGACTACTGCAAATCCAATGAAGACATTTTCGGTATGATACAAGGGGAAGATGAAAGCTTGGAGGACTATGTAGAGCGATTTCAATATAACCTTCAAAAATCAAAACATAAGCACTTGGAAAAAGAAATTTTGAAAACACTCATTCTTAAAGGAATCAAAGATGAATTTTTAAAACTCTTAAATCTGATAGGAAAAGGTGATGTTTTTCAGTTATCATATGATGATGTTTGTGAATTGTGCATAAGGTATTCAAGAGGAATTTCCAAGGCTGGTAAGAATTCTAGTGAAGTTTCTTCTTTCTTTTCCAAATTTACTACAAGAACAATAGACATAAGAGCTAAAATCAATGTTTTATTTGTAAATTTTAAATATGATTTCATTAGCTCTCTAAATTTACAATTGAATTTTTTGCAAGTTCAGAAAAATCAAGAATTTGATGAAGTGTTTTGCCCTCATTACCGAAAGGAGCATCCCATAGATGGTTGTTCTTCCTTATCTAGGATGGAAGTAGCATATCAAAGAGACGGGGAAGCTGCAACAAGGTCAAAACCATGGAAATCGTGGCCTACAGGTATGGTTCAAAACAATTCCTCTCCATTCTCTTACTTGCATAATCCATTATGGAATACTCATATTTTAGGGCAGCCATGCCAATCTCAATATAACCACCACCAATCTTGTCTACAAGTTTGGCATGGTTCATCTTATGATTGCATGACTACTCTCCCTCATCTTGTAGCACAAACACATCTTCCAGCTCTTCCACAAAATCTTTCTTGCCCATAAAAATCATCCATTCAACCCAATCAACTACATCATCAAAATGATCCATTCCCTACACAATTTCCTGCTCAACTCATTCCACACCCTCACCATAATAAAACAGTACAACATGCTTACAGTGTTGAACTACAAAATTTACCCACCCTTCCCACCCATTCTATCTCACATGCACCATTGGAGAAAACTTATACTGAGATTCAAAATGTCTCAAATCCAAAAATTGTAGAGGTTATGAAAGAAAATGAGGTTTCTTCTAGCCTGCATCAACAAGCTGTTTTAAACACTCAAGAACTTCATGATGTGATGGCTATGGGAAATCAAGAAAGTAAGGGATACATTGAAGATTTGTTTCACTCCCTTTGTTTGCAGAATCACTCCATACTTCAACAATTTTTGGCACCATATTTTCAAGGGAAGTTGGCTTCTCATACCCTACTATTTATTAACATGCATTTTTCAAATTTAGGTATGTACATACTAGAGGCATTATTTCAAAAATGGCTCCACTGGAAGTACTCTTATACGTAAGCATATTCAATTTTCAAAGAAGAGTAGGTTAGTGGAGAAAATAAATAAATAAGGACATAAATAAACACATTTTTATTATTATGTAAAAATAAAATAAAATAAAATAAAATTGTTTTTGTTGCAACACGCTGTGGAAATCAACATCGATGATAAATATTTTAATTTATTTATGTATGTAGATGCATTATATTGAAAATAAAAATTCTACAAACACTCATATTCATTTTTATCACCAATATGGAAAAATTGCTTGAATATCATATTTTTTGGCTTGCGGGCTTGATGAAATTTATGAAAACAGAGTTGGGACAGTCATGTTTTGAGGGACCAAAAGTGAATATTTTTAAAACTTGTTTCTATCCTAAGTAGCCCTTGATGTATACTTTCCAACCCAATTTGAATCACTCCATTTGGATTTGAAACGAAAAACTTATAACTAAAACATTGACAGGGGGTCTAGTAGGTAGCTCAGGAACAGAGTTGGGACAGTCAGTTTTTGGAGGCCTAAATGACTAATTTCTTAAAACATGTTTCTATGGTATATTCCTCTATGAATCTAGTTTACAACGCAATTTTAATCACTCGATTTTGATATCGTATGAGGAATTTATGACCAAAACACTGACTGCTTATCATAAATCAACACTCTTGAAACTTTGTTTTCTGGGTTGTTCACTAGTGTATTTGACCCATCAATTATTCTTGTCCTCAAAACATATTTCTATTGGAGATAAATAAATGAATCTACTTTCATTTCCAATTTTAATCAGCTTAATACATCATCAAATGAAAAATTTATGCTTGAAATATCAACTGTTGGTCTAAGCTGGAAAATCGAAAATGACTCTATTATGCAGGTGATTCTAAGTAAAATTGACATATCATAGCATTGAATATTTAAAACTTGTTTCTATTGGGAGATATACCTTTGAATTATCTCTCATCTGGCTTTAGAATCACTCAATTTGGACGAAAAACAAAGAAGTTGTGATTAAAACACTGCAGGTTAGCATGATTGGCCACTGCTCCCCCGCACGTGACCAAAAAAATAATTTTTTTTGTTATTTTCTCTGTGTATTTGTTATACAGAGTAACTAATTGTTGTTTTTTTTGCATAATTTTTGGATTAGGGGAGCCCGATCACCTCTCTTTCTCCATGATTTAATGTTTTATTACAGGTAGACACTCGTTTTTTTGCAGGTCCTAGGAGAATAAAGAAGGTCAATTTATGGACAAGCGATTCTTGAAAGAAATTTTAATGAAACAAGGGAATTTCATCCAATTCATTACCAATGGATTCATAACAGAAGCAATGAAGAATTGATTCCCATTTGAAGATTCATGTCACTGCTATCAATACGTTTTTCCAAGAGATCATTTCTTTTTCCATTGACAGATTGATATTCCCTTAGGAAATAACATCATAGCTGTTGTAACTTAACTTATTTATTTATATACTATTTTTAAATAAAGTGTTATTTTTTTTTTTAAATTTCTCTTATGTTTTTGTGTTTTAGGTGTTGATTCCTTCAAATTATAGTTTCCACTCCATTGGCGATTGAACAATGAGGACCCCACCATACAAGTTTCAGTTACAGAAGGCAATTCTTCGGCAGCACCAATTCTGTAAAAAGTTACCTTTTCTTGAAACCTATACATAAATTTTCCTTTCTGTTTGATTGGATTTGCTTGATAATAGATTGTACATTAGTTTTTTCTATTTTTCCCTTGATGTTCCCTACAGGGAACACCAAGTTTCGTGTGTTTGTCTTTTTGCTGTTCCTCTTAAGGAACAACAGTTTCGCATGTTTGTATTTTTTCTGTTCCATTTAAGGAACAACTGTTTTTCATCTTAAGGAACAACAACCGTTTCATTTAAGGAACAACAGTTTCGCGTGTTTGTCTTTTTTCTGTTCCTCTTAAGGAATAGCTGTCGTTCCTCTTAAGAAATAGCAGCCGTTCCTCTTAAGGAACAACAATTTCACGTGTTTGTCTTTTCGCTATTCCATTTAAGGAACAACTGTTGTTCCTCTTAAGGAACAATAGCCGTTCCATTTAAGGAACAATAGTTTCGTGTGTTTGTCTTTTTGCTGTTCCATTTAAGGAACAACTGTTGTTCCTCTTAAGGAACATCAGCCGTTCCATTTAAGGAACAACAATGTCGCGTGTTGATTTTTTTTGCTGTTCCTTTTAAGGAACAACATTTTTTTGTGTATTTTTTTGCTGTTCCTTTTAAGGAACAACACTTTTTTGTGTGTATTTTTTTGCTGTTCCTTAAAAGGAACAACATTTTTTCGCATGCATTTTTTTGTTGTTTCTTAAAAGGAACAATAATTTTTTGGGTGTATTTTTTACTGTTCTTTTTAAGGAACAACACTTTTTTTAGGTGTATTTTTTGTTGTTCCTTTTAAGGAACAACACTTTTTTTGGGTGTATTTTTTTGCTGTTCATTTTAAGGAAAAACACTTTTTTTGGGTGTATTTTTGTTGTTCCTTAAAAAGAACAACACTTTTTTGAGTGTTTTTGCTGTTCCTTCAAGGGAACAACACTTTGGGAATATTTTTGAGAACAACCCTTCCTCCCTCTTGTGCGATTATTCCTAATTCATCTCAACCACATTTTATTGATTCCCTTGCATCGCATGAAGTACAATACTTTTATGAGGACAAAAATTATGGAGTCTATTGAAGCAGGTGAATATCCTTGACGTTATGATCTTTAACAAGACATCTTCTTGATGATAGTTTTTTTTTTTTTTTAAACAAACAAAAGGGACACAATTATTTATATATTACTTTACTGTATTGATTTCTGCTGTATATGATACTGATTGATCATCTTTACCATGCTGGTTCCACTTCTTCTGGCTAAAATTCTCTTTATCTATTATAAGTAAGATTATGGGTATATTTTCTTTCTATTGACATGTTCAAACTTCTTCCACCATCCCCACTCTTAAGGAGTACTGAGCCTCCCTCTATTTATCATAAAAGGTGTAAAAAAAACAAAATCTTGTCTACAGATAGAGGATAGGGGGTCTCATTAAAGAGCCATCCTACCATGTTCATAAGGTTGTAGCGAAGTGACATTCCCACTATGGCCACCACACTAGGGTTATGATCCATTGGATAACCACAATATCCTTGGAACAAGAGGTCTCATCACGAGCCGGCCTGATCACTTTTGCTACTTCCCTGTGAATGGCAGTGTGGTTATCTGGTTACCATGTCAGCACACTGATCTCTTCTATAAAACAACATGGAATTCTCCAACTATAAATTGAGGATCCTAGCTCATATGGGTTAAAAAGCAACCCTGTCGAGGCTATGGACATATGCTGGCAGCAGAGGCTCTGCTTATGGTATTGAAGTTCTATTTTCAACATCAATAATTATTATAATACCCTCTTTCTACTTTTATTTTTATTAGAGAGATTATTTCCCTAATTTCTCCCTACTATGAACCTTTACGCATGCGTTAATGTTTTTTAATCAATCATATCATTTTCAGATGGAATATCATCAGCAATGTATCTTTTCTTGCATATTGTTGTCCTTTTTACTTACCACATTACCTATCATCAACCCAAGCATCTTATCTCTTATTCATAATTATCTCTATACACTCTGCCCTCATTATAACCATACCTCTTGTTGTCCTATCATTTGATATGTGTATTCTGTTTCATTTACTGTTGTATTGTTCGTTCCCTTGCCTTGTCGTCAGCACAACACTTTTTCTATGCTTTATGGTCATGGAATCCATTTTTCAATTGGAAGGGGGAATATATGCATTATGGATAACACGCGATATAAGTACAGAATTCTGCTATAATTTGCTGATTTGCCACAATATTCATATTGCATTTATACAAAAGTTTTTCTGATTGAACTTTTGGCACACATCTTATCTGTTGCTCTTCAAAATTAACACCGTGGATTCAAGAAAATCGCATGCAGAATCGTGATTTGTTTACAGGAGAACAAGAAGTATGGGGGGGAAATTCTATTCGCAGCACGACCACACTATTGCAACTAACAGCAAAGGCTCGCGCAACTCGCGAATGCGCACAATTCTTCAGACATGATGTGCTTGCATGGCTTCCACCTTTTGCATCACTTTCAGTATCCGCTCAGCCTACATCAGCTTCAACAAATGCTAGTCCCTACATGTCATTCCACATTTTTTTTGGAGGTAACACTTGACGTAAAATAGAATAATTTTATGATTTATTACGAATTTAGGAGAATTTCATGAAAATCCATTGAGCATTATTTATCATCATTCATTCCACATCTTTACCACTTCCCATTTTTTAGAGACATATCATCTTTCATTTTGGGGGAGTGTTGTGTTCCTTCATTTCTTTCTTATGAGCATGTCAGTAATATTTTTTATCATCCATTGATATTCTTATTCATTCTCAACACCTCCCTTATTCCATGTTGTTTTACACCAAGCATAGATTTCAACAGATTGTATCACCACCTCTCTTTGCTTTCTAGCATTGCATGAGGACATGCTAATTATTTAGTTTGGGGGAGGAATTGCTACACATGATGGATGTTTTCTACTTTCTTTCTCGTTTAAGGCATACAATTTCATTTTCATACAGTGCAGAAATTGATTTGCATATATCTTTAAAAATATGAACTGAATTCTTGTGATTTCTGGATAACAAAGAGGTATCATTAAAATACACAAACCCAAATAATTTCATGCTAAATTAATTCATAAAATTTCGAAAATTATGCACTATCACCTACAGCCATTTTGTTTATATCTCATGATCTGTGCATCAAAACGATCTGATTTTTGAGAAAATGGTTAATGAAGTTTGTTGTTACTTATATCACATTTTTCTGCAACTTCATATACATATAGTTGAACGTCAATTGTAAAAATTGTCACGCCTTAATCAAGATTGCTAAAATTGAATATTAATTATTTGAGGAAAAATTCATTTGTTCCATCCATTTCATGAGTTGGGATGAATTTTTTTTTTTGCTTGGTTAACACATGGGTTTTGTCTTTGGGTTGCATGAGGACATGCAATATATTCAGTTTGGGAGTATGTTGGGCCGCTAATATATCATTATTATTATCACTTTTTAACACCTATTTCATCTATTTCTACTATTCTTTATCATGTCATTTATCATAATTTATCATATAATTCCATTTTGTAATTATTTATGCTTTTATAGATAAATATTATTTCTTCTCCTTTTTTTTTAATAAATTGATGATTATGCATGATTTTACCAATTATGGTTTATTAATAAATTTGTTGTAACATCACTCACCATTTTAGCCTCCAAGATATTTTCCAGATTGTAGAGTTGATCTCCAGCTCATCATTAAATATGCCAACTCAGAAATTCGCTGGAATAAGAAGTGACAATTTTGCATTCGACGTATTGGGAAAATGGAGAAGAATCTGGAAAATCCAAAACATGGGTTTTGTCCAGAACGGACCGAATTAACTTAATTAAAGATAGTTTTCCCAAATTCAGCCTGTATTGAGAGAAACGGAAGGTTCTCTGAGGACAATTTTCCCAGATTCACTGTTGCGGCCGTTTTCCAAATTATGTCAATTGCAATACCAAATTCGACTTGTTCCTGTTGAATGATTGATGGAAATATATTTTCTTGCTGATCAAGTTGTTGGGAACAATCCAATTTTGTTATGAGGGATCACATTTACTATTTACTTTCTCCTCTTTCTGATTATAAAAAGAGAGCATGCATTATGATTATTCAGATTTCCTGTTGTATTTTCACGATTGTTCATCGACTCTCGTTGGTTAAAATAGAGTGCACTTTTCTTTTAAACTCTGTTACATATTATTAATATATAATCCAGTTTCCATTCCATTATTTGATACTGGAGTAGTTCGGCGGTGCTTCACTAGCGGCTAAGGACCCAGCCCTGGTGGATCCACTTGCTATTTGTACCATTACTTTACAATTCCAATCATGTGATGGTTTGCTTTAATTTTCATTTCCCTTAATCACATTGCTTTACAGTTCCCTATTTTATAGTTTACTGTTTCAATATTTTATGAAATCGTTTTATTGCATAAGCTGTGATTGAACCGCATTTCCGTTTCCTTCCACCATAACAATATTACTATCCTTTGTAGCTTATATTGTTATGCTATTCATTTCAAGTATAAAGCTTCACTGTTCATTTTGGATTTTGCTGTTCATTTCTATTAAATAGCTTTGCTGTTCATTACTACTAAATAAGCTTTGTTGTTCATCTCTTTCCTGCAAGTATTTGGTTTTGCTTTAGAATATTATTGCAGTGAGCATGTTTATTCCATTTCCATTAGCAACATTATTAATTTAATTTAGTTATCATTTCCAATTAGTTGTTTTAGTGTGTTGTGTGTGAGATCAACAACTGTAAAGAACATTGGCTATTACTGTCAAAGCTCTTAGATTGAGGATCTTATTTATGCTTGATTAGTTTACATCAGTTAAAAGAGGAATGAGTTATTGCTACTGTATCCTCGACTGATAATTGCTGTTACTTTGCTAAATGAATGATTTAGTTTTAGAGCATTGAGTTTCCTTTAGTTGCAAGTGGGATTTATTAAAAGCATCCGTTTATTCTTGTATTTGAAAGATCTATACTACATTTTAAGAAACATTACTCTCTGGGATTATAGCGTGCACATATTGTGTAAACTCTTGAAATAAGAGGACTTGCCCGGGTTGATAATTAATGTGGGATAAATAGGAGTTTTAAAAGGCACCTTTTACCACCCAACAATCGTTTCATTAGATTCTTGGGAATATCCCGCAGAATTTATTTCGCTTCAGCCAAAGAATCCTGTGGGAGGACATCCCTTTATCTTGGGACGATCATGGATTTCTACGGTTGATGCTTACATTGGATGTCGTTTTGGTGACATGTATATTTCTCATGTAGATTCTAGGAAGAAGGTCACCTTATATCCACCTTCTAGATCCATTCAGGAGCTCCGAGACACCTTGTGGCTAGATTATAGTAGTGATGAGGAGACTCAGTTTGTATCCATGTTACATCATTATGTTGAGTCCTCACAGGAGAGTGAGATACATGATTTCATGAACAATTAAGACACCATGCCTAATTTTGAGTCATTGAGCCAAATTTTTACTCTGGATTTTCAAGAAATCCATAAACCTCAAACTCCCTCATCACCATCTCTAGTAGCGTCAGTGTGTACTCTTGAGCCTGATACCACTCTTGTTGAGATTAGTCTAGGAAAATATTTTCATATCAGTTCAGACTTGGATTCATCCCAGCAATAGCAGCGTGTGAATTTGTTGCGAAACCATCTTGATGCATTTACATGGGGTTATGAAGATATGAAAGTCATCCCTCCTGAAACCTGTACTCATCATATTTATATTTAGGATGGAGCCCAACCTATCTGACGGCCCCAAAGGCGCATGAACCCAACTCTAAGAGATGTTGTAAAAGAAGAATTGCAAAAACTCTTGGTTGCTGATTTTATCTATCCTATTTCTGACAGCCAGTGGGTCTCCCTATTGGTGTTAGTCTCGAAAAAATATGGGAGATGGCACATTTGCATTGATTATAGAGAACTGAAAAATGCCACTCTTATGGATTACTTCCCCCTTCCTTTCATCAATCAGGTGCTTGATACCCTTGCTGGTAAGAAGTTCTTCTCTTTTCTAGATGGCTTTAATGGTTATAACCAGATACATATTGCACCCAAGGATCAAGATAAAACCACTTTCACATGTCCATGGGGTACATTTTCTTACCGAGTGCTCCCCTTTGGTCTATGTAATGCCCAGACTACCTTTCAAAGGGAAATCCTGGCTATTTTTGCTGACCTTGAGTGTGCAAAAATCTATATGGATGACTTCTTTGTGTTTGGTGATTCATTTCAAGATGGCCTCAAAAATATAGAAAAGGTGTTTCTTAGTTGCCAAGAAGCTCATGTTTCTTTGAGTGATAAAAAGTGTAGATTAATGTGCAAAGCAGGTGTAGTTCTTGGTTATCTCATTTTTGACAAAGGTATCCAGGTTGACCCCACAAAAATAGAAATCATTGTGAATCTTCCTGCACCCAAAACTCAAAGGAAAGTGAGAGGTTTTCTAGGAAATGTGGGCTACTATAGGATATTCATTGAGAAATTTTCTAGGATAGCTACCCCCTTTTTCTAACTTTTAGCTAAGGATAGTGAATTTTCTTGGTCCACATCTTGCCAACAGTCATTTGAGACATTGAAGGAAAAACTAGTACATGCACTAGTTTTTAGGGGACGAAACTGGTCCATGCCATTTCACATTTCCTCTGATGCCTCGGATACTGTCATTGGAACATCTTTAGGATGGGAAGAAGACAAAAAATCCTATGCTATCTACTTCATCAATAAAACCTTGTCACCCATTGAACTAAACTACACAGTTACTGAGAAAGAGTTTTTAGTTGTAATTTTTTCTATTAATAAATTCAGACACTACATTATAAGGTATGAAGTATTTGTGCATACTGATCATTCCACAATAAAATATTTTATGAATAAAACATTAACTAGCCGTAGAGTGACTAGGTGGTTATTATTATTACAAGAATTTAATATTACTATTGTTGATAGACCTGAAAAATATAATGTAGTAGCAGATTATCTTTCAAGATTAAATAATCCTGGTGACGTAATTCCTGTTGATGATGATTTTCCTGATGAACATCTTTTCGCTGTGTTAATGGAATCTCCATGGTTCACTAACATAGTTAACTATTTAGTCATCGGAAAGACACCACCTCACTTATCTTCTCGTGAAAATGAAATATTATATTGAAAAGTGTTGCATACTCATGGGTTCAAGGAGACCTCTTTTACACTAGATCGAACCTCATTATCCAAAGGTGTGTAAGAGAGGAAGAAGTTTTTAAAATATTAAAATATGCTCATGATGAACCTTGCAGAGGTCACTTCGCTGATAAGTGGACTGCATATAAAATATTAAGGGCTGGCTATTTTTGGCCCTCCTTATTCAAGGATGCCAAACGATATGTCAAGTGATGTGGCAGCTGTCAGCGAGTGGGGAAACCTAATCAAACAAATGAAATGCCTTTAAGTCCTCAAGTTATGATTGAGCCTTTTGAAAAATGGGCTATTGATTTCGTAGGACCAATAAATTCGACATCATCAAATAAAAAACATATTTTGGTTTGTACATATTTCGTTACAAAATGGGTAGAGGCTAAAGCTATTTATTTTTATAATGAAAGAGTTGTTGTTGATTTTCTTTTTACTGAAATCTTTACTAGATTTGGTGTGCCTAGAGAGATTATTTCTGACAATGTTCCGTATTTCATTTCTAATTTGGTACAGGGTGTGATGGAGTAGTACAAAATTCAGCACAGGAAATCCACACTGTATCACCCGCAAGCAAATGGCCAGGTGGAGTCCACAAACAAGGTAATTGATTCTATCTTCATGAAGACCGTAAACATGCATAGAAAGGATTGGGCTAACAGATTACCAGAAGCCTTGTGGGCATACCGAACCACTTGGAGGAATAACACAGGACATACACCATATGAGATGGTATACGGGAAACAAGTCCTTTTTCTGATAGAATTCCAGATCAAGACTTTCAGAACTACAGTTCAGTTGGGATTAGACATCTCTGAATCACAACAACAACGTCTTCTACAATTGAATGAGTTAGATGAATTTCAAAGGGATGTTGCTCAGCAAAATATATTGGTTCAACAACAGTGCAAAAAGTGGCATGACAAGTCCATCCAAAAGAAGTAGCTCCAACCAAGTGATTGGGTACTCCTTTACGATTCCATATTTAAATATTTTAAAGGGAAGTTCCATGCATGTTGGATGGGACTTTATGAGGTGGTCAAATAGTTTGAAAATGGAGCGGTAGAAATCAAAATTATTGATGGACGAACTTCAATGTTCCTGGTGAACGAGCATAAATTAAAGGTATATTTTCAGTCCCTCACTCAAGGGAATTTTATGCAGTAGGTACAACAAAAATATGAAAAGGAGATGGTAGGTAGCAATTCCAGCCTATTTAAAATCTGATTCTTTCTTTTCCAATTTTTTTTTTAATAAAAAGAAAAAAAATGACAAAAATAAAAACAGAAAGAAAAATATTTTTTTTTTCCTGTAATTGTGAAAATTAGTTGACTGACATGATTTCAGAAGGATCAACCTAAAAACCACCATGCTGGCAGGGAGATCAAAATTTCAATAAAAAGGGAATGTTGTTTGATTTTTAGATATGTTGGCTATCACAAGGAAGAAGCAGGTTCAAATGGAAACCAAGCCCTTACCCAATTTTGGGGTGGCTAGCATGGAATTTTTTATCCAAACAACGCTAAATTCCCGCTGCATTTACTTTTTCCGGCACCAGTGCAGGCAGATTTCAGAGGTAAATTTTCCCCTTCTTCTACTTCCCTTTTTCATTTATCCCTCTTGGTGCTTTCATTTTCAGAATCCTTGCCATGATATTCCTTCCCATTCTGAAATTTACCCTTTCCCACTTCTTTTTCACCTCATGCATCAATTGCAGGATTTGATATTTGTAAGTCAGGTCAGAAGGCATACTTGACATGAAAGAATGGCGAATAAAACTTCCTTATATAATCAGGAAATTTTTTTCCAACCGATGAATTATATTCTATTATAGTTTTTCTTTGTCCCTTTCTTTCTTCGATGTTACAGAGATCCCTGGTGCATGCACGTCTTAGTGCAGGCACAATACAGTGCAAGCAGACTCAGTGCAAGCACATTCCAGTGCAGGCACATTGTGGTGCAGACAGAATCAGTGCAAGCAGGCTCAGTGCAGGCACGAGCTCGATGGAGAAAAAACATTCAAGAATGATTAATATGATGTAGGATTTATGATGCAAAATGTGTATTAGAAAGTTTGTCTCTTAATATGTTTGCAGACAAAATACTGCCCATCAAGGGACCATAGCATATAATTATTTCAATTATGGTTAAGAATTTTCTTTGTCATATACTAATGTAGGAAGAAATTCTTCTAAGTACAAGGTATTTTAAGTCATGAAGTCTTATCTTTTTGAAGGGTACTGAAGTACGCCTTATGTGAAATTATGAAACAAATGCGGGATAGTATGAACCCATCCAAACCCAACGCTTACCTTTTTTTGAAAAAATCTTGCATCACCTATCAATAATCACCTTACCTCATAACCTCACCATGCATGACCGTTACTTCCACCTCTTCCAATCATCATCGCATACTTGTACTAGACCAGTTCGTGTTACACCAGTCCCGAAGGAATGATGATGAAGCACGATTGGATGGAAGAGGCTAAGAAGGCGGTGGGCTAATGACTCCATCATCTTAAAATCCTTGACAACCCTTGAGCCTCTCTGTGTGATTTTTTTCTTGACAGAGAATTAGGACAGATTTAGAAAAGAGATGACACTGGTGAGAAGTGAATTGTCTTCTGTGAAGGATATTAAGCAGACAACCGATTATTGGAGTAGTCTTGCACTACTGCAAGAATCGTGATTTCTCCCATTTTTGCAGAAATTCGATGGATTTGATACATCTGTGGCATTACAATTTGCAAACTCGTTTGAGGGAGGCTAAGCCAAGGTCGACTCATTAGAGTTTGAGGTCATAGAGGAATCCATAGCTCAGGCTACGGGTCTATCAATTGTGGGAGAGCAGTGGTTCAAGAAGGAGAAAATAGAGAAGGAAAGGGGGCGCAAGTTTTTGATTGGTCGCAATTTGAAAGTTGATTTGAAGAAGGGGCTTCCACGCAGTACCATACTTAGGAAATGGCGAGACCTCTTGTACATACTACAAAAATTTCTCTCCTATGAGGGACATTATTTTTTAACGTTCCTCTACCATATCTACTTGTTGCTGGACTTTGAGTCAGGGAAACTCATTAATTTTCCCTACTTCCTGCTCAGAAGTTTGGAAAATATGGTGAAGGGGTTTTAACAAGGGAAGGTGATTCAGGTCGCATGCAAGCTCTACTATCATGGGCTGATTGCGATCCTAGTTAGGAAAGAACTGGAGGCCAAAAGAATGACCTTGAAGGTATTTTTGAAGGAACTCCAGGGATAGAGTACGATAAAATCATCCGAGAAGAAGAATGCGAGTAAGAAACGAACATCATAAGCTCTCACCTCGCGCCCTACCAAGAAAACACTAGTTCAAGCAGAGGCGCGCCCTGTCAAAGACACTTCACCCACATTAGGAAGAATGATCCGTAACTCGACAAAGAGAGGGACTATCTCTTTGAGGACTAGTCACAATCAGTCAAGCTCCCCGATTTTGTTGGATGAGTCACCACTGGCTTCACCCAGAGCTCATAATCTCTTGGTTCTTGCAGAGGCAGCAACCCATATTGAGGGAAATGAGGATCATTCAGAGAAGGAGGACGACATACCTTTTTCGACCCTCCTCCATACATTTAAGAAAAGGAAAGTGACATTAAGTGCAAGAAAGGAGGCGACAGAAGGTCAAGACGACAAGGCACAACATGTAGAGACCCTCAATAATTTTGAGGAACAGGGTATTGAAACCCCTGATGAAATAAGTGAAAAGGGTACTGAAACCCCTGAGGAAATGAAGGCGTAGGGTATTGAAGCCCTTGCCGAAATGGACATGGAGGATAATGAGATCATCAACGATATCAAAGTTCCAGGCACTGAAATCCCCGACGAAATTGAACCGCAGAAATTGGGTGGCCAAGATAACATTGACCACGACGACGATGATACATGTTTAGAGTCAATTGCGGAGAAGTTTCTTGCACCAAACGAGTTGGAAACAGAGGAAAATACCCTCTACCTGAGTAATTGGGTAGAATAATTTGAGCAAAAAGTTCACGCCCTGGAAACATTGAACCAAGCTCTGAGGGAGCAGGACATAGCGCAGAAACAAGGAAAAGTGGAATTAACAGAAGAAGTTAGATAGAAAAACCAACAGGTCAGGGTATGGAATTTTTGGGCCTTGAAGTGTTATAAAAGGCTTAAAAATGCGACCGAGCAGCTTAAGAAGGCATGAGGCAAAAGAGTAAGGACAGTGGCAGCAAGGTTCAGTATACAAGTCCAGGTCTGAAAATGAGACTTCCCATTTTTGAATTTTTGCAGCAGGTAAAGGTTGTGTTAGGACACACAACATTTTAGGGATGGGGGGATGTTAATAGGTTAAAATTCCTCATTTTTAACCCCTTTCCTACATTAAAATCATGATTATAAACCATTGTTTTATCCTCATAAACCTCTGTATACCTGCACTAGTCTAAGAACTTTGTCTTATCCCTGCACTAGTTTATATTTCATACTTAAGGTTTAGTAAGTAATTAATTAATCAATTTTAAATAGATTTTATGCCTTTTATATTCTTGCAACCAATATTTTTCTTCCTAAAGTATTTTTATAAGCGAATGTACTAATCTCAAATCAACATGGTCTAGTGCAGGCAGATTCCTGCATCGTTGGCAACCGACCATTACAAAATTTCTGCAACATCGTGTTAGCTAACACGGGCTCTTCGTTCTAGCTCGACCTGTTCAGTCATGTTCATATTAAGTGAAACTTAGAGCAGAGGATAAACAAGGATATCGCTAAAGTTTGATCATTGGCCAATGAATAGTTAGCATTCTATTATAGTCGATGGCTTATTTCATAACGTTGTTTGCTATTTCGTTCAAGCCGAAAGGTTGGAATTATAATAACACTATGTAATTTTGTTATGGCCGAGGGCGAAAGGGTTGCATAAATGTAGATCTTAGATATGATATTAGGAGGAAATATCCATGCTACTGTAACACTGGAAAATCTGTAAATTTTTATTGTTGTCCTCGTTCTGGGCCGGACTGTACTTATCATGTATTTTTGTTGAATCGAATTAATAGAAGGAGCTACACCATGTTGTTTGCATCTTGTGTTTTGATTTGTTATTGATGTATATTTAAGCGCTGAAGTTCTACATTTCCTAAATGGGAAATAAGTTGGTTGGTTAGGGCCCAACCAACCCAGTTCGTTTTCCCTCTCGTGCTTTCGTCCAGTTAAAGGTGTGCGTGTTAACTTTATTGATGTAACATGTGGATTGAGTTTGTTATCCTTTTCTTTATAAGAATTCTGATTTCATTTCTTTAACAATAAAGTGTGACGAATTCGTGGTGTGTTTAATTACAGTTCGATTTATTTCCAGTCATTTTATTTTCCACGAATCATAATTGATTTCCACTTGGAGTAGTGCAAGAACATTCCTGCACTAGGGCGATCATAGTTTATGCAACTTAGTCTTTCGATTCATTACAACAAGATTGTTTCATTTCTTTCCTTTGCAAGAGTTTGATTTATTTCCGTAAGTGAAAGTTCATTAGTAAATAAGAGTCTTTTCAATATTAAAATTTAAATCTTAGGAATTAAAATATATCTAGTTAACTGATGAACAAGTGTTGTTACGTTACATTGATTTGTGCCTGCACTTCATATTTTTAAGGGAAAGAATTAAAACATAAATTTGAACAATTAAAAGGAACCTTTCTGAGTCCACAAAAGATTAGAGGCAGATCTGATTTATGTAAGTAACTAACGTAGGGATAAAAGCATGTTGTCATGCTTGAGTTATTTCTTTCATTGCATTAAAGAAAGCATGCTTTAAAATTTTGAATATTGTTTTTATTTCAAAGTTATTTTCATTAAAAGATTCATTTTGGTTGAAGAATTTCTTTTGATGCATGCAAGTTATTTCAGAATTCTGATTCACTCTTTGCAAATTTATTTTATAGTTTAACACACTCTTTCTTTCCTTCAAAGTTATTAGAAACTTGGCGTAGGAATCTCTGTTCCAGTATAGGAACCAATATCCTATTACAGGAACAGAGTGCTCGAAGCCAAAAGCTTCGAGCCCTCTGCGCGAAGAAATAAATCTCCAATATACTTCCCACACCTAAGTAATGTACCTATACTTGTGCAAGCAGATTTCATGAGTACAGGAATAATGGCCTGGTGCAGGAAGGTGTTAGGTCCCTATATTACTAGTATAGTTCCTTATTGTTGTTAGTGTAACCCCCTTATTGTTATTATTGTACCCTTGTAACCCCCATTTTATTATTATTGTGCCCTTAAATTATTATTGTTAGGTCGGCTAGGATTACATTGTGGCCCACTAGGATTACATTATGGCCCCATGGACTCCTATATATAGAAAGGAGGTTTTGTAAATTGGATCATCCAAGAATTATTCATTTATGTAATGTATTGGAGGTTTCCCCCTCGAAGTGGCTTATTTCTAAGGTGTTGATATCTCTTTTCTTCTATTTTTGGAGCTGGTTACACAACATTTGGTATCAGAGCTTTGGATTCTAGGGTTTCGCTACTCCAAACAGGTCATCGTGGAATTTTCGCTATAATTTTTTTTCTAAGAAGTTTCAGAAGCTGAAATATTTAGGGTACGAAGCTGAAATCCTGAGGAAGATTGTGTAAAAATTTCAGAGCTTGGTTCGCAATATTTTTGGAGATATGATCTGTTGAAGTTAGGTCTTTTTTCAAGCTCCTAAACAGGTCATCGTGGCATTTGCGCTATAACGTTTTTTCTACGAAGGTTCAGAATCGGAAATTTGTATGGTGTGAAGCTGAAATCCTGAGGAAAATTTTCATAAAATTTCAGAGCTTGGTTTGCTATATTTTTGGAGATATGATCTATGGAAGGTAGTGCTTTTTCAGGCTCCTGAATTTCATCTCAAAGAGGTGATCGTGGGAAAAGTTCAATAACTCTCTCTCTGGGCATCGGATTGGAGTGCCGTAAAAATTGGTCACAAGTACACGGACTTTACTTTCTTGGCTATCAATTTCAGAGACAAAGGACGAAACAGTGACACGTGGAAATTCGTACAAGTTCACTCTACTGAACCAGTCCAGAATTAGGTCATTGTGGGAGATTAGACACAACTTTGTCTTGGAAAATCCAAATCAGGTCAGACCTGTGGCATTCAAAATATAATTCAGAGGGCTACATTGGTACCTAAATTCAGATATTGAAGTGCTGCAATCACAGAGATAATCCAATTTCAATATCGAGCTCCTCAAAAGCAAGAAAAAGGTGTTTATTTTTTTTTTGAATTGCATAAGTCTTGTTTGAAGAATCAATTTGAAGTGATTCCAAGGGAATATTGTAGAATAGATATCAGTATTGGGTTCTAAAATATGCCCCGTAAAAATAATTCAACACCCATTAAGCCTTCAGAAGGGTCTACTATGACTCATGAAGATGAAGAATTGCAACATGATCTATCAAAATTACCAGAGCAAGTGCAACAAATTTCACTCTCGCAAAGAGCAACAAAAAATGAAATGGAAGTTTTGAAGAAAGGCATGGAAGCTAAGATGGATGGCATGGAAGCTGGCATGGAAGCTAAGATGGATGACATGAAAGACAACATGGAAAAAAACATGAAAAACATGAAGAATGATCTAAAAGCAGACATCGAAGGTTTGACCAAGTTGATACAAGAAATGTTTCCTAATGGTGAAAAGATAGTATAAGAACCTCATGATGAGAACAAAATAAATGTTAATCGCGATTTCATAAACTCTAATGTTGGCGGGAAGAACCACCATATTCCAAAAATGGATATGAGGAATTTTGATGGGAAGGATCCTGTAACATGGATACTACAGATGGAGCAATATTTTGATCTCCATAACGTGCAAAACACACAAAAGGTACGCATTGCAACTTTAAATTTAGAACAAAATACATTTGTATAGTATCGATGGCTTTGCTCCCGTAAAAAAATTGTCACTTGGTCAATTTTTACGGAGGAAATGATAGCACATTATGAGGATACAAAGAGCAACACCTTCTTTAGCCTATTGATAAATCTCAAACAAAAGGGTTTAGTGGGGCAGCACATTGAGGACTTCCAAAAATTGAATATAAGGGTAACTGATATTCCAGAGGAACACAGGATTGATCTCTTCATAGGCACTTCAAAGGATAACATCCAACATGAAGTTCGTGTTTTGGAACTGGATTCATTGGAGAAGGCATTCAGGTTGGCAAGAAAAGTTGAATGTAAAATAATGGCGACAAGGAAGCCTACCACTCAATTCTATAAAGAAGGAAGTGTTGCTACGTCTATATTTCCACAACCTACAAGGTTGACACCACAAAAATTGGAAGAAAAAAGAGCAAAAGGGCTTTGCTACAGTTGTGATAGAAAATACACTAAAGGTCATAAGTGTGGTGAGAAGAAATTATTTTACATAGATTGTGAAGAGGAAGAAGAAAATGAACAAGAAGAGGATATACACCAGGAACCAGCCCTAGAAGAGGAAGAAATGAATTTGACCATATCGTGTAATGCACTGGCAGGAATTACCACTCCTCAAACTCTCAAGATAGAAGGACAAATCAAGAAGAAAAAGGTAATAGTGTTGATTGATTCAGGTAGCACCCATAATTTTATTCATTGTAAGGTAGCTAAGGAATTAAATTGTTTCCTATACCTAGCACCAGAATGTCAAGTGATGGTTGCAAATGGAGGAACTATAAATTTCTCTGGAAAATGCCATAATATCAAGCTAACCATGGGGGAATATGTATTGACTAGTCCAATGCTTTCCATTCCTATGGGAGGGGCTGATGTTGTACTAGGAGTACAATGGTTACAATCTTTGGGGACGGTAGCTTTTAATTTTCAAGAACTTTTCTTGAAATTTTTTTCAGAAGGAAAGGAAGTCAAATTACGGGGTATTGAAGGGAAGACGGGAAGGATAATAAGCTCTAATGTCATGACAAAGCTTCTAAAGAAAGAACAACGAGGCGTAATTGCACAATTATGCTCACTAGAAGTTCCAACATCAAAATCATCTATTTCTGCAGATCTCCAACAAGTCTTGGACAATCATTCCAAGGTGTTGAAACTCCCAAAGGACTCCCACCTATTCGTGATCATGATCATGCTATTCATTTGATTCCAGGAAGTGTTCCTCCAAACATCAGGCCTTATAGATATCCTTACTTCCAAAAGAGCGAAATTGAACGTATGATTGCGAAAATGTTAGAGGCGGGTATAATTCAACCTAGTCAAAGTTCTTTCTCTGCTCCTGTAGTATTGGTACACAAGAAGGATGGATCATGGCGAATGTGTCTGGATTATAGGGAGCTCAATAAGCTCACCATTAAAGACAAATTTCCCATTCTTGTGATTGATGAATTATTGGATGAATTACATGGAGCAATTTATTTTACCAAATTGGATCTTCGTTCAGGGTATCATCAAATTATAATGAAGACTGAAGATATTCCAAAAACAGCATTTCGAACTCATGAGGGTCATTATGAATTTTTGGTCATGCCTTTTGGCCTTACCAATGCACCTTCTACATTTCAAGGGTTGATGAATTCCATTTTCAAACCCTTCCTAGAAAATTTGTGCTAGTATTTTTTGATGATATACTAATCTACAGCAGGTCTTGGAAGGATCATGTTGAACATGTTGACAGGGTGCTCAAACTATTGCAGGAGAAACAATTATATGCAAAAAAATACAAATGTTTCTTTGGAGTACAAGAGGTGGAATATCTGGGTCATATTGTATCTCACGAGGGTGTTAAAGTAGACCCTAAAAAAATTAAAGCCATTAAGGAATGGAAAGTCCCCACAACCATAAAGCAGTTGCGAGGATTTCTCGGGTTAACGGGGTATTATCGCAAGTTTTTTAAGAATTATGGGAGAATAGCAGCACCTCTAACAACACTATTGAAGAAAGATGCATTTTCATGGACTCCTGAAGCAACTAAGGCCTTTGAACGTCTTAAAGAGGCAATGTGCCTAGCACCGGTCTTAGCTACACCAGACTTCACAAAAACCTTTATTGTGGAATGTGATGCCTCCGGAAATGGAATTGGTGCAGTTTTAATGCAGGAAGGAAGACCCATTGCTTTTGAAAGTCGTCCAATCAAAGGAAAGTATTTACAGAAACCTATTTATGAGAAGGAAATGTTAGCAATATTGCATGCACTAAAGAAATGGCGAACTTACCTAATGGGAAGACACTTCAAGGTAAAAAGCGATCATGATAGTCTTAAACACTTTTTGGAACAAAGACTATCGTCAGAAGAGCAACAAAAATGGGTCACAAAGATGTTGGGTTATGACTTTGAAATAATCTACAAAAAAGGAAAGCTAAATGTTGTTGCGGATGCACTCTCAAGAAAGAATGAAGAGGTGGAAGCATTGCTTTGTGCCATTTCTATTATCCAACCAGATTGGATAACCGAAGCAAGGGATGAATGGAAGAAGGACGAAGAAGTGTGGACACTCATTCAAAAGTTTCAGCAAGATCCTAGTACATATGATACATTTAGTTGGAAAAATGATTCCTTATGGTACAAAGATCGCTTATATCTTTGTAAGAATTCCCAACTAAAACAAAGATTCTTCTGGAATTGCACACTTCTCCTTTAGGAGGACACTCGGGATTTTTAAAAACTTACCACAGGGTGAAGAAAGAATTTTTTTGGGATGGCCTTAAATCTGATATTCAAAATTTTGTGACGGAATGTTTGGTTTGCCAGCAGAATAAAGTTGAGACAATTAAGACCCCGGGACTTCTACAACCTTTATCCATTCCAAGTCAACGTTGGGAGGAGATTTCAATGGATTTTATCACGGGTTTACCTAAGTCCGAAGGAAAGAGTGTCATCATGGTGGTAGTTGATAGAATTACCAAGTATGCACACTTTTGTGCATTATCTCATCCATTTAAAGCAAGTACGGTTGCTACTACATTTATGGACAGAATTCAAAAGCTACATGGAAGCCCAAGGGTTATTGTGAGTGACAGAGATCCCATTTTTACTGGAAATTTTTGGACAGAGTTATTTTCTTGTTTGGGTACTCAATTAGCTCATATCTCATCTTATCATCCTCAATCTGATGGTCAAACTGAGATAATAAATAAATGTTTGGAAGGATATCTTCGTTGTTTTGTATCTGATAAACAAACACAATGGGTCAAGTGGTTACCTCTCGCTGAATGGTGGTATAACACTTCCTTCCATACCGCAGCAAAAATGACCCCATTTATGGCACTTTATGGATATCATCCACCATCCATCACATCATCTTTAAGGGAAAATTCGAAGGTTCAAGCAGTGGAAGATCACATCGAGCATCAGCAAGAAGTTCTCCAACTCTTAAAGGATAACCTGAATTTGGCACAAAATCGAATGAAACAATAAGCAGATCAACATCGCAGCGAGAGAAGTTTTGATGTAGGAGACTGGGTATTTTTACGGCTACAACCATACAAACAAATGTCCCTCAAGCAAGCTAAGAAGGATAATAAATTATCGCCAAAGTACTATAGTCCTTACAAGGTGTTGCAAAATATTGGTACTATGGCATACAAATTGGAGCTTCCTGCTTCTTCACGAGTGCATCCAGTTTTCCATGTTTCATGCTTAAAGAAGGTTATAGGTGAAAATATTCCAGTTCAAACAATATTTCCAGAACTTGGTGAGGAAGGAAAAATCATATTGGAACCTGAAGCATTCATAGAAACAAGAACTCGATAGCTACAGAATCTATCAATTTCAGAGTATCTCATCAAGTGGAAGAACTTACCCACAGAAGATTCTACATGGGAGGATGAGAATTTTATACAAAAGCACCCAGAGCTACTCAAGTGTTGAGGACAACACTTTTTTGAAGGAGAGGGGCATGTTAGGTCCCTATATTATTAGTATAGTTCCTTATTGTTGTTAGTGTAACCCCCTTATTGTTATTATTGTACCCTTGTAACCCCCATTTTATTATTATTGTGCCCTTAAATTATTATTGTTAGGTCGGCTAGGATTACATTATGGCCCACTAGGATTACATTATGGCCCCATGGACTCCTATATATAGAAAGGAGGTTTTGTAAATTGGATCATCAAAGATTTGTTCATTTATGTAATGTATTGGAGGTTTCCCCCTCGAAGTGGCTTATTTCTAAGGCGTTGATATCTCTTTTCTTCTATTTTTGGAGCTGGTTACACAACAGAAGGAAGATCCTTAAGAAGGAAGATCTTTCTAAGGGCCCACTTGTGAACCCGCCAACACCCATATTGGAGATAAACATAGAATTTCATTTCAGAAATCAAGTTTTTTTACAACAAGTTTTAATGTTCCTTTATTTGATTTATTTGAAAAGTACTTTCTTTCTCTTTCTGGCACTAGAAATTCTTTGGTGTAAATTGTTGTGTGATCTTTCTTTTCAATCCTGTAAGATATTGATTTAAGAAGTAGGAATAGGTAGGAAATTTTCATACCACTTCTGGCATTTCTTGTGCTTCGTGTCTAAGTCTACGGACCTTGGGTTGACAATTAAGTGTTGAAAGGAGTTTTCTTAATTGCGATTCTTGCACCCAACAATGTCAAAAAAAAAAAAACCACGAGTCAAGTAGTGAGACTTGACTGTAATTGCTAGTTGTTGATTCAGTCTTGTCATGGATTATTATTTAGTGTTGCATGACTAACTATTAAAACTTATATACATGAATTAGATTTGATTTAATATTATTGCAAGTGTAAACAAATGATTATGGTAGTTACTTCATGTACAAGACTGGTAGTGACAGTACACTGTGGGAATTGGAAATGTTTGTATTGTTATGCTAATCGTTATTGACATTTAAAAATTAATGAATATTTATATATAATTTTATGCATGAATGTATTGTAGTCGGGAAGCTAAAATTACTGCGAAATTGAATGATTATTTAAGAAATGCATATATATGACTAGAGTTGTTGATGAAATTAAGCAGGCGTAGCTTAATGGAAACAAGAAAATCTATGAAAGTAAAACATTGCAATGTGAATTGCAACTCTAAATTATAAGGTGTAATGTTATGATATGCATGATTTTGTTATTTGAAAAATCATAATATATACAAGTTGTATGTCAATTATGTTTCCTACCAATCTAGATATTGTGGACTCATGCTGAGGGTCAAGTATAATCGCATGATGTACATACAAGTTTCTTTTGCTTTATGTATAATGTGAATATGGTTCATTATGTAAATTATTGTGGGAAAGAATGCTAAAAGAGAAATTTAACATGACAGATAGTTGTGGATAGTTGTGAAAGGCAAAAAGGCCTTGGTTTGATGGCAATTCCCTACCGGGAGTGGTTGGTGGTGCTTTCCTACCCAAATTTCCTCTCCCTATAGATAGATGAGCTCATTAAGGGAAAAGGGTTGGCCAAGATGATGAAGATGGGAAAAAGCCTGAGGCAACTCTATTGATTTTGGAGCCTGTTGGAGGAGGCCCACAATTCCTCATAGACAGGATGTTGTCAGAGGAATAAGAAAGACGATACCCAGAGGAATCTTGTATTGGACCTTATGTGGTCATTGGAATTCTTGAGCTAGTTGTCTAGTGTAATTCCATACCGGACCTAGTATGGTATCTGTCAAAAGAACTGTCTTGATGTGAAAATGGCTCGATCTAGTTGTCGAAATCAATTCCCATTGGTTGGGAGGATCATTATTTCGCCACTATGGTTCTCATAGCAGAACAAACTAATTAATAAATTATATATTGTGTGAAAAATGAGTTGTCTATATGATTGTTAAAAATATTATATGTACATCTTGACAGGAAGTGAGTCTAGTGCTTAGAAAGGAATTACTAAAAGTATAAGTTCATTTATTGTATTACTAATCTTTTGAATGTATTAGCAGGGACTAGAACAATATGTAATTGGTGAATTTATTGATCATTTCAATGATTAGAGAATTAGGTGCTCTCTTAGTACTTTTAGAAGTATTGTGTGGATGTATTTAGCATGAGATAAGATAGTGTGTCCGTGATACAGTGATTTATCATTTTGATGATTGGAGAGTTGGTGCTCTCTAAGTAATTGTGGAAGTATTGTGGTTAAAATATCACTTAACATTGCATGAATGATTGATATTTAAAAGTATTTCATTTGATTGAAAATGTTGTGACTAATGTGATTATGTTGGATTTGTTGATCATAGATTATAGGGTGCTTGTTATTTGGTTGTTAAACCATTGAAGTGCACGTGTAAAAGTGACCATGATTTTCAATGGTAATTGGTAAGTAATGGTAAGTTGGTATATAGATTATGTTTTGTTTTAATGAATTTGAGTAATGGCCAAGTGATGGAAAGTAGAACATGCATATTTATGTAGTTACAAATTCTTATGACTACATGGATAGAACATTATTGTTTGTTTTGGTTTACAAATATTGCTTGGAAATAAAATCCTTCATTTTGAAGGAAAAGGTTTATCTTTTGGGTTGTTTATATTGTTATAGCATGTGTAAGAGTGAAAGTTCCAGCGAGAGATGAACACCGAGGACAATTTTCTCTTCAAGGGGGGAGTATATAATATCCCTACAACGTTGGACACGGGTAAAAATTAATAAAATTTAATTTAATTATCTCAACTGATTATAAGTCAAGAATCAGTTATTGAAATAATTATAGAACTCATAATTATAGAAGGACTATGAAATCAATATGGGAGAGGAGGAAAAATATAGGTGAATGGTTTCTTTAATTTTTATTTTCATGTATTCTTTTGTGGAGATGGCTTGGAAATTTGGTGTGGTGATAGCCACCAATGAATCCACAATGCTATTAAATGCATGCCCTACCATACAAGAAAATCTTTATGTCTCCAACACAGTGGGAAATTTCTCACTTTGTGTTATTTATTTTGTAGCAGTGGTTAATGTTGGCCCTGTTTGATTATTTTTCACATTCCATGTTTTTCCAAATCTGAAGAATACTTGTGACTAACTATTAGCCATGTGATGGTTGAGTGCATTGAGGGTAATGTATTTTGTACAACTTCAAGAACTACACCAAGTCTGAGAGGGTTCATGATGATGATTATTTCTGTCGATTTGAGTACATGTCTGTTGCCAGCGATTCGCCTTGGACAGTGACAATGTATGGTAAACGAAAAATTCCCTACAATATTGATGATATAATGGTGGAGTGCGAAGAATGCAAAGATTTTTCAGAGTCAAGGACTGACCGTAGCACCATGCAAGGCAAGGAAAAACTAGAACAAAAAGATAAGTAGCTATGACTCTGTGGTTAAATAGAATGGGAAATTTTGTGGTGTTCTTGAAAAAGGTTAAATTGTTCAAAGTGTTTAGTTATGGTTGTGCTTGCATACAATTATTGTAAAAGCACAAATTGATTATACTGATTTTGGAAAATGATTTCTCATTAATATAATTTTCATAAAATAACATCCTCTTTATTTTCTTAGAAACACCAGATGGAAAAGAGAAATTAGTGGCGCTAATATGCTAGAAAGAAAAGGCATATGAACTTGTGCATGAAATTATAAGAACTGGAATTATTTTCTTGAAAATGTACTTATAAATCTTGTGCTTATAAATATAAGAACCCACATTTTTTTTTTATTATGAGGTTGTATTCATGAAAGTAATGGTGATTGTCTTAGAAAGCACAAGTACTACACATTGCACAAAAGAATAGAAATTGAGTTAGAGAAATATGTTGCATGCACCATAATAATAATTATGCTATTAGTTCTTTTTGGAAAAAGAACAGTTGTTTAAGCATATACATAATGATGATATTGTTAAGTTTCTTGAAAAGAATGCAATGTTTTTGTGCTTAGTCATGGTAAAATATTTCCATGATGTTGGTAAAGATTAGTTATTTAATAAATTCATGGAAAAGATTTCCATGGATTCTCATGCGTAAGAGATTTATGGTATTTTCTATTGAAAAAGAATACTTTGTTATGAGAAATATAATAACTTATGCACAAAGATAATATAAGTCATAGGAATCTTCTTTGGAAAGAATATGTTTTTCTTGTGCGTGAAAGATAAGTCTTGTGTTAATTCCTTTGCAAGAGTTTGAAAAAGTTACATGTTTTGGTGGGTAAAAAGATAAATTATTTGTGTGTTGTATATTGGTTAGTTATATGCATAAAAGGTTAACATTGTTATTATTTTAAAAAGGATTTTCTAGTTCTTACCCACAAAGGAAGTGTTTATTATGATACTTTCATGAAAACAAATGCATGAGAACTTTGTACATAAAAGATAGAGAAACTATGTTGTGTTCTTGAAAATAAGTATGTGTTATTTGCACAAATAAACAATCATTTTATTTGAAAAGTACACATATGCATAAGCATAGAAACAATATTTAATTGCCTGAGATTATTTTAGAAGGGAAAGTATTCACATATATAACATAAATACTAGAACCTCTTAAAGAAGGGATATGTGTTGCATACATTAAAAAATACTATTATGATAAGTTCTTGCACACACAAGGAATAGTCATGTTGTAGAGATATGTCATTTGCATGGATAGAAGAACTATTGAGCTATATTTATTTAGAAAAAATATGTGATTATTTTTATACTATCATATCCATTATGTTAGTTTCTTTTGGAATAAGATCATGTATATGTATGCATGATTTTTATTAGCTTTTGTTTAGAAAAATATATACGTTTGTATGTGGAAAAAGAAAACATGTTGTGTTAGCTTAGATTGGAAAATATTCTTTGGGAAAAAGGGTGCATTTACATGCACAAAAACCATAGTAATCTGTTGGTTTCCTTGGAATATATATATATATATATATGTAATGTTGGTATGCTTTATTGAAATAGTTTTATCGATAAGAAAACATGTTTTTGTATGCCCTAATGTGCTAGATTTCCTCAAAAAGGAAACATGGGTGTGCATGCTCTACTGTGTTCAACAGTCTTTTGGAAATATGCTTTTGGAAAAGGGACTTGCATTTGCATGCATGATAATTGTATATATTATGTTATCTTTCACTTAAAATGGGACAAGCATTTTCATGCATAATAGTAACAATAATAATATCTTTCGTATTTGAAAGATTACTTAGTTACACGCGCAAATAAAGTTGAGGGGCTAGCTTTCTTTGAATAAGATTTATCTAATTATATGCATGGAAATCTAAGCTACAATGCTAGTGTATGGTTACAATGGTTATCCCTTTGAAAGGAATTTGTGCTAGTGCAAGAAGAATCATAGAAATGTGGTATTTATTTTGACACGCTTTGATAATTATTTGCTTATAATTAGTTCATGAGCAATTTTTTTAGAAGAAGTGTGTTGCGACATTATATTTGCATTAGTATGCACATGAATAGATGTTGAATAATCGCTATCAAATATTGTTATTGACTGATTAATACTTTGTGTAATTATGATATCAAAGTATGCCAACGACAGTAATGGCAAGAAAGGATGGTGACCTGCACAACGAATAGATTATGTTTAACATTGTGGAACATAAAGAATTAATGATCCATGTAGATGAGTGTGAGCTACAGGATGGTCCATTGATGGAGCAACTAGGCCATACAAATATAAAGATTGAAGATTTGTGGGTAGATGATATCATGATGATTGTAAGATATTTTAGCTAGATATGTTCCATTTAATGATATTTATTTGTAAGATTTTATGACAATGGTTAAGGGACAAACTCCCTTATAATCCATTGAGTGAGGGGTGAACACCCTCACGAGCGTTGAATAATAAAACTAGGTGCTTGTTGGTTTTCACCCCATGGGGTTTCTAGCGTATATTAGTGTCTAATGATGTGGTTCCCTGTTGTCATACTTTATGATGTGGATTCCTTGCATGAGTTGATGTTTACAATACCAATTATGTGATTAACTAATAAATTTAAAGGAACAATGAAAATGATGCAAGATCACATCAAAATTTTTATGTTAATATACTACAACAGTGGTTGTTAATGGTTATGCAACTTACTATTCCTTTACTAAAGTTACTCCATGTAATGCTGAACGTTCAATCTAATGGTTAATGTTCAATACGGAATAGTAATTTGGATAGTTATCCATGGGTAAATAAAAAAATAATTCTAACCCCATGCATTTCCATGCAAGGTTATCGGGGATGTTACATGAAAATTGCTTTTAGAGTGCAAAATTTGACAATGATAGTGAGATTGTTGATGCTTTATTATACTTTTAATTAAACAAACCAAACATGTATATTCATTTTTGTTTTTTTATAATATTCCAAGTGAAATAATTTAATTGTGGTTGAGAGTGAGTGAAATATTGTTTATGTTTTATAATATTCTTAATTATAAGAATTATTCATTTTTGTTTTTTATTATATCTAACTTTTTTTAATTTAAATATTTTTCATTTTTTTTATTATAAAAGAACACATGTCAACTTCAAATTAAACACGAACAAACTTACACATCTCACATCTCTCTCATACTACTAAGTTGTAGAATAAACCTCTCAACTTAATAAAACTTAAAAAAAACTAGACTTTGCCTCCATCAAAAACTATGATACAATTTGGAAATAAATTGAACAACTTAGTTAAAAGAATCATAGAACGAGATAGCCTGCGAAAGATGACATATCTAATTAATTGGGAGAAATCAATTGCAATTCAAATCGTAATTAGAAGAAACACGGGAAGCCTTGTTATTGAATAAATAGTTTATTTGAGTATACAAAATGGTTATTTTTTTTAATTATGATGATAAAAATCAATTTACAATAAACTATTGTAATACTTTGAATTGAAATTAAATGTTTATAAGAGCCCTTTAATAAGGTGTAAAGTATTGTAATACTTTGAATTGAAATTAAATGTTTATAGGAGCCTTTAATAAGGTGTGTTTTTTTAATAATTTGGGATAAGATTATAATGCTTTATTATTTAAATTGTATTTTTAAA
Organism: Pinus albicaulis; assembly: GCA_034641835.2. Classification (NCBI taxonomy): domain Eukaryota; kingdom Viridiplantae; phylum Streptophyta; class Pinopsida; order Pinales; family Pinaceae; genus Pinus; species Pinus albicaulis. Next base: position 1,299,212,203 of record CM076579.1, read on the forward strand.
TTTAAAAATAAATTCTATTATATTCTAGATTTGTTTTTAGTATATTTAAATTATAGATTTTAAAACAAAATTGAATTAAATAAATTTGTATGGTATTTTCAATATAATATTAAATTATAATTGAGATTAGTATTAGATTCTATAAATAAATTAAGATGTGATGTTAGGAAAATCATCAGTAAGAATTTGGCTTTTATAAATATTATTTAAATTAAAATTATATTGTTATTTCATTTTGAAATAAAATTTAAAATTGTTTTTATTAATACTTAAGAAAATGTAAATATAAATATTTATCTTTTCATTTTGGAATAATATCTAAAACTGTTTTTATTAACTATTTAAAAATATTTTGTAAATATAAATATTTATCTTTAAAGAATTATTAAAACAAAATTTTCCCGAATCAACTTTTATATATATGATTTGCATTTTTTGATAAAAATATCAATTAACTTACACTTTTGATAAAAATTAATAATTACTTATAAATTTACAATTTCCTCTAATAAAAATGATGAATCAACTTTTATATATGATTTTCATTTCTTTAATAAAACTATCAATTAACTTACATTTTCATAAAAATTAATAATTACAAGTAAAACTTGTATATATATGATTTTCATTTCTTTAATCAAAATATCAATTAACTTACATTTTTCATAAAAATTAATAATTACTAGTAAACAAACACTAGTAGAAAATGATGAAATTAGTGACTAGGTGACTAAAAAAGTTAGTCACCACAATTTTGTCAAGTGAATTACTACTAAATTTGAGCAATTTTAAGTGATCGAACTAAAAATGACTAACTTAAACAACTAATTTAGTCTAGGGATAAAATATACGACTAGATAATAAGTGACTAAACTAAAAACGAATAACTTAAATGACTAATTTAGTCTATGATTAAAATATATGACTAGATAATAAGTGACAATATTAATAATGATTAACTTAAATGACTATTATAGTCCAAGAATAAAAATATGACCAAATAACAAGTAGAATAAGTATATGAATTAGTCATTTATGTTAGTAATTTTTAATTGTGGTCCCTTTTCTTTAATGTCCTTCTTTGGCCATAATAAAGGTCACAGGACCCATTCTTATTATGCAAAACATACTAAATGCCCATATTATGAGCTAGAGGTCTTGTTCATGGAAATTGAGCATGAGAAAGATTAATTTAGGAACTAAGGCCATTGTTTTCCTCTCCTAACCATAACATAAACACTAACTCTGATATGTGGTGAGAAATAATCCTATGGTGTCCATATCCCAACTTAAGACCAAAGATTCATTAAAGAAGATCTAGGTGGTTTTTAAGTCTAGCACATTAGTCTTGACACTAAAAAGCTTCTTGAAAGGCCTAATTCCATTGTTTACCTCCCCTACCCATGGTACATTCCTTAAATCCTATACATGGTGTGAAAAAAATTCCTAATGTAATTGATATCTCATATATTCCTATGGGCATAAACAATGCTTGCAATGAATTCCATTGAGTTCGTTAATTCACTGTTAAGCAATATTTGCATAAACAACTAATTAATTGGTGAGATATGACTGAAACAAATCATTGAGCCAAAAATACTCCCTTTTGCCATTTCTTCAGGTTTTCTAGTTCATTTTTTTATTGTTCAGTTATTTTTTTTCGAGTCATATTTTAGATCCTGACTTGTTTTTTTCCAAATTTTTGTCCTGCAACATTGTTGTTAAGTGTAGTTAATGCCAAATTCTTTTGAATGAACTTTATATGAATTTTAGATGTCAGTGGATTTTATGGAAACTGTTTATGTATTGATTTATATGGAATTGTTGAAGTTTTGGACTCTTTCGTAAACAATTTTTTCCAATTGAAAACATATTCATGGTACTTAAGTCAATATCTACCATCTTACCATATTCTGTAAATTGTTGAAATTGCATGGAAAATGATATTTTCCAGGACACAAAAGAAAGGAACATGGAATAAAAAGTGGTGTTATACAAAACCCTTAAACTATTAAAACATGCAATGTCACTCCCCATTTCCATTGAGGATAGCATGGCATCACCCAAGCACCTGGAAATTTCTTGGGACATCTCGGGGATGGCAAACTATCTATCTCTTACATCCCAGTGATGCCTTGAGACATCTATGTTTCCCCTCCCTGGAGTGGAGGGATGCAAGAAATGCATGCACTTCCCTACGAACTACTGATAAATGCAACTACATGTTGTGGCTATGATACTCCTAATAATGCTTAAATTAAAATATTTTAATGCCTTAATTTAAATCCTCGTAGATATAAGTCTTTCAAAAAATGATATTTTTCAAGAATTTCTCCCGAGATAAGAAAATTATAGATTGAGTTTGCCATAAATATTCAATAGCTATTGGACAAACGACATGACACTAAAATGATAAGGATGATAGAAAAATATCATGGCCTTTGCAAGATTTTCAATCATGAATCTTAAAAGGGTCTAGATTATTTTCCAAAGAAAGGTTCAAGAATCAAATTCTTTTCCAATCATTAATCCCTAAAAGGTCCAAATTTTTTACCAATGGGTGTATTAGAAATTTCCTTCTGAATTGGGGCACGGATGGGTGTAATGTCAATTTCCTTTCTGAATTGTGGAATACCCCACTTAGATGTTCACTAGGTATGTCCTTTTAGGGATATTCTTATCTTGGATTCCCAATCCTCAAAGAATATCGGTCCTCTTCGACCACTCTTGTCTTAGATGCCTGTCCAATCCTTAAAGAGTGTCAGTCCACTTCCTATTTTGGATTTTCTCTTGTCAAGGAAATAACAAATGTTTATTCAATCCTCCATTCACCATTCTTCCTCCATACCCTTCACTTAGATGCACGGTTGTTAGTCATGGCCAAGTGCATGACACATGATTAAGACAATACAAATGTGATGTTTATCATTACTCCCTATCAACCAAAGATGAGTTCCCTATTCCCACTTGATTTAGGGTATAGATCCTTGTTCCTTCACAAATAATAAGGAGACTTCATACCCCCTCTAAAATATAAAGGAGATTCTTTGAGTCAACCATTTGTGGATATAGAGAAATGGACTCCATATCTTTCTAAGAGGAAGGAGCATCTCTTACTCCCAATGATGATTGGAAATGTTTGAGTGATCATTTTGTGCACAAATAATTTCCCTAGCGTCATTCTTGATTTTCCAGATAGAATTTTGCCAATTATTCTTGTAAGTCTAGCTGTGGAAATATCTAGTATTTTTGTCCCCTTCATCAATCCACATTTGACGATTCTTCTGTTGCCATTCCTATGCTTGACACAAATGTATTTTACTTTTTTTGTGTCCAATTCTGCTAATTTATGTTTGGAAGCCTTGGAAAAGTAGTCTCTTGAATGTGGATCTTCCAAATATTTAATTTGGGCATCAACTTGTATAATTTCTCTAATCCTTTCTTTTTTTTATGACAAGCCAAAAACCGAACTACCTGTTTTATCTTTTTCAGATTTTAGAGATATTGTGCATATCCGAATTGCCAATGCTCAGATTGAATTTTGTCCAAAATTTTTGGACCATTGAGGTCAATTCTAGGTCTTTCAACAAAAAGTGGTCAAACTTAAAGGGAGCGGGCTTCCCTTTTGAAATGTCTGTCCAGGCTAAAAAGAGAGTAAAATTATCAGATATTTGCAAGGGAAGAACCCATGAGCTCAAATTGGTGAGATGGTTAGTTAGACCTTTCTTCACAAAGAAGCAGTCTAGTCTTTTTGAAATGCCATAAGGTCCCCATCTACTATTCCTCCATGTTGGTGCAATTGTGCCAGGCTTAATATCTATAAAAGAGTTTCGAAAAAATAGGCCCTTGAAGTGTGTTGCGAGAGAGTCTGGACTGTTTTGACATCAATTTTAAAGATTATATCCATGTTTAAAAATGTTAGTCCATGCTAAGATTTGCATAAACTAACTCCAATTTAAAAGTTGAAATTTCTCGCACCTGAAAAATGCTTATCATTATGAGATGTGAGATGTACACACACTCCCGCCTACTTGTTGGATCATTCATTTCTCTCCAAAAAGGCCATTTTTCAAATGGTAAGGGGCAACAATGGGAATACAAGTTGTTGGGATTTAGGACCTCGACAGAGATCGATCTCGTGTGTTGATAGAAATCTAGGGCTAGCATCACTGTGTGGCTTAGAAAATACAGATAGTTGGGCGTGGGACACTTAGGGAAAGGTATGCCAACACTTTGTGCTCATGCCTAGGTTGTGAGAAATGGGCTCGCCTCACGGTGCTTACAGTGGAGAGTTTGATAGAACTTATGTGCATGCATATAACAATTATTTGGCTCTGTTTGTGGTGCGATCTTATCAAATATTTTATTCCTTCGGTGTACCTTTTCACCTTTAGGGGTAATTGCTAGTATATATATTAGTTTTATAAACATTGTTACATTGTGCTATTAATAATGTAATTTTCTAAATATTTGTATATTATTAAAAATAAATTTACATGATAAGTGTTTCTTGTTTGGGTGAGAAGAGAGTGGAAATAGACGACATTCATTTTCGTCATCCTCGAAGCAATTGAAATTGGAGATGTGTTCTAGTTCACCCCTCGAATAGGAGGCATTGCAACACAACGAAGATCAAATCTCTTCCTATTCTTCTTCTTTCTTGTTAAGGATGCGTAGACAGAAAAATTCTTCTTGCCAATTTTTTCTCATATTAATGGTGACGTCAAGAAGAGGAAGGAGGGTAGTTTTAGATCGATTAGGTGTTCGAGTCCTTCAGAGAGATGGAAGGGGAGAAGCCCAGGACATGAATTGTGTGGAATGCACTGAAGCTATTTGTCAATGGAGGAGCCTTTGGTATGCTCACCACATATGCCATCCAACTTGTGGACATGATCAAGGAGTGCATTCAGTTGGGTCAAGTTTCGGGTTATAATGTTGCAAAGAACATGCTAAGGGACGAGGGCTTTGGTGCTTTTTACAAGGGGCTATTAGTTGGTTGGTTAAGCTAGGCAACCTATACAACAAAACGTCTTGGATCATTTAGGATATTGAAAAACAAATAAATTTCCGCTAATGATGGGAAACCACTACCTCTCTATCAGAAGGCTCTTTGTGGATTGACAACAAGAGCTATCGGGGGCATGTGTTGGAAGTCATGCAGATTTAGCTCTCATTCACATGCAGGCGGATGCAACTTTTCTTGTTGTGTAGCGACGACTTTACAAAAATGCATTCCATGCACTATACTATATTATGGAAATATGTGACAAGAGAGGTAGGGCCAGGCAGCAAGGTGAAGGGAGGAGGCAATGTTGCATGGAAATGCAATCTTTTCCACATCTGTTTCATGAGCACATATTACCGTGTGAAAGCTCATTTGTTTTCTTTGCCATGTTGTGGAATTTCAGCTTGTACAATAATTCCATCGGCAAGGAGGAAGGAATTGGAGAAAGAGGCATTTTTTGGTCCGGAAAATGTGGCATCAGAATAAAAATAAAAACAAGAATGATGATCCCCTTCCATTCTTGAGGAAAAGCAGCAAAAATTTCCCTTTTGAGAGTTTTAGTGGGGGACAAGCAACAAAAATAAAGGCAACTACACTTGGTCCAATGGACAAGATTTTCCAAAAAGAGAAGAGGGAAGAGCTTGATCTCACCATTGCATTTTTTTCTATTAGAACTTCATATCCTATAATGTTGCATGGTCACCTCTATTTATTGAGATGTGCCAAGCTCTAAGTCAAGGGGCTCCATCAAGGTATGTGCCTCCTGGGTCAAAGAAGCTTAGAACCACATTGTTGACAAAGGCAAAGAAAGAGGTGGAAAAAATGCTTGAGCCTATTAAATCATCATGGCCAACATCCAGGGTTAGCATTGTTTCTGATGGATGGACAGATCCATCACGGAACACACTCATCAACTTCATGGTGTCATCCTTGAATGGTCCACTTTTCATGAAATCAGTGGATGCACTTGGACAGTACAAGGATGCACAATATATGGGTGGGTTATTTATTAAAATTATTTAAGATGTAGGTGTCTATTCTTGTGAGCAAATCATTACAGATAATGCAGCTATTTGCAAGGCTGTTGGCATGACTATGGAAGAAAAATATCCACAAATATTTTGGACACCTTACATTGCCCATTCATTGAACTTAGAACTAAAATCTATTGCCTCTGATGTGCTTTGTATTGGAATCATTATTGAGGATGCATGACATATCTGCAACTTTGTACAAAACCATACAAATGCCCTCAATATCTACAAGGAGTACACCAATTTATCATTGTTGAAGATTGTGGATACACGGTTTTTCCTCTTCATTCATCATGTTGAAAATTTTGAGGGAGGTCAAGACTTGGGGCCATGGTTATTTCAGAGTTTTGGTATTTTTGGAGAAAGACGGATCAAAAAGCCTCAAAGAAAGTGAAGGACACAATGTTGGATGATGTCTGGTGGGAGAAGGTAGATCCACTTATTCAGATCATGGACCCTATCATTTCCTTGCTTCGATTTGCAGATACAGACCAACCCATCCTAGGAGAGGTTTATGAGGGATGGGATTCCATGATTGAGTCTGTGCGAACCACTGTTTTACAGAGTCAGTGCCCAGAGTATGATACATCACCACAGGCCTTCTTAACCAGCATACAGGATATTCTTGTCAGCAGATGGGACAATAATTTCACACCTTCACATTGTTTGGCTCACTCCTTGAACCCAAAATACTACAATGGTGAGTGGCTGAATGGTGGAAATTCCCACAAATTCCCTCCTCACATGGATGGTGAAATATCACAAGGGAGGAAAGATGCATTTAGGAGGATTTTTCAGGATATGGCATCCCTTGATGAGGTGTAGGATGCCTTTGCAGATTTTTTCACTCGAACTAGGTGATTTGCAGGCTATGATGTGATTCGAGACAAGGGGGATAAGAAGCCCTATTCTTGGTGGGCAAATCATGGGGCAACAAGCCCTCCTCTACAATAGTTAGTCATGAGGCTCCTCTCTCAGGTGACTTCATCCTCTTGTTGCAAGATAAATTGGAGCACATATGGGAATTTGTATAGTGTGAAGAAGAGCAGGTTTGAGCAGTCTAGGGCAGGGAAAATGGTGTATGTGCACACCAAACTTCGTCTCATCTACAAGCATAGGGAGGATTGGTTAAAGGGAAAGACAAAGATGTGGGATGTCTTTCTTGATGATATGGGTCTAGACAATAGTGTTGAGTTTGCATTGGCCAACTTGGATCTCAATGAGCCAGTGCTAGAACCTGTAACATTTGATGATGGCGATACAATAGAGGCCTCATCCTCCACACCAACAAATGCAGCAGAGGAGAGCAGTGGTGAGAATGATCATTAGGATGAGGACAGTGATGTTGATTATGATGATGAGGATTTATGACTCATTGAGGTTTGTAGTCTTGTAGACTTGGATTTGTTTTGTATTTTATATTTCTATTTTCCATTGGTAGTGTACTACCTAGAGCCTAGAGGCTAGTACTTATGTAACACATTTTGATTTTGATGACTTAATGAGAAAACTACAGTATCTTGTCTTTATCCTATTGGATCATTGATGAATATGCCTATTACTTTGTAATATGTATGATTGTATGATGCATCAGTGTATCAATGTATCATGTATATTAAATCTTTGTAAAACCTACATCTAGATGAAGATCTATGTTTGAATCAATGAATTTTTATGAATTTGTGTAAGAAATATCTAATTTTTAATATATATAACATGTTCGGACATGACTTGTTCCGGGTGGTCATCGTGTCTGAATACGACACTCGAATCTGCATGTCCATCGTGTCTTGTGTCCCCGTGTCAGGTGACTTAGGTTTTATTGAATCTATTTTCACTCTGCGAATTGGATTTTGTTTGATTTCTATTTTCCTAGAAGGTGTAGTTTTTTTAGTTAGTAAACTAAAGGTTGTTGATTTTTGTGTAGCTTGGGAGGTACTCCAAGCCCTAGGGTTCAGGAATTGCAGGGAAAAGCACCATAAGAGTCACTTGTGGGCTTGGAACCCAATCTTGGGGTTTTGCACCCACTAGGATTTGGGCCAAAACCATGAGCACATTTAGACATGTGATGGATGAGGATGATAGCTCTTATAGAGATGATTCTAATGCAACGAGAATGATCTGATTTTGAGTTGTAGAAATGGAGTTATGAATTTTTGTAGGTTATGTTGGGTTTTTCACATGATGGTCTAAGTTAGCTTGATGATATTAAGCCTTGAGACAACTGTGCAAAGCCCTAAAGATGACGTTGGAAGAAGCCCTCTTATTTAGTATAAATATGAGGTGATATGTGATCATTTGAGCATCCAAGAAGTGCATTGAATATCATGTTTGGGCTCTGTGTTGACAGCAGATCTGAAATAGGGAGAAGGGACACAAGAAGGATGTGTTTTGGCACCATTTTGGAGAGGATTTATTTATGATTGGGTGCTGACTTAGTGCTTTGTTATACCGCAGATGTCATAGGCATGTTTCAACCAACGTGGAGAATTGAAAAGGAAATACAAGACAATGGATTCCTTGCTGACCAGGTAATTACATTTGGATTCAAAGATTTGGCATTTATGGCGGGTAATTACCATTTTATGGATGTCTTGAAAGAGGGTGGGCCAATAGTAACCCGCTCTAAGGATCTTGTTAATAGTGGTTTTCCAATAGAGTTGGCCTCCACATTCTCCTTCATGAAACTCATGCTTGATTTTGTCTGCATCATCCTCAGGCAAACATCTAAGCAATATACCACTAGCATTTTTCCAATATAAAACTTTATCTAAAATGCAGAAGTTTACAGCCTTTAACTTTAAGAATTTAGCCTTTGTTTTGGACAAACCAGGAGGAACATTAAGATAAAAAAGCACATATAAAATATCAGCATACCAAGATGAATTCAAAAATGATTCTTCAATGGGTGGAGTTGCCAACTCCTCCTTTTCATCTAATGCATTAATCATGTTTATGTCCAGTGCTAGAAATTTTGTTTCAGCCATGAGTTTAGCTAGTCCTTGTCCTTTGATTAGCTTAGTGGGCTTGATTTCTAAATCATATTCTAATATAACAACAATCCACTTACCTCTTTTTCCATCAATATCTTGTGTTAAGATGTCTTTTACCACTGAGTGAGGCATAAATGCAATGATGTGTGAGTGAAAAATGTAAACTCTGAAATCTTTTAATGCCTTTATTAAGGCAAAAGCTTGTTTTTCCATTATGTTGTATTTTAGAGGTGCATCTCTTAATGCCTTTCTGAAAAATGCAATAGGCTGCTCTTGTCCTTTTATGTTTTTTTGTAGTAGGACATCATCAACTGTATGTTCTGATGCAAAGGAGAATATGAGGAAATATTTGGTAAAATTAGGGCTAATTAGAACTGGTGTTTGGGTAAGTGCTTGTTTTACCAGTTCAAAGGATTGATTTTCTTCTATGGTCCATTTGTCTCCTATTTCTCTTTTCAACATGTTTCTAGTGTTTCTTAGGAGCTCTACAAGGTTTGGTATGAACCTTCTTAAGAAATTTATCTTTCCAATGAAAGATTTCAGCTCTTTGATGTTTCTAAGATGATTGACTTGCAATATTCCTTCAATCCTTTTTGGGTCAATCTTGATCCCTTCTTCAGATATGATATGGCCTAAAAGTTTTCCCTCTTGAAGGCAAAACAGAGTTTTCTTGGGATTCAAAGACAAACCATAATTTCTACACTTTTCAAATACTTTTCTTAAGTGATTTAGGTGTTCTTCATCTATTTTTTAGTAGACTGTGATGTCATCAAGGTATATCACAATGAACTAACCTATTTCTTCTGAGAAAAAAATATCCATGGCTCTTTGAAACTTTGGCTACAACATTCATTAACCCAAATGGAATTTTCACATACATGAAGGTGCCCCTGGGTGTAATGAAAGTTGTCTTGTGTTGATCATTTGGGTGTGCCGGCACCTGATTGTATCCTGAAAATCCATCTAGCAAAGAAATTCTTTTAGAACCTACTACCCTTTGTAGGATGTGATCCATTTTTGTTAAAGGGTAGTTGTCCTTTAAGTAGGCTTTGTTTAAATTTCTAAAGTCTATGCATATCCTAATTTCTCATGTTTTCTTCCTTACTGGTACAAGATTTGAAACCCATTCTGAGTATCTCAGAGGGACTATTATTCCAGCACCATACATTTTCTTAATTTCTTTCTCAATCAGGGGTAGTTGCACAGGGTTTATGCTGCGCAATTTTTGTTTAAAGGGCTTCTTGTTTTCTTTGAGAGGGATCTTATGCTGGATTATCTCTGTATCATATGAATTTAAGTCTTCATAACTCCAAGCAAATACATCAGTAAATTATTTAAAAATCTCAAGGTATTTCTTTTTTATATGAGTTGGCAGTGTTTTAGACAGTTTTATCATTTTGGGTTCTTGTTCATTGCCTATATTTCATTCTTCTATTTCGACTTCATTGGGTTCCATCTTTGGCTTCCTAGCAACATCATTAAAGTCAAATAGTTCTTCTAGAGGAACCAATCCTTTTGGCAAATTATTATTATTGGACTGCAACACCTCAAAGTCTTCTTTTTCTAAGTTAGTGCACAACCTTGTTTCATGGGTATGTTATTTTTTTAACAGATTTATATCATCATAATCAGGAGGTTCTTCTTTGTAAGATTATTCCTCAGCAAAGTAGTCTTCTTCAGAAACTGAGTCTAAATTTGTCACTTCAAACTCATTTATGGACTGTAGGAAATCTTCTATATGTTTATCTCATTTAAAAAATTGCCAGTATTTTATGTTATCAGGGACTGTTGGTCTATATTTGACTTGTACTGTGTATTGTTTACTATGATAAGGTTTTTGACATGTACTAGTTGCAAATGCTAGACCATTGGCAAGGATGTTTTGATTTCTAGGGACAAAGGTGAAGTCATATTCTGTGAATGTTTTCAAGAGGTCAATGGCGTCATCTCTATATGCTTTTAATCTAGGATTCTTAGTTGTGTATCCTCCCTTAATCTTCCTAATGACTAGCTCTGAATCTCCATGAATGGCTATCCTCTTGGCTCCTAGTTTCTTTAGTAGTTGTAGCCCTAGGAGGAGTGCTTCATATTCAGCTATGTTATTTGTGCATTGAAAGTTTAGCTTGTATGAGTGACCTTCTGCATGATTGGTCTCAGTGTTATGCACCCATATACTTGCTCCTGAACCAGTCTTGCCACAAGAACCATCAAAACTCATACTCCAAAGAGGTTCAATTTCAGATTTATCATTATGTTTTTCATTGTAGTCTTCATTATGTTGTTTATACTGGTTTCCACTATGTTTTTCATTGTTTTGTTCTTCATGGTCTCCACTATGTTTGATGTTATATTCTATTTGGGCAAACTTTTTTGACTGATCCTCCTTTTTTCCCTCTACTTGTTCTAGTGTTTGCTCATTTTCTGTCATTTGTTCATTAAGGTTTTCATCATTGTAAAGGATAAATGAATCAAGGTCTGTGTGAATTGAATAGAGAGGGGAGTTACCTAGTCTTTCTTGGCTGCTAACCATGTATTTCATGTGAGTTTCCCTATATAGTATTCTTGGTTGACTACACACAGGGATGGTAGCGTAGGTCATGTCCATTTGGAGGATACCTTGGAGTTTGATACCCCATGATATTGAAAGGAGCATGCCATATTTAGGAGGAATATTGACCACTACAATATCCATTACTAGGCTCTTGGCTGGTATTTGTGCCAGATTAACACATAGATATTTAATTAGGCCCAGACATTTAACTCTACTGGAATCAAAAGAGTATAAATATTTGTATGGTCTAGTTATCTCAAGGCCTAGTGTTTCCATCACTACTTTTGGCATAAGGTTGTGTGAAGCTCCTGAGTCTAACATGGCATTGTGGATAATTTTATCATGGATGTTTAAACTGACATAAAATGGAGGAACACCTCCCTCTTCATATTTACCTTCTACTTCTGGTCCAAACAGAAGTTCAGGTTTGTCATCATTAAAATTTACAGAATCAACATTTCCTCCTATGTTTAAAGCTTTAAAAATTTGAGATCTATATACATATTGAGTGACTAATTCAGTAAGAGGAATAGAGATTTTGATCTTAGCAATTTCATTCTTTATACTGAAAGGTGTTTGAGTTTTTGAAATGTTCAAATCAGTCTTTTCAGACACTATTTTCATAGCAATTTCAGCTTGCTGGTTTTTATTAGGAAACTCAGTTGAAACAATTTTATTAGGGGCACTAGCTATGTTACTAGTGCTTCTTTGGTCACCACTATAATTGCCACTAGGTTGGCTACTTTTTCCTCTATTTTTATCAGAACTTTCAGCCACTGTTTTCAGATTTTATGTTGTTTTCTTAGCAATAATTTCAGGGGTCTTCCAAGCAGAAATTTCAGAGGTCTTTCTTTTGGGAGTGTCTGGGTTTTTCTTGCTTTTAAAGTCGTAATTTATATTTACTTCCATTATGGAATTTTCAAAGCCTTGTTTATAATCTCCAGATTCTAGGCTTTCTTCCTCATTTGGTGCAAATATGCCTTGTTCTTCCTCAGTGAGGAAAACACTATCCTCATTATTTACTCCCATTAAATTTATGTGACTTTCCTCTGTTTCTTCAATCACCCCTTCATCCTCATCAGCATGGTTTTCCTGGAAAGGAGGCCTGATTTGCTGATCAGGACCTCTCTGTCTTATTTGAGGGGGATTTCTCCTAAAGTTCGGTTTTGGTTCTGATTTTGATTTCTGTTTTGAGGAGCTGTTTGGTTTTCTCTAGGATAAGCTCTCTCATTCATGTTTATTCTCTCCATCATTCTCTCCATGGTTCTAAATAAGTTATCAATCTTAGTGTCAAATGATGAAGGTGCAACTTCTTCCCTATATGTAACCCTGTTTTCATTTTTCATTCTAGCTCTTTTGGCAATCAGATTTTCCTCTACACTTACTGCTCCCCTTTGCATGTCTTCTAATGTAAGGGGTTCTCTTTCTCTTAATTGATAGGCCATTTCTGGATCAAATCCATTAGGAAATTTCATTAGGGCTAGACCTTATGGAGGTTTCATATGGACAAGGAGGGCATTATATACACTATTGAACCTAGTGCAGTATTCTTGGACACCTTCTCCAACATTTCTCTTAATGTTTTCATACTCTGATAATATTTGGAGAGGGTTCTTCTTGACTTCCCATTTGTTTAAGAATAATTGATGAAAAGAAGGGAGGTCATTTATGTTGTTAGGGTTTAAGCCTTTAAACCATTTTCTTACTTCTCCCCATAAGCTTTGAGCAAACATTCTGAGTTAAACAGTTTCATCATCTATTTCTTGCTTGTCAAAGTAGTCATTCATTCTATCCACATGTTGTTGAGCAGTAGTGGAAATACTTGCATCATATAAGGTAATCTTGGACTGATAGTCCTGTGGTAGAACAACTAAAGGCAATGGTAGAACTAGTGGAGCATACCATGTTGCCATGATCTATGGTTGGGGAAACAATGGAGGGTTAACAAGTGGAGGATTGACAAAATGAGGTACAGGGTTAAATGGAGGAAGGTGAATAGTGGCGGATGAAGTTAGTACAACAAAATTTTTCTATAAGGTGGGTGGTTCTAAAACTATCCGAGTTATCCAACTTTGAGATCTAGTCCTAGACAAGCTTTGTTCTAGGGGTGAGTTAGGTAGGATATTCTGCAAGTTTTTAAGGTTTTCAGGTAGGGAACTTGCTTTGTGGATATGTCTACTAACAGTTGGGTTTTTAGATCTAGGAGACTTCCTAAGGATGCTTTTAGGATTTTCAACTATTATAGGAGGATTTGGGTCAGGATGGCATTTGGTACAGATTCTTCTCGAAGCCAGACTTTGGACCCAAAAATCAGAAAGGTTGAGAGCTTATGACAGTCTTAAAGGACAAACCAATCTATGAAAGAAATACTTAATCCAAAAATTATTCTTAACAGGGTTCTATGATGTTTAATGATAAAATGATTTTCCTAGTGGATTCTATGGAAAACCACTGGAGTTAGCATGCCTACTAAAAACCAGTGGAGTCACCAGGTGGAGGATATTTAAACTATTTTATGGTTGGTTGTTGTCCACCATCAGCAACCAGGTAACATTATTGGCTAACACTTGATTCATCTAAGTTAAAATGAGGTTTTATGAGTTCTTGAGGAAATAATTAAGCTATTAACTACTCAGTTCCCCAGTACGGTCGCCACTATGTTGGCTCCACTGATTTGCAAGATTGGCAAGAACAAACTCTGCAGGGAACCGCATCAGACCACTTTGGAGTCCATGGACCTAGCCTTCCTGGACTTAGAGAGGGCTCTCTATGTAAGTATTCGTAAATGATATGTCTTTTTGCTTTTGTTTATGATGTTAGGCTAGTTATGAAGTTCTAAGGACTTGTTTTTTTTTATTGATTGATTGATAGGTTGATAGATCAATGGTGTGATTAATTGAGGGAGTGTTTCAGATGAATAGATATACCATGAGAAACATTAATTCATTGGGCTATGGAGTCATAAAAGGATTTAATTGTTCATCAACTTTGCAAGAATTTTCATAGGGCAAGCTAACTATATCAAGTGTATCTCTTAGATTAGATGGAATATGAAATGACAATAAGTTGTGAAAGCAGCAGAACTAAAAGTTAGTTAAGAATATTTTAAATCTATTTCAACAAGAAAAAGTCTTTTAGATACCTGTTTGAGGCAAACCAAAGGACAAGGCATACCATAGACTTATTTGGCTATAATTTAATAAGAAAACCTTTAAGACAACAATCCAGCAATCCTATAATTACTTTCAGACAAAGAAAACATTTAAGATAACAATGATTGCAACTAAAGAGAAAGATAAACCTTTCTTCTTTAATCAAACACTCTAAAGACCTTCAAAGTAACATTTTGAGGCAAACCATAGGACAGGGCTTACCATAGACTTCCCTAGTTGGACTCTACTAAGTATACTTCAAAGAAGAGGCCTTAAAAACAATATTTCAAGCTACACCAAAGGACAGGGCATACCATAGACTTCTTTGGCTTGACTCTATTAAATCATTTCCAAGACAACAAGCTAGGTGGAACTAGAGAGAAATTAAGAATTCTCCAACCAGAACTTGCAGAGGAAAACATTGAGATAAAGAATGCAGATAGAAATAGGGTGCCAAGACAACATATCCTAATCTAAAATTTATGTTCTTTAATCAGAGAAATAATGGACATAATGGAAAACAGAAGGAAAACATTGACAAAGAAGGAAAACCTTACCATTAACATAGCTCAAGGATCCTGTGAACGTGCTTGTATTACTGATGTTCAAAAAAGTCACATTACTCCAGTACAATAGATCTCTGCAACTCAAAGATTTCTCAAATCCAACCTAGAATTCATCAACTATCTCAGCAACCAGCAATAAGCCAACTAATCAACCAACCAACACTAAAAATGAATGATACATGCAGTATTTATCTGCAAAATGAGGAGGTGATCCTAAGCTAGGGTTTCAGATATGCATTTATTACATAGTTAATGATTTTTTGACCTTTGAGACCATGTAAGACCCAAGACAAAATATCTAAGACAAGCTCAATGTAATAATAACTCCTAACTTCACTGTTTGAGCTAACTTTTGGAAATATTTGACTTTTAAGGCTTTTTGTAATAACTGCCAAGTAGTTGAGAAATATCTCTGACTGTCACAATAACTGTTGATGTATTTATTGAAAATAAAACATGTTTTAGGTGTAAAAATGTGTCCTTTGAAGAAGTAAATGCTTTGGGTTTGTCATTCGAATCTGCCTCTATGTTGATCTGTCTTTGTTTTATCCTTTAAGCATTGTTTAGATCTTAAAACTTGGATTTATCTTTTAACTGTCTACCTCATTGTCTTTTTTGTCTTCCAATCTTTGATTAATCTCTTTAATCCTTTAATATTCATCTTTGTCTCTTGTTTTGGCCCTGATCTTCCTGTGTTTGTGCCTTTAACTCTGATTTGACCTTCTAATCCTTGATTTAGTTTTTAATCCACTGATATTCACTGTCACGGTCCTTTGACTGTCTTCTTATCTATATTTTTTGTGCGGTGTAGGCATTGTCTTTTGTCGGAGGGCTTAGATAACCACCAATAATAGTGATTTATTGATGACTACGCTTGATCTTACACCTCCGGGTCCTCTTAATGAAATAAGATTTCTGGATCGTCACCCAAAACTCCTATTCAAACCATTTTGGACCCTTGGAATTCATTTCTCACATTACTGCCATGAAACCTGCACAAAAAAAAATTGTTTAGCTTAAAACCTGCGTCGAGCGGGGGGGGGGGGTGGGGGGGGTGCTTTTTGGGTCGTCGGAGCGTTTACAGAGGTGTAAATGGCAGTTTGGGCTTCATCGCAGAGCCACGTGGCTCTGGAAAGTTTGAATCGGATGGCGGTATTGGGATTTGGTGGGAAGCAGTAAGGTGGTTTCGCATGGAGCGAGGGGTGGTAAATGGTTTAGGGCCGATGGATGTGATTCCATTCAGTGATCGACGCGTGGTGGAGGGATACCGGCCATTTCGCAGGGTTGGGGTTTTTTTAACCCCCGCGCCATTAAATGTGTGATGAGCGCCATCGACTGTTGGATCTCGGGGGATGAGATCAACGGTGGTCGGGAGATTTGGGAGTGACAGGTAAGTCAAAGGGAGTGGGGTTTGGGTGGAAAAGTGGCGAGGTTTTATTCTTGGTGCAGGGTTTGGTGAAGAGCGAGGCCCAGGGGTAATAAAATAAGCAGAAATGCTTTATATATAAGGAAAAAGGGGAGGGTTAAAACATTAAAGGGTCGGGTTTTTAACGTATATAAGGGGTTTAGAAAACACACAGGTCGAGTTTATTTTTATTTAAAACAAAGTTTTAATATAAAAACCATAGGTCCCGAATGATATTTTTTGGGTTAAAAACAATGTAAAAATGAATTTTCACATTTTTTTTGATGAAATGAAGGAAAGGGCTGAAGGTGAGGGGTTTAATAGGGGTTTTCAGTGGGGAAAACTAGGAAACAAGGCTTTAGGTAGGAGAGAAGGATGAAAATGAGAGGATTTAAAGCCCAATTTGTGTTTTTAGAGCAGGAGAGTGATTTTGAGAAGGAAAACTGATAGATAGTGAAAAGGTTTTATGAAGATAATGAAGGAAGTGAGATTTCTAAAGATAGTTGATAGGCAAGGAATGTTATCTTTAGCTGATTGTAATAAATCCATAGTCACCTAGTGAATCTGTAGAATACAGCAGGATAACAGTGGCTCCAATTGGGGAGGGCAGCTCCTTCAGGAGCTGTGAAGAACCTCAGAGTTCAGATCTCTGGATTTTGTAGATCAGTGCCTTGATTTGCACTTTGGCAGATTTTTCATTCTTCAATTGTTGATTTACTGTTGTTCTTTGAAGCTGTAACTTTTAAAATCTGAAAAACATGCATTGCTCCAACTCAACTCTACTTACACATCATACTTTCTAGCATTTTTTCTTCATTTGGGTGCATTTAGATTGGCAAACCCTTGACATCATTTTTCTTTTTGAAAGCAAAAACTATCTACTTGTACCCTTATATCATCCAAAGGCTCAGATTAGACTGATGAGCTCTTTTATTCTCTACCTAATCTACTTATCTGTCAAGATTAAATAGTTTGACAGATTTTCATTCTCTAATTTATTAACAGAAAATTGAAACATGACCAAATCAAGATTAAGCAGTTTGATTTGTCATGAGCTATGGCATTTTGGACAAGCTGCACACAGATTTTATTCTTGCAAAAATTAAAACTAAAAATTGAGGGCTATAATATGGAATTTGTTATTCATCCCTCTCTTACTCTTTTGGTTCATTTATGAGCATTAGAACCAATATATTTTCCTAATATAATCTACTGATAAGCCAAGTTTAAACAGTTTGGAAAATCTTCTTTTTCTAACTTATCAGCAAAAAAATAATATTTGTTCAATCATGATTAGGTTGTATGACTGAACAAGGCTTCTTTTCTCAAAAAGTAGTGGCATTTGGACTTACACACTTTTAGAAAAACATTCCTTTTTGGTATGGAGCTTTACCTTTTCTTTTTATCTACCCTCTTTTCTTCTTTTCTCTCACTTTGTTAATTTTTTTTTTTTTAATCTTTTCTTCAAGCAGTGTTATATACAATGAATAAAGCTTTAAACTGAGTTTTTTAACAAAAATAATGCATGAACATTCTGCCATTGACAGGACCTCCAAATAATTCTGTTCCATCCATTTCTTGCAGGAAAAATGCATTATTACCTCTTGCAAAATGGATGATGTATGGACCTTTCCATAGATTGTCAAATTTTCCATGCTTGTCTTTGTCCTCTCTTCTTAAATCCCACTTCAGCACTTTGTCTCCAATGTTGAAATCATTTTCCTTGGTCCTCTTATCAAAACATTTCTTGATATTTTCTTGTACTTTCTGTGTTCTATTGTACACTTCTTCTCTGGTTTGTTGCAGCTGGACAGTCTGGTTGATTCTTCTTTGCATGTCATTCTCTTCAGACTGTGCTTCTTGGATGAGCTTCATGACTGGCACTCCTAAATTTATTGGAAAAACTGCATTTGTCCCATGCACTAGCTGATAGGGAGACATTCCAATTGATTTTTTGTTTGTTAATCTGTTTTCCCATAGTGCATGTACTAGTTTGATGTGTCATGATTTCTTATTCTCTTCCAGCAACTTTTTGATGTTTACCAATTTTTTTTTTTGAGGATTTAGCCAACCCATTACCTTGAGGGTAATAATTTTTTGAATGGCCCAATGTAATCTGATATTTGTGGAAAAATTCCACCATTTTCTTGGATCTAAAAGCAGCAGTGTTGTCAATGATAATCTTTCTAGGGCAGCCAAATCTAGACAAAATGTGGTTTTCAAGGAATTTGATGATTACCAAGTCTGTGGCAGTTCTAGAAGGGATGGCCTCTATCCATTTTGTAAAGTAATAAGTTGCAGTGAGGATCCATTTCTGTTGGGCATATGAGGCAGGGTGGATTTCTCCAACAAAATCAAGGCCCCATTGTTGAAAAGGAGCTTCAACAGAAATCTGATCCAAAGGTAATGGCAGCAGTTTTCTTTTACCCTCAAAGATTTGGCATTTATGGCAGGTAATTACCATTTTATGGATGTATTGAAAGAGGGTGGTCCAATAGTAACCAACTCTAAGGATCTTGTTAACAGTGGTTTTCCAATAGAGCTGGCCTCCACATTCTCCTTCACGAAACTCATGCTTGATTTTGTTTGCATCATCCTCAGGAAAACATTTAAGAAATATACCACTAGGATTTTTCCAATATAAAACTTTATGTAAAATGCAGAATTTTACAACCTTTAACTTTAAGAATCTAGCCTTTGTTTTGGACAAATCATGAGGAACATTAAGATTAAAAGGCACATATAAAATATCAACATACAAAGATGAATTCAAAAATTATTCTTCAATGGGTGGAGTTTCCAACTCCTCTTGTTCATCTAATGCATTAATCATGTTTATGTCCAGTGCTAGAAAGTTTGTTCTCAGCCATGAGTTTATCTAGTCCTTGTCCTTTATTAGCTTAGTGGGCTTGATTCCTAAATCATATTATAATATAACAACAATCCACTTACCTCTTTTTCCATCAGGATCTTGTGTTAAGATATCTTTTACCACTGAGTGAGGTACAAATGCAATGATGTCTGAGTGAAAAATGTAAACTCTGAAATATTTCAATGCCTTGATTAAGACAAAATCTTGTTTTTTCATTATGTTTTATTTCAGAGGTGCATCTCTTAATGCCTTGCTGAAAAATGCAATAGGTTGCTCTTGTCCTTTTATGTTTTTCTGTAGTAGGACAACAACAACTGTATGTTCTCATGCAAAGGAGAATATGAAGAATTCTATTGTAAAATTAGG
The DNA here is from genome assembly GCA_034641835.2 of Pinus albicaulis. Classification (NCBI taxonomy): domain Eukaryota; kingdom Viridiplantae; phylum Streptophyta; class Pinopsida; order Pinales; family Pinaceae; genus Pinus; species Pinus albicaulis. Next base: position 1,299,232,147 of record CM076579.1, read on the forward strand.
GCTAATTAGAACCGATGTTTGGGTAAGTGTTTGTTTTACCAGTTCAAAGGATTTCTTTGCTTCTTGTTAGCCATCAATAATAGTTTGTCAAAGAAAATGATGGCTAGAATTTTTCTTTAAGCCTTCAAGAGATAGTTTCCTTTGAAAACCTATCATCTTTTAAAGTCTTATGATATTCTTTATCCTTAGAATTAATCTTCATTGCTGTTTCACTATAAGCCCTCAAGGACCTGCTGTTAAAAACTGCTTCTAAAAAACTCCATTTTCCACCATTCACCTCTCCATTTCATTCCCACAAAATCTCCATTTTTCATCCTTGTTTCCTTCACAAAATCCCTCAAAACATCCTTCATTAAACCTCTAAATCTTTGTAACCCTATGTTAAACCTTATATCTCCCTTTTATTTGGTTTAAAATCCTTTCTTTCATCTATTGAAACCCTTATTTTTCCTTAAAATCCCTTGTTGTAGGCCTTAAAACAGTCTTTTTCACTATAAAGAGTTAAGCCCCCGAGGGTTTATATCCTTTAGCCCTTCACTTCATATATCCTAAGCCCTGCAATCGGGCACTTAAAACACAAAACCTCCGTGCTAAAAGCCTTACCTTTCCTCTATTTTTGTTTTCTCGACATTTATGGTTCTGAGCGAATCTGGACTGTTGATCTACATAGATCAACGACCATCAAGCTATCTTTCCTTCCACCCGCTCACTTACCATGCTCTCCTCCTTTCAAAATAACTCACCCCCATCCTTGAATCTCAATCGTTCATTTAGATGATCCGACGATCGAGACTCAACCCGATAACCCATTGAACCCATCCACTATGCGACAAAAAATTACGTCACCATGGGCCCCGCATGAACTTTAACCCCGCATCTCTCACCCCGTCGTGTGCGATCCGCATCGTTGGATCTGCTGCCCATCATCCGACGGCCATCGATCAATATCGCACAACTTTTGTCCTCTCCCCAGCACCACGCAACTTCCGCGCAATAAAAGTGGTTTTAGAAATCCATGTGTCAATCGCTGAATCGTATCGCATTCCAAAATCCATATACCGCTTAGCACCCAATGCTCGCGCGAAAACCACTGATGGTTTTCCAATACCGCCCAACCTGTTTTCTGCGCCATATTTCAAATTCAAACCCTGTTTCGCCTCTGCCGAGTTTTCTCCCTTCTACCGCTGCATTGGTCCATCCGCAAAGCTCCAAACCGTCTCCATACACCCTCCAAAGAATTTTTAAACCAATAAATTGTAGGATTTAAATAACTTTTTTTGTTTTTATACAGGTTTAATGGGTTACAAGGTTAAAACCCTCCCGTAGCTAATTACAGTGGCATGGGCTGAGGATGACGATCCTCATGGCCCTGAATACAAGTAAAGGGGTTTTGAGTTCTAATTACATGTTTTTAAAAGGGCCGATAAGTCATGATCATCGGCTTTCTAAACAAATTCTCCAACAAACCCTCTGCGCACCTGCAAAACAACAAATACAGTCAGCATCAATTAATGAAAGAGTATCAGTGTCAAAGATGAAGATCAGAGCATAATTTAAAGATTAAAGATGTTAATCAAAGCTTAAAGGATCAAGGCATGAACTCTGGAATCAAAGGCCTAATCCACAAATGAAGCAGATGATCACAGTCAGCAGTTCGAGGATGATTAAAGATAAAGTCTCAAAGCCTGAATCAGGCATAAACACAATATTAAAAGTAAATCAGTGTTTAAAGAAGTAAAAGAAGACAAAATAATGAAGGACACCTCAGGACACCTCAGAACCACGTCAAAGGGGCTAATTGATTCCCCAGCTACCAAATTGACACCTTGTTGCCTTTCTGCCTCAAAGGAATACCCAGATTAAAGCTTAGTCAGTAACATTAAAGATAAAGGCAGCTAACAGTTATTACAAGCAAAAATCAAATATTTCACACTGTCAGCAAAGTTATTGTAGAAGATAAAAGGAGCTTTAAAGTCAATCTTTTCACCCACTAAGCCTAAAAAGCAGAAAATAGAGTTAATAAAACAGAATTGTAATTGAATGCATTCCTGCCTTATGCCTTGCATGGTTTTCAAGGCTAGGAGTTTCATTTAGTATGGAATTAATGACACCTAAACCCTAGAACTCTCCCACCTCCTCTTTCTTCTATAAATACTTCTGAAGAAGATGGTTGGTTGTTGGTTGGTCACTAGTTGTAACATTGGAACTCTTTGAAATAATACATAGTCTGTTTGAAGTTGAAGAAGAAATTGAAGTCTTGGAAGCTTGATGATGTTGTGACATGCTTGTTCTTAAGAAGGCTCTATCATTGGATCCCTGAGCTTCTTTGTTGGTGATGTATTCTAAACTGTCTGTTGTTTTTCCTGTTTTCATTTTGTTCCATAAATTCTTACTACAGTAGGGTGAAAAGTTTAGGCTAAGAAATGACTCCTGGAAGCACCTTAGACCTGTTTATCCTTCACTGTTTTATGTTTTCTTCTGCTGAGGCATTTTAGAGTCTTTAGCCTTTCTCTTGAACCCTTATTCTTGTTTGTTTCTGAAATAGTTCAAATATTTGGTTCCAGCATGATTTATGGTTTTCCCTGCTTGTCTGCTACCACTTAAAAGTTGTTTTTGAAGTCTCCCTTTGAAGTACCATTGTTTACAGTTTTCCCAAGAGGTTTGTTTTGATCATACCCTTTGTTCCTGCTTGAATAATTGTTTTAAAGGTCTTTATATTTGTAATCATAGATGTGTTAGGTGTTCCCTCTTCTATGGCTGCAATTATCAGTGAATTTTTCATGTTTTCTAACTCCTTTGAAATAAAATCTTCGAATCTTAGATTTCATTTTAAAAGTTCTCTTGAAGTCATTATTTGCTTAAAATGTGGTTTGTAGAATTCATGGTTAGCATTGTCTATCAAATACCTCTTTATGTTCAAGTTATGTTTTTAAGTTCCCTTTGTTGAGAATTCAAACTCTCTTTTCAAATCATTGATTTCCATCTCATTCACAAAAACTAAAGGATCCTGTGGCCAAGTTAGATTTTCCCTTTGATATCCCATATCCATTTATGAGCTTTTTATTTGCTTCTTCTTGACTCCATTGCCCAATGAACCTGACACTCCTTCTTTCTATCTATACTACCTAGACCTTTCATGTTCTGCTATACCAATTCAACCAACCAAACAAACAAAACAAAACAAATTGCACTAAATAACTAGTCTAAAATCAATACTTAAAATAAAACAAGATATATCTTTGCAAAAAATTTGAGAGATCCCTCTCTGAGAATAGGATGACTAGATCTTGGAACTCTAAATATTGGTTTTGATGCTGTCTTTTCTTTTGGTTAGCCAATCTATCAAAACTTAGGAACACCAACATAATGGCGATCACGGTGGGACCTATTGAGTGTATAGTTGCTTGAATACCTCTTAAAACTTTTTAGGCCCTTAATTTGACAAAGAATACCCTGGGAATTGTTATCCCACCTCATCACCAACATAATGGCGATCACGGTGGGAACTATTGAATCTATGTTAGCCTAGCAAACTATCATAAAATCATTAGTCCTTCAGTTTCCTAAGAAAATCAATTAGAAAGCCATAGAGTAGACTCTGTTTGTTTTAAAACACCTTAGCTAAATGTTCAAATCAGATATAGCACACTCCCATAACCATAAGAAATATATAAAATCCAAAAATGTTTCAAATTGGCTTCATAATAAACATGGTGGTGGAACCATAAATAATTTTACCTTCACAAAAAGCTAAAAAGTTTCCACCTGGCGACTCCACCAGCCCCAGTAGTCCTATTACTCATCTAGGTCTCCAGGTCTCTTTAGGACTATGTTAACCAGCCTTGAAGAGGTTTTAAAACCTAGTCCCATACTAGATAAGACATTGTGAGAGGAAAAACTTTCAAAACAGTCCCTAAAAACTACAGCCTCTCTCATTTTTGAAAAAACAATCTGGCTTCACATAGGATCAACACTAGATCTCATCCAGACCCTAATCCTCCTATAGTAGTTGACAATCCAAAGAGAATTCTGTGGCAGAATTCAAAATCTGGAAATTTAGCTACTGATAGGAACATCCCAAGAACAAAATTTTTCCTTGAAAATCTTGTTGTCATGGAGGATTTACACTTTGACTTACATCATACAAAGAACATCTTCAGAACTAGGTCTCAAAGTGATTTAAACCAGGCTAATCTTGAATCTGCAGATTTGCAGCAGAGCTTTAGTAGAGAAGCCTCACCTTCTACTCCTTCTGATTCCCAGCTTCTTCACCACTTTAGCCTCTTCCACAACAAATCTGCTCAAAACCAATTTGCTGACCCAAGTGTTTCTTCCACTCCACTCCATACCACCAATATCCGAAACACTCCATTTCAGCTCACTTTCCCTCTTGTCAATCCACCCCCTGTGAATCCACCTTTCTTTCCAGCCATGGCAGCATGGTATGCCCCATTAGTGTTAGCACAGCCTATGGTTCCCTTACCAAATGACTATCAATCCAAAATTCCCCATTTCACTGGAAAAGAATCTACCATAGCTCAACAACATGTAGATAGAATGGAAGATGCATTTGATTACATGGAAATATAAGATGAGACCATTAAAATGAGAATCTTTGCCCAAAGTTTAGGAGGAGAAGTTAAAAATTGGTTTAAACACTTAACTCCTAACAGCATCAATGATCTCCCTTCTTTACATCAAACATTCATAAAAAAATGGGAAATAAAAAAGAACTCTCTCCAAATATTAGAAAAGTATAACAATCTTAAAAGAAATCAAGGGGAGAGTGTTCATGACTACTCCACTAGGTTTAACGGTGTTTACAATGCTCTTCCACCTCACATGAAACCTCCCCAAGGCTTGGCCTTAGTAAAATATCCTGAAGGCTTTAATGCTGAAATGGCTTATCAACTGAGGGAGAGAGATTACCTAACTCTAGAAGACATGCAGAAGGGGGCTGTAAGTGTAGAGGCAAATTTAATTGAGAAAAGAGCAAGGGTAAGATCAGAAAAGAGGGTAACTTATAAAGATGACACTGCACCCTCACCCTCATCTTTTGATACCAAGATTGACAACCTAGTGAAGGTAATGGAGAGAATGCTTGAAAAGATAAATTTGAATGATAGAGTGCCACCAAGAGAAAATCAAAACAACCCCCAAAACATAAATAGAAATCAGAATTTTAGAAGAGAAAAAAATCAAGATATGTAGAGAGATAATGACCAACAAATTAGACCTCCCTTCCAAAAAAACTATGTAGATCAAGAGGAAGAAAGGGAGATTGAGAGGTTGGGAGAAAATCATGTAAACTTGATTGGATCAGACAGTGGGGATGATGTTTTCCTCACTGAAGAAGAACAAGGTTTCTTCTCTTCACAACAAAATGAAAATACTTATGAGGATTCTGAAGACTATAGATTGGGGTTTGAAAATGCAATCATGGAGGTACACAAACAGTATGATCTTAGAAGCAAAGGGAACCTAAATAATTCAAAAGATAAAAACACTAGCACTGCTATTAGGAAAAATACAGAAAATCAGCCTAAGAAAACAGCAGAGAGAACCAACACTTTGGCTAAGAAAACATATTCAAACAAAGAGAAAAGCAACCAGATAAAATGTTGAGCAAAGCAGCCCTGACACCTCAGCTAGTGGCCCTAGTAAAACTATCCCAAATGACAATCCAAACAAAGTTCAACAAATCAGAATTGCTGAAAGGAATTCAATCTAAAAAACATATGTAAATATGACAAAAACAATACTTCCTTTCAACCTTGAGGGAGAGATTGCAAAAATAAAAATTACTATACCTCTAGCTGAACTGGTAACCCAAGAAGTATACAAAAACAAAGTTTTGAAAGCTTTAAATTTAGGAAGTGACACTGACACATTGAACTTGACAGATGATAAACCAGAGTTGTTGTTTGGTCCTGAAGTTGAAGGAAAATACCAAGAAGGAGTTGTCCCTCCCTTCTATGTCAGTTTGAATATACATGATAGAATATTACACAATGCCATGTTAGACTCTGGAGCTTCACATAATCTTATGCCCAAGGTAGTAATGGAAAGCTTAGGCTTAGAAATTACTAAAACATACAAGGATCTATATTCTTTTGATTCAAGCAGGGTCAAAGGCTTGGGTTTAATCAAAGATTTATGTGTTAACTTATCTCAAATCCCTGCTAAGAGTCTAGTGATGGACATAGTAGTAGCTGACATTCCCCCAAAGTATGGCATTCTCTTGTCAAGATCATGGGGAGCCAAAATTCAGGGGAGCCTTCAAATGGACATGTCTTATGCCACCATCCCAGTGTTTAACCAAAACAGAAGATTATATAGGGAATCCCACATGAATTACATGGTGAGAAACATAGACAAACCAAACAACTCTCCCATATATTCCATTCAGTCAAGCTTAGATTCCTTTATCTTGTACATTGAAGATCAAATCACTCAACAAGGAAAGGAAGAAAAAGATGAAATTAGTTTACCAGAACAATCTAAGCTACCCTCAACTCAGATACAAAACATTAGCAATTCTCAGCAGCAAGAAAATGAAAATGAGGCATAAATACTTTGGACAATAAACTTTGATGGGTCTTGTAATAAAACAAGTGCAGGGGTAGGTGTATGGATTCATAATACAAATAAGGGATATTCCTATAAATTAGACTTTCCATGCACTAATAACATATCTGAATATGAAGCCCTTCTCCTTGGCTTACAGTTGCTTAAACAATTAGAAGCCCAAAAAATATTAGTCTTAGGAGATTCTGAACTTATCATAAGACAAATCAAAGGGAAATATTCAGCCAAAAACCCAAGACTTAGAGAATATCAAAATGCTGCCCTTGATTTATTGAAGACCTTTGAAAAATATGAACTCATTTTCATACCAAGAGCACAAAATCATCTAGCAAATGAACTTGCCTTCAATGCCAGCAATTGCCAAGTACCTCAGATAAATGAACAGCTCAATGTAAAGGTAAAAAATAGGCTTGCAGTGCCTGACAATGAGGACTGCTGGCAAGTGTTTGACACTGAAAAACACATAGATGATTTCCTAAAATCATAGAATGATTTTTCCATACCAACATTAGAAACCAGCCATGAAGAAAATTGTTTGGATAATGAACAAATCCCAGAAACAAAAATGACATATTTTGTTGATATAAATCACTGTGAAAATATTTTAAAGCAGAATTAATTGACAACGCAGACCATAAAGACTTGGAAGTTTTACAATACAAGAATGATACAATTCCAAGAGGTCTCACACCCTTAGAACACCTTTTTGACTTTAATGATGTAGCCAAAGAACCCAGAATGGAGCCTATGGAAACAAATATAGAAGAACATAACATAGGTAGCCTATCAGAACCCAAAATGATCAAACTTTCTAGCACCCTCCCAGCTCATACAAAATTGCAATACATAGAGTTGTTCAAATAATTTGGGGATGTGTTTGCTTGGGGATACCAAGATTTGAAATCTTATGATACCAACATCATTCAACACAAAATTCCTCTTAAGGAAAATAAAAAACATTTAAAACAAAAACTAAGGAGGATAAACCCTGTTTTATTACCTTTAGTTAAGAAAGAAATTGAAAAGATGTATGATGCTGGGATTATAGTATCCCTTAGATATTCAGAATGGGTGTCAAACCTAGTTTTTGTTAGGAAAATGACAGGGGAAATCAGGCTCTGCATTGACTTTAGAAATCTCAATAGAGCCTCCTTGAAAGACAACTACCCCTTGCCCAATATGGACCATATACTTCAAAGGGTAGTTGGGTCAAAAAGAATATCACTATTGGATGGGTTCTCAGGGTACAATCAGGTGTTAGTGCTCCCAAGTGATCAACACAAAACCGCTTTTACTACACCTTGGGGCACCTTTATGTATGTCAAAATTCCATTTGGTTTGATGAATGCAGGGGCCACCTTCCAAAGGGCCATGTACATAGCCTTCTCAAAAGATATTGGCTATTTTATAATCATTTACCTTGATGACATAATTGTTTTCTCTAAAACTGATGAAAAACACTTGATTCATTTAAGAATTTTTTTTGAGAAATGTAGGAAATTTGGCTTATCTTTGAACCCCAAGAAGACACTCTTTGGTCTCCAAGAAGGCAAGCTTCTTGGCCACATAATTTCAGAAGAAGGGATCAAAGTAGACCCTAAAAGGATTGATGGCATATTGAAAATCAACCATCCAAGAAGCCTCAAAGAATTACAATCTTTCATTGGGAAGATAAATTTTTTGAGGAGGTTTATCCCCAACCTTGCTGAGCTATTAAGAAACATTACAAACATGCTTAAGAAAGAGGTAGGTATTAAATGGACAACAAAAGCTAAGCAATCATTTGAACTGGTTAAACAAGCTCTTACTCAAATACCAGTCCTAATTAGTCTAGATTTCACCAAAGATTTTTATATCTTTTCTTTTGCATCTGAACATAAAATAGCTGCAGTATTACTTCAAAATAATGACTTGGGGCAAGAAAAACCAATATCCTTTTTTAGTAGGGCCTTAAGAGATGCTCCTCTCAAATATAACATCATGGAGAAACAAGCCTTAGCATTGGTGAAAGCATTAAAAGACTTTAGAGTCTACATTTTACACTCTCGCATCATTGCTTTTGTTCCACATACTGTTGTCAAGGATATTCTAAGTCAAGACCCTGATGGTAAAAGGGGAAAATGGATTGCTACTATTCTTGAATATGACTTAGAAATCAGGCCCACCAAACTGATTAAAAGGCAGGGATTAGCAAAACTCATGGTTGAGTCAAACTTCCAAGCACTAGATATGAATATGGTGGATGTGTTGGAAGAAATATAAGAATTCACTGCTCCTTTCATGGAAGAAACATTTTTGAATTCACCTTGGTATGCTGACATCATTTATGTACTATTATATTTAAATACCCCTCATTCTGTGTCTAAAACTAAAGCTAGATTTTTGAAACAGAAGGCTTTAAATTATTGCATATTAGATAGGGTATTATATTGGAAAAATGTTGTTGGAATTCTGCTTAAATGTTTACTTGAGAATGATGCAGGAAAAATCATGCATGAGCTGCATGAAGGAGAATGTGGAGGACACCTCTACTGGAAGACCACAGCAAATAAAATCCTCAGGTTTGGCCACTATTGGCCCACCCTTTTCTTAGATACTCAGAAGTTAGTCATGTCTTGCCATAAGTGTCAAATTTTTGATGGCAAAAGAAAACTTCTTCCCTTCCCTTTGCATCCTATCAGTGTTGAGGCACCCTTCCAGCAATGGGGATTGGAATTTATTGGGGAAATTCACCCATCTTCATCAGCCCAGCATAAGTGGATCCTCACTGCCATTGATTATTTTACCAAGTGGATAGAAGCCATACCCTCTAGGAATTCTACTGACTTTGTCATTATCAAGTTCCTGGAAATAAACATCCTATCCAGATTTGGTTGTCCTAGAAAAATCATAACAGAAATGCTGCTACCTTCAAATCTAAAATAATGGTTGATTTCTGCTACAAATACCACATCCCCTTAGGCCATTCTACTGCCTACTATCCCCAAGGAAATGGATTAGCTGAATCCTTCAACAAGAGTCTCATTAATATCATCAAAAAGTTGTTGGAGCAAAATCAGAAATCATGGCACAATAAGCTGGTTCATGCCTTATGGGCTGATAGATTAACTACTAATAAGTCAATAAACATGTCCCCCTATCAGCTGGTCTACGACATTGATGTAGTCTTCCCAACATCATTAGGAGTTCCAGTCATGAAACTCCTACAAGAAGTGAAAACTGAGGAAAACGATATGCAAAGAAGAATCAATCAAACAATTCATTTACAGCAGTCTAGAGAGGAAGTCTATGAAAGAACACAACTAGTCCAAGAAAATATCAAGAAACTATTTGACAAAATGACTAAGGAAAATAATTTCCAAGTTGGAAATGTTGTTCTTAAATGGGATTCAAGAAGGGAAGAGAACGGAAAACATGGCAAGCTTGAAAATCTATGGAAAGGACCCTACATTATTCATGCTAAAATGGGTCACAAAGCATTTTTCCTGAAAGAGTTGAATGGAGAAGATCTATATGGAGGTCTTGTCAATGGCATGATGCTCAAACATTATTTCTGTCAAGAGTACTAGATTTCAAAGCTTTCATTCATTATATATAACATTGTCTTTAGATTTTGAAAGAAAACAAAAAGTACAAAAACAAGAGAAAAAGAAAAGAGGGCAGATAAAATAAGAAAGGTACAGCCCCATACCAAAAAAGAGAAACAAGAAACTGAAAGTGTGCAAGCTCAAATGCCACTGCTAAAAAGACACTGCTAATTTAGTCATACAGCCTAATCATGACTAATTAGTTTTCAATTTACTTCTGATAGGTTAGTGAATTAGATTAGCCAAACGGTACAATCTTGGCTTACCAGTAGAAGTAGATTAGGATAGAAAAACAAAGGTTCAAACAAATTCAAAATCTGAACCTATGAATTTCAAAAGGAGAAAGGCTCTAATCAGACTAAATCTTGAGCCAAAGATAGAAAACAAACTGGTTCCAATATGCTCAAAACTTGAACTAGGGGAAATTAAGAAGACAGCTCAAAAGGGATTAAAATCTAAGCTGAAGAAATTATGAAGTAATTTTTAATTTTCAGATCTTAAGCCTTCCAATTTTTGTTTTATTTTCCTGTAAATAAAAGTCTATGTGCAGCTTGTTTTTATGCCATAGATTTGCAGCAAGTCAAATAGCTTAATCCTGGCTTGGCTGCTTTTAAATTTCTATTCTAGAAAATAGAGAATAAAAGTCTGTCAGACAGTTTAACCCTGACAGATAGTAGTTAGGTAGTGAATTTATGAGTTCAATCGTTTAAACTGAACTCATGGAGAAATAAGAATAGAAATAGATTAGTTTTCTGTTTTCAAAAGAATGAAAAGTTCATGAAAAGAGTTTTCCAATCCAAGTGCACTCTGAAAGAAGAGAAAATGTTAGAATCATAAGAGTGGGTAGGTAGAGATGTTGTTTTAAAAGGGAAATCCATTGTTTCAGGTTACTGCAAAGATTATCAACTCAAAGGAAGATCAGCTAAAGAAAAAGAAAAAATTGCTGCCCAATGGATTAAGGCACTGGTTTACTGAAAAGCCGGAGATGAAAGAATCTGAGGTTCTGGACACCTAAAGGGCAGTTGTCCTCCCCAAGTGGAGCCACTGTTAGCCATCAATAATAGTTTGTCAAAGCAAATGATGGCTAGAATTTTTCTTCAAGCCTTCAAGAGATAGTTTCCTTTGAAAACATATCATCTTTTAAAGTCTTATGATATTCTTTATCCTTAGAATTAATCTTCACTGCTGTTTCACTATAAGCCCTCAAGGACCTGCTGTTTACCAAGAGAAATATGCTTCTAAAAAACTCCATTTTCCACCATTCACCTCTCCATTTCATTCCCACAAAATATCCATTTTTCATCCTTGTTTCCTTCACAAAATCCCTCAAAACATCCTTCATTAAACCTCTAAATCATTGTAACCCTCTGTTAAACCTTATATCTCCCTTTTATTTGGTTTAAAAATCCTTTCTTTCATCTATCGAAACCCTTATTTTGCCTTAAAATCCCTTGCTATAGGCCTTAAAACAATATTTTTCACTATAAAGAGTTAAGCCCCCGAGGGCTTATATCCTTTAGCCCTTCACTTCATATATCCTAAGCCCCGCAATCAGGCGCTTAAAACTCAAAACCTCCGTGCTAAAATCCTTACCTTTCCTCTATTTTTGTTTTCCCGACATTTATGGTTCTGAGTGAATCTGGACTGTTGATCTACAGAAATCAACAACCATCGGGCTATCTTTCCTTCCACCTGTTCACTTAGCATGCTCTCCTCCTTTCAAAATAACTAGCCCCCATCCTTGAATCTCAATCATTCATTTAGACGATCCGACGATCGAGACTCAACCCGATAACCCATTGAACCCGTCCACTATGCGACAAAACATTACGTCACCATGGGCACGGCATGAACTTTAACCCCGCATCTCTCACCCCATCGCGTGCGATCTGCACCGTCGGATCTACCGCCCATCATCTGACGGCCAGCGATCAATATCGTGCAACTTTTGGCCTCTCCCCAGCACCGCGCAACTTCCGTGCGATAAAAGTGGTTTTATAAATCCACGTGTCAATCCCTGAATCATATCACGTTCCAAAATCCATATACCGCTTACCACCCAATGCTCGCGTGAAAACCACTGATGGTTTTCCAATACCGCCCAACCTATTTTCTACGCCATATTTTAAATTCAAACCCTGTTTCGCCTCTGCTGAGTTTTCTCCCTTCTACCGCTGCATTGGTCCATCCGCAAAGCTCCAAACCGTTTCCATACACCATCCAAAGCAGTTTTAAACCAATAAATCATAGGATTTAAATAAATTTGTTTGTTTTTATACAGGTTTAATGGGTTACAAGGTTAAAACCCTCCCACAGCTAATTACAATGGCATGGGCTGAGGATGACGATCCTCATGGTCCTGAATACAAGTAAAGAGGTTTTGAGTTCTAATTACATGTTTTTAAAAGGGCCGATAAGTCATGATCATCGGCTTTCTAAACAAATTCTCCAACAAACCCTCTGTGCACCTGCAAAATAGAAAACACAATCAACATCAAGTAATGAAAGAGTATCAGTGTCAAAGATGAAGATCAGAGCATAATTGAAAGATTAAAGATGTTAATCAAAGCTTAAAGGATCAAGGCATGAAATCTGGAATCAAAGGCCTAATCAACAAATGAAGTAGATGATCACAGTCAGCAGTTCGAGGATGATTAAAGATAAAGTCTCAAAGCTTGAATTAGGCATAAACACAGTATTAAAAGTAAATCAGTGTTTAAAGACGTAAAAGAAGACAAAACAATGAAGGACACCTCAGAACCACGTCAAAGGGGCTAATTGATTCCCCAGCTACCAAATTGACACCTTGCAGCCTTTTTGCCTCAAAGGAATATCCAGATTAAAGCTTAGTCAATAACATTAAAGACAAAGGCAGCTAACAGTTATTACAAGAAAAAATCAAATATTTCACACTGTCAACAAAGTTATTGTAAAAGATAAAAAGAGCCTTAAAGTCAATATTTTCACCCAGTAAGCCTAAAAAGCAAAAAATAGAGTTAATAAAACAGAATTGTAATTGAATGCATTCCTGCCTTATGCCTTGCATGGTTTTAAGGGCTATGAGTTGCATTTAGTATGGAATTAATGACACCTAAACCCTAGAACTCTTCCACCTCCTCTTTCTTCTATAAATAATTCTGAAGAAGATGGTTGGTTGTTGGTTGGTCACTAGTTGTAACATTGGAACTCTTTGAAATAATACATAGTCTGTTTGAAGTTGAAGAAGAAATTGAAGTCTTGGAAGCTTGATAATGTTGTGACATGCTTGTTCTTGAGAAGGCTCTATCATTGGATCCTTGAGCTTGGTTGTTGGTGATGTATTATAAACTGTTTGTTGTTTTTCCTGTTTTCATTTTGTTCCATAAATTCTTACTACAGTAGGGTGAAAATTTTAGGCTAAGAAATGACTCCTGGAAGCACCTTAGACCTGTTTATCCTTCACTGTTTTATGTTTTCTTCTGCTGAGCCATTTTAGAGTCTTTAACCTTTCTCTTAAACCCTTATGCTTGTTTTTTTCTCAAATAGTTAAAATAGTTGGTTCTAGCATGATTTATGGTTTTCCCTACTTGTCTGCTGCCACTTGAAAGCTGTTTTTGAAGTCTCCCTTTGAAGTACCATTGTTTACATTTTTCCAAAGAGGTATGTTTTGATCATGCCCTTTTTTCCTGCTTGAATAATTGTTTTAAAGGTCTTTATAGTTGTAATCATAGATGTGTTAGGTGTTCCCTCTTCTATGGCTGCAATTATCAGTGAATTTTTCATGTTTTCTAACTCCTTTGAAATAAAATCTTTGAGGAAATAGGATGTGCTCCCGAATCTTAGATTTCATTTTAAAATTTCTATTGAAGTCATTATTTGCTTAAAGTGTGATTTGTAGAATTCATGGTTAGCCCTGTCTATCAAATACCTCTTTATGTTCAAGTTATGTTTTTAAGTTCCCTTTGTTGAGAATTCAAACTCTCTTTTCAAATCATTGATGTCCATCTCATTCACAAAAACTAAAGGATCCGGTGGCCAAGTTAGATTTTCCCTTTGATATCCCATATCCATTTATGATCTTGTTATTTGCTTCTTCTTGACTCCATTGCCCAATGAACCTGACACTCCTTCTTTCTATCTATACTACCTAGACCTTTCATGTTCTGTTATACCAATTCAACCAAACAAACAAATAAAACAAAACAACTTGCACTAAATAACTAGTCTAAAATCAATACTTAAAAGCAAACAAGATATATCTTTGAAAAAAATTTAAGAGATCCCTCTCTGAGAACAGGAGGACTAGATCCTGGAACTCTAAAGATTGGTTCTGATGTTGTCTTGTCTTTTGGTTAGCCAATCTATCAAAACTTAGGAACACCAACACTTCTATGGTCCATTTGACTCATATTTCTCTTTTCAGCATGTTTGTAATGTTTCTTAGGAGGTCTGCAAGGTTTGGTATGAACCTTCTTAAGAAATTTATCTTTCCAATGAAAGATTGAAGCTCTTTGATGTTTCTAGGATGATTGATTTGCAATATTCCTTCAATCCTTTTTGGGTCAATCTTGATCCCTTCTTTAGATATGATATGGCCTAAAAGTTTTCCCTCTTGAAGGCCAAACAAAGTTTTCTTGGGATTCAAAGACAAACCATACTTTCTACAATTTTCAAAGAATTTTCTTAAGTGAGCTTGGTGTTCTTCATTTTTTTTTTAGTAGACTATGATGTCATCAAGGTATATCACAATGAAGTAACCTATTTCTTCTGAAAAAGAAATATCCATGGCTCCTTAAAAGGTGGCACTAGCATTCATTAACCCAAAAGGAATTTTCACATAGATGAAGGTGCCCTAGGGTGTAGTGAAAGTTGTCTTGTGTTGATCATCTGGGTGTACCAACACCTTATTGTATCTTGAAAATCCATCTAGCAAAGAAATTATTTTAGAACCTACTACCCTTTGTAAGATGTGATCCATTTTTGTTAAAGGGTAGTTGTCCTTTAAGGAGGCTTTGTTTAAATTTCTAAAGTCTATGCATAGCCTAATTTCTCCTGTTTTCTTCCTTACTGATACAAGATTTGAAACCCATTCTGAGTATCTCAGAGGGACTATTATTCCAGCATCATACATTTTCTTAATTTGTTTCTCAACCAGGGGTAGTTACAAAGGGTTTATTTTGTGCAATTTATGTTTAAAGGGCTTCTAGTTTTCTTTGAGAGGGATCTTATGCTGGATTATCTCTTTATCATATGAATTTAAGTCTTCATAACTCCAAGCAAATACATTAGTAAATTCCTTAAAAATCTCAAGGTATTTCTGTTTTAGATGATCTGGAAGTGTTTTGGACAGTTTTATCATTTTGGGTTCTTGTTCACTGCCTATATTGCATTCTTCTATTTCAACTTCAGTGGGTTCCATCTTTGGCTTCCTAGCAACATCATTAAAATCAAATAGTTCTTCTAGAGGAACCAGTCCTTTTGGAAAATTATCATTATTGGACTACAACAACTCAAAGTCTTCTTTTTCTAAGTTAGTGCACATCCCTGTTTCATGGGTATGTTCTTTTGTGAACAAATTTATATCAACATCATGAGGAGGTTCTTCTTTGTAAGATTGTTCCTCAGCAAAGCAGTCTTCTTCAGAAACTGAGTCTGAATTTGGCACTTCAAACTCATTTCTAGATTGCAGTAAATCTTCTATATGTTTATCTCCTTCAAAAACTTTCCAGTATTTTATGTTATCAGGGACTGCTGGTCTATATTTGACTTGTACTATGTATTGTTTGATATGATAAGGTTTTTGACATGTACTGGCTGCAAATGCTAGACCATTGGCAAGGATGTCTTGATTTCTAGGGACAAAGGTGAGATCATATTTTGTGATTTTTTTCAAGAGGTCAATGGCATCATCTCTATATTCTTTTAATCTAGGATCCTTAGCTGTATATTCTCCCTTAATCTTCCTAAAGACTAGCTCTGAATTTCCATGAGTGGTTATCCTCTTGGCTCCTAGTTTCTTTAGTAGTTGTAGCCCTAGGAGGAGTGCTTCATATTCAGCTGTGGTATTTCTGCATTGAAATTTTAGCTTGTATGAATGAACTTCTGCATGATTGGTCTCAATGTTATGCACCCATATACCTGCTCCTGAACCATTCTTTCCACAAGAACCATCAAAACTCATACTCCAAAGAGGTTCAATTTCAGATTTATCATTATGTTGGTCATTGTAGTCTCCATTATGTTGTTTATAGTGGCTACCACCATGTTTGTCATTGTTGTGTTTTTCATGGTCTCCACTATGTTTGTTCTTATATTCTATTTGGGAAAATTGTTTTGATTGATCCTCCTCTTTTCCATCTCCTTGTTCTACTGTTTGCAAATTTTCTGTCATTTGTTCATTAAGGTTTTCATCATTGTAAAGGATAAATGAATCAAGGTCTATGTGAATTGAATAGAGAGGGGATTTATCTGATCTTTCTTGGCTTCTAACCATGTATTTCATGTGAGTTTCCCTATATAGTCTTCTTGGTTGACTAAAGACAGGGATGGTAGCATAGGTCATGTCCATTTGGAGGGAGTTTGGCACTCCATGATCTTGACATGAGCATGCCATATTTAGGAGGAATATCAGCCACTATAATATCCATTACTAGGCTCTTGGCTGGTATTTGTGCTAGATAAACACATAGATATTTAATTACACCCAGATATTTAACTCTACTAGAATCAAAAGAGTATAAATATTTGTATGGTCTAGTTATTTCAAGGCCTAGTCTTTCCATCACTACTTTTGACATAAGGTTGTGTGAAGCTCCTGAGTCTAACATGGCATTGTGGAGAATTTTATCATGGATGTTTAAACTGACATAAAATGGAGGAACACCTCCCTCTTGAGATTTACCTTCTACTTCTAGTCCAAGCAGAAGTTCATGTTTGTCATCATTTAAATTTACAAAATCGACATTTTTTCCTATGTTTAAAGCTTTCAAAAGTTGAGATCTATATACATATTGAGTGGCTAATTCAGTAAGAAGAATGGATATTTTGATCTTATCGATTTCATTCTCTATACTGAAAGGTGTCTGAGTTTTTGAAATGTTCAAATCAGTCTTTTCAGACACTGTTTTCACAGCAATTTCAGCTTGTTGGTTTTTAATAGGAAACTCAGTTAAAACAATTTTATTAGGGGCAATAGCTGTGTTGCTAGTGCTGCTTTGGTCACCACTATACTTGCCACTAGGTTGGCTGCTTTTGCCTCTATTTTTATTAGAACCTTCAACCACTGTTTTCATATTGGCTGTTGTTTTCTTAGGAATGTTTTCAGGGGTCTTCCTAACAGAAATTTCAGAGGCCTTTCTTTTGGGAGTGTCTTGGTTTTTCTTGCTTCTGAGGTCATATTGTCTATGTAATTCCATGATGGAATTTTCAAATCCTTGTTTATAGTCTTCAGATTCTAGGCTTTCTTCCTCATTTGGTGCAAATATGCCTTGTTCTTCCTCAGTGAGGAAAACATTATCCTCATTATTTACTCCCATTAAATTTATGTGACTTTCCTTTGTTTCTTCAATCACCCCTTCAACCGCATCAGCATATTTTTCTTGAAAAGGAGGCCTGATTTGCTGAACAGGACCTCTCTTTCTTATTTGAGGGGGATTTCCCCTAAAGTTTTGGTTTTGGTTTTGATTTTGGTTTCTGTTTTGAGGAGCTATTTGTTTTTCTCTAGGATAACCTCTCTCATTCATGTTTATTCTCTCCATCATTCTCTCCATGGTTCTAACTAAGTTATCAATCTTAGTGTCACATGATGAAGGTGCAGCTTCTTCCCTATATGTAACCCTCTTTTCGTTTTTCATTCTAGCTCTTTTGGCAATCATATTTTCCTCTACACTTATTGCTCCCCTTTGCATGTATTCTAATGTCAGGGGTTCTCTTTCTCTTAATTGATAGGCCATTTCTGGTTCAAATCCATCAGGAAATTTCATTAGGGCTAGACCTTGTAGAGGCTTCATATGGACAGGGAGGGCATTATATACACTATTGAACCTAGTGCAGTATTCTTGGACACCCTCTCCAACATTTCTCTTAATGTTTTCATACTCTGATAAGATTTGGAGAGGGTTCTTTTTGACTTCCCATTTGTTTAAGAATAATTGATGAAAAGCAGGGAGGTCATTTATGTTGTTAGCGATTAAGCCTTTAAACCATTTTCTTACTTCTCCCCTAAGATTTGAGCAAACATTATGAGTTTAACAGTTTCATCATCTATTTCTTGTCTGTCTAAGTAGTCATTCATTATGTCCACATGTTGTTGAGCAGTAGTGGAACTACTTGAATCATATAAGGGAATCTTGGACTGATAGTCCTGTGGTAGAACAACTAAAGGCAATGGTAGAACCAGTGGAGCATACCATGTTGCCATGATCTGTGGTTGGGGAAACAATGGAGGGTTAACAAGTGGAGGAATGACAAAAGGAGGTACAGGGTTAAATGGAGGAAGGTGAATAGCGGGGGATGAAGTTAGTACAACAGAATTCTATTGTAAGGTGGATGGGTCTAAAACTATCTGAGTTATCCAACTTTGATATCTAGTCCTAGACAAGCTTTGTTCTAGGGGTGAGTCAGGTAGGATATTCTTCAAGTTTTTAAGGCTTTCAGGTAGGGAATTTGCTTTATGGATATGTCTGCTAACAGTTGGGTTTTTAGATCTAGGAGACTTCCTAAGGATGCTTTCAGGATTATAAACTATTACAGGAGGATTTGGGTCAGGATGGGATCTGGTACAGATTATTCTAGAAACCGGAATTTGGACCCAAAAATCAGAAAGGTTGAGAGTTTATGACAGTCTTAAAGGAAAAACCAATCTGTGAAAGAAATACTTAATCCACAAAGTATTCTTGACTGATTTCTATGATGTTTAATGATAAAATGATTTTCCTAGTGGAGTCTATGGAAAACCAGTGGAGTCAGCAGGTCTACTGAAAACCAGTGGAGTCACTGGGTAGAGGATTTTTAAACTGTTTATGGTTGGTTGTTGTCCACCATCAGCAACCAGGTACCATTCTTGGCTAACACTTGATCCATCTAAGTTAAAATGAGGTTTTCTGAGTTCTTGAGGAAATAATTAAGTTGTTAACTACTCAGTTCCCCAGTACGGTTACCACTATGTTGGCTCCCAGTGATTTGCAAGATTGTCAAGAACAAACTCTGCAGGGAACCATATCAGACCACTTTGTATTCCATGGACCTAGCCTTCCTAGACTCAAAGAGGGCTCTCTCTATGTAAGTATTTGTAAGTGATATGTCTTTATGCTTTTTTTTATGATGTCAGGCTAGTTATGAAGTTCTAAAGACTTGTTTGTTTTGATTGATTGATTGATAGGTTCATAGATCAATGGTGTGATTAATTGAAGGAGTGTTTCAGCTAAATAGGTAGACCATGAGAAACATTAATCCATTGGGCTATGGAATCATAAAAGGATTTAATTGTTCATTAACTCTGCAAGGGTTTTCATAGGGAAAGCTAACTATATCAAGTGGATCTCTTAGATTAGATGGCATATGAAATGATAATAAGTTGTGAAAGAAGAAAAACTAAAAGTCAGTTAAGAATCTTTTAACTCTAATTCAACAAGAAAAAGCCTTTTAGGTAACTGTTTGAGGCAAACGAAAGGACAGGGCATACCATAGAATTCTTTGGCCAGAATTTAGTAAGCAAACCCTTAAGACAACAATCCAGCAATCCTAGAATTACTTTCAGACAAGGAAAACATTTAAGATAACAATGAGTGCAACTAAAGAGCAAGCTAAACATATCTTCTTTAATTAAACACTCTAAATACCTTCAAAGTAACAGTTTGAGGCAAACCAGAGGACAAGGCGTACCATATACTTCCCTGGTTGGACTCTACTAAGTATACTTCAAAGAAAATGCCTTAAAAACAATATTTCAAGCTACACCAAAGGACAGGGCATACCATAGACTTCTTTGGCTTGACTCTATTAAATCATTTCCAATACAACAAGCTAGGTGGAACCAGAGAGATTAAGAATTCTACAATCAGACCTTACAGAGGAAAACATTGAGATAAAGAATACAGACAGAAATAGGGTGCCAAGACAACATATCCTAATCTAAATTTATGTTCTTTTATCAGAGAAATAATGGATAGAATGGAAAACAAAAGGAAAACATTGACAAAGAAGGAAAAATTTACCATTAACATAGCTCAAGGATCCTGTGAACTTGCTTTTATTACTGATGTTCAAAA
Organism: Pinus albicaulis; assembly: GCA_034641835.2. Lineage (NCBI taxonomy): Eukaryota > Viridiplantae > Streptophyta > Pinopsida > Pinales > Pinaceae > Pinus > Pinus albicaulis. Next base: position 1,299,252,569 of record CM076579.1, read on the forward strand.
CAATTACATTACTTCAATACAATAGATCTTTATAGCTCAGAGCTTTCTCAAATCTAGCCTAGTGTTCATCAGCTAGCTCAACAACAAGAAATCAGCCAACTAATCAACCAACCAACACTAAAAGTGAATGATACATGCAGTATTTATCTGCAAAATGAGGAGGTGATCCTAAGCTAGGGTTTCAGATATGCATTTATTACAGAGTTAATGATTTTTTGACCTTTGAGACCATGCAAGGCCCAAAGCAATTGTAATAATAACTCCTAACTTCACTGTTGAGCTAACTTTTGGAAATATTTGACTTTTATGGATTTTTTTAATAACTTTTGTAATAACTTCTAAGTAGTTGAGAAATATATTTGATTGTCTCAATAACTGTTGATGTCTTTATTGAAAATAAAACATGTTGTAGGTGTCAAAATGTGTCCTTTGAAGATGTAAATGCTTTGGGTTTAGTCATTCGAATCTGCCTCTGTGTTGATTTGTCTTTGTTTTATCCTTTAAGTGCTATTTAGGTCTTAAAACTTGGATTTATCTTTTAACTGTCTACCTCACTGTCTTTTCTATCTTCCAATCTTTGATTAATCTCTTTAATCCTTTAATATTCATCTTTGTCTCTTGTTTTGGCCGTGATATTCCTGTGTTTATGCCTTTAACTCTGATTTGACCTTCTAATCCTTGATTTAACTTTTAATCCACTGATCTTCATTTTCATAGTGCTTTGACTGTCTTCTTATCTATATTTGTTGCGTGGTGTAGGCATCTATTTTTGTAGGAGGGCTTAGATAACCACCAATAATCATGATTTATTGATGATTACGCTTGATATTACACCTCCAGGTCCTCTTAATGAAATAAGATTTCTGGATCGTCACCTAGAACTCCTATTCAAACTATTTTGGACCCTTCGAATGCATTTCTCAAATTCCTGCCATGAAACTTGCACACAAAAAAAATTGTTTAGCTTAAAACCTACGTCGGGCTGGGGGGTCTTTTCTGCATTTATTCGGGGTTTTAGCGTTGTCGGAGCATTTACATAGGTGTAAATGGCAGTTTGGGCTTCAGCGCAAAGCCACAGGGCTCTAGAAAGTTTGAATCGGGGGGAGGGTCTTTTATGCATTTATTTGGGGTTTTCGGGTTTTCGGAGCATTTACAAAGGTGTAAATGGCAGTTTGGGCTTCATCGCAGAGCCACAGGGCTCTGGAAAGTTTGAATCGGATGGCGGTATCGGGATTTGGCGGGAAGTGGTTAGGCAATTTTCGCACGGAGTTGGGGGTGGTAAATGGTTTAGGGTCGACGGATGCGATTACATTCAGCAATCGACGTGTGGCGGAGGGATACCTCCCGTTTCACAGGGTTGGGGTTTGTTTAACCCCCACGCCATTAAATGTGCGATGAGCACCGTCGACCATTGGATCTCAGGGGTTGAGATCAACGGTGGTCGAGAGCTTTGGGAGTGACAGGTAAGTCAGAGGGAGTGAGGTCCGAGCAGATAGGTGGCGGGGTTTTATTCGTGGCGCGGGGTTTGGTGAAGAGCGGGGCCCAGGGGTAATAAAATAAGCGGAAATGCTTTATATATAAGGAAAAAGGGGAGGGTTAAAAACATTAAAGGGTCGGGTTTTTAACGTATATAAGGGGTTTAGAAAACACACAAGTCGGGTTTATTTTTATTTAAAACAAAGTTTTAATATAAAAACCATAGGTCTCGAATGATAATTTTTGGGTTAAAAACAATGTAAAAAGGAATTTTCACATTTTTTTGATGAAATGAAGGAAAGGGCTGAAGGTGAGGGGTTTAATGGGGGTTTTTAGTGGTGAAAATGAGGAAATGAGGCTTTAGGTAGGAGAGAAGGAAGAAAATGAGAGGATTTAAAGCCCAATGTGTGTTTTTAGAGCAGGAGAGTGATTTTGAGAAGGTAAACAGAGAGATAGTGAAAAAGGTTTTATGAAGATAATGAAAGCAGTGAGATTTATAAATATAGCTAATAGGCAAGGAATTCTATCTTTAGCTGATTGTAATAAATCCATAGTCACCTAGTGAATCTGTAGAATACAGGAGGATAACAGTATCTTCAGTTACAACTAGCACAATTGAGTTTAACTCGTTTAACTGAGTTAAACTACTTACAACTTGCACAAATAATGCACCACTGCACTTCCAACTTTGTTACAACTCGAATCACTCAATTAAAACTAAATTCAACCTGCATGTCCCACCAACCAACCACTCAACTTGAAATTCACTTAGCTAATTGATTTTCCACTTTAGTTAACTATTTCCAAGTTCTCATTGAGAATATATTATAGTTTATTGTCCATCTAAATTAAGGGATAAGAAAGATAGAAATGCATTCTATAAATAGATTATGCACATACATCTATAAATATACATACACCTAAAGATAGCTTGAGGCCCCATCCTAGTGTAGGTGTTTCATTTTCACTATGATATTTCTTGTTGAATCTCAACACTCCCTCTCAACAAGAAAGGGGTTATCCTTCACCTCGATCCTGTCTCTATGGTATTCGAATTTTCTCCTAGTGAGCGCCTTCATCAGAATATCTACATCCTAATCTTCCGTGGGAATGTATTGAAGCAACATGATTCTCCTCTTCACACAATCTCTGAGATGATGGTACTGGATATCTATATGCTTGGATATATCATCAAACACAAGATTAATCAAGAGTTTATTGCAACTCTGATTATCACAATGAATCACTATTAGATCCATATGAGAACCAAAGAAACCAACCAATATCTTTCTCATCCAGATAGCCTCACATGTAGCTTGACTCACTGCCATGTATTCCGCTTCCATTGAACTGAGTGCCATAGATCTCTGCTTCCTGTTGTACCAAGAAAAAACTGTAAATCCAATGCTAAAGATCTGCCTTGATGTGGTCTTTCTATCCATTGGACTTCTGGCCCAATATGCATCCGTGAAGCCATGCAACTTCACTCCATCCGTCTATCTGTACCATAAACCATACTCTGATGTGCCCCTCAGGTATCTCAAGACATGCTTCCCCGCCTTCCAAAAGAGCTTGGTAGGCTAAACCATAGCTTGACTTAGATGGTTAACCGCATAGCAAATGTCTGGTCTCGTGTTCAGTAGATACATTAGCGAACCCACTAACTATCGATAGACAGTAGCATCCACTACCTCTCTAGAAGTAGCATCCTCTTTCCTCTAGTTTCCTGGAAGAGGAGTATCCATGGGTTTTCAGCCCTCCATGTTAAACTTACCCAGTATCTCCTTTGTATACTTTCCTTTAGACACAAAATTTTCACCATCTTGCTGCCATATTTCCAATCCAAGGAAATAATGAAGGAGGCCCAAATCCTTCATTTCGAACTACCATGCAAGATCCTCCTTAAATGAGTGTATCAGCTGCTCATCGCCAGTCAATATTAAATCATCAACATAAAGGAATATAATTAAAAGCTTACCCTCCACCACAATTTGGTACAGGTTTTCATCTGCTTCACTTTTGGTGAAGCCCAGTCTAGTGAAATAACTATTTATCTGAGTGTATGGGGTGCTTGATTCAGCCCATACAACGCTCTTTTCAGTTAGCACACATGCGAATCGATATTAAATATCTCGAAACCTTTAGGCTGCTCTATGTACACCTCTTCCTTAATGATCCCATGTAGAAACACAATTTTCACATCCATCTGATGAATGTGCCAGCCCATCTGCACTGAGAGTGCAAGGATGGTCCTTATGGAAGAGTACCTTGCGATAGGTGCACAGGCCTCATCATAATCTATCCCCTCGATCTGTGATAAATCCCGGGCCACAAATCTGGCCTTGTATTTCTCCACACTCCCATTAGCAGTTTTCTTTACCTTGTAGATCCATCTCGAACCTACCACTGATTTATCAACCGGCCTTGGAAAAATTTCCCAAGCACTGTTTTTGACAATGGAGTCATACTCCTCCACCATTGCATCAACCCAAGTAGGCTGCTGCACTGCTTCCTGAAAGGAAGATGGTTCAGTAACAATACATTTTCTCATAAGAGAAATGTATCCAGTAAATCGGTCAAGAGACTGTCTCTGTCTGCACTGTGAAGTAGGGGCTCCTACATTCTGTGCAGCATCAAGTCTCAGCCTATCAGCTTCCGTGGTGTGCCTTATACCATTTCTAATAGATGGATCTGCATGAGTGGCTTCCTCCACTCCATGAACCTCCTCCTGTGGTTGATCCACATCTTGAGACTCATCTTTGGGAACCAGCAGTTCCTCCTCTGCATGCAAGTCCAACTCCCTCTCAAGCGACAACCACATGGATTTCCCCTCATTAAATTTTATATCCTGTCACACAATAGTCATTTTGTTGTTTGGAAAATACACACGATAATTATGGGGTGTTTCTATGTACCCCAAAAAAATCCCAACTTCAGCAGTTAGCTCCAGATTCTTCCTGGCGTCTTTGGTCACATGCACATAAACAGATGAGCCAAAAATATTAAAGTGTGAAACATCCGGTTTCTTACCAGTGAAAGCTTCTTCAGGTGTACTCATGCCAAGTACTCTATGAGGACAAGGGTTCTGCACATAAACCGCATTGTTGCATGCTTCTGCCCACAAATGCATTAGTAGGCCCTAATCATCCAACATTTCTCATGCTGTACCCATGATCGTTATGTTCTTCCTCTCCGCGATCCCATTCTGCTATGGGTTATGACGCGCTATGATTTCTCTTCGAATTCCTTCTTTGCTGCAGAAGTTCTTGAATTCATTAGAGATGTATTCTCCACCATTATCACTCCTAAGAGCCTTCACTTGCTTCCCCAACTCTTTCTCCACCAATGCCTTAAACTCACAAAATCTAGAGAATGTTTGATCTTTCTTCTGCATGAAGAAGATCCACGATTTACGAGAAAAGTCATCAAAAAATATTACATAGTACTTATGTTTTTCTGTTGAAGCAACCGAGAATGGTCCACACACATATGTGTGAACTCTCTCAAGGATCCCCGAAGCACGGTTCTCCTTCTCATAAAAGGTGGAATTTACATACTTCCCCATGGTGCAACCCTTGCACTGATATAACTAAGCAAGTGTTCCCATTGGAAATCCAGTAGATATTTTCTGCATGACTTTCAAGGCTCCATGATGAAGATGGTCCAATCGCCTGTGCCATAATTCGTCCTCATCCCGACTCACCACTTTTTCTACCTTGCCCACCATGGCCACACAGGCATCTACCTCTAGCTTGTAGATATTCTTAACTCGAATCCCTATCCTCTTCACTTGACCCATTGTTTTATGTCACAGGAAAGATTTTCCATCACTAAAAACAATGTCATAGCCTTTTTCTCCAACATTGCGACTGACACCAATTTTTTCTTCAGACCTAGAACATGCATCACCTCTTTTAATTGAAATGGTTTACTTAACTCCCTCTGAAAGGTAATGGTACCAATCCCGGTAGCACTGTACCATCCGTCGCTGCCCATCTCAATATGCATATGGAGATTTTATCCTCCAAGTCACTGAAAATTTCCTTATCTCCCGTCATATGAAAGGAAGTGCCACTATCCAAATACCACACCGATCCCAATGCACTTGAAACCATGCATGCAATCAAGGAGAACTCAAGCTCAAATTTTGAGGTAAGGGCCTCACTAGCTACAACTCTCGCGACCTTCTTGTTCTTATTTTTTTGTGGACAGTTAGTAGAAAAATGCCCATGTTCATGATAGTGAAAACACTTCACCTTGGACATGTCCTGCTTCTTTCCTTTAGACTCAAAATTAGAATGGAATTTCTTCCCCTTCCCCTTCTTTGCCTTGGAAGCCAAATCACAATCCTCCTCATCATCATGCTTTGATGAAGAGCCATCTCTGGTGTTCTTCCTAAACTCCTCCTGCACCAGATCCGACCACAATCATTCCCAATCCAGAAATTTTTCCTTTCCGTTGAGAGAGTCTTCATAAATTTGCCAACTCTTAGGAAGTCCCAAGAGAGCCAAACTCACCAAATCATCATCAACGACTGCTATTCCCACACTCCCCAGTTCATCCCGATATTGGACAAACTTTGTGAGATACTTTGAAATGGTGTCGCCCTTTTCCATCTTGATCTTTTTGAAATATATTTGAGCGCCAATTTCCTATGGTTGTTGCTACATTGGAATAGATCCGTAAAATCCTTCCACATAGAATATGGTGTGGATTTTCCATGGAGGCTTGAGACAATGTGGTCTCGTACTCCCTCCAATAGGATCCTCCTCACCTTTGCCACTTTATTTTTCCATGCATCAAGATTGGGAGCATCGGCAACATCTCGCTTAGCAACATATTTTTCAATGAATTCCTTCAAGCCATTGCCTTCAAGTACTGCCTCCATATTATTCTTCCAAGAAATTTAGTTTGAGCTACCCTCGAGTGCATACTCTAACCTCAAGCCATTGAAATCCATTTCAATCTTGAATCAGCTGTAGCACCAAGAAAGTCTTTCTGCAAATTCGAATTCTATCCAGCAACAAACTCAACTCCTACTTCACTACTGCAATTTCCTGTGCTCCAATACCATGTAGAAATTATACAAAATAAATTTATATCTTGGATTCACCCGATATAACAATATGCTAAAGTTAAATACTGAATCAATTCTACAAATATTTGTGGAATTAAAAAAAAACACAGTCGTCAATTACAATATCACGAAGAAATATCAATCACACACAACACAGATAATTTACCGGGGAAATCTTACAGCTAAAAACCCCACAATCTTCTATTGTATATTATATCATAGATCATGAAAAAATTGCATACAAAACTAAAATCACAAGAGCTCTTAGTACATCAGTTAATTGTCTTACACTGTCATACAAAAATTGACAAATCACTTGCTCAATTTACTGTCTCCAAACAGCTTCCCTCCACTGCACATCCCTGCTAAAAGCAATCCCTGAATGAATGCAATCTTGTCTGCCTTGACTGCGCAATCCTCATGGGCACATCCACTTTGTGTGTGGTTTCATGTGTGCAACCGAATAATGTCACAACTGATAGTCAACTTCCCTTTCACCTAGAAATAAAATGGGTCTCCACTGGATATGACATGCATGCAGTTAATAATAGTAAATATTCAGTTGCATGTGAGACCACTAATTGTGAATGAATTAATAATTAATTCACTTGAACTCTCACTAGTGTATCTCCATTTACAACTATCTCAACTGAGTTTAACTCACTTAACTGAGTTAAAATACTTACAACTTGCACAACTCATGCACCATTTCACTTCCAACTCTGTTACAACTCGAATCACTCAGTTACAACTAAAGCAAACCTGCATATCCCACCAACCAACCACTCAACTCGAAATTCACTTAGCTAACTAATTTGTTACTTCAACTAACTATTTCCAAGTGCTCATTGAGAATAGATTATATTTTACTGTCCAACTAAATTAAGGGATAATAAAGATAGAAATGCATCTATAAATAAACATGGATTCTATAAATAGATTATGCACATACATCTATAAATAGACACACACCTAAAAATAGCCTGAGGCCCCATCCTAGTGTAGGTGCTTCATTTTCACTAGGATCTTTCTTGTTGAATCTCAACACAATCGTTGTAGCTAACAATATAGTTATGTTTGCAGAAAGGATTTTTTTAGTTAACTCCACACTCTCTCACATTGGTGTCCCCTCCAACATCAGTTTTCGCATTGGAAATTATGACAGAGATATATCCTCAACATAATACATCCTTGGAGGTAAATGGTATTTCAACAGTGGAATATTTATAGAGAATTTATTATTTTAAAAATGTATATAAGCATAATAGTTTCCTTATAACAGGGTCTTTAAAATTCATCTGGAAACTTTTGCACTCAATGTGAAGCAGAAGGTTTCCGCAAAATAACTTTCTATCAGGTGTGTTATAATTTTTTATGGTACTTTTTCTCTTTTCTTTATCTTTTGAATTTTATTGTGTATAGTTCTATGGATAAACACATATGTCCTAAAAAATACATATTGTGTATGGCACTTCAAATTTCCATTTATATTGTTGTTTGAGTAAAATTTTTCATCCATAGCCCTTCACAAGATGTTGTTTTTCATTTGTTTTTTGTATTTGTTTGCCTACATTTGATTTTGTGTAATATTTGATCAAAAATAGTTTCAAGATATTGTTCTGTGTTCTCTGGGACAATTTTTTTGACAAAGGTCTCTCACTTGTGAAATTTAATAATTCTATATCTGTATTAATTTTGTGGTCTAGATTCCATAGCTATTCACAATGTTTTGTTACTTTTTTCAGGTTCTTTCCATGTTTTCTGCTGCAAGTATTTTTTTAAATGGTTGAATGGAAATTTCCAGGATACAATTTAAGTAATTAATATTGATCATTTTAAATAAAAATAGAAAATATTTTTGGTTGTGGGTGTGGGGATGTTATTTTTGAAAATTAGGCGAAAGGGTATTTGGAAGGTGATCTGCTACTTATAAAAGACTACGAAAAATTTAAATCGACAAGACAAAACTTCAAACGTAGAATATATGATAATGACAACCTTATATTGTATAAACGCTTTACAACTTTCTTTCAAGAGTTGAACCACCTTAATTTCTTTTAATAATTCACCTGGGAGGTGTTACTTGTCTTCCTCCAAGTTTCTGGAATGCAGAAGTGAAAGAGCATGTGGAGACAACCCCCAAATTTTAGGGAGATTAAATGACATGTAAAATTAAATATACATCTAATTGTATTTGATAATAAAAAGTTTGATAATGGAAGGAAACATAGTTTAGCCTCATGGATTTTAATCTCCATAAACTTGGATACCCAATTTACATATTTGAAATGTCCCTCATTAAATGTAAAAAAATTTTCATCACATTTCACTATTTTGGGGACATTGCAAATTTTTCACTTAAAGTTTCATTGTCATAGTGAGCGTTTCACTCCATAACATTGGGTTGTACTAAAAAATGGATCAATGTTAGAAGCGTTTATGATTCCTTGTAAGAGGGATCCCCCCCCCATAATAGGAAAATACCTTGACAGAATTTCCAACACCACGAGCATAGATTCTCCTAAAACAAAAGGCTTAGGGAAAAAATACTCATGATCAGGACATGGCCCAAGTTAGGTCATTGACCAAGCCTATATTGAGTGGTAATAATCATTTTTTATCTCATGGTAACCCAACCAACCCTGTGGCATGTCACAATACAAAGTCAACCTTGGAAAGAAACGTGTCAATAATAAATTAGGTATCCAAGGTGAACGCTAATGTTGATGATTATATTGCAAGAGGGAGAAACAATGATGGTATGTGTAGCAGCTCCAATGTTGTTAATGTTCAGTGTGGAAGTTTTACTGGTGGTAGGACATCATCTATTCATGTGGATGAATTTGTGGCTAGACAACAAGAACACCAACATCCGGTAGCTTCAAGTGGTGGAGACTTGCAAAAACCCATGAAAACACTGCCACCTGAGGCTAAGAGTAGTGTTGATAAAAATACAGAATCTGGAGAATTGAAGTCTCACCTTTAATATGACTTAAATTAAATCAATATTGAGTTGGAAGTTTTTTCTGAATCAAAAGACTTGTTGCAGTTCCCAGAGTTCGATGACTTTATGCAATCTAAACCAGTGAACTTATCTGAAGAGAATTCACCTGAATCTCTTGTTGATGATGCAGAACACGATGAGAGAGATACATAGGTTGCATTGAAATTTATGGAGGAGAAAGAGATAGAGCACATATGCGCACACAAACTGAAAGTGGACATAATAAATGTTGAAGTTGATGACATTCCATGTGATCTCTTTTTGTCTCAAGCACACTGAAAATAAAGTTAGTGGCATCTAGGACTACACTGATTCTTGAGGTATTTTAAGCTGACGTGGTATAAAGTTAAACATGGGAGACATGTAGGCTTTAGCCCGTCTTTAGAGTTTCCTTAACTTTGATATGTCAAAGTGACCTTGTTTCTTGGCAAGGAAATTATTTGTTTGCATTTTGTTGTATCTGCAAACTAAGAAAACTTGATCTGTCCTCATATTCAATGCAGGATCTAATTAAAAATGATTTAAGAGAGAAAAAGAGGAAACCGTGCCATTTTGTTGAAATTATGAATAGATTGGTATAAATTCAAACATAATTTAAGGCATTTGTGTCATGTAGGGAAATTGATAGTAGAAATAGTAATAAACTAATATCAACTAATTCACATTGAAATTTCCAAGAATAGTTTATGAAGGTAATATGAGTTGATTAATTTCCACAAATAACCAAAGGATAAATCAATAGGACCAATAAATATAGCCAGTAAACATTGGACTATGGGGGTGCGATGATGATAAACTAAGAAAATAACATAAGAAATGGTGAATAGGGAAGATAAACCATAGAAACATAGGACGTACTATTCAACATCAATTGTCAAGAATTGAAATAGAGGTAGAGATAAGTGAGGGAATACAGGCATTCATGTCATCAATTATCATTGTGGAGGGGATGATACAGACCCTCATAATGTTTTTTGAGGACTCGTGCTAAAGGGTGAGAGGGCCGAGTTAAATGAGCCTATAAGGTTGGGATGGAATATCAAAACTCTCATAACGTTTCAAGCAAAAAGCAAGAATCTAGTGATGGATGTCTCACTACAAAATCTAGGTTGAGGGGTATTTACTAGTGGCAGCAAGGAGCAAGGGTGATCCTGTGACCTTGTGGATGTGATGCATCTATTGGTTGAGTAGGAAGATTTACATTGTCTCATAAATATAATGTCTCCCACTTACATGGCTAGTTCATCTACATTGTGCTTAATGCCCCACTGATGAAGATATGTCAGAAAAAGGAAGTGGTGAACCTAGTGGTGCAAGGTTTAGAAACGTTTTGTTATGTGTATAAATTGTGGGTGATTTCCCTATGTATGTATAAATCTTAGACATGTCTAAGTGGGATAGGAAATGGTGGTGGAAGTATACCCACTAGAATGAGAAGATAGGGAATGATCTTTCACATGAATCTCATAATATATACAACATTTGAAGAAATGGAATTCCTCCCTTTCAATCTCCTAAAGATGGAAAAATTGGCAGATGCTCTCCATGTGCTATGTGTTGATTTTCGTAATGTGGAAGTGGTGGGAACAAACCTTGAGTTACTTGAGAAGAGTCTTGAGGCCATTTGAACAATGAGACTATTGCATAGCTACATAAAATGCTCATAACATGCCATCTTGGGGAAAACAGATTGAGGGGAGGATTCCAAGTAAGACGAACTTAAATCATGTATTTTTCATTCATAGCTAGCTTGTTGATCTCCTCATTCAGGTGGTAGAGGTGACCAAGGGCATACAAAATGTACATGAAGGAAGGGACATGCTCAATACAAATGTGGATGTATTGAAGTAGTAATAATGCCTCCAAAACCAATAGTCTCTATGTCTATTAAAGCCTAGAGAAGAAATCCCCTTTGATAATCAAAGAGCTAAATAACTATATCTATGATGTCAAGTAATGCAGTCCTCTAGGGTGCAAATCTTGTGAAGGAAAAAAACAAGCCTAGAAATTCTCTTAAAGGATGGGCACCAAACTTGTTTTGGAAATTGGTATGTGGAATGACCTGTTTATAATGGTTCATATGTTGTAGCATGATAGACTAAAATATTTCCGAACATTCTCAATTAGCTACAATTATACTAGTACCCCATGCATTGATGTCAAAGACAAAGGTTTGTCATTTATTTGAGTTTTTTTGGGGAATAAATTTTGCACCCATTTCAATAATGAAGAGCGAGGCTCTGATGATTTCTTGAGGATAAGTTTCTAAGAGAAATCCCTTCATATTAGCAAGAGACATCTTTATGATATGCAGTGTTCAAGTGAGTCAAAGATATGGATACAAACATTTTAATGAGATTTAATGATTGCATCATTTGTTTTGGAATCAAAAATTTTGTTTATTATGAATGTGTTTTAAATGGAAATGCCCAAGAATAGCGTATCAAGAAAGAATTTGTGAGGTGTATCACTTTGCTAAGTTTGTGTGGGGAATAAATTTACAGTGTGCGCCCATTTTTAACAATGGAAAACAAGGGTTTGCTGATATATTGAGGCCAATTCTTCAAGAGTAAGCCCTTCATATTAGCAAGATACAACTTAGGAGATGTGGAGGTAAATCTAGTCAAAGATGATGCTAATGCAAAAATTTCTAAATGAACTTGAATTACTTCGGATTCATGAATTTTTTTTATGTAACATATCTAAGTATATACTATTAAATGCACATTTATGACCAACTAACTAGGATATTTAATATTAATGATTAAATTCCTAATTAATTAATATTTTAGTCTCCTTTCCTTTGGGTCACTATGTTCAATGTAATATAAATAGATCACATTATTTAATTTTAATAATCACGTTTCATATCATCATAAAATATTTATATCCTTTTTATATTACATGGGCTTGTTCCTTTTCTTATAATTCCTGATCTCTCATTGTAACAATTTTTAGGTTTGTTAGAAGTGGTATTAGAGGGAGTTAAAACCATGTTGCGCAGTGGCCAAATTTTATTTCATGGTTGTAGAAAACCTTCTTGTTTGGTGGCCAAAATTTTTTGTGGTTGGTAGCCAAAATTCTCATCTAGATGCCCAATTCCCCACACTTTTGATAAAAAAGAACAAAAAATGGTATCTATGCAATAGAGTTATCTGTTGGGATCTCTGCTATTTCTTAGGCACTACATATCTATGTTGAGCGAAGTAATTCGCTTCATGAATCTTGTAAAACATGGACTGGAGGTTGAGGTGCAAAGGATGAGCCTTGAACTCTAATTGGAGGATGGACTATTCATGTTACCATTTTGTGGTTTTGTAGATTGATAACATTGTGCCAAATACATTGTTAATTTCTACTTGTGAAATTGTCAAACCAAGAGCTGCAATAGCTGAACATATATCTCAAGTTGGCAGGGTGCTTTATTCTTTGTAGGCAATTTTTTGAAAATGTCTGAAATTCCATATATTTTTTGAATTTATAAGGGTTTGGACTATTTAAATATTTCATTAGAGCCAACTATAAAGCTTTTAAGGTGATGAAGATCATAAAACTGTATCTCAAATTGAATTAGGGGCATTGACAATCAATACCTTAGTGCTAAACTGTAGGCTCATGCTCATAACTATTATCATTAATGAAAATGCATGACATTAGTTTTAGATCCAAATTTTTATTCCTGTACGTATCATACCATTTTTCTTTGTTAGCCCATAGGGTGGTTGAGTAAAGGATAATGGCAATGTTTATTAACTTAACATAATTTTTTATACATTTCAATGAAGAAGCACATTTTCCTTTTGTAAAGAAGTTCAAGACCATCATACACCATGGTGAGGTAAACAAAAAGTACATTCCCTTTTATTTTCCATCCTTCTATATTTTTCCATGGAAATTCAAATATCATGAAAAAATGTAATTCTAATTTTGATGCCTTTTTTAATGTGATCAACAAATGTTGAAGTTGGGAATGAAATTTTTTCATTTTTTTGTTTTTCTTTATGTACGGATCAAGAGCATCCAAACAAAATCGTAGAGGAAAAGGGAATAACATAGGAACAATAAGAAAGATAAAAATGTTATAGAACTTGCAAGGTATGATATTTAAATATTATTAATGATGTTTGTTGTTGGTTAACAAAAACAGAGAATTGCCACAAAATAGCAAAATTGTCGCTACACAGCCAAATGGCCTAGATGTGAGCCTCATTCTTTTGGGTTTTGCAGTTTTGTTATTGCTTTGGAAGCTTAGATTCTCCATAGTAGTAAAGTACACCAGTTGAATAGAGAAATTTTGGAAATCAACAAGTTATGATCTATCAAAATGTTTTGTTTCAATTCACGATCCTATTTGTGCTTATCCTGTGTTAATATCCTCATCTGGGATGTTGATACACAACCAAACAATCGGGTTTCTCTTGGGGTAGTGTATTCTCCTCCAGATTTGGTTTGACTTCTTTCTCATTTCCTTCAAGAAATAATGTTTATTTTAAAATCATGCTTGTTTTAAAATCATGCCTGTTTTAAAACATTGAAATGCCTTGACATAAGTTCTAGCACCATGAGCATAGATTCTCCTAAAACGCAAGGCCTAGCGAAAAAATACTCATGATCAGGGCATGGCCCAAGTTAGGTCATCGATCAAGCCTATGTTGAGTGGTTATAAACCTTTGTGGTCTCATGGTAACCCAACCAACCCTATGGCGTGTCATAATACAAAGTCAAACTTTGAAAGAAATGTGTAAATTGTAAATTAGGTATCCAAGGTGCATGTTAATGTTGATGATTAGATTGCAAGAGGGAGAAACAATGATGGTATGTGTAGAAGCTCTAATGTTGTTAATGTTCAGTGTGGAGGTTTTACTATTGGTAGGCCATCATCTATTCATGTGGATGAATTTGTGGCTAGACAATAGGAATGCCAATAGCCGATAGGTTCAGTTGGTGGAGACCTGCAAAAACCTATGCAAACACTGCCACCTAAGGCTAAGAGCAGTGTTGATAAAAATACGTAATATGGAGAATTGAAGTCTCACCTTGAATATGAATTAAAGTAAATGAATATTGAGTTGGAAGTTTTTTCCGAATCAAAAGACTTGTTGCAGTTCCCACAGTTCGATGACTTTCTGCAATATGCACTAGTGAACTTACCTGAAGAGAATTCACCTGAATCTCTTGTTGATGATGAAGAAAATGATGAGAGAGATACAGAGATTGCAATGACATTAATATATGAGAAAGAGATAGATCACATATTCACACACACACTGAAAGTGGACACAATAAATGTTGAAAAAGTTGGTGATATTCCATGTGATCTCTGTTTGTCTCAAGCACACTGAAAATAGAGTTAGTGGGGTCTAGGACTACATTGATTCTTGAGGTATTTTAAGTTTTTGTGGTATAAAGTTAAACATGGGAAATAGGTAGGCTTTACCTTGTCTTTAGAGTTGCCTTAAATTTGATATGTCAAATTGACCTTGTTTCTTGGTAAGGAAATTCTTTGGCTACATTTTGTTGTATCTGCAAACTAGGAAAACTTGATCAGTCCTCATATTCAGTGCAAGATCTCATTTCAAATTATTTAAGAGAGAAAAATAGGAACGAGTGTTGTTTTGTTGAAATTATGAACAGATTGGTATAAATTCAAGCATAATTTAAGGCATTTGTGTCATGTAGGGAAATTGATAGTGGAAATAGTAATAAACTAATATCAACTAATGCACATTGAAATGTCCAAGAATAGTTTATGAAGGTAAAATGAGTTGATTAATGTCCACAAATCACGATAGGATAGATCAATAGGACCAGTAAATATAGCTAGTCAACATTGGATTATGGGGGTGCCATGATGATAAACGAATAAAATAACATAAGAAATGGTGAATAGGGAAGTTAAACCATAGAAACTGAGCACACACTATTCAACATCAATTTTCCAGATTGAGATAGAGGTAGATAAGTGATGGAATACAAGCATCCCTATCATCAATTATCATTGTGGAGGGGCTGATATGGACCCTGATTTGAAAATGAAACTATTTGTATCTACTGTGCAAAGTATCCATTTTCATTTAATTAAGTGTGAAAAGTGTTCATCATGTCTTGCAATTTAAACAAAGTGTTTTTGGTAACTGTTTCTGATTTTATGTGTGAGGTAATGTTAATTAAAATTACTATTTAACATCTTAAATCAGAAATACACAGCAGATAAACTTCACCATCAGATAACTCAGCAACATGATGAGGCAGTTCACCCATCCTGGGCTACATCTGCCAGGTCCAAGGCTCCCAATGGGCATGTCCTTGCTCTATTAAGTTGCTCAAATTGGTTATACAGTGAGAAATTTGCCTAAACAGGCAGAACCAACTATGAAATTGAATTCAGAAGATATAAATAAGCTAAAAATGGCTTTTGTTTCACCTCAAATAGTTAAGTATAGCTTAATACAGCTTCATTTCCCTCATGGCCCTAATGGCTCTCCAAGCTTCCCTGAAGAAAAAATGGCTGAATAACACCTCTGATCGCCCTACAACCTGTCCCAAACACTCCATAATGCTCAGAATACCCAAAATTGACCAAAATTTCATCCAAATTGGTTCAATATTGGAGAAGTTATGACCTCCACAATTTTATGCTCAATGTCCCTTGGAAACCCCACCAAATGTGGGTGAACTCCAGTTAAGCATGCTAGAAATGGCGGAAGGCCGAAATTGTCAGGAATGGTGCCTAAGTTAGGTGGAACTGCTGGTGGTTACAATAAATGTCAGGGTGCGTTCACATGCGGAAAATTTGGAGACCGTTTGCACTGGTAGTTAAGGGTTTAGCCCCCTGCCCATGGTCACGGGCGGAGGTCCTGGGGTGAGGGCTAACCCAAAGGGGCTTAACCCAAATATTTCCGCCCGTTCGAAAGTGCTTAGCACTTGGTTATGGTGCGAGGTCACGAGACCCGTAGCCTTAAGCCCTGAGGGCTTAACCATGTTTTATTTACCGTCGACCCGATTTAAATGCAAGCCCACTACTCCATGACCCAAACACATTCAGGTCAGGTCGACCTCCACCCACGCTGTCAGCTGACCCAAACGAGTTCAACGTGACCATAAATTTCTTTTTAACCAGACTTTGAGCCATGGGCCTAGGGCCACGTGGCAACCTCCGGGCAGGCCATGTGGCACCCTTTGATAGGCTTCCAAAAACGATATAAAAAAATGAAATTTTGCCATAATATTTTTCTGAAAATGAAAAAAAAAAATTGTGTTCAAAAGTCTTGTTTTGAAGGTCATTGGGTGTTTTAAAATTTCAATATCTTTCTCATATGATATTGGATTTGAGTCCCGTTCATGATGCCAGAATCGCAGCAACGAGGCCTATCCGATCATTCAGGTTGTAACCAATTTTGAGCAATTCCGTTTTTGAGCATTTTTTTCCATTTGGACATGATCACCTGATCACACTTCCCCATTGGGAAGATTTTGGACCCCAAAAGCCTTCAATTACCTGTTAAGAAGATGAGGGTACAGATCTCTCACCTTTTTCACCTCCATCCATTTTGCCTTACTCGGTTTGTTGCCTTTTAGACCAACCAGAACATAATCAACATTTCCCCTCCTCGAAGTGCATGTCCTTCTGTCAAGGATAACATCCTCTTTCAGCTCATCCAAAAATTCTAGTGAGAAATCCTCTATGGATGGCAGTTGAATTTCACTTTCATAATCAGCAATTAAAGGAGGTTCATACAAACGTAAATTTTCCACATTCACAACGGAATACATTTGCATATATGAAGGAAAATCTAGTTGAAAAACATTATTTCCAACTTGCTTAAGGATTTGGAATGGACCATAATGAATAGGCTTCAGATTTTTACCTTCTCCTTGCATTCTTTCCTTACTAATATGCAGCCATACCTCATCTCCTTCTTGAAACTTATGATCAACTCTGTGTTTGTCATGCCTCTCCTTGTACTTTCCTTGAATTTTTTCAAGATGTTATGGAACCTGCTGATGTATGAGATGAATTCTTTCAATGAAAATGAGAGCTTTGTCAATGTCACTATGCCCATCAATGGCAACATCCTTCTCAAGAATGAAATCTAAAGGTGACTTAGGCAAATACCCAAAGCAAGCTTCAAAAGGTGAAGTATTTGTAGAAGAGTGCTTGGCCCGGTTGTAAGCATGCTGAATTTAATGCAAGTGCTTATCCCAAAGCTTGGGATGCTTGCTGCAATAACCTCTCAAAAGATGTACAATGGTTTTGTTCACTACCTCTGTTTGGCCATCTGTTTTCGGATGGAAAGCAGTACTCTTCGTCAACTTGGTGTCCATCATCTTCCATAGATTGGACCAAAAATTCCCAACAAATCTAGAATCCCTGTCACTAACAATAAAAGTAGGCAAGCCATAATGAACCCATACATGTTGAAAATATAAATCAGCAGTTTGTTCAGCAGTTATAGATTTCTTACATGGCATAAGAATACACATCTTGTTGAATCTATCAACTACTACATAAAGATAATCATGTTTCTTTCTAGATAATGGTAGACCT
Source organism: Pinus albicaulis (assembly GCA_034641835.2). Classification (NCBI taxonomy): domain Eukaryota; kingdom Viridiplantae; phylum Streptophyta; class Pinopsida; order Pinales; family Pinaceae; genus Pinus; species Pinus albicaulis. The sequence continues at coordinate 1,299,270,674 of CM076579.1, forward strand.
CCAACAAAATCCATATAACAAATTTCCCATGGTCTAGAAGGTACCGTCAATGGCGTATATAAACCAAGCTTCCTATTGCTAGGCTTGCTTGTAGCACATAATGAAAAACCTCTAATGAAACATGAAACATTATCTACCATGCAAGGCCAATAACAATACCTCTGTAAATGTGCCATTGTTTTTCTTACCCCGAAATGTCCAGTAATAAGAGAAGAATGAGATTCTCTCATGATACTTAGTCTCTCCCCCTGTGGTATACATAACTTGTCCATATGAAACAACAAATTATTATGTAAATGATAATCATTCTCTTCAACATGATTCCCTTCACTCAGGTTAGCATACACATCCTTAACATCAACATCTGATGCATACTGTTCTATGTAGCTCTCATGTACAACAGAATCATTCTTAAGTAAAGTAGTAGCACTAATAATAGGCCTTGAAAGCATATCAGCAACTTTATTGAAAATACCTTTCTTTTACCTTATTACCAAGTGAAATTGTTGTAGGAAACCCATCCATCTGAAATGTCGTGACTGCTGTAATTTACTTTGCGACTGCAAGTACTGTAAAGGTTGATGCTCGGTATGAACAACTATTTATTTGCCCATAAAATAGTGTTTCCACTTTTTGACACTTTGTACCAATGCATACAACTCTTTATCATATGTAAGATAATTCACAACAGCACCATTAAATGTCTCAGGATGAAATGTGATAGGCTTACCATTCTGTAGGAGAACTTCACCTATGGCGTAATCACTAGCATCAGTTTGAATCTCAAATGGTTGTCTCAAGTCCGGTAATGTAAGGACTGGAGCTGAAATTATCTTCTCTTTTAAAGACTCGAAATATTTATGTTTCTTGCCTCCCCATTGGAAAGCACGCTTCACACTTGTCACTGCATGCATAGGAGCTGCTATGGCAAAGAAGTTAGAAATAAACTTCCTCCAATATTGAGCTGCACCCAAACAACTTCTTACCTCTGTAATGGATTTGGGAGTAGGCCAATTCAAAATGGCTTCTATCTTAGAAGGATCAATTCTCAAAGCACCTCCTCATATTATGTGTCCCAAATAAACCAAAGAAGTCTTTCCAAATTCACACTTTGACATTTTCAGAAACAACTGATTTTTCTTCAAAATTTCAAGTAATTTCTTAACATGCATGACATGCTCTTCTCTAGTCTTGCTGAAAATTAAGATTTCATATAAGTATACAATAACGAAATCATCAAGAAAAGGACGTAAGACATCATCCATTACCCGCATGAAAGTTGCAGGTGCATTGCATAAACCAAACGGCATAACAAGCCACTCAAAGAGTCCCTGTTTGGTTTTAAATGTTGTCTTCCAAATGTCACTTTCTGCAATTATAACTTGATGATAACCACTACGTAAGTCTAACTTAGTGAAATATTTAGCATCTTTCAGTTGATCTAACAAATTATCTATCCTTGGGAGTGGGTAACGATTCTTTACCGTTATCTTGTTCAATGTCCTGAAGTCCATACACATGCGCCAAGTTCCATCTTTCTTTAGAATCAACACTATCGATGACCCACATGGTGAAGTGCTTGGTCTTATGAAACATTTGTCCAACAAGTCTTTAATTTGCCTCTTTATTTCAAAATTCTCCATGATAGACCTGCGGTACATGCCTATGTTAGGAAGAGGACAATCTTGATGTAACTGGATTTCATGTTGAATCTCCCTTTTAGGAGGCAAACCTATCAGTTCCTGAAACATCTCATGATGTGCATCAAATACATCATATAAATCTGATTTAAGCTTGGAATCACAATTTTCAAATGACTCATGATTCACATCAACCTTGGGCTTAACCATAAGAAGTACAAAACTCTTACTAGAATTCACTAGTCTTTTTACATGTCCCGCATTTACCATCGCTATATGTCTTCTTGCAATGTGCTCTGACAATGAACTCCTTTCCATATTTAAATATATGATACTTATTTTCATGGCGATGGAAGATCTCTTTCCTGTCAAATAAGTAAGGACTTCCCAAAAAAATTCCTGATATATCAAGCGGCACTACATCAAGTTCAACTGTGTCAATAAAGTGTGCAGTAATCGCGAAACGCAATATGCACTTTATTGAGACTTGTAAGTTTGCATCCTTGCATATCCACCCAAGTGGATAAGGCTTTGGATGTGGAATGGTCTCAAGTTTAAGCTATTTGACCAAGTCTTCTGATATGAGATTTTCTTGTGACCCACTGTCAAACAATGTGTCAATTTTTGTATGTTTTGAGACTACCCACACATGGAACAATTCAATTCTTTCTTCCTCATTTGGAGCTTGTACATGACAATTTGAAGTACTAGTGCTTGGCTTAGTTTTAGTTTCCTTTCCCTTCATACTCTTCAAACCCATGGCTGCAATTTTGGTTTCGTCACCTGAATCATCACCTAAGTCTTGTGGTGTAGTTGTAGTAGCTGCAGTTTTCTTCTTTCCTTTGTTTTTGTTAAACCGAGTTCTTTTTTTAGAATGTAATTTCCAATAGTTTTTATCTTCATGGCCTTCTCTTGAACAATGTTTACATATCACTTTCTCACCCTCTTGTTTGACATATGCATTCTTTTTTCCTTTTCCCTTAGAGGTTTTATCTTTGTTTTTCCCCTTAAAAGGCTTGTTTCTACCCTCATCAAAAGTGTTTTTCCCTCTAGCCTCTAAATGCATAGCTTGTACACAAAATTCGTCTAGACTAGTAGGATTGAACATAAGGATAGTATGTCTAAGGTAGTTGTGCAAACCACCTATATATTTCAGCAAAGTATCTTGACTTTGTAAGTCTACGCCTAATAAGAGTGCTCTTAAAACTCATGGGTGTAGTCTTGTACATTTTGTCCCTTAAGTTGTCTGAAGTTTTTCCAGTTCATGATAGCCTTTTGTAAATGAGATAATGGATAAAATTTCTTTTTAATTGCAGTAATAAATTCAGCCCATGATAAATTTATCTTACCATGTTTTTTAATTTCATCCTTGGTCTTGGCTTCCCACCATACCAATGTTGCTCCACCCATTCTCAAAGAGGCTAACTGTATCTTGGTGTCGTCATCATGAAGGTTCTGTATCCTCAAGTAAACTTCCAATTGTCTTATCCAATTGTCAAGTTTTTTTGCATTGAATTCATCGTTAAACATAGGCAACTCAAATTTAACATCAAGCTTTAAAAATGGACTTTTACCAGTGGTTTTAGACTTGTGAGATTGATTCACCGAAGTTGAGGATGACGATGTAGAGGAAGAGGATGAATATGGGGATGGTGGATCACCATTTCCTCCGTGTCCTTTCTTTGACTTGTCATCACTTTTCTTTCCTCCTAAATAACCCTCTCCTTCTTTCTATTTTTTAGACCCTTCTCCAACAAGCCTATCATTCCTTTCTTGGTAGAGTATTCTCACCATCTCCATCATGTCCAAGAAAGCCTTTCGGAACATCCGTTCCTCTTCTTTGGGATCAATATCTTCAGGAGCTTCTCCCTCTCTTGAAGACATGCTTGAAGCTGCTTCTATGGCTCTTGGAGGTGGCTCTCTGGCCCTTCTTGGTTGAGGATTACTTTGTGCACTAGCCAAGTGTCCTCCACCTCTCTTGAGTTTAAGCCTAGTAAGAATCAAAACTTGCAAATAATCAAGTATATCTTTGCAAAAAAAAAATGTTGAGTAAAAATATAGCTCCTAAGGCTCAAATCCTTAGCTCTGATACCATCTGATCTGAAAATGAAACTATTTGTATCTTCTGTGCAAAGTGTTCATCGTGTCTTGAAATTTAAACAAAGTGTTTTTCGTAAATGTTTCTGAGTTTATGTGTGAGGGAATGTTAATTAAAATTATTGTTTAACATCTTAAATCAGAAATACATAGCAGATAAACTTCACCATAAGATAACTCAGCAACATGATGAGGCATTTCACCCCTCCTGAGCTACATCTATCGGGTCCAAGGCTCCCAATGGGCATGTCCTTGCTCTATTAAAATGCTCAAATTGGTTATACAGTGAGAAATATTCCTAAATAGGAAAAACCAGCTGTGAAATTGAATTTAGAAGATAGAAATAAGCTAAAAATGGCTTTTGTTTCACCTCAAACAGTGAAGTATAGCTCAATATAGCTCCATTTCCCTCATGGCCCTAATGGCTCTCCAAGCTTCCCTGAAGCAAAAATGGCTGAAGAACACCTCTGATCACTCTAAAACCTGTCCCAAACACTCCAGAATGCTCAGAATACCCAAAATTGACCAAAATTTCGTCCAAATTGGTTCAATATTGGAGAATTTATGACCTCCACAATTTTCTGCTCAATGTCCCTTGGAAACCCCACCAAATGTGGTTGAACTCTAGTTAAGTGCGCTAGAAATGGTGGAAGGTCGAAATTGTCGGGACTGGCGCCAAGTTAGGCGAAACTGCTGGTGGTTACAATAAATTTTAGGGCGCGTTCACATGCAGAAAAGTTGGAGACCGTTTTCACTGGCAGTTAAGGGTTTAGGTCCCCACTCATGGTCACGGGCGGAGGTCCTGTGGTGAGGGCTAACCCCAAATGGGCTTAACCCAAATATTTCCACCCATTCGAAAGTGCTTAGGACTTGGTTATGGTGCGAGGTCATGGGACCCTTAGCCTTAAGCCCTGAGGGCTTAACCATGCTTTATTTACCGCCGACCCAATTCAAACGCAAGCCCGCTACTCCATGACCCAAACACGTTCAGGTCGGGTCGACCTCCGCCCATGCTGTCAGCTGACCCAAATGCGTTCAGCGTGACCCGACTCCGTTCAGGTCGAGTCGAGTCAGCCCACCAATTTCTTTTTAACCAGACTTTGAACCATGGGCCTGAGGCCACGTGGCACCCTCTGATAGGCTTCCAAAAACCATATAAAAAAATGAAATTTTGCCAGAATATTTTTTTGAAGATGACAAAAAAATTTTGTGTTCAAAAGTCCTATTTTGAAGGTCATTGGGCATTTTAAAACTTCAATATATTTCTCATACGATATCGGATTTGAGTCTCGTTCATGGCACTAGAATCGCAGCGACTAGGCCTATCCGTTCATTCAGGTTGCAACCAATTCCGAGTAGTTCCATTTTTTAGCATTTTTTTCCATTTGGACATGATCACCTGATCAGACCCTCATAATTTTTTTTTAGGAGTGCCTAAGGGTGAGAAGGCCTAGTTGGATGAGTCTAGAAGGTTGGGATGGCATATCAAAACTCTCCTAACATTTGAAGCAAAAGAGAAGAATATAGTGATGGATGTTTCACTACAAAATCTAGGTTGAGGGGTAGTTACTGGTGGCAGCAAGGAGCAAGAATGATCATGTGACCTTGTGGATGTGATGCATATATTGGTTGAGTAGGAAGATTTGCATTGTCTCATAAATATGATGTCCCTCACTTAAATGGATAGTGCATCTACATTGTGCTTAATGCCCCACTGATGAAGATATGTCAGAAAAAGGAAGTGGTGAACCTAGTGGTGCAAGGTTTAGAAAGGTTTTGTTATGTGTATAAATTGTGGGTGATTTCCCTATGTATGTATAAATATTAGACATGTCTAAGTGGGATAGGAAATGGTGGTGGAAGTATACCCACTAGAATGAGAAGATAGGGAATGATCTTTCCCATGAATCTCATAATATATACGACATTTGAAGAAGAAAAATTCCTCCCTTTCAATCTCCTAAAGATGGAAAATTTGGCAGATCCTCTCCATGTGGCACGTGTTGATTTTCTTGATGTGGAAGTGGTGGGAAAAAAACCTTGACCTACTTGAATAGAGTCTTGAGGCCATTTGAACAATGAGACTGTTGCATAGCTACATAAAATGCTCATAACATGCTATATTGGGGCAAACAGTTTAAGGGGAGGATTTCAAGTGCGTCGAACCTAAATCATGTATATGTCATCCCTAACTAGCTTGTTGATCTCCTAATTCAGGTGCCAGAGGTTACCAAGGGCATACAAAATGTACTTGAAGTAAGGAACATGCTCAATATAAATGTTGATGTATTGAAGTAGTAATAATGCCTCCAAAACCAACAGTCTTTGTGTCTATTCAAGATTAGAGAAGCAATCCCCTTTGAGAATCAAAGAGCTAAAGAAGTGTATCTATGATGTCAAGTAATGCATTCCTCTAGGGTGAAAATCTTGTGAAGGAAAAAAACAAGCCTGGAAATGTTCTTAAAGGATGGGCACGAAACCTGTTTTGGAAAGTGGTATGTGGAATGATTTGTTTATAATGGTTCATATGTTGTAGCATGATAGAATAAAGTCTCTCCAAACATTCTTAATTAGCTACAATTAGACTAGTACCCCATGCATTGATGCCAAAGATAAAGGTTTGTCCTTTATTTGAGTTTGTTTGGAAATAAATTTTGCACCCATTTCAATAATGAAGAACCAGGCTTTAATGATTTCTTGAGGATACATTTCTAATAGAAATCCCTTCATATTAGCAAGAGACATCTTTATGAGATGCAGTGGTCAAGTAAATCAAAGATATGGATACAAACATTTTAGTGAGCTTTAATGATTGCATCATTTGTTTTTGAATCACAATTTTTTCTTATTAGGAATCTGTTTTAGATGGAAATGCCCAAGAATAGTGCATGAAGAAATAATTTGTGAGCTATTTCACTTTTCTGAGTTTGTATGCTGGTATTTTGGGACCCGTGGTACCGGCCAGTGCTTCCAGCTCCAATGCATCAAATTGGTAGCGAATGTGCACAGGGATGTCAGGTGTGTAGCCATAAGCTTCACGTTTCTCAAGCTCATCATCATCAAGGACCTGCGCACCAAAGCGTCCCCCACGCATGCATCTCATTTTGCGCATCAGTATGGGGGTTGGCTGGATGCAGGAAAGAAACCAAAGTGTCCTCCTCTTCCAAACCTCACTATTGGAGACCCTGCTATGAAAGCTCACAACGACGCTCACCATAAAGGAGTGAAATTCATGATTGAAGGTGACTTGAAGGGTAAGCCTCGTGAGGAGGGAAGCTTATTGCGTGTGCTTCCCTTGGTAGCTGACCTCATCCCTGTACTTTGAATGACGCCCCTCCTACAAATTTATGGTTCTCAACATTCCCATTAGCCCGCCGATGATTTTCCAACCTGAGATGATATCCATCACATGCTGCTACATTAAGACAGGGAAGGGGGGGGGGAAGAGGAAAATGGCTCACTTATGGGAGCCATATATTCCCTCGCATGTTCTTTTTCGTCCCTTATAACACCCACGTCTGGGGAGTTGATGTTTTACTGAGCCAAGTCCTCATAGTTGGACTTGAGATTGCTTGTGGGAAGGGTGTGAAAGTCTCTAATGAAGAGCTCATATGCCACATCAACACCTTCATTGGCTAGTCTATCTGCCACTTTTTTGTCTTTCCTTCGTACATGGCTGAACTGAGTGGCACCAAGCTGGATGATTGTGCTTTCCAGCATGGCCATGGTCGATTCAAGTCTCCAGCTTAGAGAAAGGTTGGTCGAGTTGGAGCCATTCTGGAGCTTAGAAGCCATGTTGACAATGAGTTGGGAATCCCCTTTCACTGTGAGGGGGAAGAAATTTTCCATGATAGCAATTATGAGCCCCTAGAAGAGACCTTCCAGCTCAGTGGCATTGTTGGAATCCCATCCTAAGTAGTCATGGAAGACCTTGAGAATTTTTCCCTAACTGTTTTGAAACATACCACCAAAGATAGCTTCCCCATGATTGCCTTGGGAGGCACCATTGAAGTTCAATTTAAAACCACCTGGAAGGGGCGGGCTCCACACTGAGGGATTGGAGATTGTCAGGGAAGAGTGGCTGGCTGACATACAGGGGATCTGAGTTGTGAAGTTCCAATTCTACAATATGAGATTTTACCAAGGAGAGGTTGGCATATCCTCTTGAGACCAGATGTTGAGGAACAACATTTCTTGGACATGCCCCTTGAGGATGGAACAAATCCCTTATGGGAGCAAGTCTTGCCATTGAATATGCGTCTGTTTCTCTCCTTGCAAGTCTCCCAAACCATGAAGCTCGGGATGATTTGTCGAACGAGATTGAAAAGATGGTTGTGGTAGGGGTCTGGTTGCCGAGAGCAGATGGTGTGGACCACATCCCCCTAGAACCGATTGGTTCTTCTACATAACATAGCCACCCGGTCCCAAAGGAATCTCGCCACAGGGAAGCTGTCAAGAAGGTGATCAATCGTTTATTGGTTGGAACGACACATAGGGTAGAAAGAGGGCCCATAGAACCCTCATTTGAGAATGTTATCCCAGGTCAGGATTTTCCTTTTGCATAGAAGCTAGAGAAAGGTTGAGACCTTTGGCCAAAGATTGGTGTGCTAGATTTTGTTCCAAATGATGTCCTGTTGTATTTGTTTTTCCTTGTCCATAAGATAGTGAGCCTCTTTTGTGGTGTATTGTCCCTTAGGCTAGTATCCCCATCTGAGGATATCATGCCCCTGCTTGATCTTAATTTTCCTTTTTTGAAGTTCTTTCCAGATGTTGTCAGCAGTTTCCTCTCCTTAGTCGGCAGGCCAGCTGTCTAGATACTTCCAAGTTCTGAGATGAGTGTGGTTCCCTTCCCGCTAGTAATGATTGACCTTAATAAGATTGGGGTTTCTAATGAGGTTGCACCAGTGAGCCAGGTGGAACGGACTGGCCATGCTGGGGAGTTGTTTCCATAAGTCTTCCTAGAAATGAACCCATGAGCCATTACGAATTTCCTAGAAACTTTGATGTTGAATGAGGTACTTCTGTTGAGCATCTACCTTCCATATGAGTGATTCATTCTTTTCTTTAGAGAATCTAATTAAATCATGATAATCCCAGTCTGGGGCATACTTTTCTTTCCAGAATTGAGCCCAAAGAGAGGAGGTCTGAGAAATCCATTTCCACCATATTTTCACTACCGGGGAGGAGTTGTTTGCTTCTGGATCTCAGAGTCTGAGTCCTCCCTAAGATTTGGGGGTACAAAGACTCTCCCAATTAACCAGAGCCCATTTTTGTTTGTTGTTGTCTCCTCCCTAAAGAAAAGTTCGTTGGAGGTTCTAGATGGATTTGAGAACCCATTTAGGTGCTGCCAAAATGGAGAACAGGTACAGAGGCATAAATTGGAGGAAAAAATTGACAAGGATCAGATCACTGACTAGATTGATCGAACGAAAGGTCCATGAATCAAGCTTGCAAGTTAATTTTTCTAGAATTTCAGGCCAGGAGGAGTGCTTAATAGCAGAGTCAGTGAGCGAGGCTCCCAGATATTTCGATGGGAGGGAGGTGATGGAAATGATCATAATTCTAGCAATGTTTTGTTGAGTTACTTTCGGGGTGTTAAAAAAGAAAAGTTGGGATTTGTCCAGGTTGATGGTAGTGCTCGAGGCATCATATAAGGTGGTAATTTTTTTTCCATTTCATTTTTTTTAAACATTCACAACCAATAATATGAAGCATATGATGTCGGGGTCGAGAGGTTTCTAAAGGAATATCCAATTGAAAATTTCTTTGTTCATGTCACATCAAGCAGGGGAAAGGAGATGCCTTAATTCAGAGCTTTCACATGCCTGTGATGGACAGTTTGTGTCCTTACCTATTGTTGGGAGAAATTTTGTTTATTTTCCATAGGGTCGCAGTGAACATGTGAGGTGGTTGTTCACTAATTTTTAATTCGCAATCTTCTTTTGGATACAAATGACTAAACATAATGAAAGTTGATCTTCTTTTCATCGTAAAATTTGACCCAAGTATTTCGAAATTTTAATGTTACGTAATGAAACTAATCATAATCAATGTGATTTCAGGTAGCTGCTTCAACAAACAAGGAGGTTGATGCTCATCTATCCAATTATCCGAATCTTCCAACTCAATTAATCTGCCAACTTCACAATGTTACAATGCATGTGGGTTCTCTGCATTTCATCCTTGCTTTGGTTGTGAACACGTTTATTCATATCATTATATATACAAGATTTAAAATTTAAAACCTTATTGAATGCTAGGAAGATGTGGAAAGATATGAATTATATTCTCAAATGACATTGCAACCTCTTAATGTTGTAAGACATTTTTAGTTTCATTATATGTGCTTTGATGTAATTGCCAATTTTGGTGAGAAATGCTTTAGTACTAGTTCCATCTGTGCAAGGAACTAAAAATTGATGATATTGTGCAATAATAGAAAAAATATTGTTATCTTGGTTCTGACCTCGACACACCAAGCAAGCAACCGAATAATTACTTTTTTAAAACGTTGAATGCAAGTAACACTAGCACCGATGACATTTTTTATGTGCCACATCGTGCTGCAAAAAACATTTGTCCTCCACTTGTGTGATTCTTATTTTCCAATAGTTGTTCTATTTTTTATTTAATAGATAAGTGCTTAGACTTTTAGACCTTTTTTAAGAGAATACTGCATTCATATTTGTCTCCTATTAAGTTTTGTTATTGTTTTATTTGGTTTTATTTGTTTTGCGCAGGATTTCACTCAGCAACTACATTCCTAGGAACTGACAGCTAGGGATATCCTTGAAAATGAATAGAAATTTAAGCATATTTTTCGGGGTAAGTTATAGCAGTTATTTGAATGTTGTTTTGGAATAAAAGTGGATAGTGAATATGTAATTATGTGCAATTTCTTTTGGTACTCTTATATCATTACAATGCATTTTGGAAAGTATACAGGTAGTGCATATATCAAATTTGTTGCCACATTTGAGGTTATACACGAAAAATCTATTTTAAAATTTTTGTTAATGGTGTTAGCAACTACCCGTACACTAAAAAGTATTCGATATAATTAGTCCCAATTACTTTACCTTTGATGTAGAGCCTACATGTTTAGTTTTTCTCTGGATATAATTTGTTGGATTTTGGGAATTGGATTCCTTTTCTCCTGGAATAGTATGATGATAATTGAAGATTTCTATATTGAAGCTATATTCTCGGTTAATATCGTAATTAATAAAGTCATTTCTTATTATTTTTTAGTTTCTTGTTGTATTCTTGTGTCAACAATACTTTTCTTCACCCATTAGATTTCTATTGGCCAGTTTTATTGTTGAAGTGTCACTACTTCTTAAAGGTAACTAGAGGAAATGATACAACTACAAAAGTGGAGCATGGGACATTCTTAGTATAAATTTATAGCTTTGTTGTGTTTGAATATGTTGGATAAAATCAAAATTTCAATGTACCATAAGCATGGGAATTCAAAATATTGGGATAGAAATGTGTGCTTCTATTTGTATTTATTACTTTAGTTGAAGACAACATTTCATCAACAAATGTTATACACTGAGAACACGTTAGATACAAAATTTATTCTATGGTACTGATGTTTTATTTACTTTGGTTATACAGGTCATCTAGCTAGATAGTGGCCACTATTTCTCAACTGAAGAAAACTTGTTCGAGTTTCTTGTTTTTATGGGGAAAAATGACAATAACAATATTGCTTATGTTGAGGTATATATCGTATAAATCTTTTATAGTCTATTTTAGCTTATATTCTAGTGTTCATCAACTTTCATGTCTGTTAGGGTCCCGTGATTTGGCTGATTGGCAAGTCAAATGACAGTGTAACATCAAACCAGTCTTTGGAGCCCAAGGACCTAGCCTTCCTGGACTCAGAGAGGGCTCTCTCTATTTGTGTAAGGGATATCTGTGTGTTTGCTTATTGTGTTCTAATTTTAAGCTAGTTATGAAGTGGGTTTTTGGTTTTGGTTTTTAGGTTGTGAGGGATGAACTGATCAAAGACATAAGATAGGTAAAAATATGTCAGATTAATTGGGCTATGGGGTCAAAAAGGTCAAGAAAGCTTTCAGATGGTGATACAAGGTTATTGAAGGGCCTATTTGATTAGAGGTAAAATGGATCTTTGGGCAAAATGGAGTGAGATGGACATCAAGTTTGTGAATAACAAAGGATTTCAAGCATAACTAGTTTAATAGCTGACATAAACATGGTAGGGCAAACCATTAATCATGAGAAATGTAGCTATAAGCTAATCAATGCATAGAAATAAACATTCAAGCCATGCATAGAGATATATAACGCTCTAACTTTAGGAAATGGCTATCAGACTTTGGGGAAATACATTTAAGACAGAAAAAAAACTCAAATCACTATGTCGAAACACCTAAACATAGTACTTGAAGCTATTGGGCACTTTGAAAACAAGATTGCATAGTTTTAGGCAAAGGGCAAGATCAATACAAGACCTCCTTGGTTCAACAAATGACAATCTAATCAATCAAAGAGAGGTTTCATAGGTGGAGCTATGGCTAGCCATGAGTAAGTAGGGCGTATCGTAAATCATACTTAGCATGCATAAAACCACAAATAAAACAAGCAAACAATATTCTTCAGTTATTAAAGAGCAATCAAAGATTCTTTAATATGACTAAGAATGGAGAAAACATGGAAACTATAAAGAAACAGAAAATTTGAGGTGCCTTCATGGGCATGTCTCAAATTTTTTCTCTACTATCTTATAGCAAGAAAGAACATGGATTTATGAATGAAAACTAGGAAACAAAACAGAGAGAGAGACACTATACCATTCTACCAAGTCATGGAATCCAACAACAATCCTCTTTCATCATCCAAGAACATCCAAGAAACTATCCAAAAGCACAAGACAAGTACTTCTTCCAAAGCTTATATGACCATATATTGCTTCTATTCATCAATTTCAGCCTTTTTTACAATGAAAGCCTTTGGAATATATAGGCCAAGGTGAGGAAAACCTCTTAGTTCAACTTGCAATCTCATTGGCCTATCCAAAATATCTGATTTTGTCCTTCAGGCTTTGCAAAGCCCAAGGCACAAAATATCTAATAAAATATCTCAAAATGCTAAAAAAGGGAAATATATTGACTTTTTATAACTTATCATGTACAAAAATAGCTAAACGCACATGAAGAAAAGTCACTTTTGAAAGGTTCAATTTTTACAAAAATACTCAAAAAATACATCAGCAAAAGGTCCCCTAACTTGCCGGCAACTTTTTGGGGCCTTCCCGATGTTGAAATGAGGCCCATGATAGCTAGTTGGAAAGATATGAGTGTCTACTTTCTGAAAAAGTTTAGTTTTCTCCCAAAGGACCACTATAAGTCCTCCGAAAGAAGACTTGTGTGTAAAAAAAAACCAAAAATAGGCCTTGCTGATAAATGGGGCAGAGTGTAGAAAAAGCGAGTGTTTTTCGCCATTTTGGGGGAGCAAATGATCTTCAATTGTTCTGAAAATTGCTGAGTATGTGCCCCTGAAATTATGGCATTCAATGATGCCATTTTCATCCTTTTAGGATGCCCCGAACTGAAATGGCGATGCCCATGAGTTTTGGCCAAAAACCCAAAAATGACAAAAGCCCAAAATTTGTCGAATTTCGCCCAAACTTGGCGAGCATTACCCTCAAGGGTTTTCAGAAACATGTTGTGAAGCTGAGGCCAAAATTTGGAGCCTTGAGGTGTCTTTCCTCAATTTTGGTGTCTGGCGCGTCCCTTTAGCCTCCTTGAGTTTATCCTAAGCAGCCTTCAATTTCTGCCGGGAAAACTGATTGAGCTTTTTATAATGCCCGGTCATCCTCCGTTGAAGGTCCAAGTCCCTATTTTACTTTGCCAATTTCTTCTCCAAGTGATCATTCACTCTCTCAAGCCATGCTTCCCAATTTTTCTCTATCTCTTGTTCGAACAATGTAGTGAGAGGGGTAGATTGGAGAAGGGCATCTTCTTCTTTTTTTTGTTTCTCAAGGGCCTTTTTGAGCCCCATGGTTCTTGGCCTCTTTCGCCTAGGCTGATCTTCGCCTTCACTTTCATCGAACTCACCCATGATTTCTTCCAATCTCACTTGTTCTTTGGAGGCCTCCTTTTTGTATTTGATGGCCCGTGTCTCATATACAGCCATATGGACACTCATCTACTTGTTTTGAACTTGTAAAAAATGATTGAAGTTTCTAGCCCTATCAAGATCAGTCCTCAAAGCATCAATTTGGTTTTCTCTATGGATCAAGAGGTTTTCTAGGATCCGGGATTCATTGTCACTATCATCACTTTGGATTTGGATGATGTCGAATTCCCTTTCCTGCTCATGACTGCCTTCTTCTTTTTCCTTTATTTTTCTTTGGGTGGCTCTTTTAGTCTTCCTCCTCTTGGGTAATTCAACAATGGGATTCTTGGGCAGTTTTCCCTTGCTTCGAAGGGCCCTAGTCACATTTGGAGTTACAACTCTAGGCACCCTTTTCCTTGATGTCTGAGGCTTGGCCACTTTCGAAGAAGAGAGCATGGCCCCTTGCCTAGGAGAGGCAGCTAGCACATGCTCCATTGGCTCTTTACCCTTCTCACTTTGCTCATCATTTTTTCCACTGTCTTGGATTTCTTCATGGATGCCTTGACTGTCCTTGTGCATTTCTGTTTTAGGGCTGTCCTCCTCACTGTGTTTCACCTGTTTATCATGCTGCCCCTCTTCTTCATGAAGTTTTTGTTCTTTTTCTTGAAGCTGTTGTTCATCATGTTGTGGCTGCCCTTGTTCATCATGAGACCACTCACCCTCACTGTGCTACACATCTTCATGCTGCTGCCCTTCATTATCTTCAGGAGTCTGTTGTTCTGCCTCACTATGATGCTGCTCATCATCATCTTCCTCATCATCCCCTTGTTGTCCTATTTCATCATGCTGCTGCTCATCATCACTTCCCTCTTCTTGCTCATGCTCTTCTTCCTCATCATGCTCTTTTGTTTGTTCTATGATAAACTTGAGCTTCTTGGGAATAGGTTTGCTAGAAGAAGGCGAAGGATGGTGAGTAGAAGGTGAAGGATATGTATGAACTAGACGGATAGTGGAGAAATCCGGATGGGTGATGAAAGTATCCCAAGAGACCTCCTTCTTCTCAAGCTGATGAAGAATGATGACTTTGATGAGGGAGTGATGGAAGAGGCAAGCTGTCTGCTGAGAAGGAGGCTTTTTCTGAACAGTGGAGGCCATTTTCTCAAGACTTCTGTGTAGGAAGAAAGGGAGGTTTAACAATTTAGCCCTCATGAAATTCATGAGCAATTGGATATGATAGGCATAGACTCAGGATAATCTTCCCTCGCAAGTGAAGTATTTTATGATGATCTTCATGAGGGGGGCGTAACTAGTCAATAGATATGAGAAGGGGAAAATGGATGGACATGAATCTCTGTGCTCAGGCTTCAGAAAGGGCTTGTATTCTTCTGAGTCCAGGTGGCTTTGTTTAAACCACTTCTCCCCGACATAAGGGATTTTAGTGGCCTTGGAGATGGACCTTGGAGAGAATTTGAAATCTAGGCCTGCCAGTTGAAAATGCTTCTCTCAAAACCTCAAAGCACAAAGGTGTGTTAAAGGGGAAAAGCTCTTCACCTCTTGCACTCTTTGAAAAAAATCTAGACACCCAACCTCATGGAAATTAAACAAGACTGATGGATGGGCATTCACTTCTTCAGTGGAAACAGGCTCAAATCTCTTGTGCACACCACTCCTACTGTCTTGCCTGGGAGGCATCTTGTTTTGAATGTTCTCTGCAACACCAAGCTATCTCAAATGGCCTTTGGAATGTTTTTTCTCAGGCACACCTCTGTCCTCCTTGTTAGTCATTGTTTGACCAGGGAAAATTTCTTCAAATGCTGTGTGAAATATTCTCCCAACACCAACCTTGTGCTCCTTGTAAATCAGTGTTTTGTCTCTTTTATATGCCAGTCAACAAATAGTTATCAAAATAAAAAAGCACACATAGTCAAATGATTACTGTGCTTGGGTAAGGTCACAAGTATCCTTTGTGTTTTGGTATAAACAAGACAACCTTTTGTTTAGACAAAGACAAAACACCCCTCCCAATCAAAAACACTCTTCTTGTATTTCACTGTTTCTCATACACAGGTAGACAAAAACACTTTCAAATTGATTTAAAAGTTTTTCTAACATACTCTGTTTCACGGAACAAAAGAGACAGCACTAGTTTCATTGTTTCACTTATTCAAAAGGAGACACTTTCGAAGGTGACAAGGCATTCGGACGAAGACCACTGTTTTCAAAATAGGCTTATTGTTGTCACCTTACAATCACTGTGCTTTCCTTACAAAGATTGCTTCCACCTTAGAACACTGTTTTCACTTTAGAATTTGCTGACAGAGGTTATTTTTGTCTTATCACAATTAGGACATCTTCAACAATTTTTAAAAAACCTCTAACACTGTGCTTTCTGTCCAGTCACTAGCATATGTTTCGTTACTCTGTTTTGAAAATAGTTTAGGCCTTTTGAAACCAATATCAACACACCACTTTCACTATATTAATCTTGGACAATCATAGCTACCACAACCTTGGATTTTTATCAAAACACCCAACCCTCCTTATCATTGTTTCTCCCTTGGAGAAAAAAACTCTGTCACCCCCTTTAGATTTTCAAAAAACTAGCAAGGAGCAAATGAATAATACCTTGCAAACTTTCACGGGCTTTCCTTTATCATTTTGCAGCTTTCAAGGCTTCTTTGAAGGTGAAAAAGAGGCTCGACACTTTCATATGGGAGAGCATCGCACTGTGTGAGGAGTCGGGTCGGTGATCGGGCGAAGGTGACCAGCGCTACAGGCACGCCGCGCAGTAGTGCAACCTCCATGTATTTTTCCTGTTGAACGCGCCACGCGCATTTCTAGGCATGCCACGCGGACTTAAAAGCTTCAAACTCTGCAAATTTTCGCTTGAATTTCTCGTTCTCTTCAGTGGATGGCTAGGAGCGATGTTTGTGAATGTTTTTGAAACTTTCAAATGAGTTTGCAACGGTCTCCTATCCTCTTAAAGTCGAAAAAGCTAAATATCCTTTGAAATGCTTTATGAGGGTTTTGAAGCTTTCTTGAAAAAGGTATTGGTTGCAAAACAAAACATGAAGCATTGTTTTGTGATTTCATCATTTTTAAAACCTATAAAGACTCTTTTTTGAACTAATCCTTTGACAAGATGCTGAGGTTGACCTTTGAAAAGGTAACATAGTGATGGTTATTGTTTGAGTAAAAAGGCCCTTTTCAGGAACTGCAAATCTCCTCTACTGCCTTTTCACTCTTCTTCATTAAAGAAGAATCTGTGCCACTGCTGACCTTTTTAATGACCTTTTTAAAGGAAAAATCTGCTCAAAAAACATACCAATGATTTGTGAGGCATATTTTTCCATTCTTGCAAGGAGATAACTCATCATTTTAAAACTTAATTTGACAGTTTCTGCTCCTGATGTTTTGAAGGTGATCATGCCTACTGTGAAGCTGATTGAATTGCCAGGTGCTGCTTTGAGCCTTTCTTTTGACTGTGGGTGAGGAACTTCATTTGTACACTCCAGATCTTACCCATACCTATTAATTAAGGAAAAAGGCCTCTAAAGACCCTTGGGGCTTCACATTTCCATAAAGGGGATTTTGACTGTGATAGTGGCATGTTTTATCTGTTTTGAGTGTTGTCCGTGATTTTAAAGCACTTGTCATATCCTTTTTCACACCTCCTGTCTCTGTGTTGTTCATTTGCAAAGTCCCCTTGAGAAAACAAAGCTTAGGTTACCTCCTTGTCACTTTTGATAAGTTTTTTGAAAAAGATCTTCATGAACAGGAAGAGCAAAACCTTTTTGAATATCAACATCATTCTTGGGCCTATGTTAAACCCAGCTAATTTCAACTACTTTCAACTCTGTTTTTTAAATGAACAATGACTAGATGTCATGCCTTTTTATCAAGGAGAGGGATCTTTGGAAACCCTTAATGAAATTACATACCTCAGCAAGGTTTGTTCATTTTGGCTCCAGACTGCTTTTGAAAGAAATCTCTAATAGGAGATAAGTCAGCCTCTTTGATCATTATAGTACCCCTGCTTTCTCTTTGTTTTTAGCACAATTTCTCTATCCATAAGCCTTTAATTTTCTCCCACTACTCTCAAAATTTGCCTTTCAGTCAGTGAAAACCCTAAAATCAATCTCTATCCCTAGCCCTCTGCTTATAGATGAAGGAGGCCTTTATCACAGTGCCAAACCCTCTGCTTTTATAATGAAGGAGGTTTTCTCAGTGATGCCATTTCATCAACTTTTAAACAGTGTTATCTTTCCTTTCACTGCCTATTCATGCTTGAGAAAATGAAGATGACAAACTGACAATAAGTCATGATGGGTATATCTCTGAGACATGTAATTCTGCATTCCAAATACCTTTGCGCCTCTTTAGACATCACAAGAAATTTGGCTAGTATCTGCAAAGCATTTCTTGTCATTTATAATTCACTAACCTTTAATTGTGATTGCAGGAGCTTAATGAAATAACTCTCTGCCCTGTAGCTGCATCCCAGGCTCAAAACCACATGAGAAGCAGCTGTCTTCTCATGTTGAGTTTAATACTGTCTTCTGGAATATTGGTACACTTATGATCTTGAAAGATCCATTGAAACACTGTAAAACCACCTAATATCAATTTGACCTATGGCATATGTATTGCTGAGACTTTAGGGCTTGTTAGTGGCGCAACTTAAGGGTGTAACCAACTTTATTTGCAGAATAGGAAGGTCTGTTAGCACTGGTTGATAATAGATAGAGGTTCTTTGGCTTCAGGATAGTTTTCCAAGGGAGAAATGCCTAAAGCACCACTACCTAACTTAGGGGAGACTTCTTGGACATATTTGGATTGTTCTCTTTGGAGCCGATGGACAAGATAATATGGTTGAGGCTAGATAGGGCTTGATAATGAGATTTTATCTCGTCATGGGCTGATTGAAAAGGTTAGGAGGGCGAAAAATGTTTATGGGTGTTTTCCAGCTGGAAAATTTGAAAAATTTGAGATTAGTTGCTAGAAAACTTACCTAGGAATCTAGTCATCAACAATAGGTGAAAAATATTAATGACTAACAGTGGCTCCATTTGGGGAGGGCAACTCCTTTTCAAGAGGTGTCCAAAATTGCAGATCTTTGGCTTATGAAGACCAGTGCCTGATCCATTGACGCGAATTTCATTCTTCCTTGATGCTATTTCTGAAAATTGACAGCATGATTAGCATCAATGATATTTCTACCTACCCCACTATATTTCCTAACATTTTTCTTCTTTTGGGTGCATTTGGACTAGAAACCCTTTGACATAATATATTTTCTTGAAAAATGAACCTATCTAGTTCTACACTTATATCTGTCGGGAGTTCAGATTAAGCTGATAAACTCCTTTGTTTCTCTACCTATGCTAGATCAACTATCAAGGTTAAGCTGTTTGACAGGATTTTATTCTCTAATCTAAAACATGAAATTGAAAAATGACCAAATCAGGATTAGACAGTCTGATTTGTCATGTACTTCTGGCATGAAAGACAAGATGCACACAAATATTATTTTGCGTAAAATGAAATCTAGAAAAACACGGCTAGGATACACAATTTGTTTTCATCCCTGTTTTCCTCTTTGGTTCTGTTTTGAGCATGTGGAACTAGTATCTTTTCCTAATCTACTCTCTTTGATAATTCAAGCTTACACAATGTTGACCATCTTTTCAACTCACTAACTTATCAGCAAATAAATTTAAAACAGGTTTAGCTATGATTAGGCTAGATAACTGAACAAGACATTTGAGCACTAGTAGCGGCATTTAGGCTTGCACACTTTCCGAATGACTATTTTTTGAGCATGGGGCCTTCTTTCTATTTTTCAAACTGCCCTCTTTTCTATTTTTCTATTGTTTTTTTTTTGAATTTTCTGTTTTTAATCTATTTTTCAAACAATGGTATATACAATGATTGAAAATGTTTTGACTCAGAAATCTTCGAAATGACGAAACTTAAGCATCTTATCCTCATAAGGATCTCCTACCACTCTTGGTCCACTCAGCTCTTGGAAAGAAAAATTTGGAAAATTTTCTCTTTCAAGCATGACATAAGGATTCATGCATGAATCTCTGAACAACCATGTATCCTCCCACTGTAGCTCTTTATACCTCTGATTTCCACTTCTTCTTTTGTTGTACATCTTTTTCAGATAGTGCAGATATTCTTTGTCATTTTTGAAGTATATGATGACATCATCAAGGTATGTCAAAAAGAAGAAATTTAGAACTAGAAACATGGCGTTTAGGAGTATATTTTTTATATCCAGTGGTTTTGCAATTCTGGGTTTGAAATTGGAACTACTTCCAGCATACTGGAAAAAAACTTTGAGATGTCCGTTTTGCAAAGGAATCATTTGGCTATAACCTGAAACATCATCTTGCAAAGACATATGATTAAAAGCATTTATCATTGGTATATCATAGTCTTGGGCAGGAAGGATAAAATTTATGTCACAAGGGTGTGTATTAGTGCTTCTAAAATCAAAACAGATCCTATGACCAGCTATTTTATCTTTGATTATTACTGTTTGGTTCAGATTTTTGTATTTTCTTTTTTCGAAGTTATTTCTCGGAGTAATGGCAGTGGCATAGTGTTTCTCATTGTTTTCTCTATATGAAGTATTATTTTGAATAAGATTTCAAATCCTAGTAGTTCTAAGTCGTTGGTGGAGTGAAAAAATGTTAGCCAATTCAAGTAGCTCAGGTATATTTGGACTGTAGTCATCATATCCTCTCATAAGGAGTTTATCAAGCATTTTTTCTGGATTTTGAGCTGTTATGGCTACAGTCAAGGTTTCATTTGAAAGGGTAGAGTTAAGTGATGGAAAATCCTTAAGGTATGGTAAGAACATTAAGCTTCCCTGCCCCCTAGTTTCAAAGAGGTTTGTGATATGTAAGTCTTCTAATGCCTTTGTTCTGAAAGAGTTTCCTGATGTTACTTGTAGAAATTTGAATAACTGATATATTATTCACCGAGATTCTCCTGATCACACACTATTTTAGCTTCATGCATAATACAGAATCTCTTCTACCATTGATCATTAATTGCGGAACTAAAATCATTTGCATGCACACATTAAAACCACAAACAATCACACATATGAACACATTATTTAATGGGAAAGCTTAAAGCTGAAAACCCCAACTATCTGTATATTATATGTCATGGAGATCATGTAACAATCATAGTACAAAGCTCCTCACAAGCTCTCAGCACAACCTTGAATTGCTACACACTATCAAGCTAGATCTAGAAAAACACATGCTCCAATCTTTGCCACTTGATAGCAAGCCTCTATTGCGTAATCAATGCTATGGGATGGCTCATTAAATAACATAAACCACCTGGCTTATACTCGCAATCCTCATGGGCTTTATCCAATCACTGTGTGTTACAAATAGCAACAGTATAGTCACAACTGATAGTTAACCTGCTCTTTCACCTATTTCTGCACCGGTCTCCACTGAAACTGTCCATGCACTGAAGTTAACTGATGCATTCTTTAGTTTATTAATGAGTTTATAATTAGTGAATTAATTAATAATTAATTCACACCACTCTCACTAATTTTATCAATTAGTTAAACTGGATACAAATAGCTCAACTATGTTTAGATTAGTTAAACTGAATACAACTCCACTAACTTCCTCAATCAACTCCACCAAACTCTGTCACATGAGTTCTAACCGAAGTATCCATGCAATAGCTCCACATAACCCTCAGGAATAGCATAATTCCTTATGTCAGCTCCTGTGCCACATCTGTGCACTTAACTGAAGTGCTCCAAGAGAATAAGATAATGTTTAGAGTCTAAATATTATTAAGAGCTAATAATATTCGACATATCTATTTTTAGACCGGCAATCTAAAAATAGATTCCGCCCAGTATGTCTAAAAATAGAAGTCCATCTATTTTTTCCGACTTGACCAACCATCCACAAATAGCATCCTGCAACTCATAGAACATGATCCATATGTCTAAAAATAGAAATAGTCTAAAAATAGACTTTGCGCCAAAAATAGCCTGCGGGCCCACTTAGTGAAGGCGACTTCTTTCCACTAAGCTCATCATCTTGTTGCAATCTCAACACTCCCTCTCAACAAGATAAGGATTATCTGCCACCCCTATCCTGCCCCTGTGGTATTTGAATTTTCTCCTAGTGAGTGCCTTCATCAAGGTATCAACATCCTGATCCTTCGTGGGAATGTATGAAAGTAACATGATCTTTCGTTGCACACAATCTTTGATATGATGATACCCGATGTCAATGTGTTTAGATCTATCATGAAATACTGGATTAACCGAGAGTTTGATGCAACTCTGATTATCACAATAAATCACAGTAGGCTCTAAGTGTGAACCGAACAACCCGACCAGGATCTTCCTCATCCATATAGCCTCGCATGCAGCCAAACTCGCTGCCATATACTTGGCCTCTGCTGAACTGAGTGCTACGGATCTTTGCTTCCTGCTGTACCAAGAAACTTTTGTCGACCCAATACTGAAATCCCCTCCAGATGTGCTCTTTCTGTCTGTTGGGCTCCCTGCCCAATCCGCATCCATGAATCCACACAGCTTCACCTCATCCGAATGTCTGTACCATAATCCATATCCCGATGTGCCTCTGAGATATCTCAATACATACTTGCCTGCCTTCCAGAAGAGCTTGGTTGGCTTAACCATAGCTTGTGAAATCTGGTTAATAGCATAGCATATGTTGGGTCGTGTATTGACTAGATACATAAGCGACCCCACCAACTGTCAATAAACAGTGGCATCCACTACCTCCGCCGAAGTAGCATCCTCCTTCCTCAATCCACCAGGAAGAGGAGTATCAACAGGCTTGCAACCATGCATGTTGAACTTCTCCAGCATCTCCTGGGCATACTTGCCTTGAGAAACAAACAGTCCATCCCTGCGCTGCCAAATTTCCAATCCCGAGAAATAATGAAGGAGGCCCAAGTCCTTCATCTCAAACTCTTTTGCAAGATCATCCTTGCATGAGAGTATCAACAGCTCATCACCTGTCAAAATCAAATCATCTACATAAAGTACAATGATCAGCAACTTACCCTCCACCACAATCTGGTATAGGTTCAAATCCGCCTCACTCTTGGAGAATCCAAGTCTGGTGAAATAATTGTCTATCCGTGTGTACCAAGCACGAGGTGCTTGTTTCAACCCATACAGCGCTCTCTTGAGCTTGCACACATGCGACTCGCTGCTGAAGATCTCGAAACCTTCAGGCTGCTCTATGTACACCTCCTCCTCAATGACTCCGTTGAGGAACGCAGTCTTCACATCCATCTGATGAATGTTCCACCCCATCTGCGCTGAGAGAAAAAGAATCGTCCATATGGAAGAATACCTTGCGACAGGTGCAAAGGTCTCCTCATAATCGATCCCCTCAATCTGTGAAAAGCCTCAGGCAACAAATCTTTCCTTATACTTCTCCACACTCCCGTCAGCTGCCTACTTCACTTTGTAGATCCATCTCGATCCTACTCTTCGATTTCCCCTTCTGTACCTCCAGGGACAACTTCCCACAATCGTTTCCCCGACAATCGAATCATACACTTCCACCATGGCATCTACCCATGCGAGGTCCTCCACAGCCTTCCTCAAAAGAGGATGGCTCCGTCACGACACACTTGCTCATAAGAACCATGTATCCAAAGACATCAAGCCGGTGACCTGCTCCCCCCCGACCGCGCTGTGATGTAGGTGCTCCTACAATCTTCTCTGCATCTTGATCCAGTCGCTCAGCTTCTGTAGTGTGCTTCTGCCCTCTGATGGTTGGCGCTGCATGAGTGGTCTCTTCCACTCCATGAACCTCCTCTTGTGGCCGATCCACATCCTGAGGCTCATCCTTAGGAACTAATAGCTCCTCATCTGCATGCAAGTGTGGCTTCCTCTCAAGCGAACACTTCATGGCTTTCTCTTCATGAAATTTGATATCCCGTCGCACAACAGTCTTGCGACTGTCTGGAAAATACACATGATAGTTGTGGGGCATATCAGTGTACCCTACAAATATCCCAACCTCTACAGTCGGCTCCAGCTTCTTCCTGGCATCCTTAGTCACATGAATGTAAACAGGTGAACCAAAAATCCTCAAATGGGAAATATCAGGCCTCTTACCAGAAAACGCCTCCTCGGGTGTACTCATGCCAAGTATCCTGTGAGGACAACGGTTCTGCACATATACTGCAGTATTGCATGCCTCAGCCCACAAGTGTATCGGAAGGCCCTGATCATGCAACATCGCCCGTGCAGCACCCACGATCGTTCTGTTCTTCCGCTCAGTAACCCCATTCTGTTGTGGGTTATGAGGTGCTATGAGCTCTCTTCGAATTCCTTCTGCGCTACAAAAGTCCTTGAATTTTCCAGAGATGAATTCACCACCATTGTCGCTCCTAAGTGCCTTCCCCTGCTTCCCTGATTCTTTCTCAACCAGTGCCTTGAACTCACAGAACTTTGAGTATGTCTCACTCTTCTTCTGCATGAATAAGATCCAGCACTTCCGAGAAAATCATCAACAAATATCACATAGTACCTTTGCTCTGCTGTTGAAGCTACAAAGAAAGGTCCACACACGTCTATGTGAATTCTCTCAAGGATCGTTGTGGCGCAACTATCCTTCTCATGAAAGGTGGCTTTCACAAATTTTCCCAAGGTACATCCCTTGCACTGATCTGACTGCGCAAGAGTACCCTTAGGAAGCCCAGTAGAAATCTGTTGCAGTATCTTCAAAGCTCCATGGGTGAAGGTGGCCCAATCTCCGGTGCCACAACTCGCCATCATCCCGGCTCACCACTCCTTCTGCCTTGCCTGCCATTGCTGCGCAGCCATCTACCTGCAATTGATAAAGGTTCTTAACTCGAACCTCTATCCTCCAGGTCTCACCAGTTGCCTTACTACGCAGGAAAGCCTTTCCCTCGCTAAAGACAACATCATATCCCTTGTCTTCTAACATCGCCACAGAGATTAGATTCTTCTTCAATCCTGGAACATGCATCACTTCCTTCAATATGAAGGGTTTACCAGACTCCTTCTCAAAGGAAATGGTACCGATACCAGTCGCACTGTATCTACCATCATTTCCCATATCGATGTGCACTCCAAGATATTTCTCATCCAGATTAGTAAACAAATCTCGATCTCTTGTCATGTGAAAAGACGCACCACTATCAAGAAACCACACTGAACCTGTCACACTTGAGACCAAGCATGCAATCAGGGAAAAATCCAGCTCAAAATGCAAGGCTAAGGCCTCTCCAGCTGTAGTCCCAGCAGCCTGCTTATTTTTCTTCTTCTGTGGACAATTTGTGGCGTAATGTCCGTGTTGGTGACAGCAGCACTTCACCTTGGACATGTACTTCTTCTTGCCTTTCGCATCGGAATGAGAAGCTTTCTTGCT
Source organism: Pinus albicaulis (assembly GCA_034641835.2). Taxonomy (NCBI): domain Eukaryota; kingdom Viridiplantae; phylum Streptophyta; class Pinopsida; order Pinales; family Pinaceae; genus Pinus; species Pinus albicaulis. The sequence goes on from CM076579.1 coordinate 1,299,295,941, forward strand.
CTTCCCCTTATTTTCTTTGGCAGCCAAAGTGAAATTCTCTTCATCAGAGTTCCTTGATGAAGATCCGTCCCTGGTACTCTGCCTTATCTCCTCTTGCACAAGATCCCACTAAAGTTGCTCCCATCCTGGCAATTTCTCCCTACCATTGACAGAGCCCTGATAGGAATGCCAACTCTTCGGAAGCCCAAGGAGAGCCAAGATCACCAAGTCCTCATCATCAACAACAGTCACCCCCACACTTCCCGTGCCCTCATCCGGCATTGACGAACTCTGGAGGTACATGGGTATACTATCGCCTTTCTCCATTTTTATGTTCCTGAGTTTATCCTTGAGCGCCAACTTCCTCTGGTCGCTCTTGCTTTGGAATAAATCTGGCAAAGCTCTCCACATCAAGAATGGAGAAGCTTTACCATGAAGGCTAGACACTATGTGATCCTTCACACCTTCCAACAGAATCCTTCGACACTTTGTTATCTTCTTTTGCCATGCGTCAAGTGCGGCAACATCGCTAGAAGCAGGTTTTGGAATTTTTGTATCTATGAACTCCTTCAACCCATTGTCATCCAAAACCACCTCCATCCTATACTTCCATGAAATATAATTCAAGCTTCCTCAAGGGCATACTCCAATCGCAATCCGTTGAAAGACATCTCAACTTCGACACCAAGAAAACACTGCTGCAAATTCGAATTCCACCAGCACAAAACTCAACCGCTTCAATGTTTTGCAATTGCTCCAATGATCAATATCGCTCTCATACCATGTAGAAATTTGAATAAATGATATATTATTCACCGAGATTCTCCTGATCACACACTATTTTAACTTCATGCACAATACAGAATCTCTTCTACCATTGATCATTAATTGCGGAAATAAAATCAATTGCATGAACACATTAAAACCACAAACAATCACACATATGAACACGGTATTTAATGGGAAAGCTTAAAGCTGAAAACCCCAACTATCAGTATATTATATGTCATGGATATCATGTAACAATCATAGTACAAAGCTCCTCACAAGCTCTCAGCACCACCTCCAATTTCTACACACTATCAAGCTAGATCTAGCAAAACACATGCTCCAATATTTTTCCACTTGATAGCCAGCCTCTATTGTGTAATCAATGCTATGATGGCTCATTAAATAACATAAAACACCGGCTTGTACCGCGTAACTTCTCATGGGCTTTCCACCTATCCGTGTGTTGTAAATAGCAACAAGATAGTCACAACCGATAGTTAATTCCGCTCTTTCACCTATTTATGCAATTGTCTCCAATGAAAACCGTCCATGCAATCGGGTTAACCGATGCATTTCATTGATTAATGAGTTTATAATTAGTGAATTGATTAATAATTAATTCACACCACTCTCACTAATTGCATCAATCAGTTAGACTAGATACAACTAGCTTAACTAAGTTAAACTGAACACAACTCCATTAACTGTCTCATCAACTCCACCAAACTCTGTCACATGAGTTCTAACTGAAGTCAACCATGCAATAGCTCCACTAAACCCTAGGAATAGCATAATTCCTTCTGTCAGCTGCATGTGCCACATCCGTGCACTTAACTGAAGTGCTCCAAGAGGATAAGATAATGTTTAGAGTCCAAATATTATTAAGAGCTAATAATATTCGACATATCTATTTTTAGACTGGCAATCTAAAAATAGATTCCGCCCAGTATGTCTAAAAATAGAAGTCCATCTATTTTTTCCGACTTGACCAACCATCCACAAATAGCATCCTGCAACTCATAGAACATGATAAATATGTCTAAAAATAGACATAGTCTAAAAATAGACTTTGCGCCAAAAATAGCCTGCGGGCCCACTTAGTGAAGGCGACTTCTTTCCACTAATCTCATCATCTTGTTGCAATCTCAACATTACTGTTGATGTTTGCCTAAGGTTTGAGCAATTTGCTTGATAGTACATAATGGTTTGTGTTTCTTGCTCTATCTCTGTTTCAAAAGGAACAAACTCTCTTTCCTCAAGACATAGCTGCTCATGATCATGATAATTTTGAGTTTCTAGTTCATCATAGAGAACTTGGGGCAGCTGATGTGGTGGGTCTAAGTTTGTTTTAAATCCTTCTGACTGTTCTTCAATGTCCTCATCAGTGTGTAAAATGAAAGAGTTTAGATCATAATGCAAGGAGTGCATTGGGATGTTATACTGCCTTTCTTGCCTGCTGATCATATATTTCATGTGTGATTCTCGGTAGAGTATACTAGTTTGGTCAAACACAGGAATAGTGGCGTAGGACATATCAAGTTGAATATTTCCTTGAAGCTTAGCTCCCCAAGATCTGGATAAAATCATTCCATACTTTGGAGGGATGTTTGCTACCACTATGTCCATGATCAGATGTTTTGTAGGTACTTGGGCCAAACTGAAACAAAGATCTTTGATCAAGCCTAGACATTTGACTCTACTTGAATCAAATGAATATAAGTCTTTGTATGGTCTTGTGATTTCTAGGCCTAATATTTCCATTACAACCTTCGGCATGAGATTATGTGAGGCTCCGAAGTCTAGCATGGAATTGTGAAGGATTTGGTCATGGATATTTAGACTAATGTAAAAGGGAAGAGTGGTTCATTCTTGGAATTTCCCTTCTATTTTTGCACCAAACAACACTTCGGGAGTGTCATCAGCTAGATTAAGGGTGTTCGTATCATTTCCTATATTCAGGACCTTTAACACTTGGGATTTATAAGATCCTTGGGCGATAAGTTCAGTGAGAGGCATGGTAATCTTTATTTTGGCGATTTCTCCCTCAAAACTGAAAGGTGCTTGTAGTTTAGACAGGTTTGCTTTAGCTTTTTCAGCCATGACTTTCTCTATGTTATGAGTTTTTTAACTTTGTTTTTGGATTTTTTTTGACACAGCCATCTTGGGAAACTTTGTGGAAGTACTAGGAGCATCTGAGCCAAGACTTGTTTGAATAGCTTTATCTTTGTTTTGGTCAGTTTTCTTGACCATGATTTTGTTGCTCTCCACTGCTTTTTTAAGGATGGTATTAGGGGTTCTAGCAGTGTCTGAGCTACCTTTCTTGGAGTTGTCTTGGTTTTCCCTGCTTCTAAGGTCATACTGCCTGTGAGCTTCTACTATGGCATTCTGAAAATCTATGGCAGGATCCTCGGGATCTTCATAGTTGGTTTCATCTTGATTCGGAGAGAAGAATTCTTGTTCTTCTTCTGTGAAGTAAACCTCACTCTCGTTATCAAACGCTATGAGGTTCAAATGATTTTCATCAATGGGTTCTGTATCCCTATCATCTTCTTCCACATAATTTTCATTAAAGGGTGGCCTAATTTGTTGGTCATTTTCCCTTGGTTTGTTTTGAGGCTGTTCCCTCCTCAAATTTTGGTTCTGGTTTCTATTTGGAGGGTTTGGCTGGTTTTCCCTAAGAGGGGTCTTTTCACTTATATTTTCCCACATTTTGGCCATGGACCTAACCAAGTCATATATTCTAGGATCTAACGAAGGGGCTGAAGTGGAGACCTCATCCCGGTATGTGACTTTCCTTTCTGATCTAGTCCTAGCTCTTTTTTCTGCTAAGTTAGCTTCTGCATTTATAGCCACTCTTTGCATTTCTTCTAAGGTAGGGGGGTCCTTGTCTCTTAGTTGATAAGTCATGTCTGGGTCAAAGCCTTCGGGGAACTTTGCCAAGGTTGAGCCAAGTGGAGGTTTGAAGTGAGGTGGGAGGGCGTTATACACACTATTGAACCTAGTGCAGTATCCTTGGACACTTTCCCCATTTTCCCGTTTTATATTGTTATACTCTGACAGGATTTGAATGGGGTTCTTTCGGATTTCCCACTTGTTTATGAAGGTTTGGTAGAGTTCTGGGAGATTTTGGATGTTGTTTGAAATTAAGCTCTTAAACCATTTTTTGGGTTCTTCGCCCAGGCTTTGGGCAAACATCCTCATTCTGATGGTCTCGTCTTCTATTTCCATCTATTCAAAGGCATCGCTAATCCTATCTACATGTTGTTGAGCTGTGGTAGTCTCAGCTCGGTAAAGTGCGGGATTTTGGATTGATAATCATTTTGTAGGGGAGCCAAAGGTTGTGGCAACACCAAGGGTGCATACCAGGCTGCCATGACGGGAGCTAATGGATGATGTACAAAATGAGGGCTTGTGGGATGAGCTGAGGTGGTTTGAACAGTAGTGGTTTGGATGGGTGTGGCGGATGTACTTGGACTAGTGATATGATTTTGAGCATATCTGGGATGGTAGGAGCCAAAGTGATGGAGAAGCTGAAAGTCGAGAGGTGTAGTAGGCGAGGCTTCTCTACTAGGACTCTGTGGCAGATCTAGGGGCTCAAGATCATCAAAGTCTATCTTACTTTTTGACTTGCTTCTAAAAATTGTTTTTGTTGATTTTAAGTCAAAGGGGAATCCTACAAGGCTGTGAGGTGTTCAGGTACTGATCTTGCTTTACGGATGCACCTATCGGTAGCTAAATTTCCAGTTTCGGAAGCTTGCCACAGAATCTTCTCTGGGTCATCTACTATGATAGGGGGATTTGGGTTTGGATGGGATCTGGTGTTGATTCTTTGTGAAGCTAGATTTCGAATCTAGAGTTTAGAGAGGATGGTATTTGTGATTGTTTCAGATGGATGGCCTCTTTAGGGGTTTACTAATTGTGAAGGATGGTCAAAACAAAAAGGTGGACTAGTGGAGTCGCCAGGTGGATTTCTATGAGAACTATGGTCCACCACCAACACTATCAAAGATGCTTTCAGAAAAAAGTTTTAAAGCAAACTTTGAGATGAAAACTTGCAAAGAAGAGTGATTCACTTGGTTTCAATAGTTTGCTAGGCTGTATGGACAAGCTAATGGTTCTTTTTGCAAGGTTACTTCTGTTTATCTCCTATGTTTAGGTGAATTCTTCTTAATCACTAAGTTATACTTAGTTTGTCACTGATTACAGAGTTTTCACCCTAAGTTTTAAGTTTTGGAAAGGATGAGTTAACAAAAAGGTATGGTTTATGAATTTTTTGGTATTTATTGGAGTTTTTAGGCCTACTGGAGGCTAGTGGAGTCGCCAGGTGGAACTTGGTTGTTTTTGTAAAGATGTAGCTATGGTCCACCACCAGTAACTAGGGAAAAATCAATCTAGGAATGTTTTGGGGTTTTTTGAGTTTGATGTGCAGCCTATGGTTTATTAAAGTATTCTAAACTTGTTTCATCACTTTGCTAGGGTGGTGAGAACAAAAAGAGTTTACTCTAAATGATTATATGGACTGCTTGCCTGTTTAAATGTTTAAAGACTAATGAATCTACAAGAGTTTGCTAGACTGTTATGTACTCAGTTAGTACCACTGTGATCGCCATTATGTTAGTGAGTGGTGGGATAAGTCAATTAGATAGTATTCTTAAGGCTGCTGGAATGTTTAGGGAATCTAAGTTTGTTTATCACTCAGAGTCCCACCGTGATCGCTATTATGTTAGGGTCTTGTGATTTGGCTGATTGGAAAGCCAAATGATAGTGTAACATCAAACCAGTCTTTGGAGCCCAAGGACCTAGCCTTCCTGGACTCAAAGAGGGCTCTCTCTATTTGTGTAAGGGATATCTGTGTGTTTGCTTATTGTGTTCTAATTTTAGGCTAGTTGGGAAGTGGGCTTTTGGTTTTGGTTTTTAGGTTGTGAGGGATGAACTGATCAAAGACATAAGATAGGTAAAAATATGTTAGATTAACTGGGCTATGGGGTCGAAAAGGTCAAGAAAGCTTTCAGATGGTGATACAAGGTTGTTGAAGGGCCGATTTGATTCGCGGTAAAATGGATCTTTGGGCAAAATGGAGTGAGATGGACATCAATTTTGTGAATAACAAAGGATTTCAAGCATAAATAGTTTGATAGCTGACATAAACATGGTAGGGAAAATCATTAATCATGAGAAATGTAACTATAAGCTAATCAATGCATAGAAATAAACATTCAAGCCATGCATAGAGATATATAACTCTCTAACTTTAGGAAATGGCTATCAGACTTTGGGGAAATACATTTAAGACAGACAAACAACTCAAATCACTATGTCGGAACGCCTAAACATAGTACTTCAAGCTATTGGGCACTTTGAAAACAAGATTGCATAGTTTTAGGCAAAGGGCAAGATCAGTACAAGACCTCCTTGGTTCAACAAATGACAATCTAATCAATCAAAGAGAGGTTTCATAGGTGGAGCTATGGCTAGCCATGAGTAACAAAAGCATACCGTAAATCATACTTAGCATGCATAAAACCAAAAATAAAACAAGCAAACAATATTCTTCAGTTATTAAAGAGAAATCAAGGATTCTTTAATATGACTAAGAATGAAGAAAACATGGAAACTATAAAGAAACAAGAAATTTGAGGTGCCTCCAAGGGAATGTCTCAAATTTGTTCTCTAATGTCTTATAGCAAGCAAGAACATGGATTTATGAATGAAAACAAGGAAACAAAACAAAGAGAGAGACACTATACCATTCTACCAAGTCATGGAATCCAACAACAGTCCTCTTTCATCATCCAAGAACATCCAAGAAACTATCCAAACGCATGAGATAAGTATTTCTTCCAAAGCTTATATGACCATATATTGCTTCTATTCATCAAGTTAAGCCTTGTTTACAATGAAAGCCTTTGGAATATATAGGCCAAGGTGAGGAAAACCTCTTAGTTCAACTTGCAATCTCATTGGCTTATCCAAAATATCTGATTTTGTCCTTGAGGCTTTGCAAAGCCCAAGGCACAAAATATCTAATAAAATATCTATAAAATGCTAAAAAATGGAAATATATTGACTTTTCATAACTTATCATGTACAAAAATAGTTAAACGCACATGAATAAAAGTCACTTTTGAAAGGTTCAATTTTTACAAAAATACTCAAAAAATACATCAGCAAAACGCCCCCTGACTTGCCGGCAACTTTTGGAGGCCTTCCCAATGTCGAAACGAGGCCCATGATGGCTTGTTGGAAAGCTCTAAGTGTCTAATTTTGTAAAATGTTTAGTTTTCTCCCAACGAACCATTGGAAGTCCTCCAAAAACAGACCTGTGTGTAAAAAACCAAAAAATAGGCCTTGCTGATAAACGGGGCAGAGTGTAGAAAAAGCGATTGTTTTTCGCCATTTTGGGGGAGAAAATGAACTTCAATTGTTCTGAAAATCGCTGAGTATCTGACCCTGTAATTATGGCATCCAATGATACCATTTTCATCCTTTGAGGATGCCCTAAACTGAAATGGCGATGCCCATGAGTTTTGGCCAAAAACCCAAAAATGACAAAAAACCAAAATTTGTCGAATTTCGCCCAAACCTGGCGAGCATTACCCTCAAGGGTTTTCATAAATATGTTGTGAATTTGAGGCCATAATTTGGAGCCTTGAGGTGTCTTTCCTCAATTTTGGTGCCTGACGCTTCCCTTTAGCCTCCTTGAGTTTTTCCTGAGTAGCCTTCAATTTCTGCCGGGCAAACTGATTGAGCTTTTTATAATGCCCGGTCATCCACCGTTGAAGGTCCAAGTCCCTATTTTCCTTTGCCAATTTCTTCTCCAAGTGATCATTCACTCTCTCAAGCCATGCTTCCCAATTGTTCTCTATCTCTTGTTCGAACAATGTAGTGAGAGGGGTAGATTGGAGAAGGGCATCTTCTTCTTCCTTTTGTTTCTCAAGGGCCTTTTTGAGCCCCATGGTTCTTGGCCTCTTTCGCCTAGGCTGATCTTCGTCTTCGCTCTCATCGAACTCACCCATGAGTTCTTCCAATCTCACTTGTGTTTTGGAGGCCTCCTTTTTTTATTTGATGACCCGTGTCTCATATACAGCCATATGGACACTCATCTTCTTGTTTTGAACTTGTAAAAAGGGATTGAAGTTACTAGCCCTATCAAGATCAGTCCTCAAAGCATCAATTTGGTTTTCTCTATGGATCAAGAGGTTTTCTAGGATCTGGGCTTCATTGTCACTATCATCACTTTGGATTTGGATGATGTCGAATTCCCTTTCCTACTCATGACTGCCTTCTTATTTTTCCTTTCCTTTGCTTTGGGTGGCTCTTTTAGTCTTCCTCCTCTTGGGTAATTCAACAATGGGATTCTTGGGCAGTTTTCCCTTGCTTTGGAGGGCCCTAGTCACATTTGGAGTTACAAATCTAGGCACCCTTTTCCTTGATGTCTGGGGCTTGGGCACTTTAGGAGAAGAGAGCATGGCCCCTTGCCTAGGAGAGGCAGCTAGCACATGCTCCATTGGCTCTTTACCCTTGTCACTTTGCTCATCATTTTTGCCACTGTCTTGGATTTCTTCATGGATGCCTTAACTGTCCTTGTGCATTTCTTTTTTAGGGCTGTCCTCCTCACTGTGTTGCACCTATTTATCATGCTGCCCCTCTTCTTCATGAAGTTGATGTTCTTTTTCTTGAAGTTGTTGTTCATCATGTTGTGGCTGCTGTTCATCATGCTGTGGCTACCCCTGTTCATCATGAGACCACTCACCCTCACTGTGCTGCACATCTTCATGCTACTTCCCTTCATCATCTTCAGGAGTCTGTTGTTCTGCCTGACTGTGATGCTGCTCATCATCATGCCCTTCTTCCCCTTGTTGTTCAGCCTCACTATGATGTTGCTCATCATCATCTTCCTCATCATCCCCTTGCTGCCCTGTTTCATCATGCTACTGCTCATCATCACTTCCCTCTTCTTGCTCATTCTCTTCTTCCTCATCATGCTCTTTTGTTTGTTCTATGGTAAACTTGAGCTTCTTGGGAATAGGTTTGCTAGAAGAAGGTGAAGGATGGTGAGTAGAAGGTGAAGGAGATGTATGAACTGGAGGGACAGTGGAGAAATCCGGATGGGTGATGAAAGTATCCCAAGAGACATCCTTCTTCTCAAGCTGATGAAGAATGATGACTTTGATGAGGGAGTGATGGAAGAGGCAGGTTGTCTGCTGAGAAGGAGGCTTTTTCTGAACAGTGGAGGCCATTTTCTCAAGACTTATGTGTAGGAAGAAAGGGAGGTTTAACAATTTAGCCCTCGTGAAATGCATGAGCAATCAGATATGATAGGCATAGACTCAGGAGAATCTTCCCTCGCAAGTGAAGTATTTCATGATGATCTTCATGAGGGGGGCGTAACTAGTCAATAGATATGAGAAGGGGAAAATGGATGGACATGAATCTCTGTGCTCAGGCTTCAGAAAGGGCTTGTATTCTTCTGAGTCCAGGTGGCTTTGTTTAAACCACTTCTCCCCGACATAAGGGATTTTAGTGGCCTTGGAGATGGACCTTGGAGAGAATTTGAAATATAGGCCTGCTAGCTGAAAATGCTTCTCTCGAAACCTCAAAGCACAAAGGTGTGTTAAAGGGGAAAAGCTCTTCACCTTTTGCACTCTTTTGAAAAAATCTAGACACCCAACCTCATGGAAATTAAACAAGACTGATGGATGGACATTCACTTCTTCAGTGGAAATAGGCTCAAATCTCTTGTGCAGACCACTCCTACTGTTTGCCTGGGAGGCATCTTGTTTTGAATGTTCTCTGCAACACCAAGCTGTCTCAAATGGCCTTTGGAATGTTTTTTCTCAAGCACACCTCTGTCCTCATTGTTAGTCACTATTTGACCAAGGAAAATTGCTTCAAATGCTGTGTGAAATATTCTCCCAACACCAACCTTGTGCTCCTTGTAAATCACTATTTTTTCTCTTTTATATGCCAGTCAGCAAATAGTTATCAAAATAAAAAAGCACACACAGTCAAATGATTACTGTGCTTGGGTAAGGTCACAATGATCCTTTTTGTTTTGGTATAAACAAGACAGCCTTGTGTTTAGACAAAGACAAAACACCCCTCCCAATCAAAAACACTCTTCTTGTATTTCAATGTTTCTCATACACAGGTAGACAAAAACACTTTCAAATTGATTTAAAAGTTTTACATAACATACTCTGTTTCATGGAACAAAAGAGGCAGCACTAGTTTCACTGTTTCACTTATTCAAAAGGAGACACTTTTGAAGGTGACAAGGCATTCAGACTAAGACCACTATTTTCAAAATAGGCTTATTGTTGTCACCTTACAATCACTGTGCTTTCTTTATAAAGATTGCTTCCACCTTATAACATTGTTTTCACTTTAGACTTTGCTGACCGAGGTTAGTTTTGTCTTATCACAGTTAGGACATCTTCAACAATTTTTAAAAAACCTCTAACACTGTGCTTTATGTCCAATCACTAGCATATGTTTTGTTACTCTATTTTGAAAACAGTTTAGGCCTTTTGAAACCAATATCAACACACCACTTTCACTATATTAATCTTGGGAAATAATAGCAACCACAACCTTAGATTTTTATAAAAACACCCAACCCTCCTTATCATTGTTTCTCCCTTGGAGAAAAACACTCTGTCACCCCCTTCAGATTTTCAAAAAACTAGCAAGGAGCAAATGAAGAATACCTTGCAAACTTTCACGGGCTGTCCTTGATCATTTGTTAGCTTTCAGGGCTTCTTTGAAGGTGAAAAAGAGGCGCGGCACTTTCATATTGGAGAGCATCACGCTGTGTGAGGAGTCGGTTCGGTGATCGGGCAAAGGTGACAGGCGCTACAGGCGCACCGCGCAGTAGTGCAACCTCCGTGTATTTTTGCTCCTGAACGCGCCGCACACTTTTCCAGGCGTGCCGCGCGGGCTTAAAAGCTTCAAACTCTGCAAATTTTCGCTTGAATTTCTCGTTCTCTTCAGTGGATGGATAGGAGCGATGTTTGTGAATGTTTTTGAAACTTTCAAATGAGTTTGCAATGGTCTCCAATCCTCTTAAAGTGAAAAAAGCTAAATATCCTTTGAAATGCTTTATGAGGGTTTTGAAGCTTTCTTGAAAAAGGTATTGGTTGCAAAACAAAACATGAAGCATTGTTTTGTGATTTCATCATTTTTAAGACCTATAAAGACTCTTTTTTGAACTAATCCTTTGACAAGATGTTTAGGTTGACCTTTGAAAAGGTAACATAGTGATGGTTATTGTTTGAGTAAAAAGGCCTTTTTCAGGAACTGCAAATCGCCTCTACTGCCTTTTCACTCTTCTTCATTAAAGAAGAATCTCTGCCACTACTGACCTTTTTAATGACCTTTTTAAAGGAAAACTCTGCTCAAAAAACATACCAATGATTTGTGAGGCATCTTTTGCCATTATTGCAAGGAGATAACTCATCATTTTAAAACTCAATTTGACAGTTTCTGCTCCTGATGTTTTGAAGGTGATCATGCCCACTGTGAAGCTGATTGAACTGGCAGGTGTTTCTTTGAGCCTTTCTTTTGACTGTGGGTGAAGAAATTCATTTGTACACTCCAGATCTTACCCATACCTATTAATCAAGGAAAAAGGCCTCTAAAGACCCTTGGGGCTTCACATATCCATAAAGGGGCTTTTGACTGTGATAGTGGCATGTTTTATCTATTTTGAGTGTTGTCCGTGATTTTAAAGCACTTGTCATATCATTTTTCACAACTCTTGTCTCTGTGTTGTTCATTTGCAAAGTCCCCTTGAGAAAACAAAGCTTAGGTTACCTCCTTGTCACTTTTGATAAGTTTTTTGAAAAATATCTTCATGAACAGGAAGAGCAAAACCTTTTTGAATATCAACATCATTCTTGGGCCTCTGTTAAACCCAGCTAATTTCAACTACTTTCAACTCTGTTTTTTAAAGGAACAATGACTAGATGTCATGCATGTTTATCAAGGAGAGGGATCTTTGGAAACCCTTAATGAAATTACATACCTCAGCAAGGTTTGTTCATTTTGGCTCCAAACTTTTTTTGAAAGAAATATCTGATAGGAGATAAGTCAGCCTCTTTGATCATTATAGTACCCCTGCTTTCTCTTTGTTTTTAGCACCATTTCTCTATCCATAAGCCTTTAATTTTCTCCCACTGCTCTCAAAATTTGCCTTTCAGTCAGTGAAAACCCTAAAATCAATCTCTATCCCTGGCCCTCTGCTTATAGATGAAGGAGGCCTTTATCACAGTGCCAAACCCTTTGCTTGTAAAATGAAGGAGGTTTTCTCAGTCTTTCAACCCTCTGCTCATGTATGGAGGAGGTTTTCTCAGTGATGCCATTTCATCAACTTTTAAACAGTGTTATCTTTCCTTTCACTGCCTATTCATGCTTGAGCAAATGAAGATGACAAACTGACAATAAGTCATGATGGGTATTTCTCTGAGACATGTAATTCTTCTTTCCAAATACCTTTGTGCCTCTTTAGACATCACAAGCAATTTGGCTAGTATCTTCAAAGCATTTCTTGTCATTTATAATTCACTAAACTTTAACTGTGATTGCAGGAGCTTAATGAAATAACTCTCTGCCCTGTAGGTACATCCCAGGCTCAAAACCACATGAGAAGCAGTTGTCTTCTCATGTTCAGTTTAATACTTTCTTCTGGAATATTGGTACACTTCTGCTCTTGAAAGATCCATTGAAACATTGTAAAACCACCTAATATCAGTTTGACCTATGACATATGTATTGCTGAGACTTCAGGGCTTGTTATTGGCGCGACTTAAGGGTGTAACCAACTTTATTTGCAGAATAGGAAGGTCTGTTAGGACTGGTTGATAATAGATAGAGGTTCTTTGGATTCAGGATAGTTTTCCAAGGAAGAAATGCCTAAAGCGCCACTACCTAACTTAGGGGAGACTTCTTGGACAAATTTGGATTGTTCTCTTTGGAGCCGATGGACAAGCTAGTATGGCTGAGGCTAGATAGGGCTTGATAAATAGATTTTATCTTGTCATGGGCTGATTGAAAAGGTTAGGAGGGCGAAAAATGTTTATGGGTGTTTTCCAGCTGGCAAATTTGACAAATTTGAGATCAGCTGCTAGAAAACTTAGCTAGGAATCTAGTCATCAACAATAGGTGAAAAATACTAATGACTAACAATGTCTTATACTCTGCATTGTATCTTCTTATTTTTTTTCTCTTTTATAAAATGAACTTAGTATTGATGGTAAGAAGCAAGAATTGAAGAAAGAGGAGAACAAGAACACCATAGCGACAAAATGCAAATTAAAGAGAGAGAGAAGAGAACTAGTCTAGTGGTACATGTAAAGCCAATATTCCGCATAAGTCACACACATAGATATAGATGGTCACGTCTTCAGATTTGGTGAATTCACCTGCAATGCCTTGGCAACACAATGATAATGTTTTGAAGTGATGAAACAATATTTCATGTGTAAATTGTACTCCAACCAATATTAAGTTGGAAACTCATATTGTAATACTTGACATTTTATATAATATATTTTATGTGGTTGGAATTATTTATATTTGCACTTGATATTACTTAATATTATAATTAAGATATGTAAATTTTTTTTTTCATATTAGATGAACACATACATTGTATGACTTTTTTAATTTAGTTGCAAAATAATGCTAATAATTTATGTTGATTAATAATGAACACATAAAATCAATATAAAACTACTAAATAAATAGTTTATGTTTATTAATAATGAACAAAAATAAAATGAATATATGACTAAAATATTTGTTTATGACGATTGTTAATGAAAGTAATTGAAATGAATATAAACTACTAAAGTAGTAATTTATATAATTAATTTGAAACTACCAAAACAAGATAAATGACTACTGCTAATGATAAATTTGTGATTATAAATGACGACTAAATTTTGCATATATATGACTATTAGTAGCTAATTTATAGTATCTTATAACACGACTAAAATTTATTCATATTTCTTTGGTCATTAATTGGTTTCAAAATATGACTAAAATTTGCATATATATGACTATTAGTGGCTAATTTACAATATCTTATAACATGACCAACATTTTGGTCATATTTCTTTAGTCATCAATTGGTTTCAAACGATGACTAAAATTTTCATATATATGACTGTTAGTAGCTAATTTACAGTATCTTATAACACGACCAACATTTTGGTCATATTTCTTTGGTCATTAATTGGTTTTCTCGGGTGATAGTTTAGTAATATATTTTGTTGTATATTTGGTCATTAATTGTGGCAATTAATGGCCAAATCAATGATTAAATAAATGACCAAATCAATGACCAAATTAATGACCAAATATGTTACTAGACAACAAAATTGAGACAACTAGTTAATGAGCAAGCTAAAAACAACTAAAAGTTGGTCGTGTTATAAGATACTGTAAATTAGCTACTATTGGTCACCGACCGAAAAATAGTCATTTATATGCAAATTTTAGTCATTTTTTTAGTAACTAATTAGCCATTTTGTACTAGTGTTAAAGTGTAATTTAATTATCATTATTTTAAAAAATATATTTTTGAGTGTATTTTGTTAAAAAATTAGTAAAAATATATTGGAATTATAAATTTGAATATATAATTTGCAATATATATATATATATATATATATATATATATATATATATATATATATATATATATTGTTATTAAACTTCAATTAAAAAATATAAAATAATTAATAATTAAATTACTGCAAATGAAAATAAAAATGTAACACCCTTCGCCGCTTTGTAAATGTTTGCCATTTAGTTTACTATCCAAAGAATTAGTGAATTCTAGATTAGGTAAAATATTGATGATATTGATTGAATTCTTTCTCTTGTATGCTTTGTGATTTCACGATCGTTTATTGTTTCCGAAATTGATAGATTAGATTCAACTCTATTGTCTTAGTAAATTAGCAGTTTGAATCTATAGGAATTTTCTACATGGCATCGGAGATGAAATCACTATAGAAAAGAAGAATACAAAGTTATCTTGCAGGAGGAACATTTTTTGCAAATCGATTCTCCAGAGCTACCAGCAGGATCAGGATGGTTTTTTATGGTCTGAGGCTTGAGTATGCCCTTTAGGGTAGCTCGAATTACATTTCTTGGAAGGACTAGATGCAAGCACTCATGGAAGATAATGGGTTGAAGGAATACATTGAAAGCAATGTTCTGAAACCAGAAACTACATATGTGTAGGCTCTAGTAGAATGGAATAAGAATGTAGCTAAGGCAAGAAGGATCTTACTGGAAGGATTTCGAGATCATATTTTCTCGAACCTCTATGGGAAGGATACACCATATGCAATGTGGAAGTCCTTGATATAATTTTTCAAAACAATAGTGACAACAAGAAGTTGGCACTGAAGGAAAAGCTTTGAAAAATGAAGATGGAAAAGGGATACACAATACCATAGTACTTGAGCAATTTCACCCATTGTAGGGATGAGATTGGGAGTGTTGGTGTTACAGTTAGTGAAGTTGATCTGGTCAACCTAGCACTTCTAAGCCTTCCCAGGAGCTGGCATAACTACCAGGATTTGGTAAATGGGAGGGATAAGTGGCATAATTTGTGGTCTGACTTGGTGCAAGAAGAGATAAGATGAAACACTAGAGATGGATTCTCATCCAAGCATGATGGTGAGGATAATTGTGCCTTGGTTGGAAAGGAAAGAAAGGTTAAGGGAAGAAATCCCAATCCAAAGGAGATTCTAATCAGGCATGCAAGAAGAAGGACTTGCCAAATATTATTTTTTTTTCACTGTCATGAGCTAGGGCATTATGCCACGAAGTGTCCACAAAAGAAGGTCGGAAAGAAGCCCTCAAGAGGAGAAGCAAGTGAAGCTCTTGCTTAAAAATTCGATTTGGATTTCACCCTTATTGCATGAATGGTGACATCGAGGATGGGTAGTGTGTGGTATATTTATAGTGGAGACTTATTCCATATGACCATAAAAAAATAATTTTTCAGGGACTTGGAGGAGAAGGACCTCCATATGCACATTGAGATGGTAGATGATGGAAGGTATAGTGTGACTGACATCGGTACTGTTAACTTTTAGAGGTATTTTGGTTCTCCTCTCACATTAAAATATGGCATGTATGTTCTGGGTTTGAAGAATAATTTAGTTTCAAATCCTATGTTGGAAGACTGTGGCTACAATGTGATATTCAGAAAAAGAAAGGCTTTCATTCATCACATAGCCACGGGACAAGTGAAGCGGATCAGGGTTCGGGTGAAGAACCTCTACAAATTGGATGTAGAATATTGTGTTGTTTTGAGCATGAAAACCAGGAAGGTACAGATCTGAGACATTGGTGAATTATGGCATAGGTGACTTGGATATTTTCACCATGGATCTTTGAATATCATGCAATATATTTATACAGGACTTCCCAAGGGTTCACTAGAGCAGGTGATACATGAAAAGGGTATACATTGGGGAATTACACCAAAGCCACCTTTCATGATAAGGACAGTCAAGCGTAAGCGACCCTTGAAAGATTTCACTCAGATGTGTGTGGACCATTATCAACAGCCTCCACGGCCAAGAAAATGTATTATGTCATATTTTTAGATGATTTATCACCTAAGTGTTGGATATTATTCATGCAAAAGAAAGACCAGACATTCTAAAAATTTTGTGAATTTAAATCACTTGTTGAGAAAGACACATATAGGAAAGTGAAGGCTCTTAGGAGTAATAACGATGGAAAATATGTTTTGAATTAGTTCAAGAAATTATGTGCATCAAAAGGCATTTGACGGGAGTTAATAACACCCCATAACCCATAATAGAATGGGTTTGCTAAAAGGAAGAACAAAGGTATTGTGGGAGTTGTGCGGGTGATGTTGCATGATCAAGGCCTACCATAACACTTGTGGGCTGAAGCATGAAACACAATGGTATATGTGAAGAACAAAATTCCTCATCAGATTCTCCATATGAGTAAACCAAAACAATATATTTCAGGTAAGAAACTAGATGTGGCACACTTTAGGATCTTTGGTTCATCAGTTTACTGTTATGTTTCCAAGGAGGCAAGGAAAAATCTAGAACCAACAACTGAGTTGGGCATATTTTTGGGGTACATTGATACACCTCACAACTATCGAATGTACTTACCATCTCACAGGATGTCAATTGTTTGTATATATGTGAAGTTCGATGAAGAAAAGGCCATGAGATGTACCCTTGAGAGGGAGCTTCAGTTGCATGCACATGAGGAGATTTTAGCTCCAAAGGAAGAACCTCAAGATGTTCTGGAGCAACCAAAAGTAAAAGAGAAGAGATTGGAAGCACCCACTCATGAAAATACATCCTGAGATGGAAGGAACCACACGAGAGAGGCTGACAGATTGATAAATAATGCTAGAGAGAATGTGGGAGTACCCACATCATATAGCAAGTAGAGGGGTTCAATAGATCGGCACACTGGACTACAAGGATCTGATGATTGAGAGTGTAGAGACAGAGACATCCTCATTCGAGAAACTAGTGCAGCAAATAGTATGGGTTGATGCCATGTTAGGGGAATATGATTCCATTATCATGAATAGTTCTTGAGAAGTTGTCCCAAGGCCAGAGGACAAGTCATTTGTAGAATCCAAGTGGATCGACAAGGTGAAGCAAGCATAAGAGGGGAGTGTCTAGAAACACAAGGAAAATTTTTTGGCCAAGGGGTTCTCTCAGGTGGAGGGAATTGATTACGAGGATACCTTTGCTCCAGTAGTCAGGTACTCTTCAATCAGATAAATCTAACACTTTTAGTGCAGATGGGATGGAATATACATCAGATGGATGTGAAGACAACTTTCCTCAATGGAGTGATTGAGAAAGAGGTGTGCATAGAGTAGCTAGAAGGATTTTAGACCTTTGACAGAGAGTCACATATGTGCAGACACAAGAGAGCATTATATGGATTGAAACAAGCACCACGTGCTTGGTACACTAGGATCGACAACTATTTCACTGGACTAGGCTTCACTAAAAGTGAAGTAGATGAAAACCTTTACCATATTGTGGTTGAAGGTAAATTATTGACTATAGTATTATATTTTGAATATGATTTAATTCTAACAGGTGATGTGAAGCTGATAAAATTTTGCAAAGATTATTTGAAAATATAATTCGAGGTGAAAGACATGGGGCTCATGCATTATTTCCTTGGCCCTGGAAATTTGGCAAGGAGATGGGGAACTATTTGTCTCTCAGGGCAAGTATTCCAATGATATACTAAAGAAGTTTCACATGGAGAGCAACAAACCCATGGAGACTCCTCTAGCAAGGAATTGGAGGAAGGAAGATGATACTCCAGGTGAAGTGGTAGAAGCTACCATTTACAGGCAACTTGTGGGTTCACTTATGTACTTGGTGAAAACACGACTAGACATGTGTTATGTAGTTAACCATCTTAGTCAAGCAATGGTTAAGCCAACCAAAATCTATTGGAAGGAATCCAAACATGTGTTGAGATACCTTAGAGGCACCACTTAGTTTTGTCTTTGGTACAAACAGACAGAGTGAGTGAAGTTGCAAAGCTTCACATATGGATATTGGGCAGGGAGTGCATCAGATAGGAAGAGCACATCAGGGAGAATCTTCAATATTGGGTCAGCAATAGTTTCTTGGTACAACAGGAAGCAGAGATCAGTTGCACTCATTTCAATAGAATCAAAGTACATGGTTTCAATTCAAGCAACTTGTGAGGATATCTGGATGAGGAAGATCCTTGTTGGGTTATTTGGTCGGTCGATGGATCATAGAGGCACTGTAAAGAGGAAAATTTGAGTTCCATAGAGGCAGGATCAGGGTATCTGATAATCCATTTCTTTCTAATTTTATTTTCCCTTGAATTAAATTAGAAGAAATTGTAATTCTACATCTCTTGACAACACTTATTTGGTTCAGATAATTGGAGTTCAGGGCCTAACTTGAGTCATGTAGAATGTCTCCTAATTTATAGGATCCTAGGTTGAGTTTGTTTTGAGTTGTAATTAATCAATTCAGTAAATTTGAGTTAAAGTCAATTTAACTAGTTCCAATTGTTTGAGGAACTAGTGTGAGTTCAAGTAGTGGGGTGTATATTTTGTCATAAACCAGTTAACTGATAAATCAATCATAAATAAATCATGCATGTGTGATCTACAAGTTAACCAGTTGATATTGGAGTTTAAGGGCAGTGTACTATCAGTTGTATAATCATCTAAATTGTACAGGTGGTGCATGTAATCAGAGGAAGGCCTATGATGGATTGTGTATTTGTGGATGAGGAATTTCCCTAATTAATAGGGGCTAATTCCAAAGGAAACAACACAAAGAAATAAGGACTTGGGAAAGAAGAAAATTAGTTAAGTATTGCCCAAGGTTTGTCTAGGAAGCAATGAGACAGATAGAGATAGTGCAAAGGTTTCTCAAGCTTGAGCAAAGCCTTGTAATATTCTCATATTTTTTGACTAATGCAATATATGGATAGCAGGGTTTTTTGTTGTGTCTTTCCCCACGAAATCATTGTGTAATGTGTTGATCGAATTATTTATCTTGTATTCTTTGTGATTTCATGATCGTTTATTGTTTCCGCAACTGGTAGAGTAGATTCAAGTCTATTTTTTTAGTAAATTACAATTAGCAGTTTGAATCTACAAGTAATTTCTTCACGATCGATACCTAGAGTGATCAAGGGAAACCAAGAAACCAAGTGTCTTATACGAATTGAATGGAGTTAATCATGAGAACGTCAAGTGGAGGGTCAAGAGACCTATCGAGTGTGCCCATTAAACTATTATGCGAAACCAAAAAATAAATGTATGCATATTAACATGGTTACACGATTAATACCCCTAGTACCTCATTGAAATTTACGCACAACTGTATAAATATACATATTTATGAGAGTTGTACATAATGGTTTCTATTGAAATTTATGCTTAGTTACTAAGATCAAAGGTGAACTCTAAATTTATACATTTTAGTGTTGACCTTGGTACAAAATATTACCCCACTAAGCTAGACCACCGATTAATTAATTGGTAAATCAAGAGTAAATATTTTTTTTTATTGTGGTGTTATTGGATGTTACAAGTGGTATCAGAGCCAAGTTGCAAAATTGTGGCCTATTTGGGAAATTAAATAACAATTATATATGTGTTGTGTTCACAAACAAGGCACAATGAGGAGAGGAGTTGGGAGTGCTCAACCGATAAGACCAAAAATATAAATTGACCCTACACCAATGGCAAGAGCTAACCCAAAAATTTGGGTAAAATTAGGTGGAGAACACCAAAATGCCACCACTATGATTTTGGAAACAAGTCAACAATTGAGATCGGAAATGGCTCATCTTAGGGAAGACAATGAGAGGTTGATGTGAGAATAGAAGAGAATTGTAAATAGCCTCTCTGATAGGCAGAATCATAGGCACTCCATACCCAGCCCTGGTAATGAAGATAGATATGAGGAGAAAATGCAGAGAGGTGAAAAGATATCAGTGGGGAGCCACATTCAGCGACCAGAAGGAGATAAAGCTGAAAATGATGAAAATGAAGAATAATATGATAATGCCCCAGTCCCAAGGAAAATAAAAAAGAAGAAGGTAAAATTAAAAGGCTAATTTAAAAAATAAAACCCTCAACCTTTGATTGAGAAGTTGAGGAAGTTGTTGAAGCCTGGATGATTAATATAAATAAGTATTTCTAGATATATGAGTATGATGATAACTTGAAGGTGAGATTAGTTATTTCTCAGCTTTAAGGTAAAGCTATATTGTGGTGAGAAGAGGTTAAATTTGTCCACATGATTGATGAGCAGAGAGTAACTTGGGGGGGATTTCAAAAATATTTTAAGGAAAAGTATCTGATCGAATGATTCTATGATGATAAGGAAATGTAATTTCATGACCTTCGGTTGGGACAACTCTCCATTGAAGAGTTTTTCACTAAGTTTACATCCTTGTTGAGATACGTGCCTTATATACGTGAGGAAAGGGCTAAGGTACAAGGTTTTATGAGTAGCTTACCAGCATGTATGAAAGGAGCACCTAGAATTCGATAATCCTAAGACCATGGATGACGCTATTCGAAAGGAACAGATCTGTTATCAACATATGAAATAGAAAGGAGAGGGCGGTAAGAGTTGGCTTGATAAAAAAGGGAAAAAAAAACTCTTTGAACATGAAAAATACAGAGGTGGGAAATACTAGAAATGCATTATGAAGCCAACATAACAATCTGTTGGGAGGAATCAACAGATGAATAAGCTTCAAAATGAAATTAAACTGATGGAAGTATCCCACAAACCAAAGGTCATCTATTCACAACAACCTCCATTGTAGTGTTGGGGCTATGGGGAGCCTCAT
This sequence comes from Pinus albicaulis, assembly GCA_034641835.2. Lineage (NCBI taxonomy): Eukaryota > Viridiplantae > Streptophyta > Pinopsida > Pinales > Pinaceae > Pinus > Pinus albicaulis. The sequence continues at coordinate 1,299,317,103 of CM076579.1, forward strand.
TACTACAAAAAATTCCCTGATCGCACTAGAGCAGAGCAGACTTCCAGTATTCAGGAGGCATCTACAGTGGATGGTGTGGCTAGAAGTATACCCAAAATCAACGCTACCCTAGATGACCACCAAGTTGAATATCAACTGACTATGATTGAATTTCAAGGTAAGATGTATAGCCATGCTATGTTTATGTTTATAGATTCAGGAGAGACTTTGAGTTTGTTAGCCCCCCTATGAAATTCTTGACAAGCAAGTTGGGGGCTATGTCATTTTGGAGACCTTCAAGGAATGCATATCCCCTGAAGACACATCATCCTTGAAGTCTCTCTGTGCTTTGCCTTATACAAGTCCCCTCTGCTGATTCCTTTCCCTAAGGCCTGCATTTACCCCTTGTACCCCTGCAAAATGTCCCTTTTTTCCCCTTTTTCTTCATTCTGTCAAAATGCCTTCGTTCCCCTCTATTTCCCCTATTAACCCCCTAAACCCCTCCAAAATCCCCTTCAAATTCTGCCCATGCCCCTTGTTTGGCCTTTTTCACCCTTCATCTCCCTATCGTTACCCTTTAGAGGCTTCAAAATGCATTAAAATGGCTTTAAAAAAAAAACCATTTTTCACATATTGATAAGCCTAGCCCTTTTCCCACTGAGCCCCCGCACCTTTTTCTCCCATGTAACCTGACGCTGTGACCGAGCGCTAGGCGGAAAGGCGCTTGCTGCATTTTTTCATCGGGCGCGATTACAGCCGTCGATCTGTACAAATCAGATGGCGATCGCCGCCCCACCAGCCCTCCGTGTTTTCCCCTCCATAAACCATAGAAATTTATAATAAAACCTTATATTATAAAGTTTCCACTGTAACCCTTGGTGCCCCCGCAGTTGACTCCTCGGGATGTGGGAAAACTTAATAGAACAGCTGTTATTCACTGCGGGGGGTCGCTCCAAAATTCTCATGTCCGTACACCTTGGTCCCCCGCAGTTCATCTCCGTCGTTCATTTAAATCCGCAGATCAACGATCCGCAGTTAATCCATATCCGGCGCGTTTTCAACCGTTGATCTGTACAAGATCTGACGGTGTGGAATCCGCCCACCACGGTGGTCCTCGCCCGCTTTCACTGTTCATAAACCACGCTGTTTTCATCGCACCGCTTTTGGGCGGAGGGCGGTTTCTCCCCGACGGCCAGCGATTCCACTCAGCGCTTGACACCTGTCCTCCGGTACGATTCCAAAATCGCCGTTCCCGCCCGTTAACTCCATCCATCATGCATTATCGTTTGGACATGGATACCCAACGAAATTACCATAGACCATCCGATCTGGAGTGGGTCATCCGACGGCTATCGCTCGTCGAAGATGCACGATGTTTAATGAAGTTGTATGCGCGTTAACCCATGTCATGGCCCGTCGTCCATCGCCCTCCGCCGTTGATCTCCATCACGATCAACGGTCCAGATTCGTCCGCCCGCTGTTGAATATTCCACTGTCTCCCGGTCCCACCACGTCATTTCCATGTGTGCCCTCCGTACATTCTCCCTTTCCATTACGTATAATTGGTTCATTTTCGTGTTTTTTCATGTTTTTCATTCGTTTTTCCGCTCCGCAAACCGCCACCTCCACCAGAGCGAATTTCCATTGTTCCTCTGCATTTTTCTGCCATGTCACCGATTGCACGGCCATTTCCTCCATCCACACTGCATCCATTGCCCCCGTCCATGATTTTCTTCGCAGGTTTCATGTTTTTACAGGGTTATCAGAGGCGGAAAACCGCCAGGATGCATACGTACATCTTCAATGGCGTGTTGCGCAGACAGAGAGCTGATATGGGAGCTGGTACTCCAGTGAAATGTCAAGAAAGGTGGCGGAGGTATAAATTTCATCAAAGGACAGGTTTTGAAAATCCGAAACCCCATCCGGCGCCATTAAAGCCCAGATCTTGTAGAATTGAAACATTTATGGAGCAATAGAAAGACCAGCTTATGATTATGGTTTTCGGTGCTCAGGACTGAAGATTTGGATCCATAATGCAGCAGTTTCAGAGGAAAAGTACCAGATTCAAACCCCGAAGATCAACCAGAAGTTTAATGCACGAGAAATCGTACTACCAGGGTTTCTACAGCAGCAGAATGTTTTTCTTCATCAGAGGACAAAGTGCCCATACAGTTTTTATTATACATCGTGTTTCTGAAGTTTCTTACCCGACAGTAGTCCTACATGATCAGAAGCATTGGTGACTCAAGTAGGGCAGACCTCATTGTTTCTTATTTTATTTTTGTTATTGCTCCAATAGTACCACACAGTACTGCAGTCAGAGCACCTAAGCCATATCAGAGATAAATGCAGAGATTTAAAACATGATGGGTTTTGGCCCTCTATTCTTTTCTGTGTTTAATGTTACATTTAGTGTTCACCTACCTCCTCAGTCGATCTTCTGTCCATCCTCTGCTATAAAACGCAGAAGGAAAATATTGTAATGGTTGTTGATGAGATATCAGAGAAATGCAAGAATTTTCCTCTTGAGACAAGTTCTCTGTGTAATATTGTAAAATAGGTTGAGATTTGATGTATTCAGACTGAATGTTCAAGCTGTGGGCAATGTTGTACCTGATTGGTGTTGTTTTTAATATGACGAGCACATTTCTTTGGATCCTGATCTAAGGCAGCTGGTGATGTTTTCCTATCTCTATGTTTGATTTCATTTCATTCCATTTCTACTGGCTCGCATCAGAAGTTTGGCATAATATTTACCCTTGATAGGTACCTTATGTTGCTGCTCTCCCAGCCCTTTATGTTTTCTGCTTATATGTGTATCTGAATATTGATTTCAATTGATTTAACCAGTGTAGTGGATGTTATTGCCTACTCTCTGATATATGAATTAATGAAATCTATGTTTAGATGTTCTTGCTAGGATTTAGTTGGATGAGTTGAGAACACTGGGGGGTCTATAACCCTGTCTCTGCCTCACTAGGATCTTCCCATCCCAATTAAGCCTTTATAAGATCCCTTGTCCTACCTTTGATTTTGTCCAAGCAGGCCTAGAGTTAAATGACCTCTGGCCTGATCTATAGATATAATTGGATGGTTCTCCTCCTTTCATTTTCAGTCCTTAATGTCCCATTCCAAATATCATCTTTAAGATCCAAATGCTCTAGATGACTAGCCAAACTGAAAGCTTGCACATTGAACACGAGTAAATCCTTTCTTGACTCCATTACCCAATGGCCTTGAAGTTCCCTGAGTTGTTTGTCTTAGCCTAATCCCTTCTATGATCATCCTTGTCTTATATTGGACCTTCCTCTCCTGATTCCCAACAACCAAACATAAACAACCAAACAAACAACCCTGAGCTTATAACTAGCCTAAAACCATAATTTAGAGCTTCAAAGACATACACTTTGACTCATATAGAGATATCCCTCTCTGGACCTAGGAGGGCTAGATCCTAAGGTCTGAAAGTGGTTCTATGTTGTCTCATCTTTTGGTCTTGTCAACCTGGCCAAAACATGGGAACCCCAACATAATGACGACTCCGCTGGGGACATTGAGTGCATTACACTTCGAACATCCCTAGGCATTCAAAACCCACAATCTCTGGTTAAGTTGGAAGTTAGTCACACCTCTTCTTGGACAGCCTCGATGTCATTTGTTGTGTTCTATCGTACTCTTAGACAGAGCCTGGACAGGGCCAGGTAGCCTTCGGATCTCACCCTCTTTTGGAGGTGACATATTTGGTAAATTCGCTCCCAGTCAATCTCTGGTTGGAGTTTGCTGTGTTGCGAGGATATTCTTGAGAAGTGATAGTGCATGAGCACTGTGGTGGATAGTGTAACCCCTTAGATAAACCCTAAAACCCTCCACCCGGCGACTCCATTGTTCCTAAAAGATCAAAGACTCCACTGATGATCAGTAAGCCTGCTGATTATCTTGGTTTCACATAAGACTCCACTGGGAGACCAGCCTCCATAACAACATCAACCACAGTAGAAGTAACAAGTAGGGTTAAGCTGCTTGGCTAGGAAACAACATTCTGGCTTTCAGAACCATTCACACAAGAGCTTACCCCAATCCAGACCCACCTGAAATAGTTGATAACCGTGAGAGTATCCTCAAGATATCTCCTGCACCTAAAATACCAACTGTTTCTAGTCACATCTATAGAGCTAACTCTGCACCAGAATACCTTTCAGCTCTATCACACTTTAATCTTGACCTAGACCTGCCAAACAGATTACCTAGAACTAGGTCATTCAATCATCTAGACCAGCCAGACCTCGAGTTTCATAGTTCACCATCTCATAGTGGTCAACACACTAGGGACAGAGGGACCCCTCCTTCTACGCCTCCTGATATACATTTCATACAAAACTTGGGGCTCAGTCATCCGCTCAACAAGCCTCTGCTGGTCCTAATATTCCTGTCATCCATATACCAGCTGCTCAAGCCAACCCTATACCTCATCAGAACATTATCATGGCAGCTTGGTATGCACCTCTGGTTTTACCTCAGCCCTTGTTACCCTTACCCAATGACTACCAATCAAAGATCCCTCACTTCACTACAAAAGAAGCCACAACTGCTCAACAACATGTAGATAAAATGGAAGATTATTTTGACTATATGGAAATAGATGATGATACAATCAAAATGAGAATCTTTGCCCAAAGCTTGGGAGGTGAGGTGAAGAAGTGGTTTAAAAACCTACCTGCTGGTAGTATCCAGGATCTCCCTGCATTATATCAGACCTTCATAAACAAATGGGAAGTTAGGGAAAACCCTTGCCAGCTCCTAGCAGACTACATGAGCCTTAAAAGGAATGTAGGGGAGAGTGTCCATGATTACACCACTAGATTCAACAAAATTTACAATGCCCTCCCTCCACATATGAAGCCTCCACAAGGTATGTCCCTAGCAAAGTACCCCGAAGGCTTTGATGCTGACATGACCTATGAGCTTAGGGATAAAGAGTACAACACATTGGAGGACATGCAGAAAGGAGCAGTGAACATAGAGGCAAATCTGATTGAGAAGAGAGCAAGACTGAGATCTGAGAAGAGGGTAACATATAGGGATGAACTGTGGCTTCCACATCAGACCCAAACTATGACAGACTATCTAAAAACGTGGATAAGCTGCAACAAATGATGGAGAAAATGGTTGTCATGGTCAGTAACCAAAATAGAAACCAAAACCAGAACCAGAACTTTAGAAGGAACAACAATGCTCCCAACATACAAAAAGAATCAGATCAACAAGTTATTCCCCCTTTCCAAAACTTTTTAGATGAAGATGAGGGAATCATAGAGGAGTCTGAAGGGAATGCGATAAACATGTTTGAAACAGAAGACTCAGTCCTTAACTGTGACTCAGAGGAAGACCAGCCCTCACCTTTTTATTGGGAGGAGGAGTGGTTCGAATCCGAGGATTACAGATTAGGATTTGAAAATGCCATGATGCAGGTCAGAGAACAATATGAACTTAGGAGCAAAAGGAACCAAGAAAATTCCAAAACTGAGACTCCTGAGGTTACTATCAAGAAAAGACCTAATAAAACTTCTAAAGCATCTACTGTAAATAGAAAATCAGCAGCTGAAAGTTCTGGGAAAAACAAAGAAAAAGCCAACCAGAAGAACGAAAAACAAGGTGAGCCCGCTAGCAGTACTAGCACTTCAGTTAGTACTCCTGATACAATTGTTCCTAACCCTGTACATAATGAGAAATTACAAACTGATTCGGTCGCCAAGGTGGCTAATAAAACAGAGTCGAGAATTTCCAAGAGTCAGCCCACTTTCAATTTGGAAAGTGAGATTGCAAAGATTAAAATCTCTGTCCCACTCTCTGAGCTGGCCACTCACGATGTGTATAAAGGCCAAATTTTGAAAGTGTTGAATCTGGGGGAAAGCAATGATACTGTAAATTTGAATGATGATCAACCAGCCCTCCTGTTTGGTCCAAAGATTGAGGGAAAATTTCAAGAAGGGGTAGTGCCACCTTTCTATATTAGTCTCAACATTCATGATAAGATACTTCACAATGCCATGCATGATTCTGGAGCATCTCACAACTTAATGCCTAAGGTAGTGATGGAAAAGCTAGGCCTAGAGATAACTAGACCCTACAAAGATTTATATACATTCGACTCTAGCAGAGTGAAATGTCGAGGCCTCATTAAGGATCTATGTGTGAGCTTGACCCAGATCCCATCTAAATGTATGGTCATGGATGTGGTGGTGGCAGATGTGCCACCCAAGTATGGCATGCTATTGTCAAGATCATGGGGAGCCAAACTGCAAGGAACGATGCAGATGGATGGCTCATATGCCACTATCCCTATATTTGGCCAACTTAGAAGACTGTATAAAGAGTCCCAAATGAAATTCCTAGTCAGTAGCCCCGAGAAACCTGAAAATTCACCATTATACTCTGTACACACAGACTTGGATTCTTTCATTCTTTATAACGATCCATCCTTATGAGAGCCAGCGTCAGAAAACAGAGATACAAACGATAACATAGAGCCCATGGACTTTAACATAATGGCTACCCTAGAAGAATACGATGAAGAAAACCATGGGCAGGGTACTGAAAACGAAACTCTGAGTGAACTATAAACGGAAACAGAACGTAAACAACAAGACAACCAACTCTCTGAACTCCACACATGTCATGAAGAACAAAACAACTCACAGCCTAGTACAGACCCTGTAACGCAACACAATGGTGAACCCAGCTGTAGGGAAGGAAAGAATCATGAAACGGAAAATGAACCCCTGTGGGAAATGAATTTCGATGGATCTTGTACTAGGAAAACTGCTGGAGCAGGGGTGTGGTTACGTAACGTAGAGAGCGATTATGCGGAGAGCCACACTGTCAATTTGCACTTCAAATGCACAAATAATATTGCAGAGTATGAGGCTCTTATCCTGGGCTTAAATCTGTTGAAAAAATTAGGAGCCCGTAGGGTAACTGTGCTAGGAGACTCTGAGTTAGTTATCAAACAAGTGAATGGTGAATACGCAGCAAAACAACCTAGACTAAGCGCATATAGGAACGATGCCATGGATATATTGAAAGTTTTCATGGAATATGAATTGGTGTTTGTTCCCAGGAGTCAAAACGTTATTGCTAACGGATTAGCTTGCCTGGCTAGTTCATATCCTAAGACTCCCCCTGACCAACAAATCATCATTCAGACCAAGTTCAGACCTGCAGTGCCAGACAACGAAAAATATTGGCAGGTCTTTGAAGGAGACAAACAGATTGAAGATTTTCTGGTGGGCAGAAATGAGTTTGAATTTTCTGATTCCGACTCAAAATCTGATGACAGCTGCCCAAGTGAAGATCCCCCAGATGAACAAGAAACACCCTGTAACATAGAGATAAACACCCTGAATGAAGAAACTGGAAATCCAACCGAAAAATCTGAAAACGCAGATAGCGAAGAGATAGAGGTGCTGCAGGCCAAAGACAAGAATATACCCAGAGGCCTGGCACCCTTAGAGGACCTATTTGACTTCGATGATGTAGCGAAAAAGCCCACTATAGAGCATGCAGACTCGGACGTAGAAGAATGCAACATAGGCATTGAAGATAAACCCAAAATGATCAAACTAGCTAAGTCTATACCTGCAAACATGAAGAACAAATACATTGACCTGTTCAAGGAATTCATTGATGTGTTTGCATGGAGTTATGAAGACTTAAAGGCCTATGACACAAATATCATACAACACAAGATACCCCTGAAGGAAAATCAGAAGCCTTTCAGACAAAAACTTCGCAGAATCAATCCGAAACAATTGCCTGCAGTTGAGAAAGAGATTAATAAGATGTACGACACAGGCATAATAGTTCATGTTAGGTTCTCTAATTGGGTATCAAACTTAGTGGCTGTGAGGAAGAAAACAGGGGAGATCAGGTTATGCATAGATTTCAGAAATCTCAACAGAGCCTCTCTAAAATACAATTACCCTTTGCCTAGAATGGAACATATCCTACAGAAGGTAGTAGGCTCTAAGAGAATCTCCCTACTTGATGGTTTTTCAGGATATAATCAAGTCCTAGTACTCCCAGAAGATCAACTCAAAACAGCTTTTACCACTCCATGGGGCACCTTCATGTATGTGAAAATGCCTTTTGGATTGATGAATGTTGGTGCCACCTTCCAAAGAGCAATGGACATAGCATTCTCAGATGAGATAGGACACTTCATAGTTATCTACTTGGATGACTTGACTGTATTTTCCAAAACTGAATAAGAACATCTAAAACATCTGAGGAAAGTTTTTGAAAAATGTAGAAGGTATGGTCTGTCACTGAATCCTAAGAAAACTGTGTTTGGGCTGCAAGAAGGCAAGCTTCTCGGCCACATTATATCCGAGAAAGGGATTAGGATAGACCCACAAAGAGTTGAGGGGATACTTCAAATCACACACCCGAGAAACATCAAAGAGTTACAGTCCTTCATTGGGAAGATCAATTTCCTTAGGAGATTCATTCCCAACCTAGCTGAGCACCTTAGGAAAATGACTAACATGCTAAAGAAAGGTGCAGGAATCAAGTGGATTGTTGAAGCCAAGAAATATTTTGAGTCAATAAGACTTGCGCTCACACAAGCCCCTGTCTTGATCAGCCCAGATTTCTCAAAATATTTTCTGATCTTTTCATTCGCCTCCCAGCATACCGTGGTTGTAGTCTTACTGCAGAAAAATTCATAAGGTAATGAACAACCAATCACTTTTTTCAGCAAAGCCTTAAGAGATGCACCCTTAAAATACAACATAATGGAAAAGCAGGCCTACGCTCTGGTTAAGGCCTTAAAATATTTCAGGGTGTACATTCTGCATTCTTGTACCATAACCTATGTGCCAAATATAGTGGTCAAAGATATCTTGTCCCAAGACCCAGATGGGAAAAGGGGCAAATGGATTGCTACAATTTTAGAATATGACCTTGAGATAAAACCCACCAAACTGATCAAAGGTCAAGGCCTGGCCCAATTAATGGCTGAATCTAACCCGCATGCCCTTGAAATTAACATGGTAAATGCCTTAGATGAGCAGGAAGGATTGTCCCACCCAGCTGTTGAGGAGAAGTTTCAAAACTCTCCCTGGTATTCCGATATCCTTTACGTGTTCACGAATCTCAATGCTCCTCCAGAATTGTCCAAAACTAAGGCAGATTCATAAAACTCAAAGCTAGAAACTACTGCATTTTGAATGAGAATCTATATTGGAAAAATCCAAATGGCATATTACTGAAATGCTTGTCTAAACCTAAAGCTGAAAGAATTAAACAAGAGTTCCATGCTTGAGAGTGTGGAGGCCACCTGAGTTGGAAAGCTACTGCAAAAAAAATACTCAGGGCTGGCTATTATTGGCCCACACTCTTCAATGATGTCCATAAAATGGTAACTACCTGTCATAAATGCCAAATCTTTGAGGGCAGAAGAAAGCTCCTCCCCCTCCCTTTACAACCTATCACTATTGAAGGACCTTTTATGCAATGGGGCCTAGATTTTATAGGGGAAATTCATCTTACTTCTTCTGCGTAACACAAATGGATCTAACAGCCACAGAATATTTCACTAAGTGGATAGAGGCCATACCTACTAGGAATGCCACAGATTCAGTCATCATTAGGTTCCTAGAAGGTCATATTCTCTCTCGGTTTAGCTGCCCAAGGAAAATAATCATTGATAATGCTGTTGCTTTTGGATCCAAGAAAATGGTCAATTTTTGTCACAGGTATGGAGTAACACTCGGTCATTCAACTGCCTATTACCCTCAAGGTAATGGCTTAGCTGAATCATCAAACAAGAGCCTGGTGATCATTATCAAGAAGCTGTTGGAAGAAAACAAGAAGTCATGGCATAACAAGTTGGTACATGCCTTATGGGCTAACAGACTTACAACCAAGAAATCCATTGGCATGTCACCTTTTCATCTTGTTTATGGTACAAAAGCAGTATTTCCCACTAGCCTTGGGATACCAGTGATCAAGCTTGTCCAGGAGATCCAGACAGAAGAAGACAGCATGGTAAGGAGAATAAATGAAACAATCCATCTTCAGCAAACGAGGGAAGAGGTATATGACATAGCTATCAGAGTTCAGGAAAACATAAAGAAGTTGTTTGAAAAAAGAACCAAAGCTGTTGATTTCAAAATTGGGGATAAAGTTCTGAAGTGGGACTCAAGGAGAGAGGACAAAGGTAAGCATGGAAAGTTTGACAGTTTGTGGCAGGGCCCATACATCATCCAGGCCACTGTGGGTCCCAATGCGTTCTTTCTACAAGAGCTTGATGGTGCAGAGCTGTTTGGTGGCCCTGTCAATGGCAGGATGCTCAAACACTACTTCTGCTGATTTTCATTTCCAGATTCATTTCCATTGTACATACCATTGCAGTTTTACTTTCAAGAAAACAGAGAAAAATGTTTCAAAAACAGTGAGAAAGGAGAGGTTCAGACATGCTCAAAACATGAACCTCTGAGGTGCAAAATATTGGCTCTGATGAGCCCATGCATTTTCCTGAGTAAGGGCCTACTCCAGGCCAATTGGACAAGCAAGACATGTACGATGATCTTGGTCTAGAGTTTGCTCTTGCTCGAAAATAAATAAATAAATAAATAAAATTCAAGATGAGGCTCACGAAGATATCCCACCTCAGGATCAGTCCATACAGGAAGTGAAAAAGCTGGTCCTAACACGCTCAAAACCTGGACCAGCAAAGGAAAAAGAAGAATCAGCTCTAACGTGCCTAAAACCAGAGCTGGAATGCAAAAGAAGTGACTCTAACAAGCTCAAAACTTGAGTCACAAAAAGAAGAAGGATACTGCAATTTTCATATTTTAAGCCTTCACAATTTTGTTTTTTGCAAAATTTCGTCCATGTGCAACTGTTTTTATGCCTTGGATCCACAGCAAGTCAGACAGTTTAATCTTGGCTTGGTTGTTTTTCAATTTTTGTTGTAGAATGTAGAGAAGAAATATGTTGGACAGTTTAATCCCAGCAGGTAGTAGATTAGGTAGAGAATCATATGAGACCAACAGTCTAATCTGGTCTCATGGAGAAAAAAGGGTAGAAGTAGAATAGGTTTGTTTTCTGTTTCAAAAATAAATGATGTAAAGGGTCTAATAGCTCAAATGCACCCTAAAAAAAAGAAAAAATGCTAGGATTGTAGTTTGGGTAGGTAGATTGGTTGGGAAAATGTTTCTGCTGATTTGTGTATCTAACATATTGTGGCAGCTGAAAATTGAAGAAAGAAAGGGATGTGCCGACCAGCAGGCATCTAGCCTACTCCAAAGATTATTTCTGGTTTCTTGACTCCTTCAAGAAGAAGCCATCCCCATGTGGAGCCACTGTTAGCCCCCCTATGAAATTCTTGACAAGCAAGCTGGGGGGTATTTCATTTTGGAGACCTTCAAGGAATGCATCTCCCCTGAAGACACATCATCCTTGAAGTCTCTCTGTGCTTTGCCTTATACAAGTCCCCTTTGCTGGTTCCTTTCCGTAAGGCCTGCATTTACCCCTTGTACCCCTGCAAAATGTCCCTTTTTTCCCCTTTTTCTTCATTCTGTCAAAATGCCTTCGTTCCCCTCTATTTCCCCTATTAACCCCCTGAACCCCTCCCAAATCCCCTCCAAATTCTACCCATGCCCCTTGTTTGGCCTTTTTCACCCTTCATCTCCCTATTGTTACCCTTTAGAGGCTTCAAAATGCATTAAAATGGCTTAAAAAAAAAAAAAACCATTTTTCACATATTGATAAGCCTAGCCCTTTTCCCGCTGAGCCCCCGCACCTTTTTCTCCCATGTGACCCGACGCTGTGACCGAGCGCTAGGCGGAAAGGCGCTTGCTGCATTTGTTCATCGGGCGCGATTACAGCTGTCAATATGTACAGATCGGATGACGATCGCCGCCCCACCAGCCCTCCGTGTTTTCCCCTCCATAAACCATAGAACTTTATAATAAAACCTTATATTATAAAGTTTCCACTGTAACCCCTGGTGCCCCCGCAGTTGACTCCTCGGGATGTGGGAAAACTTAATCGAACAGTTGTTATTCACTGTGGGGGGTCGCTCCAAAATTCTCATGTCCATACACCTTAGTCCCTCGTAGTTCATCTCCGTCGTTCATTTAAATCCGTAGATCAACGGTCCGCAGTTAATCCATATCAGGCACGTTTTCAACCGTTGATCTGTACAAGATTCAACGGTGCGGAATTCGCCCGCCACGGTGGTCCCCGCCCGCTTTCACTATTCATAAACCACATTGTTTTCATCGCACCGCTTTTGGGCGGAGGGCGGTTTTTCCCCGACGGCCAGCGATTCCACTCAGCGCTTGACGCCTGTCCTCCGGTACGATTCCAAAACTGCCGTTCCCGCCCGTTAACTCCATCCATCGCGCATTATCGTTCGGACATGGATACCTAGCAAAATTGCCGTAGACCGTCCGATCTGGAGCGAGCCATCCGACGGCTATCGCTTGTCGAAGATGCACGATGTTTAATGAAGTTGTACGCGTGTTAACCCATGTCATGGCCCGCCGTCCGTTGCCCTCCGCCGTTGATCTCCGTCACAATCAACGGTCCAGATTCGTCCGCCCGCTGTTGACTATTCCACTATCTCCCGGTCCCGCCACGTCATCTCCACGTGTGCCCTCCGTACATTCTCCCTTTCCATTACGTATAATTGGTTCATTTTCATGTTTTTTCATGTTTTTCATTTGTTTTTCAGCTCTGCAGACCGCCACCTCCACCAGAGCGAATTTCCATTGTTCCTCTGCATTTTTCCGCCATGTCACCGATTGCACGACCATTTCCTCCATCCACACTGCATCCATTTCCCCCGTCCATGATTTTCTTCGCAGGTTTCATGTTTTTTGCAGGGTTATCAGAGGCGGAAAACCGCCAGGATGCATACGTACCTCTTCAATGGCGTGTTGCGCAGACAGAGAGATGATATGGGAGCTGGTACTCCAGTGAAATGTCAAGAAAGGTGGCGGAGGTATAAATTTCATCAAAGGACAGGTTTTGAAAATCCGCAACCCTATCCGGCGCCATTAAAGCCCAGATCTTGCAGAATCAAAAAAATTATGGAGCAATAGAAAGACCAACTTATGATTATGGTTTTCAGTGCTCAGGACTGAAGATTTGGATCCATAATGCAACAGTTTCAGAGGCAAAGTACCAGATTCAAACCCCGAAGGTCAACCAGAAGTTTAATGCACGAGAAATCGTACTACCAGGGTTTCTACAGCAGCATAATGTTTTTCTTCATCAGAGGACAAAGTGCCCATACAATTTTTATTATACATCGTGTTCCTGAAGTTTCTTACCCAACAGCAGTCCTATTTGTTTCTTATTTTAAGCAGGGCAGACCTCATTGTTTCTTATTTTATTTTTGTTATTTCACCAATAGTACCACACAGTACTACAGTCAGAGCACCTAAGCCATATCAGAGATAAATGCAGAGATTTAAAACATGATGGGTTTCGGCCCTCTATTCTTTTCTGTGTTTAATGTTACATTTAGTGTTCACCTACCTCCTCAGTCGATCTTCTGTTCATCCTCTGCTATAAAACGCAGAAGGAAAATATTGTAATGGTTGTTGATGAGATATCAGAGAAATGCAATAATTTTCCTCTTGAGGCAAGTTCTCTGTGTAATATTGTAAAATAGGTTGAGATTTGATGTATTCATATTGAATGTTCAAGCTGTGGGCAATGTTGTACCTGATTGGTGTTGTTTTTAATATGACAAGCACATTTCTTTGGATCCTGATCTAAGGTAGCTGGTGATGTTTTCCTATCTCTGTGTTTTATTTCATTTCATTCCATTTCTACTTGCTCGCATCAAAAGTTTGGCATAATATTTACCCTTGATAGGTACCTTATGTTGCTACTCTCCCAGCCCTTTATGTTTTCTGCTTATATGTGTATCTGAATATTGATTTCAATTGATTTAACCAGTGTAGTGGATGTTATTGCCTACTCTCTGATGTATGAATTAATGAAATTTATGTTTAGATGTTCTTGTTAGGATTTAGTTGGATGAGTTGAGAACACTGGGAGGTCTAGAATCCTATCTCTGCCTCACTAGGATCTTTCCATCTCAATTAAGTCTTTCTAAGATCCCTTGTATTGCCTCTGATTTTGTCCAAGCAGGTCTGGAGTTAAATGACCTCTGACCTGATCTATAGACAGAATTGGATGGTTCTCCTCCTTTCATTTTCAGTCCCTAATGTCCCATCCCAACTATCATCTTTAAGATCCAAATTCTCTAGATGACTAGCCCAACTGAAAGCTTGCACATTGAACACAAGTAAATCCTTTCTTGACTCCATTGCCCAATGGCCTTGATGTTCTCTGAGTTATCTATCTTTGCCTAATTTCCTCTTTGATCATCCTTGTCTTATATTGGACCCTTCTTTCCTGATTCCCAACAACCAAACATAAACAATCAAACAAACAAACCCTGTGCCTATGACTAGCCTAAAACCTTAACATTTGAGCTGCAAAGACATAAAACCTTTGACTATTATAGGGAGATCCCTCTCTGGACCTAGGAGGGCTAGATCTTAAGGTCCGAAAGTGGTTCTATGTTGTCTCATCTTTTGGTCTTGCCAACCTGGCCAAAACATGGGAACCCCAACAGAGTTATATCAGTCCTAAAATCGTAGAAATAGGTCAATTATAGACTCATAAATTAGTGTAAATATGAATGTATTACCCTTAGGATCTTATTATATCTTAATTGGCATGGATAGGTTAGAATGACATTGGTCCCTAGTAAACTGCAAGGATAAAACTATCAATTATCTCACTAAGGAGGGTGTCAAACAAGAATTCCAAGGGGTAAGGAGGCCCATTAAGTTGTGATCAATTACCGCCTCCCAGCTAGGAAAATGTATTAGAAAAGGATTCCAAATCTATGTTTGCAAGTAAGAAATTCCAATCCAAAAGATAACACTGTCACCTTAGAAAATTTTCCAATTGTTCCAGATTTTGTGGATGTGTTCCCAGAGGAAATTCATGGATTAGATCTCAAGTAGGGCATAGACTTTACCATAGAATAAATTTTGGGGGTTGCACCTATGTTAAAAAACCCTTATCAAATAAGCATACATGAACTAACCGAGCTAAATATGAAGCCGCAAGAACTGCTTGATAAGGGATAAATTCGCCTAAGTGTATCACCCTGGGGAGACCCTGTGTTCTTCGTGAGGAAAAAGGATGATACTATGAGACTATGCATTGATTACAAGCAACTTAATAAGTTGATCATTAAGAACAAGTATCCATTTTCCAAGAACGAAAATTTATTCAATCAAGTTAAAGGTGCTACAATATTCTCTAAGATTGATCTATGATCAAGTTATCATTAAATAAGGGTAAGGGAAGAAGATATTCCTAAAACGACTTTTAGGACCCAATGTGGACATTGAAATTTTGTGGTTTTATCCTTTGGGCTTACCAATGCCGCAACAACATTTATGAGCCTTATAAATGGTATCTTCCACCCTTATCTTGATAAGTTTGTACTAATTTTTATTGATTATATTCTTATATATTCAAGAAATTTGGAAGAACACAAGAAGCATGTACAGATAGTTTTGCAGACACTGTTGGAGCATCAAATGTATGTTAAATATAGTAAGTGTGTCTTTTATAAGAATCATATACAATACTTAGGACATATAATTTCTGCTGAAGGGATAGTTGTTGACCCTGAGAAAATCAAAACCATCATGGAGTGGTATGTTTCTTGTAACGTTGTTGATATTTGATCTTTTATGGGATTAGTTGGTTATTATCACCATTTTATCGAGGGGTTCTCTAGAATAGCCTATCCTATAGCTTCTTTACATAAGAAAGGAAGATATTTTAAGTGGATTGTTGAATGCCAAAGCAAATTTGAGCAATTAAAACATTTGCTGACTTCAACATTGATGCTAAAGATAGCAGATCTAGAGAAGGAGTTCACCATCTGCATTGATGCATGTCAGGAAGGAGTGGGAGGAGTATTTATGCAATATGAAAAAGTAATTTCTTATGAATCTCAGAAATTAAAAGAACATTAACAAAGGTATTATGCTTACGGTTTGGAATTAACTGTTGTGGTATATGCTTTAAAATTATGGAGGCATTATTTTTTGGGTAAAAAGTTTGTGTTGATGACCGACCATAACAACCTAACTAGTTTCTTTAAGCAGCCTAATCTCAATGCATGACAAACCATATGGACAACCTTTTTAAATGAATCCAATTTTGATATCAGACATAAAATTAAAGGAAAACCATGTGGTTGATGCCTTAAGTAGGAAATTACATTATATATAAAAAAATTATTATACTAAGGTAGAGTTTGACTTCTCAAATCAAATCAAGGAGGCTATGATTAAAGATCCAGAATATATGTTCTTATGGTAGAAAACTAAACAATTAAACAACTCTAAAAATTAGATGGAATATGACATAAATAAAGGCAATTTTTTGACCTTTAGGGGAATGGTATATGTCCTTAATCAAAGGGTGGTTAGGCAACTAATATTGGATGAGTTTCATAGAAGCCCTATTGTGCCCACCCCAGGTATCAAAAATTATTTTCTGATATAAAGATAAATTATTTTTGGCTTGGAATGAGAAAAGACATCGATGTATTTTTAGCTAAATTCCTGGAATTCCAGCAAGTTAAGGATGAGCACTAGCATCAAGCTGGTTTGCTCCACCCATTACCCATTCTAGAGTGGAAATGAGAAGTTATTACATTAGACTTTATAATTGGGTTGCAAACAAATAAGAAACAAAATGACTCAATCATGATAGTAGTTGATAAACTAAGTAAGGTATCTCATTTCATCCCTATCCAATAATCCACATAAAAAATTATGTATATTGCAGACATATTTATGTGGAAATCTTCATATTTTATGGAATGTTGAAGGTAATGATTTCGGATAGAGATGTGAAGTTAAAATCATCATTTTGGAAAACTCTTTTCAGTGGTTTAGGCCCGCAAGTTCAGTTTTGTACCGCATGCCACCGAACAACAGATGGTGAAACTGAGCAGGTGGAGTCAGGTACAAAAGGATGTCTTAAGAATGTATGTGTTAGTGTGAATTCTAATCGCAAGCATACAAAAAAAGCTCACTTTAGCTATACATAAAAAACAGCCCTAGCATCAAATGTGGCTGTCAATTTCCTTAGATCTGTAGTAGGTGATTAGAATAAATGCTACAAAAATCTAGATCTACGCAGTTAAAGACATTAAACCGCAAAAATAATCAAGAGTTTTCTCCATACATCCAATAGACAAGACAAGAATTTATAAAGAATTTTTTGTATTATGACACCTGGGAAGGGAACATAGAAAGATGTTACCAGTCCACCTCAATGGAATGGGTTCTTGTATGTCCTCAGTGCTTCAGATCCAATATCTCTCTCTCTTGATGGTGCAGAAAACCCAGAAAAAAATGGAACTCAAAGGGAGCTCACAAGCAAAAAGTAGAAAAATATGACAATGATGGAGGATCAAATTCAGAGCAAAAGTATAGATCAAAAGGTGATCTCAAGGTAACAAAAGGTAGTGAATGAATGGAAAACCCTTATATTTATAACAAAATATTGAGTTAGTCTAGATATTGGTGCATAATTAAAATATTATTAACCAAATCTAGATCCAACTTTCATGAAATATTTTATTATTTTTGTTGGAGGGAAAAGGAATTTGAAATTGGTCAAATTCCTTTATTTAGAAATAATAAATAAATAAATGATTTATTTATTATTTCATGGATGAGGTTAAGGGATAATTAAATAAATAATGATTTATTCAATTATTTATAAATGATTTAGTCAAATTTAACAAGGAATATTATCAAATAATTATTCCTAGAAAATAATAAGATAAATAATGATTTATCTAGTTAATTTTCTTGTTTTGGGTTAAATATGACCATGAATATTAATTAAACAATGGTTTATTTAATTATCCCTAGAGGAAAATCAAACAAATAAGCATTTATTTAATTATTCCTCATGGGGTTTGTTGGTGTCCCATGTTTTGATAGTTTGGCAAATCAAAAGACAAGGCAACATCAGAACCAATCTTTAGAGTTACAGGATCTAGTCCTCCTGCTCTCAGAGAGGGATCTCTCAAATTATTTGTTTGTGCAAAGGTTTATCTTGTGTGCTTTGAGTATTGGTTTTAGACTAGTTATTAAGTGCAAGTGTTTGTTTGTTTGTTTGGTTGAATTGATACAACAGAACATAAAAGGTCTAAGAAAGATAGATAGAAAGGAGAAATGTCAGTTTCATTGGGAAATGGAGTCAAAAAGAGGTTATGACAAACTTATAAATGGATATGGGATATCAAAGGAAAAATCTAACTTGGCCACAGGATCCTTTAGTTTATGAAATGAGATGGACATTAATGATTTGGAAAAGAGAAGTTTAATTCTCAACAAAGGGAATTTGAAAGCATAACTTGAACAATAAAGAGTTATTTGATAGACAGGGCTAACCATGAATTCTACAAACCACACTTTAAGCAAAGAATAACTTCAAAACAACTTTAAAAATGAAATCTAAGATTCGGGGAACACCCTATTTCCTCAAAGATTTTATTTCAAGTGACTTAGAAAACATAAAAGATTCACTGATAATTGCGGTCATAGAAGAGGGAAAACCTAAATACATCTATGATCACAACTATAAAGACCTTTAAAACAACTGTTCAAGCAAGGAAAAATTGCATGATCAAAACAGACCTCCTTGGCTCACTATAAACAAAGATACTTCAAAGGGAGACTTCAATAACGGCCTTTAAGTGGCAGCAGACAAGCAGGGAGAACCATAAATCATGCTAAAACCAACTATTCAAACTATTAGAGAAATAAACAAGCATGAGGACTAAAGAGAGAGATTAAAGACTCTAAAATACCTCAACAGAAGAAAACATAGAACAATGAAGGATAAACAGGTCTAAGGTGCTTCCAAGAGTCATTTCTTAGCCTAAAACTTTCATCCTACTGTAGTAAGAATTTATGGAACAAAATGAAAACAAGGGAAAACATTAAACAATTCAGAATACTTCACCAACAGCCAAGCTCATGGATCCAATGATAGAGCCTTTTTAAGAACAAGCATGCAACAACATCATCAGGACTTCCAAGACTTCAATTTCTTCTTCAACTTCAACATACTATGTATTATTTCAAAGAGTTTCAATATTACAACTAGTGATCAACCAACGTTTACAATGGACTCCTCAATAAGTTTTTATAGAAGGATGAGGAGGTCGAAAGAGAGAAAAGATCTTCTGAGTTCAATTAATACAGTTAATGCTTCTCGGCCTTTGAGGGGCTCAAGGGAGAAGTTTACAGATATTTTCCTGTATTAATTGGTTTACATTAAGTATTTAAGTTTGCTGGAAGCTTTTTTTGACCTTAAGGCTCTGTGTCATCTCTGCAATAACTCTGTTTGGCTTGGAATAACTGCTCGGCTATATTGAAGAAAATATCCTCTATTCTGATCATTACTCAGCCCTCTGTTTGAATTCTTTGAGGCTACAGGTGGCAATCTAGTAGCTGAGAGGAATCAATTAGCCTCTTATGTGGCGGTAGAGGCATCTCTGTGCGATAGATATTTTTTATTTTATTTAAATGTGTTTAATTTTGTGGATTAGGCTTCTGATTTTCGACCTTAGCCGTAATCCACCAAATCTGCGATTCTACCTTCAATTCTTCATCTCTGGATTGATTTGGTCTTCAACACTGATACTCTTTGATTTAATCATGCTTCACTGTGTCTTGTTGATGTGCAGGTGCCATAGAGGGTTCATATGGCATCAGTGCTCATGATGCACCGATGAAACGTGGTGTTGAACCCTTCGTAGTAATCCTTTTGATTAATGAAAGCCTGGAGGATCGTCATCCTCAGCTTTTATTCTCTTTTAAAATTATTTTGAAAAACTTTAATACCTACATAAAACCAATAAACATTAATAAATCCTACGTATTTGGAAAAAACTGCTTTGGAGGCTTTGGCTTGGAGCATAGCCGTTGGATGACAGCATTCAACAGTGGAGATTTGATTGCGGGGTCAGACAGAGAGCGGTGAGAGAAAATGGTGGATATTTTAAGTTAGGGCCATTGATCTTGGAGAGATCAATGGTCGGGATTGATCCGAGTTCATATAATGAAAAAGGGCCACTTTTCGTGAAAATAGAAGAAATACAAAGGAAAATAGCGAAAATCCCTTTGGGCGGAGGAAAAACGCATTGAGGAAAATTGTGGTTTCTTAGAAGATCATGGGTCGTCGGATGAGATCGACCCACGAGATCAACGGTGGAGATTTCTCGTTGAAAGCCCTTGGAGAAAGCGGAGGGCGATAGTATGATGGGAGATTAGATCTGAACCGTTGATCTACAGAGATCAACGGCGGGGAGCGCACGCGATAAAACATAACGCAAATGGGGAAAGCGGTTTCAGGAGGGAAAACTGGCAGTATCGCATGGCAAAAGGGTAGGTAGGCGGTTTTTACTTTTTTAACGTGATATGCGTTATAAATCGACACATGGCATTTAAAAACCGCCCATTTCACGTGATTTCTGGAGATTAACGGACGTGCTCGAAGTTACGCGAAAATGCGCGTCTACCGTCAGATCTGGGGTCTTAGATCTGACGGTTGTGGAATGAGCACGATAACAAGTAGGTGCGCAGGTGATAACAAGTGGGGTGGTTTTTTTCTGAGACGTTGGATCAAATATTGGATGGCTAAGATCATTTCTGGAGGGAGGCAGGACCCGCAAGGGTCGGGCCTGTCGGGGTTAATATGGGCCGTTGGATTTGTAGGATCAACGACGAAGATTATATCTAGGGATAAATGGAAAAATAAACAAGGCGGAGAAAGGGTTAATAAGGGTCGTTGATCTGCAAAGATCAATGGCTGAGATTGGCTGAAAAAACATTACACAGCGGGGTATGTGAATTTAAACCAAAGTCGGGAGGAAAGATCTGGACCATCCGATTTGGACACGTGGACGGCCCAGATGCAATCAGAGCTTCGTGATCGGTGGAGCAATGGACATGGGAGCGCCGAAGTGATTGACTGTGGGCCATCGTTCTGCAAATTAGATCGACAGTGGA
This sequence comes from Pinus albicaulis, assembly GCA_034641835.2. NCBI lineage: Eukaryota > Viridiplantae > Streptophyta > Pinopsida > Pinales > Pinaceae > Pinus > Pinus albicaulis. The sequence goes on from CM076579.1 coordinate 1,299,338,237, forward strand.
GGATGGATCGGGGAATGGCCAATCGGAGCTGGCAAATAAAATATTAAATGCACCAATGAAATTTCTCGATGCGAGATAGCGCTGGCCGTCTGATTGGCCCAATGATCAACGGTGGAGAAGAGCTCCGACCAATTAATGGCGGGCTTAGTTATAATATTAAAAAAGGTGGAATTTTATTAAATACAAAGGTTTTAATGGCTCGGGGCGGGTTATATATATATATGTGTGTGTGTGTGTGTGTGTGTGGCTTGGCGCTCGACTGCGGGGCCTTGGTTATGTGGAAAAAAGCAAAGGGACCGGGGCTTTATATATATAAGGGCTAATCGACATTGGAAGCACGGTGCTAGTCTTTCAATCTACCCATTTTTAAATCTCCGATGTGAGATTCTGTTTACCGTTGATCGGTTCCTAAGATCAACGATTCTTCTCATATAATAACATAAACCTATGGGTTTAGACCAAAACTTAGGAAAATGGGTTTTTTGTATTTAAAAAGGGAAAAATATGATCGGGATGGGTCTATTCAATGTTTTTAGCACCCAATTGCGGGCCCAAGGTTATGTGAATAAGACAAGGGATCGGGGTTATATTCAAAGGGGCCAATCGGCATTGGAGTTTCATAAAACAAAAGGACTTGCACGCTCTGACTTGTTCCGATGCGATAAGCGCCCAATGGGGATAGTGCCTAGTTATAGGGCGTGGGCATGTGGTGGGGAAGTGGTTAGGACTTAGCCCAAAGGGGCTTAAGCCCATAGTCAAAAAAACTTATTTTTTATGAAAATTTTCAATGTTTTTGATGGATTTGGGGGTTTCGGTAAGGTTCAAAAGTGAGTTTCAAACCTTATAAAAGGGATTTTAATGAAGGGAAGAAGTGAATACATGATAAATAGAGGAATTTCATGGGGAAAAGGGGTAAAAATGGAGGTTAATTGTGAAGTGAGAAGAGGGTTAAAATGAGGGAAAAATGGGGATTTTTGCACCAGTCTTTTCTTCATGAAATCAGTAGAATTTCATAATTAAGAGGGAAACAGTAGTGAAGATTGAACAAAGGGCATGATGTATTCATGAGTCTTCAAGAGATAACAATTTTGAGCAATGAAAATTGTTTCTTGAAGGCTCAAAAAATTATTTAGCCACCATCTAATACGACAAATTTTATAGGTGGCTAACAGTGGCTCCACTTGGGGATGGTGCCTTCTTGAAGGCATCGAGAACTTCAGACTTGCATTCTCTGGGAGTTGATCAGTGCCTTATCCATTGGGCTGCCTTTCTTCACTTGGATGATCTTCTTTTGCACTGAAAATATTAGCAGCCATGAAAAACAATGGAACTTCATCAACACAAGCTTTCTACCTACCCAATCCTACTGATCTAACATTTTTTCTTCTTTAGAGTGCACTTGGATTGGCAAACTCTTTTACAACCATTTTATTCTTTTTGAAAGTGAAAAAATAATCTATTTCTACTTCTTATTTCTCCATGAACTCAGATTAAACAGTTGATTTCATATGCTTCTCTACCTAATCTACTATCCGTTAGGATTAAACAGTCTAACAGATTTTCATTCTCTAGCTTCTAAAACAGAAATTTAAAAGCATACAAGTCAGGATTGAGCAGTCTAACTTGTTGTTGATCTATGGCATAAACAAAAAGCTACACATAGATATTATTTTACAGAAAATTAAATCAAAATGGTGAAGGCTTAAGATCTGAAAGTTCTAAGCACGACCTTCTCTTTCTTCAGCTTTGTTTTTAAGTTCATTCGAGATGTTTTTTCCTTGTTACCTGGTTTAGATTTTGGGCATATCAGAACCAGTTTGCCTCTGTCTTTGACTCACGGTTTAAACATATTGGAGTCATTCTTCTCTTGAAAACTAAGGTTTATATTTTGAGCATGTTTTAACCTTTAATTTCTAACCTAATATTCCTAACTGATAAGCCAAGATTAAGTTTTTTGGCAAATAGATTTCACTAACCTATCAGCAGTAAATTTAAAACTAATTAGTCATGATTAGGCTGTATGACTAACTAGAAGTGTGTTTTTCAGGAGTGGCATTTGAGCTTGCACACTTTCAGAATTTTTTTCTATTTTTTGGTATGGGGCTGTACCTTTATTGTTTTTACAATCTGCCCTCTTTTCTTTCTTTTACTGTTTTTGTATTTTTATTTTTCTAACTTTGAATGCAGCATTTAGACTATGATATTTATATTGAAAAATAAAATTCTTTAAAACTCATGACTCCTGGCAGAAGTAATTCTTTAGCATCCTGCCATTGACAGGACCTCCATACAGATCTTCGCCATTCAATTTTTTCAAGAAAAATGCATTGTGACCCCTCTCAGCATGAATAACATAAGGGCCTTTCCACAAGTTCTCAAATTTGCCATGTTTTCCCTTCTCTTCTCTTCTTGAATCCCATTTAAGAACGACATTTCCAACCTGGAAATTGTTTGCCTTAGTCCTCTTATCAAATAGTTTCTTTACATTTTCTTGGACTAACTGCGTCCTTTCATAGACTTCTTCTCTGGTCTGTTGTAAATGGATGGTTTGGTTGATTCTCCTCTGCATATCATTATCTTCAACCTACACTTCTTGAAGGAGTTTCATGACTGGAACTCCTAATGAGGTGGGGAAGACTGCATCCATGCCATAAACTAGCTGATAGGGGGACATATTTATTGACTTCTTTGTAGTTAACCTATCAGCCCATAAGGCATGAACCAGCTTACTGTGCCATGATTTCTGATTCTGCTCCAACAACTTTTTGATGATTTTGATGAGGCTCTTGTTGGAAGATTTAGCTAATCCATTTCCTTGGGGATAGTAGGTAGTAGAATGGCCCAAGGTTATGTGGTATTTGTAACAGAAGTCAACCATTTTCTTAGATTTAAAAGCAACAACATTATCTGTTATAATTTTTCTGGGACAACCAAATCTGGATAGGATATTTGTTTCAAGGAACTTGATAATGACAGAGTCATTAGAATTTCTAGAGGGTATAGCTTCTATCCACTTGGTAAAGAAGTCAGTGGCCGTGAGGATCCACTTATGTTGGGCTGAGAAAGATGGGTGAATTTCCCCAATGAAGTCTAAACCCCATTGTTGAAAAGGTGCCTCAAATCTGATAGGATGTAATGGTAAGGGAAGGAGTTTTCTTTTGCCATCAAAAATTTGAAACTTATGGCAAGAAATGACTAACTTCTGAGTGTCTAGGAAAAGGGTAGGCCAATAGTGACCAGATCTAAGAATTTTGTTTGTTGTGGCCTTCCAATAGAGGTTTCCTCCACATTCCCCTTCATGCAACTCATGCATGATCTTTCCTGCATCATCTTCAAGTAAACATTTAAGAAAAATTCCAACAGTATTTTTCCAATATAATACCCCATCTAAGATTCAATAACTCAAAGATTTTTGTTTCAAAAATCTAGCTTTAGTTTTAGACAAAGAAGGAGGGGCATTCAAATATAAAAGCACATAAATAATGTCAGCATACCAAGGAGAATTCAGAAATGTCTCTTCAATGAAAGGAGTAGTAGATTCTTCTATTTCTTCCAACACATCTACCATATTCATGTCTAGTGCTTGGAAGTTAGACTCAGCCATAAGTTTTTCTAATCCTTGCCCTTTAACTAGTTTGGTGGGCTTGATTTCTAAGTCATATTCAAGAATAGTTGCAATCCATTTTCCCCTTTTACCATCAAGGTCTTGACTTAGAATGTCCTTGACAACAGTATGTGGAACAAAAAAAATTATGTGAGAGTGTAAAATATAGACTCTAAAGTCGTTTAATGCTTTCACTAATGCTAAGGCTTGCTTCTCCATGATGTTGTATTTGAGAGGAGCATCTCTTAAAGCCCTACTAAAGAAGGATATCGGTTGTTCTTGCCCCAAGTCATTCTTTTGAAGTAAAACTACAACTATTGTATGCTCAGATGAAAAAGAAAAGATATAAAAGTCTTTGGTAAAATCTGGACTAATCAAGACTGGTGTTTGAGTAAGAGCTTGTTTGACCAATTCGAATGATTGTTTAGCTGGTAAAGTCCATTTTACACCTACATCTTTCTTAAGAATGTTTGTAATGTTTTTTAATAGCTCAGCAAGGTTGGGGATAAACCTCCTCAAAAAATTAATCTTTCCAATGAAAGATTGTAATTGTTTGAGGCTTCTTGGATGGTTGATTTGTAATATGCCATCTATCCTAGTAGGGTCTATTTTGATTCCCTCTTCTGAAATTATATGGCCAAGAAGTTTACCTTCTTGGAGACCAAAGAGTGTCTTCTTGGGATTCAATGACAAGCCAAATTTCCTACACTACTCGAAAAGTTTTCTTAAGTGAATCAAATGTTCTTCATCAGTTTTTGAGAAGACGGTTATGTCATCAAGGTAAATGATTATGAAATAGCCATTATCTTCAGAGAAGGCTATGTCCATGGCCCTTTGGAAAGTGGCCCCTGCATTCATCAATCCGAAAGGCATTTTGACATACATAAAGGTGCCCCAATGTGTGGTAAAAGTAGTTTTGATTTGATCACTTGGGAGCACTAACACCTGGTTGTAACCTGAGAACCCATCTAAGAGTGAAATTATTTTTTACCCAACTACCCTTTGAAGTATATGGTCCATCTTGGGTAAGGGGTAGTTTTCTTTTATAGAGGCTCTATTTAAATTTTTGAAGTCAATAGAGAGCCTGATCTCCCCTTTCTTCTTTCTAACAGAAACTAAGTTTGATACCCATTCTGAATATCTAATTGGTACTATGATCCCAGCATCATGCATCTTTTCAATTTCTGCTTTAACTAAAGGTAGTAAAACAGGGTTTATTCTCCTTAGCTTTTGTTTGAAAGGATTTTGATTTTCTTTGAGAGGGATTTTGTGCTGAATGATGCTGGTATCATAAGATTTCAGGTCTTTGTACCCCCAAGAAAAAACATCTTTAAACTCTTTTAACAGCTCTATGTATTGCAATTTTATGTGAGCTGGGAGAGTGTTGGATAGTTTAATCATCTTGGGTTCTGCTAGGCTGCCTATGTTATGTTCTTCTACATTTGTTTCCACAGGCTCCATTCTTGGTTCTTTGGCTACATCATTAAAATAAAAAAGGTGTTCTAAAGGTGTGAGACCTCTTGAAATTGTATCGTTCTTACATTGTAAAACTTCAAAGTCTTCTTGGTCTATGTTGTCAATTAACTCTGCTTCAAAAGGATTCTCACAATGATTTATATCAACAGAATATGTCATTTCAACTTCTGCGATTTGTTCAATATAAAAATATTTTTCTTTATGGCTAGTTTCTGATATTGGTATGTCGAAATCGTTTTCTGATTTTAATAAATCATCTATGTGTTTGTCAGAATCAAACACTTGCCAGTGATCTTCGTTATCAGGCACAACAGGCCTGTGTTTTACCTTTACGCTAAGTTGTTCATTTATCTCAGGTATTTGGTAGTTGCTGGCTTTGAAAGCGAGTTCATTTGCTAGATGATTTAGTGCTCTAGGAATGAAAATAAGTTCATACTTTTCAAAGGTTTTCAATAAATCAAAGGTAGCATTACGATATTCCCTAAGCCTTGGATTTCTAGCTTAGTATTCTCCTTTGATTTGTCTTATGATAAGTTCAGAATCTCCTAATATTGATATCCTTTGGGCTTCTAATTGTTTAAGCAATTGTAAGCCTAGGAGAAGTGCTTCATACTCAGCAATATTGTTAGTGCATGGGAAATCTAATTTATATGAAAAAATCTGATTCATATTTTGAATCCAAACACCTACCCCTGCACTTGTTTTATTACAGGATCCATCAAAGTTTATTGTCCAAAGTATATTTGCCTCATTTTCACTTTCTTGTTTTTGTTGATTGCCAATGTTTTGTATCTGATTTGAGGGAAGTTCCGATTGTTCTGGTAAACTGGTTGGGTCTATGTTTTCCTTTTCTTGTTGAGTAATTTCATCTTCATTTTAATAGATAAAGGAATCTAAACTTGATTGAATAGAATAGATTGGAGAGTTGTTTGATTTATCTATATTGCTCACCATGTACTTCATGTGAGATTCCCTATATAGTCTTCTGCTTTGGTTAAAAACAGGGATGGTGGCATAAGACATGTCCATTGGAAGGCTTCCCTGAAGTTTGGCTCCCCATGATCTTGATAAGAGCATGCCATACTTAGGGGGAATGTCATCTACAACTATGTCCATTACTAGACTCTTAGTAGGGATTTGAGATAAGTTAACACATAAATATTTGATTAAACCCAAACATTTGACTCTGCTTGAGTCAAAGGAATACAAATCTTTGTATGGTTTAGTAATTTCTAAGCCTAAGATTTCCATTACTACCTTGGGCATTAGATTGTGTGAAGCTCTAGAATCTAACATGGCATTGTGTAAAATTTTCTCATGTATGTTCAAACTAACATAGAAGGGAGGAACAACCCCTTCTTGGTATTTTCCTTCAACTTCTGGACCAAACAACAACTCAGGCTTGTCATCTGTCAAGTTTAAGGTGTCAATATCACTTCCTAGGTTCAAAGCTTTTAAAACTTGGTTTTTGTACACTTCTTGGGTTACTAGTTCAGCTAGGGGGATGGTGATTTTTATCTTTGCAATCTCTCCCTCAAGGCTGAAATGAACAATTGACTTGTTTATATTTACATCTTTTTTTTCAATTGAATTCCTTTCAGCAGTTTTGATTTGCTGAACTTTGTTTGGACTAGTAATTGGGATATTTTTGTTAGGACCACTAGCTGAAGTGCTAGGGGTACTCTGTTCAACATTTGGCTAGCTATTTTTCTCTTTGTTTAAATCTGGTTTTTTAGCCAAAGTGATGGGTTTGTCTGTTGTCTTCTTAGGCTGACTTTCTGCGTTTTTCTTGACAGCAATGCTAGTGTTCTTATCTTTTGAATTGTCTACGTTCCCTTTTATCCTAAGATCATATTGTTTGTGTACCTCCATGATTGCATTTTCAAACCCCAGTCTATAATCATCAGAATCTTCATAGGTGTTTGTATTTTGATCAGAGAAGAAACCTTGTTCTTCCTTAGTGAGGAAAACATCATCCCCACTATTTGATCCAATCAAGTTTACATGAGCTTCTCCCAACCTTTCCATCTCCCTATCTTCCTCATATTGATCCACATAGTTTTGCTGGAAGGGAGGTCTAACCTATTGGTCACTTTCTTTTTGCTTATCTTGATTGTTTTCTCTTCTATAATTCTGTTTTCTATTTCTATTTTGGTTGTTTTGAGGTTCTCTTGGTGGCACTCTATCATTTAAATTGATCTTTTTGAGCATCCTCTCCATCACCTTCACTAGGTTGTCTATTTTAGTGTCAAAAGTTGAAGTTGAGGGTGAAATGTCATCTTTATAAGTTACCCTCTTCTCTGATCTCAACCTATTTATTTTCTCAATTATGTTTGCTTCTACGCTCACAGCTCCTTTCTGCATGTCTTCTAAGGTTAAGTAATCTCACTCCCTCAACTGATAAGCCATTTCAGCATCAAAGCCTTCGGGATACCTTACTAAGGCCATGCCTTGGGGAGGATTCATGTGAGGTGGAAGAGCATTGTAAACGCTATTGAACGTAGTGGAGTAGTCATGAACACTCTCCCCTTGATTTCTCTTGAGGCTGCTATACTCTGCTAGTATTTGGAGAGGGTTCTTTTTGAGTTCCCATTTGTTGATGAATGTTTGATGCAAAGCAGGGAGATCATTGATGCTGTTAGGAGGTAAGTTTTTAAACCACTTCTTCACATCTCTTCCTAAAATTTGGGCGAAGATCCTCATCTTCACAGTTTCTTCTTCTATCGCCATGCAATCGAATGCATCTTCCATCCTATCTACATGATGTTGAGCTGTTGTAGACTCTTTTCCAGTGAATGAGGAATTTTGGATTGGTACTCATTTGGCAAGGGAATTAGAGGTTGTGGTAACACTAATGGGGCATACCATGTTGCCATTGCTAGAAATAAGGGTGGATTTACAAGAGGTGGATTTACAAGAGTGAGAGTGGGCTGAACATGAGTGTTTTGCACAGTGTTAGTATGGATTGGAGTGGAAGAAACACTTGGGCCAACAAACTGATTTTGAGCAGACTTGTTATGGAAAAGGCTAAAGTGATGAAGAAGCTAGGAATCAGGAGGAGTGGAAGGTGAGGCTTCTCTACTGAAGCTTTGTTGCAAATCTGCAATGTCAAGATCAGTTTGGTTTAAATCACCTTGAGATCTAGTTCTAAAGATGTTCTTTGTATGATGTAAATCAAAGTGTGAATCATCTAAGACAACAAGGTTTTCAGGGACATAATTTGTTCTTAAGAGGCTCCTATTAGCAGTTGATTTTCCAGATTTAGAAGTCTGCTACAAAATTATCTAGTGTTGATCCTATGTGAAGCCAGACTGTTTTTCAAAAATGAGAGAGGTTAAAGTTTTAGGGACTATTTTTGGGAGTTTTACCTCTCACAATGTCTTATTTAGTATGGGACTAGCTTCTAAACTTCTCCAAGACTGGTTAACACAGTCCTAAAGAGATCTGAAAACCTAGATGAGTAATAGGCCTACTAGGACTAGTGGAGTCGCCAAGTGGAAACTATTTAGCTTCTATGAAGGTAAAATATTGGATGGTTCCACCACCATGTTTATTATGAAGCCAAACTGAAATGTTTTTGGGTTTTTCTGAGGTTTTTAATCCTATGGGTTAAGAGAGTGTCCTAAATCTCATTTTAACACTTTAGCTAAGGTGTCAAGAACTTACAGAGTTCACTCTTATGGGTTGGTAACTGATTCCTTCAAGGTTTGATAAGGTCCTATGAGAATCCTAAGGGTTACTTAGTTTGTCACTGATTCAATTAAATCCTATCATGATTACCATTTTTGTTAGGTAGTGCTTGAAGAAGGCTACTTATGTTATACTAGACAGGGAGTGTTTTGTTTTAAATATTTTACTCAGTGTCCCACCGTGATCGCCATTATGTTGGTGTCTCGTGTTTTGATAGTTTGGAAAATCAAAAGACAAGGAAACATCAGAACCAATATTTAGAGTTACAGGATCTAGTCCTCCTGCTCTCAGAGAGGGATCTCTCAAATTATTTGTTTGTGCAAAGTTCTATCTTGTGTGCTTTGAGTATTGGTTTTAGACTAGTTATTAAGTGCAAGTGTTTGTTTGTTTGTTTGGTTGAATTGATACATCAAAACATAAAAGGCCGAAGAAAGATATATAGAAAGGAGAAATGCCAGTTTCATTGGGCAATGGAGTCAAAAAGAGGTTATGACAAACTTATAAATGGATATGGGATATCAAAGGGAAAATCTAACTTGGCCATAGGATCCTTTAGTTTATGAAATGAGATGGACATTAATGATTTGGAAAAGAGAAGTTTAATTCTCAACAAAGGGAATTTGAAAGCATAACTTGAACAATAAAGAGTTATTTGATAGACAGGGCTAACCATGAATTCTACAAACCACACTTTAAGCAAAGAATGACTTCAAAAAAACTTTTAAAATGAAATCTAAGATTCGGGGAACACCCTATTTCCTCAAATAATTTATTTCAAGTGACTTAGAAAACATAAAATATTCACTGATAATTACGGTCATAGAAGAGGGAACACCTAAATACATCTATGATCACAACTATAAAGACATTTAAAACAACTGTTCAAGCAAGGACAAAGGACATGATCAAAATAGACCTCCTTGGCTCACTATAGACAAAGATACTTCAAAGGGAGACTTCAATAATAGCCTTTAAGTGGCAGCAGATAAGCAGGGAGAACCATAAATCATGCTGAAACCAACTATTCGAACTATTAGAGAAATAAACAAGCATGAGGACTAAAGAGAGATATTAAAGACTCTAAAATACCTCAGCAGAAGAAAACATAGAACAGTGAAGGATAAACAGGTCTAAGGTGCTTCCAAGAGTCATTTCTTAGCCTAAAACTTTCATCCTACTGTAGTAAGAATTTATGGAACAAAATGAAAACAGGGAAAAACATTAAATAGTTCAGAATATTTCACCAACAACCAAGCTCATGGATCCAATGATAGAGCCTTCTTAAGAACAAGCATGCAACAACATCATCAGGACTTCAAAGACTTCAATTTCTTCTTCAACTTCAACAGACTATGTATTATTTCAGAGAGTTTCACTATTACAACTAGTGATCAACCAACGTTTACAATGGACTCCTCAATAAGTTTTTATAGAAAGATGAGGAGGTCAAAAGAGAGAAAAGATCTTCTGAGTTCAATTAATACAGTTAATGCTTCTCGGCCTTTGAGGGGCTCAAGGGAGAATTTTACAGATATTTTCCTGTATTAATTGGTTTACATTAAGTATTTTAAGCTTGTTGGAAGCTTTTGTTGACTTTAAGGCTCTGTTTCATCTCTGCAATAACTCTGTTTGGCTTGGAATAATTGCTAGGCTATATTGAGGAAAATATCCTCTGTTCTGATCATTACTCGGCCCTCTATTTGAATGCTTTGAGGCTACAGGTGGCAATATGGTAGCTGAGAGGAATCAATTAGCCTCTGATGTGGCGGTGGAGGCATCTCTATGTGATATATATTTTTTATTTTCTTTAAGTGTGTTTAATTTTGTGGATTAGGCTTCTGATTTTCGACCTTAGCCGTAATCCACCAAATCTGCGATTCTACCTTCAATTCTTCATCTCTGGCTTGATTTGGTCTTCAACACTGATACTCTCTGATTTAATCATGCTTCACTGTGTCTTGTTGATGTGCAGGTGCCATAGAGGGTTCATATGGCATCAATAATCATGATGCATCGATGAAACGTGGCATTGAACCCTTCGTAGTAATCCTTTTGATTAATGAAAGCTTGGAGGATCGTCATCCTTGGATTTTATTCTCTTTTAACATTATTTTGAAAAACATTAATATCTGCATAAAACCAATAAACATTAATAAATCCTGCGTATTTGGCAAAAAATTCTTTGGAGGCTTTGGCTTGGAGCATAGCCATTGGATGACAACATCCAACGGTGGAGATTTGATTGCAGGGTCAGACGGAGAGCGGTGGGAGAAAATGGTGGAGATTTTAAGTTAGGGCCGTTGATCTTGCAGAGATCAACGGTCAGGATTGATCCGGGTTCATATAATTAAAAAGGGCCGCTTTTCGTTAAAATAGAAGAAATACAAAGGAAAATAGCGAAAATCCCTTTGGGCGGAGGAAAAACGCATTGAGGAAAATTGGGGTTTCTTAGAAGATCGTGGGTCGTCGGATGAGATCGGCCCACGAGATCAACGATGAATATTGCTCGTTGAAAGCCCTTGGAGAAAGCAGAAGGTGATAGTCTAATGGGATATTATATTTGAACCGTTGATCTACAGAGATCAACGGCGGGGAGCGCACGCGATAAAACATAACGCAAATGGGGAAAGTAGTTTCAGGAGGGAAAACCGGCAGTATCGCACGGAAAAAGGGCGGGTAGGCGGTTTTTACTTTTCGAACGCGATATGCGTTATCAATCGACACGTGGCATTTAAAAACCGCCCATTTCGCATGATTTCTGGAGATTAACGGACGTGCTCGAAGTTACGCAAAAATGCGCGTCTACCGTCAGATCTGGGGTCTTAGATCTGACGGCTGTGGAATAAGCGCGATAACAGGTAGGTGCATGGGTGATAACAAGTGGGGTGGTTTTGTTCTGAGCCGTTGGATCAAATATTGGACGGCTAAGATCAAGTCTGGAGGGAGGTAGGACCCACAAGGGTCGGGCCTGTCGGGGTTAATATGGGTCGTTGGATGTGTAGGATCAACGGAGAAGATTGTATCTAGGAATAAATGGAAAAATAAAACGAGGCGAAGAAAGGGTTAATAAGGGTCGTTGATCTACAAAGATCAACGGCTGAGATTGGCCAAAAAAACATTACACAGCGGGGTATGTGAATTTAAACCAAAGTCGGGAGGAAAGATCTGGACTGTCCGATCTGGACACGTGGACGGCCTAGATGCAATCGGAGCTTCACGATTGGCGGGGAAATGGACATGGGAGCACCGAAGAGATTGACTGTGGGTCGTCGATCTGCAGATTAGATCGATGGTGGAGGATGGATTGAGGAATGGCCAATCGGAGGTGGCAAATAAAATATTAAACACGCCAATGAAATTTCCTGATGCAAGATAGCGCTGGCCGTCTGATTGGCCCAATGATCAACGGTGGAGAAGAGCTCTGACCAATGAATGGCGGGCTTAGTTATAATATTAAAAAAAGTGTAATTTTATTAAATACAAAGGTTTTAATGGCTCGGGGCGGGTTATATATATATGTGGCTTGGCGTCCGACTGCGAGGCCTTGGTTATGTGGAAAAAAGCAAAGGGACTAGGGCTTTATATATATAAAGGCCAATTGGCATCGAAAGCACGTTTCTGGTCTTTCAATCTACCCATTTGTAAATCTCCGATGCGAGATTCTGTTTACCATTGATCGGTTCCTAAGATCAACGGTTCTTCTCATATAATAACATGAACCAGCGGGTTTAGACCAAAACTTAGGAAAATGGGTTTTTTGTATTTACAAAGGGAAAAATATGATTGGGATGGGTCTATTCAATGTTTTTAGCGCCCAATTGCAGGCCCAAGGTTATGCGAGTAAGACAAGGGATCGGGGTTATATTCAAAGGGGCCAATCGGCATCGGAGTTTCATAAAACAAAAGGACTTGCACGAAAATATCAGTTGTTTTCGTTGCGCAGACACATCAGCTTTCTTTACACTCTTGCAAGGGCTTAATTTTGCACAGGTGGAAGGACATGGTTCCATAGAAATGATAACACTTATCACTTGTCTAAAAGGTCCATTTTTTATAGCGAAAGGAATAAAGGAGCATAAATGAAGGTTACAGCTATATTGCAGGAAACATGTTCCTAGTTTTCAGGACAGATAAGGGATAAGGTAACAGAATATGACAACAAGGTTATGGACATCATCAAGGTCGAATATTAGGAGGAGTAGCTATCAAACATAATATTTAATTTTTAGATAAGGTTGTTTTAGTAATAAGAAGGATTTTTACTCCTAATTGTATTAGGACTCTAGAATAGACAGTTAACTGTCACATGTAATTAATAGTCAGTTTTAGAGTAAATAGGTGTCAATATAAGATATAATTCTAATTCCTCTGAAGATGGATCATAGAATCCAATGTTGTAATGACTCTATAAGAGAGATGAGATCGAATTCCTCAAGTTTGGCAATTTTCATGAACAAGCAGACTATGTTACTATAGCAGACAGTGTGTTTTTATCATAATACAAATATTGGCTTACTACTCAGGATTCAGAAAGAGTTTTTAATGTGTGATATTACTATGGCTTTCCTTATCTATCTATTTGTAGTGGTATAAACATATGTTACTTAGAATTCATTGGAAAATTCTCTAACTTCCTGCATATGTTTGTAAACTGTGTTTTGTTCACTCTGTTTTTGTTTCACTGATACACTTAAGAACTCTGAAATGCCCCAACTTCCATGATAAGCTGATGTTGATTTTTTGTGGGAAAATACCTAGACTCCATTGCCTAATAGATTTTTTTTTATCATTATCTCAACCAGTAATACACTTTTATCCAACTTATTCCTAGAGTTAGCCATCTTATCTTTAATTCAAAATCTTAAACCTAGTGAGAGGGCCCTCTCAGGTTGAGGAGGCTAAGCCTCAACTAAAAGTTTGGTTTGAAATAGTTACACTGAGGTAGCTTGACCAACAGTCTATCAGGTCCTATTTTGGTGATAACACCTGTTGAGCCTCAAAATTGTGCTTTCCTTCACCTCATTTTACCTCATTTTCCCTTTTCCATTGCTATCCTAGACCCAATTGATCAATGAATATAGTTAAAATTACTTCTAGAATGATTTACATGACTGAATTGCTAAGTTTTGTGATTTTTTCCATTGTAAAGCATTTTGACTGGAACTAGCTGCAGAATGCAGACATTCCGTAGCTAACCGGTGATTCTGCAGCTACCTTCACGTTTGAGTATGTTCCAGGTGGCCTCTCAAGAAAAACCGCATATGGGCATAATCCACGTCATGTCAAAAACCGCATATGGGCATAATCCACGTCATGTCTACATGGTTCGTTTCTCATCATGGAGGAAGAAACGAATTCTGGGTATGGTTTTGGAACGTGGGAACACATTTAGGAAGGAAGACTTCTATTAGGACTGTCTCAGTCCAGATGTCTTATCCTTTTCACGCAGCCACTTCAAGAGTCCTAATGTGATTCCGATAAGGAAAGACAGTGTTCCTGAATTGTTGCAAATCTTGTTATTTACATTTGTTATATAAACACTTGGGAAACCGAGAGCTATGTTAGATTTGATGTTAGATTTTATGCTAGATTTTGCTTAGACTCTGTGCTACATTTCTGAAGACGCAGAGTGCTATGTTCAAGTTATTTCATCTTTAATGAAGCAGACATTGTTGTTTTGAAAGCGTTGATTTAATTTGGAGTTGAATTCCGTCAGGTGGTAGAGGGCCCCTGCCTCTTGCACGGATTTATTTGCGTAAATTAGATAAGTATTCTAGCTGCCTTTACGTTTTTTTTGAAGTTGAATTAGTAGTTGTTTTAATTAGCTACTGTAGTTATACTCATTCTAACTCTTCCACAAGAAGAATCTCTTCCAAAAGATTATAATGATGAATGGGAAATGGCTATAGTATTGTAGGATTTAATTGTAATTTTTGTTGTTCACTATCACAGTTACACTTGTTCTAATCACTCTTCCACAAGAAGAAACTCTTCCAATAAATCCTTAAGATGTTCAAGACATGACCGTGATAATGAATGATTTAGTTGTGTGTTTGCACTAAGTACCATCTCTGTTCTTACTCTTAAACGCTTGTCCAAAATATCATAATGATGAGTGGGATATGGATATGATATCTTAGTTTTTCATTTCTTTCAGTCTTTACATTTGCATTTGCACTCAATTACACAGTCAGAATTGTTCTAAAATCTCTTCCAAAAGAAGGAACTCTTCCAAAATATCAACAATGATGGACAAACAGACTGTATAATTTCATAGAATAATGCATGATAGTATAGTTAGGATACTCCGGAGTTTCATTGCACTTAATTCATGTTCAGTTATTTTGTTTTGGGTTTGATAATGACTTGTAGTTTAACACTATTTTAGGCTAGTGACATCTTAGGTTTGGTTGTAGTTCAACTCATTGCATTTTCACTCCACATTCAATTGTTATTCACTGCACATTAGATTACTTCAGTTGTTAAGATTAACAAAACAACCTTCATTATTCACAAACCTCTTCTTGTTCTAAAATCCATAATTGATCTATAACCATATGAACAGAAGACAACATCATTTTAAGCCCTGAAGTACCTCTGCAATTTCCTCATCATTTCATAAACAGAGCTCTCCCTCAAAAGACTATTTTGAAAAGAAATCAATAACTCTTGAGTAAAGGTTTTGTGACATTCAATTAAATTGTAGAATAGAGTTAGGAATTAGCTTTAGAGTAGAAAATCTTATGATGATATCAATGTTTTACTCCAAACATACTTCAACAAATCTCTAATCAAGGACAAGATGTTGCATCATTATAAGTTAGTTGTTTAAACTGTTTAGTTAGGAAAATTTGCATACTTAGTGATCATTTCTTAATTTTAGTTTGTGTTTTGAATCATTTTCTTAAAAGTCATTATCAAGCTTTTCTTTTACTTAGTCATAGTTTAGATTTGATTCTGCTTCAGTGTTTCCAATTGCATTTGTCATTTGTCATCCATCAATTAGGCTTAACTCTGTTTTTAATCACCAGCCCCTTTCCATTAGCTTTCTAGGCATTTTCCTTGTGAACATAAAACCACCAAAAGACCAAAAACATCATAAATCATCACAAAATACCAAAAACATCACAAAACACTACACACAACGCATTAGGAAACAAGCACCTAGGTACATACGGTACACTTCACTTCAGCAGTTTACAAATCCTGGTTGAAAATTAAATGAGCTCAGTTTAGGAGACTAGATTGAGACCAAACATTTTGGCGCCATTGCCGGGGAAGTGAAAACTAGGTAACCTTTGTTTCTTAGCATCCAAAAACAATTTTATGCGTAGGGAGAGAGATTCAAGGGGAATATTTATAAGTAGCAGAGGCAGAAGTTTGATTTCTAGGACACCACTTGTTTCATCTAGATCCAGAGATAGTACACCTTCAACTCAAACCCATCTTCCATCCTCCCTTGATCCTGGACTTCTAGAAGATCTAAGGTCAACTATTCCATTAGAGAAACCTTCCACTTCATCCACTGAACCTGCCATAGAAGAAAATCTAAAGACTCCTAGTAGGGATACAAACCTTTCCACTTCTACAAGAGAGTCAACCATGGCAGAAGAAGGAGGAGGAGGAGTTTTTAATGGAGAAAACACACTATTTGGAGGTAGAGGTAGAGGTAGAGGAGAAGGAGGTAGAGGTGAAAATGGAGGAAGAGGTAGAATAGGAAGCTCTTTTGGGTTTCCTATACTTGATGAAGAAACCAATACAACCATGAAAAACATTTCACCCTCTGTCCTTCCAAACTTCTATGGACTTAAAGCTGAAGATCCTGAAACTTTCTTATTCGAATTTGAAGTGCTGTGTAGAACTTATGACTACCTACAAGATGCTCAAAAACTGAAATTATTTCCTTCAACTTTGAAGGGAGCAGCATTGAAGTGGTTTATGAGTCTAATCAGTAGTTCTATTAGAACATGGGAAGACATGAAACAAGCATTTCTAGAGAGATATTTGGATTATTGTATGCCGGTTAATCATAAGGAAGAAGTGTTCAAGATGTTACAAAAATAAGATGAAAATTTGGAAGATTTGTTGGAGAGATTTAATTACAACATCAAAAGGGAAAAAATGGAAAACCTAGATCAAGACACCTTAAAAGCTCTTTTGTTGAAAACAATTAGGGATGAATGGTTGGATATTCTTAACATGATGGGAAAAGGGGATATATCACAACTTACATTACCTGAAATATCTGAGTTATGTATCAACCTTTCCAGAGGGAAATCTAAAACTATCAAAGGTCCAAGAGATCCCGCTCTTGCAAGGGCAAGTAAATCTGCTTCTGGGACAGTAAGTAGATCAGAAATAGGACACATGCTTGATGACTTTAAATCTGATATCTTAGGGAGTCTTAGTGAACGAATAGACACCCTTAAGATACAAAACAAGCAAAAGGCTCAATCTGATGCTTTGGAAATCTTTTGTCCCAAATGTAGAAAGAAACATGCCTTGAGAGAGTGTCCTTTAGATGTAAAAGTTGTAGAGACCTGTGTCATTTGTTCTGAAAAACATGAAACCAAGAATTGTCCTTCTCTTCCTGGTCTCAAAGCTATCTTTCAGGAAGAAACTCCTACAGACTCCACAGAATCTCTTAACTTTGTATCTAGAAGACCTTGGTAGGGACCTCAGACACAAGGATTCCATGATCAAATGTATAATCAACCTCCACCTTGGAATTCTTGGCAGCAACCTTGGCCCCAATTTCAAAATCAATCTCAATCTTGGGCACAAGGTACACAAAGTCCCTATGGAAGATACTCTCCATACTATCGGTATCCACCATCCTATCCACCATATCCACATTTTTATCCTCAAAATCCTCAACAAAATTTTCCTCAAAATCTTCAACAAAATTTTCAACAAAATCCTCAACAACATCATCAGAACCAACCACATAAAAATCAACCACTTCCATTACCATTCCCTCAAAAATCCAATCAATTGCCAGCTCAACCCATACCAAACCCCAATAATAAAAACCCTCAGAATACATACATGATAGAAGGTCAACAGTTTCCAACTTATTTAATTACTCCTCTAGACCTTAGTGATGTTCAAATTAGGTCTGGAAGGATACTTGAGAAGAGGAAACCTTCTGTGATCATACAAGAACAAGATAATTCTGAGGAAGACTCCCTACGGGTTAATAAAAGTCTTGAGGAAGATACATCCTTTCAAGACCAAAACATTGAAAAAGTAAAACAAAAAGATCCAATAAATCCAACTCCTGTATTAGAGCAACCATCCACATCTACTTCTATACCTCCCTTCCCGGAAAGATTACAAATTGATAAAGGTATAGAAAAACAAATCATGGTGCCTAATTATGATTTCTTAGATGAATTAAGAAATGTTTGCATTAAAATTCCATTATTGCAAGCCATCAAAGAAATCCCAATTTTAGCCAAAACAATAAAGGAGTTGAGTATGAAGACAACAAGAAAAAGAATAAGAGAAACCAAGAAAATTCAACTGGTAGGACAAATAGCAAACATTATGATGGGCAAGATTTCTATTCCAAAGTATCTTGACCCAGGAAATCCAGTTGTCAAAATTCACATCAACGGAATTGAAATTCAAAACACACTCATTGATTTAGGAGCAGCAATAAATATCATGAGTAGACAAATCATGGACAAACTGAAACTTCCTAATCTTCTCTTTACACCCACACTATTACAATTAGCAGATAGATCTGTGATCAGACCGGATGGGGTAATAGAAGACATTCCAGTGTCCCTAGACTCTTGGGAGTACCTTGTGGATTTCATGATCCTGACACCCAAGAATAATCTAGGAGGCCATCCTGTTATACTAGGAAGACCTTGGTTGGCTACAGCTGATGCTTTTATTAGTTGTAGGTCCGGTGATATGTATATTTCTGATGGTAGTTCAACTAAGAGATTCACTTTATATCCTCCAGCTAGGAAAATTACAGATCTAGATGACACTCAATGGATAGAGGATGAAGAATATTTACAACCACTCTTCACAATTTCAAAAATTAGTGAAGATAATCAAATTATGAATACTCTAGAAAACTTTGAATCCTCTCCAGAACACAAACATGAATAATTTCAAGAGGGATCCAATATTGATTTTTTTTCATCTAGGCAGATGTCTCTTCATTTTATGGACAAATTTGGCAGCTCTACAAGTGAAATTTTTCCAGGCAAAACTTTGAACATAAACAAGAACCTAGAAAAATCTCAACAAGAAGAGTTAATCAAAGTATTACAGAGACATTCTTCTGCATATGCATGGGAATACACTGACATGAAAGGGATAATTCCCAAGACTTGTACTCATCACATCTATATAGAGGCAAATTGCAAACCAATTAGACAGCCTCAAAGACGGATGAATCCAAATCTTAGGGAAATTGTCAAGGAAGAATTGCAAAAATTGTTAAATGTTAATTTCATCTATCCTATTTCAGATAGTCAGTGGGTTTCTCCTTTGGTAATTGTGCCAAAGAAAAATGGAAAATGGAGGGTGTGTGTTGACTACCAAGAATTGAATAAAGCTACTCTTAAAGACCATTTTCCTTTACCTTTCATAGATCAAGTATTAGATACATTAGCTGGCAAAAAGTACTTTTCATTCCTAGATGGGTTTAGTGGTTACAATCAAATCCAAGTAGCACTTGAAGACCAAGACAAAACCACATTCACCTGTCCTTGGGGTACCTATGCTTACCGAGTATTACCATTTGGATTATGCAATGCACCTGCAACATTCCAAAGGGCAGTAGTAGGAATTTTTTCGGATCTAATACATGACTGTGTAGAGGTGTACATGGATGATTTCACAGTTTATGGGAATACATTTGAAGAGGCTTTAGAAAACTTGGAAAAATTCTTAAAAAGATGTCAAGAAGCGAACCTTTCACTTAGTCATGAAAAATGTTTTATGATGTTTACTGAAGGTATTGTTTTAGGGCACCACATTTCAGGGGATGGGATTAGAGTTGATGAGGCAAAAGTTGAAGTCATTTCTAACCTATCCATTCCAAGTTGTCAAAGAGATGTTAGAAGTTTTCTAGGATTTACAGGGTATTATCGGAGATTTATATAAAACTTCACCAAAATAGCATCTCCTCTCTTCAAATTACTCACCAAAGATTGTGAATTTAAGTGGACTTCTGATTGCCAGTTAGCTTTTGAAACCCTGAAAACCAAAATTTCTGAAGCACCTATATTAAGGGGACCTAACTGGAAGTTACCTTTTCATATCTCGACAGATGCTTCCGATACAGCTCTAGGAGCAGTATTGGGACAAAAATATTTGATTCCATATGCCATCTATTACACCAGTAAAAATTTGACTCCTGCGGAGTTAAACTATACTGTAACTGAAAAAGAGTTTTTAGCTGTTGTTCATGCCATAAACAAATTTAGACACTATATAACAGGCTATGAAACTTTTGTTCACACTGATCATTCTGCAATTAGATACTTAATGAACAAATCAATCACTAATGGCAGAGTTATAAGATGGTTGTTACTCTTACAAGAATTCAACATTACTATTCTAGATAGGCCTGGAAAACAAAACACAGTGGCTGATTTCCTATCTAGACTCCAAAATATCAAAAATGACACTTCGGTTGAAGATCAATTTCCTGATGAATATCTTTTTGCAATCTCTACTCAAACTCCATGGTTTGCCGATATTGCTAATTATTTAGTTTCAGGAAAATTTCCTTCAATTATGAATGCAAAGGATAAAAGAAAAATCATTAATGATAGTGCAAATTATTCATGGGTCGCTAATGAGTTGTACAAGACAGGTCCAGATTTGATCATTAGAAGGTGTGTTCGTGAAGATGAGATGCCTGAGATTCTCAAGGCATGTCATGACGAACCTTGTGGCAGACACTTTGTAGATAAGAGGACAGCCTATAAGATCCTTAATCTAGGATATTATTGGCCATCCTTGTTTAAAGATGCTAAGGAGTATGTCAAAAGGTGTGACAGTTGCCAAAGGGTAGGGAAACCTTCTCTTTCAGGTGAGATGCCATTACAACCTCGGGTACACATTGAACCTTTTGAAAAATGGGCTTTGGATTTTGTAGGACCTATTAGTCCTCCATCAAGACAAAAGAAATATATATTAGTTTGCACTGATTATGTTACTAAATGGGTAGAAGCTAAACCATTACTTGTTGCTAATGAATCATTTGTAGTTAATTTTCTTTTTGAGGATATTTTTACTCGTTTTGGTGTCCCAAGGGAAATTGTTACAGATCAAGGAGCTCAATTTACATCAAGGCTAGTGGAGCAAATGATGGAGAAGTATAAGATTAGACATAGAAAAACAACTCCTTATCATCCACAAGCAAATGGCCAAGTGGAATCTACCAATAAATTCATTGAAGGAATCCTAACAAAGACTGTTCATCTACATAGAAGAGATTGGGTAGATAGGCTTCCTGAAGCCTTGTGGGCCTATAGAACTACATGGAGAAACACAACAGGCCATACTCCTTATGAGCTTGTTTATGGAAAGCAAGTTTTGTTTCCCATAGAGTTCCAGATTCTAACTTTCAAGATGGCAGTTCAGCTAGGACTTGATTTAACGGAGGCACAGAAGCATAGACTGGAGCAAATTAATGAATTGGATGAGATCAGACAAGATGCAGTTCAGAAAACAAGTCTAGTCCAACAGCAAAGGGCTAGATGGCACGACAAGTACATCAAAGAGAAGAAATTCAAAGAGGGTGACTGGGCTCTCTTGTTTGATTCAAAATTCAAGGATTTTCAAGGGAAATTTCAGACACATTGGCTTGGGCCATATGAAATTGTTCGAATTTTTGATAATGGAGCAGTAAAAATCAGAACTATAGATGAAGAAGAGGTCACTTTTCTTGTGAATGGTCATAGACTGAAGCTATACCACAAGCCACTCTCAAGAGAAGAGTTTGTTAAGAAGTTCCAAGAAAGCAATGATGTGAAGTTAATGAAGAAGAGTCTCTCTTCTTCATCAACTTGATTAAATTTTCTGAAGCATTTCTCTTTAAAAAAAAAAAAAAGGTATAAACATGAAAACCAATCATTGATTGGCATGTTTATACAGAAAATATAGGGTGAAAATCAGAGTCTCTCTGACACTCTAACTTTTCCCATTTTTGTTTTTACAAGCAGTTGTTACAAAAATCATAAGTTCAGATCCATAGTGCTTATGATCCATCTCATTTCATTTCACTCCATTCACTTATTCATCCATACTCCATTTCATTCCATCATACATATTTCACTTCATTCCACATATCATTCATCTCATTCCATACTCCATCCATCTCATTTTCATGACAAAATTCCAAATTTGATATCTTGCTGTAAATAAATAAAACATGTCATGGATTGCAGGGCAGTTCTTATGTTCTTTCACTCCATTTCATAAACTGAATCCATTCCATTTCATCATCCACTTCATATACATCATGTCTCATCATCCATCTTCATTCATACCATGTAACATTTCACCCATACTCCAAAAACACTCCATTCCATGATTAAAATGCTCTACAGGAACATTCTGCAGCTCAACAGACATTCTGCAGCTGATCAGCCTTTCTGCAGCCAGACAGTCTTTCCGCAGCTACAAACCCTGAAGGCATCAATCAGCAAACATTAGAATTGCAACAAAATGACCCAGTGTATCCATGAATCAAAAGCATCAAAGAAGAATTATGAAGACTCTTCCAAAGGTGAACAAAGAAGACAAAGACTACAAAAAAAATAAAAAATAAAAATCAAATGAAAGGCAGAGGTAACAAGTTTAAATTATAATGGCATTTCATAAAAGTTTAGCATAGTTTTAGTTATGGATTGTTCGAAAAGGTTGTTTTAATTATTTTTATTGATCAAGACCAATAAACCCTCCACAGACTTTGGATTAAAATCTCTCATTTCAAATTCCATATCCAACATCATTTAAGCGGTTAAAATGGTCGAGGTATTTGAATTCTTCACGTCTCTTAACCAAATCATTCAATGATGATTCTCTTTGCCGTTGTAAAAATCTCCACCGTCTCTTCAATCATTAATTAATTCCCTCCACCTCACTCCACTACTTCATTCCGTGACCACTGCCATCACTCCATTCTGTAGCCGGCATTTCATTCCGTAGACAGAGATATTCTTATCACCGAGAGCAGAGCCAAAGGATATCAGTTTGAATAGCATTGAGCATTATCATTGTAAACGCAGAGCAGAGAAAAAGGGTAAATTCAGAGGTATAGCAGCGTGAGAATTTGAAGCCATTTGATTCCGTGGGCAGACAAAGTATCACTGTGGGCAGAGATTGAGCATTATCACTATAAACACAGAGGTATAGCAGAGAAGAATTTGAAGTCATTTGTCACCGGGAGACAGAGGTATAGCATTGAAGAATTTGAAGCCATTTGTTACCAAGAGACAGAGATATAGCAGTATGGGAATTTGAAGCTATTTGTCCTTTGTCAAATAGAGGCATATCGGTCAAAGTTCCATTGTCAATAGAAGCATACCGATCCGAAGTTTTTGAAGCGTTTTCATTGTCAACGGTATATCAGCTCGAAGTTTGAAGCCATTTTCATTAAGAACTTGAAACCATTTCAATTCGAAGGTGAAAGTCATTGTTTTTGTGGGTAGAAGAGTGTTAATTTGAACATTGAAGAAGCAATCATGGGTTTCATTGTAAGAACTGAACCAGTGGGTTCAAAATATTTAGAAGGCTACCCTCAATGCAAAGAAATGTTACAACAAATAGGATGGCTTCAATTTTTTGGAGAAATTTAATGGCTTCCACAAGGAAGTCACTAAAACATTTGCAAGATCATTTCAAGGAACCGAAGTTGAGGTGGGAGATGTCAAATTTACTGTCACTGAAGTTTTCATTGCAGAGGCTACAGGGTTGCTCAGAACTGGAGAGAGATGGTTCAAAAATAGAGAATTCCACAATGAATCCTGGAAACAAATTTTAAAATCACCAGGTATGGATGTCACTGTATTTAAGAAAGGAATTCCCAGTTCTGCATTGAAAAATAAATGGAGAAACATACTACTTCTTCTGCAAAAATTTATTACATGTGAGGGTAGATATGGGAAATTTTATGTCTACCACACTAGACTGATAATGCATTTTCTGGGGGAAGACCTAAACCTACCTTACTTCTTACTTCAAAGCTTGAAAAAGATGGCTTCCTATGTTCAAAGAAGGGTTCAATTTTTAGAGACAACTTTATATCATCATGGGTTGGTTAAAATTTTGATTGAACATCATTTAACCAAAACAAATGATACATGGGACGATTTCTTGATAAGAAATCATTTTGAAGAGCCAAAAGAACCCTCACCGGAACCACAACCTACAAGGAGAAGTAGAAAATGGAGGGCTTCAAAAGTTGAAATTGACAAAACAGTCCAAGAGAGCAGTGAGGAAATCATTTTAGAGAAGTTGACCCAAATCAAGAGGCAACTTAAGAAAGAGAAGGTAATCAAGAAATCTGCCACAGAGAAAGGAGAGGGATCCTCTCAGCCAAGGAGAAGCCACAGACTAAAGGGAAAACTAAAGAAAACTCAAATCAAACAAACAGGGGTGATTGATATAGAAGATGAGGAAACATCCATGGAAGAAGATGTTGAAGAGGATTTTATGAAGGAACCCCTGAAATTGACCCTGCTCAACAAGAAATTTATGACTATGTGGAAACTTTGGAGAGGAGAGCTTCAGAAAGCAGAGAGAGAACCCCCAGTCCTCCACTGTCTGAAATAGATATATTAAGAAGGGATAGGTATGAGTTGGAATTACTGAATAGACACATCAAAAATGAGAATGAAATTCTCAAAGATCAAGTCAAGCTCAAAACTGATATGAACTCAACCTTATCCCTGCATATAGACAAAGTGGAGAAGACCAATGAGAAGTTGAAGAAAAGGAACAAGAAGCTAATCAGGGCACTTACCAACCTAAGGTTCAAACTTGTTATCAGAAAACCCAGAAGATCTCTAGCTTCCAGACAAAGGAGAAGGAGAGGATTAGATGTTCTTGCAGAAGCCTCTGAGTTCATAGGATAATTTGCATGAGGACATGCAAGGAGACAGCAGTGGGGGTATGTTGAGCCTCAAAATTGTGCTTTCTTTCACCTTATTTTACCTCATTTTCCCTTGTCCATTGCTATCCTAGACCCAATTGATCAATGAATTTCGTTGAAATTAATTTTAGAATGATTTACATGACTGACTTGCTAAATTTTGTAATTTTTGCCATTGTAAAGCATTTTGACCGAAACTAGCTGCAGAATGCAGACATTCCGTAGCTAACTGGCGATTCTGCAGCTGTCTTCACGTTTGAGTATGTTCCAGGTGGCCTCTCAAGAAAAACCGCATATGGGCATAATCCACGTCATGTCTACATGGTTCGTTGCTCATCATGGAGGAAGAAATGAATTCTGGGTATGGTTTTGGAACGTGGGAGCACATTTAGGAAGGAAGACTTCTATTAGGACTGTCTCAGTCCAGATGTCTTTTCCTTTTCACGCAGCCACTTCAAGAGTCCTAATGTGATTCCGATAAGGAAAGACAGTGTTCCTGAATTGTTGCAAATCTTGTTATTTACATTTGTTATATAAACACTTGGGAAACCGAGAGCTAGGCTAGATTTTATGCTAGATTTTGCTTAGATTCTGTGCTACATTTCTGAAGACACAGAGTGCTATGTTCAAGTTATTTCATCTTTAATGAAGCAGACAATGTTGTTTTGAAAGCGTTGATTTAATTTGGAGTTGAATTCCGTCAGGTGGTAGAGGGCCCCTGCCTCTTGCACGGATTTATTTGCGTAAATTAGATAAGTATTCTAGCTACCTTTACGTTTTTGAATTTGAATTAGTAGTTGTTTTAATTAGCTACTGTAGTTGTACTCATTCTAACTCTTCCACAAGAAGAAGCTCTTCCAAAAGATTATAATGATGAATGGGAAATGGCTATAGTATTGTAGGATTTAGTTGTAATTTTTGTTGTTCACTATCACAGTTACACTTGTTCTAATCACTCTTCCACAAGAAGAAACTCTTCCAAGAAACTATTAAGATGTTCAAGACATGACCGTGATAATGAATGATGTAGTTGTGTGTTTGCACTAAGTATCATCTCTGTTCTTGCTCTTAAACGCTTGTCCAAAATATCATAATGATGAGTGGGATATGGATATGATGTCTTAGTTTTTCATTGCTTTCAGCCTTTATATTTGCATTTGCACTCAATTACACAGTCAGAATTGTTCTAACTCTTCCAAAAGAAGGAACTCTTCCAAAATATCAACAATGATGGACAAACAGACTGTATAATTTCATAGAATAATGCATGATAGTATAGTTAGGATACTCCGGAGTTTCATTGCACTTAATTCATGATTCAGTTATTTTATTTTGGGTTTGATAATGACTTGTAGTTTAACACTGTTTTAGGTTAGTGACACCTTAGGTTTGGTTGTAGTTCAACTCATTGCATTTGCACTCCACATTCAATTGTTATTCACTGCACATTAGATTACTTCAGTTGTTAGGATTAACAAAACAACCTTCATTATTCACAAACCTCTTCTTGTTCTAAAATCCATAATTGATCTATAACCATATGAACAGAAGACAACATCATTTTAAGGCCTGAAGTACCTCTGCAATTTCCTCATCATTTCATAAACAGAGCTCTCCCTCAAAAGACTACTTTGAAAAAGAAATCAATTAGCTTTAGAATAGAAAATCTTATGATGATATCAATGATTTACTCCAAACATACTTCAAAAAATCTCTAATCAAGGACAAGATGTTGCATCATTATAAGTTAGTTGTTTAACTGATTAGATTAGGAAGATTTGCATGCTTAGTTGACCATGTTTCAAGCTCTCTCTCAAATGCCTTTGATGAAAGAATTTGACAAGTTTAGTTTGTGTTTTGGATCATTTGCTTAAAAGTCATTATCAAGCTTTGTTTCTGATTGGTCATAGTTTAGATTTGACTCTGTTTTTAGTATTCCAATTGCATTTGTCATTTGTCATCCATCAATTAGGATCCACTCTGTTTTTAATCATCAGCTCATTTCCATCAGCTTTTTAGGCATTTTCCTTGTGAACATAAAACCACCAAAAGACCAAAAACATCATAAATCATCACAAAATACCAAAAACATCACAAAACACTACACACAACACATTAGGAAACAAGTACCTAGGTACATACAGTACACTTCACTTCAGTAGTTTACAAATCCTGGTTGACAATTAAATGAGCTCAGTTTAGGAGACTAGATTGAGACCAAACAACACCCGGGAAGCACTAGTACAATCTGTTGCATCACTAAATCATCATGTATATGAATCTCGATCATGCCATAAGGAACTGGAACTGAGAAACAATAAATTCAAAGGGAAATAAAGGGTCCCTTTGCCTAATCTGAGGCATCGAACAAGAGTGGAAGCTAGAACCAAGGTACACCACCCTCTAGACCTGTCTTCAGGAATGAATAAGATGATGTTGATAGAAGGAAGTCTGCCATAGGTGAGGCGATAAGGAATCCTCAACTAAGGGATGAGGGATAATTGTAGAGCGACTAATAGACTGACACCAGGATGATGGTGGAATGGGGGATACTGAGTAGCGGGCTGACGACTTCCCTTGTTAAAGCATAAAGGGCATGAATGACCTGACAACCAATGAATCGACTCTAGAGGGGATATGGGATAGTATGACTGGGGGCCAAAATGTGTGACATGAGAAAGGTACAAAGTAATGAAGGATGGAAGACTGTGGTGGGAGACAAAATGGACTCGGGATAGACTCCATGGATGCGATGATGACTCAACTTGGATGCTCTAAAAAAGGGTGACTCCATCATGCTACCACACAGAAGAGGCCTGGTGGGGACCATAAAAACATGAGTACAAGATGGTTACTCATGAAGAAAATCAACACGAGCATCGACAAGTATGAAGGCAAATTGGTGCCCCAAGTACAAGTGTCGCAAGTGAATAAATTCGATTTTGAGAAGCGACGAAGTGACCCTTCTTAGAAAAAAGGCATCTGGGTGAAGTGTAAAATCACCAAAAATGAAAGGATACCCATTTGAGTCCTCAGTGAGAGCTTTCCAACAGTGTTGACGGTTCATCAAACTAAGCTAGGATTTGGTCACAATTGGAAAAAGAAAAATTGGAGTTTTTCTTTTAATAAGGCAATTTCCCTCCAATTTGATTCATTTGAAAGTGTAGTTGTGGTGAATGTAGAGAGGAGAAAAGGCCCTAAATCTTGCGGTGATCGTAGCGAAAAAACCAACCGTTGGAATCGAGATTCGTCAGTTGTAGGTAAGAGGCCTAACCATACTCTTTCAATTCAGTGGATTAAAGTTTCATATTAGGCACCCAAAGGTCAGGAACAGATCCCTGCTCCTCCTCACGACCGGGTCGCACTTTTTGGGGTCTTTTATGTGACCTAGGTAGTAGGTACTGGGAAGAAAACTGCGACCTGTCCCAGGAAATAGCTTGAAAAGTGCGACCTGTCAGAGAGAAAGGGGTTTCAGTGTTTTTTTTTGGCCGAGGGTTGGGATTTATGGTTATGATGTAGTATTTCCTTTC
The DNA here is from genome assembly GCA_034641835.2 of Pinus albicaulis. NCBI lineage: Eukaryota > Viridiplantae > Streptophyta > Pinopsida > Pinales > Pinaceae > Pinus > Pinus albicaulis. The sequence goes on from CM076579.1 coordinate 1,299,366,669, forward strand.
TGTATGCTAACAAACATGATGGTTTTGTGCAGGAATGGCAGAGTTGAGGATCAACTGGAGGGAGAGAGACCTGGATATTCTGAGATCCGAGGGGATCATGTAGTCTATGCCGCATTGGTCAGGTTTGGGGTCCTCAAAGTTGTGGAGAACCCATTAATGATGGTGGGAGAGCCCTTGCTGGCCCGAGGATGGCCTTAATGCTTCTTGGAAGGATGGTTCCTGGTGAAGAATCAAGGGAAGAAAGGAATACAGGAATGAAATACTAGAGAAGGTCTAGAATCATCCCCGCCCACTAAGTCAAACATGGGAACCAAGTGGTAAACATGGTATCACACAAAGTATAATATTTGAAGATAGGGTATCAAAAATCTACGATATATGGCTCGTCGAAGAGCTCGGTAGGTCCAAATATCCGAGGAGTGGGAGGACAATTGACCATACCTAGATGGGGTCTAGGCCGAGACTTATGGTAATCATATGAGAACATGGCCAAGGGTGCTATCATGCCCACAAGCATGGGATACTACCCCCAAGCATATGTGATGGAGGGGATTGATCTGGTATGCATAGGTGGGAATGATGCCCCTACCTAGAGGATTTTGTGGAGCGCCATGGTGTTCCAAGTGCCGAAATAATGGATTCAAGCCTTCAATATCATATGCACTAAATCCTCAAGATGATGATGAGAAGGTATAGGGGCATAGGTGCCCCCAAGCATGTTATGGTCATGCCAAATGTATTTAAAAAAGTGGAATCTAAACACTTTTTTATGATGTGGTTCACCATTTTTTTACGTTATGGTTATCTTCTGTCGGAAGAATGGATAGATGCAGTTTAAGAAAGGGAATGGAGGATTACCAATATCTTTTTGTACTACATATATGAATCAAATGGAATAAATTTATGGGTTTGCATACATGGTTTCACTATCCCAAAGAGCGGATTTGGATATAATGAACTGGTGCTCACCTAGAAAACACATAGGCTGGTCAACAACAATGTCTAGGGGACTAGGTTGTTGATGTAAGATCAATGAATGATGAAGTGGATCATCCCTAGAGTGATCTGAAGTGATATAGAAATCTAGAGATTCTCCTAAATGGGGAAGAATAATGGTACTAGAGTCTACACGACCAGATGCACTATGAGGGTTGTGGATAATTTCTTCTCCTGGACTCTCAAATATGGGTGCCTCCTTATCCAAACATTGGATGTCAATGTAATGGCCACAAGGTTTATGTTGTTTGAATGCATGGGTTCGTTGTAAGGGGGGGAAAATGAAGTCAGGGGTGGTGATTGTTAGGGTCCCGTGATTTGGCTGATTGGCAAGCCAAATGACAATGTAACATCAAACCAGTCTTTGGAGCCCAAGGACCTAGCCTTCCTGGACTCAGAGAGGGCTCTCTCTATTCGTGTAAGGGATATTTGTGTGTTTGCTTATTGTGTTCTGATTTTAGGCTAGTTATGAAGTAGTTTTTTTGGTTTTGGTTTTTAGGTTGTGAGGGATGAAACTGATCAAAGATATAAGATAGTAAAAAGATGTCAAATCAACTGGGCTATGGGGTCGAAAAGGTCAAGAATTCTTTTAGATGGTGATACAAGGCTGTTGAAGGGCCGATTTGATTCGAGGTAGAAAGGATCTTTGGGAAAAATGGAGTAAGATGGACATCAAGTTTGTGAATAAAAAATGATTTCAAGCACAAATAGTTTAATAGCTGACATAAACATGGTAGGGAAAACCATTAATCATGAAAAATGTAACTATAAGCTAATTAATAAATAGAAATAAACATTCAAGCCATGCATAGAGATATATAACTCTATAACTTTAGGAAATGGCTATCATACTTTGGGGAAATACACTTAAGATAGACAAACAACTCAAAACATTATGTCGGAATGCCTAAACACATTACTTCAAGTTATTGGGCACTTTGAAAACAAGATTGCATAGTCTTAGGCAAAGGGCAAGATCAGAACAAGACCTCCTTGGTTCAACAAACGACAATGTAATCATTCAAAGAGAAATTTCATGGATGGAGCTATGGCTAGCCATGAGTAAGCAGGGCATACCGTAAATCATACTTAGCATGCATAAAACCATGAATGAAATAAGAAAACAATATTCTTAAGTTATTAAAGAGCAATCAAGAATTCTTTAATGTGACTAAGAATGAAGAAAACATGGAAGCTATGAAGAAACAAGAAATTTGAGGTGCCTCCAAGGGCATGTCTCAAATTTGTTCTCTACTGTCCTATAGCAAGCAAGAACATGGATTTATGAATGAAAACTAGGAAACAAAATAAAGAGAGAGACACTATACCATTCTACCAAGTCATGGAATCCAACAACAATCCTCTTTCATCATCCAAGAACATCCAAGAGACTATCCAAAAGAATGAGACAAGTATTTCTTCCAAAGCTTATATGACCATATATTGCTTCTATTCATCAAGTTCAACCTTGTTTACAATGAAAGCCTTTGGAATATATAGGCCCAAGTGAGGAAAACCTCTTAGTTCAACTTGCAATCTCATTGGCCTATCCAAAATATCTTATTTTGTCCTTGAGGCTTTGCAAAGCCCAAGGCACAAAATATCTCATAAAAAATCTAAAAAATGCTAAAAGAGAGAAATAAATTGAATTTCCATAACTTATCAGGTACAAAAATAGCTAAACACACATGAGGAAAGATCAGTTTTGAAAGGTTCAATTTTTACAAAAATACTCAAAAAATACATCAGCAAAAGGTCTCCTGACTTGCCGGCAACTTTTGGAAGTCTTCCTGATGTTGAAATGAGGCTCATGATAGCTTGTTGGAAATATCTGAGTGTCTACTTTCTAAAAATGTTTATTTTTCTCCCAACTAACCACTAGAAGTCCTCCAAAAATAGGCCTGTGTGTAAAAACCCAAAAAATAAGCCTTGCTGATAAACGGGGCAGAGTGTAGAAAAAGCAAGTGTTTTTCACCATTTTGGGGGAGAAAATGATCTTCAATTGTTTTGAAAATCACTGAGTATGTGCCCCTAAATTTAATGCATCCAATGGTACCACTCTCAAGAGTTTAAGATGCTCCAAACCAAAATGGCGGCGCCCATGATTTTATGCAATTAGTCCCAAAAATGTCAAAAAACAAGAACATGTCAAAATTTGCTCAATTTTGGTGAGCAAGTCCCTCAAGGCTTTTTAGAAAAATTTCTAGAAGCTCGGGCCAAAATTCCAAGCCTAAAGGTTTCTTTCTCCTTTTTTCTCACCGGGCGCCCTCTTTGAGCAGTTTTGAGCTTTTCTTGGTTTTCTTCTTTGTTGTTTGGCATTCTAGCTTTGGCGAAGAAGTCATGGCCCCTTGCCTAGGAGAGCCGGCTAGAACATGCTTTGGATAATTCCCTTCATGATCCATGTTTTGTATTTGCTTGCCCTCATCATTGCTTGCTTGAGGGCTGCCTTGTTTGTCTTTGTCAATGCCTTCTTTATGACTGTCATGCTCTTTCCCTTCATTGTTTTGTTCTTCATCACCCTTATGCTTATTTCTGTGTTGGCTGCCATAATGTTCCCTTTCATCACTGCCTCAATGCCCATCACTTTGCTCTTCATTATCACTGCTATGTTTAGGCTCTTTGCCGTGTTCCTCATCATCACTAAAGTCATCTCTTCAGTATTGTGTTTGAGCCAAGAGGTATTTAACAATACATGTTTGTGGTTTTTGAAGGGAAGTATCCTTGTGTTTTTTGCCCCAAAAACCTCTTTCCTTCGATCATTTTTTTTATCCTTGCTTCAGCCAAGAATTTTCTTTCAACACTCATAGCAAGAAGATCTCTATAATTTTGAAAAAAAGAGCTATCTCCAATAAATGTCTCTCTCTGTGGTTTCAGATGATCAAAGCAGCTTTGAAATCAATGTTTTAACACCCTTGCAAACTGATTTAAAGACCTTAACCTAAGTCTACTTTTCTCTTAGAGACTAGGTGTGTTCTAAGTCATTTATAGCATAGGAAATATTTTCAAATTAGCTCCTAAAACCTCCTCCCTAGTACTGCATTATCCTTCACTATTCAAAGAAAAATTCCTTCCTTCAAACTTGCAAAGCCTTCATCATCTATCACTGTTTTGAGTTTCTTCATGGCGCTGCTCTTCATCACTGTGTTCTTCTTCACCTTGTTGTCCTGCCTGGGAGGCATCTTGTTTTGAATGCTCTCTGCAACACCAAGCTGCCTCAAAATGGTTTTCAAAATGTTTTCTCAAAAAAAACTCTGTCTTCTTTGTTAGTCACTGTTTGACCAAGGAAAATTTGCCTCAAATGCTGTGTGAAATGTTTCTTTGATATCAGGTCTCTGCTCCTTCCAAATCACTGCTTTTTCCCCTTTGTATGCCACTCAACAAATAATTTTAATAACAAGCACACAGTCAATTAAAATGTATACACAGTTAAGTGATTTTCTGTGTTTGGATAAGGTCACAGAACTCTTGGTGTTTTGATAAAAAAAGGACAGCCTTGCATTTAGACAAAGGCAAAAAACATCCTCCCCAATCAAAAAAACCTTCTCTGTCTTCACTATTTCTCACACACAGGTAAACAAAAAACACCTCGAAACTGATTTAATAGCTTCACTCACTAAATTCTGTTTTCATGGAACAAAGGAGGAAAGACTGGTTTTGATTTTTTACCACACAGAGAGGACCTTTGAAATGACAAAGCACTTATACAATGACTACTTGTTGTTGAAATTAGGCCCACTGTTTCATTTTTCAAATACAGTGTTTCTCCCTTTAAACACTACCTCCTCATAACAATGTTTCCACCATACACTGGGCTGACAGAGGTTTACTTTGCCCGATCACAGTTAGGGTACTTTCGACAATTTGCCAAACCTCTACTGCTGTGTATATCTTGACTTGCTGGTTTGTGCTTTTAGCACTGTATTGAGGGCAGTTTTTAGGCCCTTTGACATCATCATAAAACCCACCACTTTCACTATGTCAATGTCAGGCAATGACAACCACAACAATTTCGGACCTTTAAAACAAAAATATCAACCCTCCTTACCACTTGTTTTTTCCACTACATACAGCTGACAGAGTTTACGGTCTATCACTTGTTTTGAGGGTAGTGTTGGAAAAATACTGAGAAGGGGGGGTGAATCAATATTTAGAGCTGACTGAAATTTTTTTACTTTTTCTTACTCTTAAACCCATACGCTACTTTACTAAACCCAACTCTCGTATACACACGGATATCCTTAAGAAAACTTGCGTATGTCCAGAGATCTTATTATGCATTTAAATTCTTTACTTAGATCATTGCATCAGTCATTCATCAGATGTTTAGTAAGAAGTAAGCATGTGCAGTAATAACAGAATAAACCATCACACATAAGCAACACACATGAACACAAGTATTTAAGGTGGAAACCCAATTCGAGAGAAAACCACCGCTACTGTCGTCTCTGTCTTCAATATTTATTATAAAGAAAACTACTTACAACATTGTACTGGCGCAGACTCATACCAGCACGCAGGCACCCACCTACAGAAGGCTACAACCTTCTCTCGTTTACCAGCCTCTCTTGGAAGGGAGGTACTACCCCCTGCTCTCATTTACCAGCCTCTCCTAGAAGGGAGCTACTATCCCCTGCTTCTCGTTTACCAGCCTCTCCTGGAAGGGAGCTACTACCCCCTGCTCTCGTTTACCAGCTTCTCATGGAAGGGAGCTACTACCCCCTGCTCTCGTTTACCAGCTACCACTGGAAGGGAGCTACAACCCCCTCACTGAAGGCTTCGACCCTCAGCACCACTGTGGACCACGTTTCATCAATTTTCATACTGGGTCCATCAACTTCCACACAACATACCTTGTAGTCCACTTTTCATCAGATTTTCAAACTGGACCCACTCCACACATTTAAGCTCAACATACATCAAACTGAAACTTATAACCCCATAAATTCATTCATTGAATCATCAACCAATCAACCAACAACTTGATCTTTAATCAACATAATCAGCAGCATAATCAACATTCAAACAACCCAGATCTGTATGAATACATCATTGACAGATAGTAGTAAAACAGCAAAACAAATCATCCATTTCATTCCACATACTTCAGAAAACCCTAGATTCCATTCCCGCTTTTACTTCACTGAACCTGCGTATATACGCGCTTTCATAGAGACAAACCTGCGTATATATCTGCAACTATTTCAAAACTGACCTTTGATTTCATACGCGCTTTTGCTGAAATGAACCTGCGTATATACGCGCTTTTTCTGAAACGAACCTGCGTATAGATCTGTAAATTTTCAGGACTGTCCATCTCTTCAGATCAGATAAAAAACTTAGATCTCACCCTTTACTTCAGCAAAGATTCGCCAGATCACATAGAAAAACATTTCACAAACAGATCTAGAAAATACATAGTCATTTCAGATGTAGAGATCCCTCTTCATCATTTTCTTCATAGGTGCATTATTAATTCAGATCAATCAATAAACTGTTACCCATTCCATGCAGATATAATTCAGAGTGAAAAACCCAGACCTATGCACTTTATCAATAATCATAAACTTTTCCGAATACTACAGTGAAAACACTGTAACCAGAACTTCAGAAATAACCCAGACTTCAGAATAGATGTGCAGATACAAATTCAACCCTGAACCTTCATCAATTCAAATAGCATACGCTACTTTTCTTTACTAAAGCCACGTATATACGCGCTTCCCTGTACATCAACCCGCGTATACTTCTATGTATATTATCTTCAGAAAACCCAAACTTCCATACGCGCTTTTCTTTAAGAGAACCCGCGTATACACGCGCTTTTGCCAAGACAAACTAGTGTATAGATCTGTAAATGGAAAACTTTGCAGAACAGACCAGATCTATAAAATTACCCAGATTTCTTCATTATCTTCAGCAAATTTGCACCAGATCTTCACCATTTCTTCTTCTACAGATCATCTTAGAGATTCATCATTTCTAGATCTAGAGATCTTAAACCTTCATAATATCCATGGGTGCATCATAGATTCAGATCCATCATAAACAGATTTCAAACATGCAGATATCTCTTAAAGAGATTTATTTCTCAACAATCCTTACAAATGCACACCTTGCACTATGATCTTCTTCTCCTTAAATAGATTTAGCTTTTACCAATACCATGAGCCTAAACCACACAACTTCTGATGGTATTCTTGGACGGAATCAAATAAACCATACAGCGCTCAATACTGTGTGCCAAAACCATGGTAATGCCCCTTGGTATTATAATTTTGGAGCACAAAAGGGAATACGCGACTTGGGACGTACTTATCCGCGTGCATATGCGACTTGGCCTTTACAAACTCGTGTATACATTGTGACATATCTTATTCATCATTACTCTGGCACTTACAGGAATTTCTTTCTTCGTTACTTCTGAACTGCTCTGTAGATACATCAGATTTACATCATTAACAAATAGGTTGCTATCCAAAGACAACTCATCAAGTAGGTTGCCATCAAGGACAACACATTGCATCATATTGCCAACAATCTCCCCAGGTTGCCATCAAGGACAACACATTGCATCATATTGCCAACAATCTCCCACATTGCATCATATTGCCAACAGGTAGCTTTAGGTTCTTTGAAACAAGAATGACCACTTTACTTTCAACCAACTGTAAAAATATTCTTCAAGCTTTTTTATCCCAACACACCTCGATTTACATCAAGAGTTTCATGTTTTTCACCATCACTTAGTCTTTGAAAAACACAGCATTGATCACCCTTTTAGAAATTTGAATATACCAAGGAGGGTCATAAAATACCTTGACAATCGATGGTGGGCTTTGCTTGAGGATTTGAGCAGCTTCAAGATTTTTTTGGAGGCTTTTTTACCGTTCAAAACATGTGCGGCACGTTTGAAATGAGAAGGCGCCACGCAATAGAAGGTTGTCGGGTCACTGACGAGCAATCATGACCGACGCTTACAGGCGCGCCGCGTGCCGCGCAACAGTGTAACCCTTTGGTAAAACTTTTCCTGAACGCGCCGCGCAACTATACAGGCGTGCCGCGCAGCCTAAAAAGCCCAAAAACTCTGTGTTTTAGCTTGAAATGCCTCTTAGGTCCAACGAACAGCTAGGAGGAGGTGTTGTGTGCGCTTTGGATTTTCAAAATAGCTCTTGGAAATGGTCCTTAACTCCTTTTCAAAACACAAATGAGACTCCCTTTTGTTCAAACAAAGACATAGTGGCAAATGACCATTTCCTTTATAAGCCTGACCCCTTTTTGAAGTAAAAAAAACTTCTTCAAGAATTTAAACTTTCACTACTTCTCATTAAGGAATGAAACATTGTTTTCCTTTTCTGATATCTGTACTGTGGAAGGAAATTCTGCTCTGAGCCATATGAAGGATTGTAGATGTGCCTTTTGAGTGCAACTGTCCTTTTACTGGGGAAGAAGCTTAACTGCAATTTCAATATCCCTTTTCCACCTCTTGTCTTTGTATGGCTCATCTGTTGTCACTTTTGATCATTTGAAAAAGGTTTTTATGAAATAGAAAGAGCAGCACCTTTAAATATCAACATCACTTAGTGTTTTTCTTATTTGAAACAGGACACCTATAGAAAGACACCTTGTGTTATGTGAGATTTTCTTTGACACTTTTAAGGAGGTAACTTCACCCTTTCGAAACCTAAACTAACAGTGTCTGCTCCCGATGCTTTGGATATGGTCTTGCCCATTGTGAAAACTGAATGAGATGGCAGGTGTTGTTTGAGCTTCTCTTTTGATTGTGGGTAAAAAAATTGTTGGAAACTGTAAGTGGAAATCCTGTTTACAAAAGGTCTCCAACCCCAAAGACACTAACTTATCCTCAGATTGACAAAATGATCCAGTTTTCAGTTTTAAGGAGATAAAACAGGGGATGATGTACTAGATTTGAAAAGTGAACAAGGGAAAGCTACCCCTTTGTTCTTCTATGAAGGAGGTCTACAAGAAACCTGGGCTTTCATTCATTTCACCTATTTTTGAGAGCAGTCCCTTTAGAATCTTTGCCATATGCCATGATTGCTTTTCATCCTCAAAGAATGGTGAGCCCCTTTACTTTGCTTATGAAGGAGGCCTTCTTTGAAAAATGCCTAGTTTCCTTTGTACATGATGGCAGAGGTCAGTTTGAGACCAAGACCCTTTTGGCTCCTTTGGCCATCAACTTAATAATATTTCTCTATTGATGATGAACCCATTAGCTTCACATTGTAACTCAAATAATAGTGAAAATCATGAAAATAATTTTTAAAGCCCACTGCTTTGCCTCTGCCTTTAATTATCATTTTATTCCAGAAACCCTTAGTTGTTGTCTCACTGTAACCAAAAATTTGTCTTTACAGTTAGTGAAAAACTTAAAAAAAAACTTTATCCCTGGCCCTCTGCTTATAGATTAAGCAGGCCTTCTCAGTCTTCAACCCTCTGCTTATAAAATGAAGGAGGTTCTCTCAGTCTTCAAAAAACCCTCTGCTTGTAGATGAATGAGGTTTTTCAGTCATGCCATTTCATCAGCTTTTAACAGTGTTATTTTTCCTTTCACTGTCTTTTCATGCTCTGACTGTGATCGCAGGAGCTTAATGAAACAACTCTCAGCCCTGTAGCTGCATTCCAGGCTCAAAATCTCATGAGAAGTAGCTGTCTTCTCATGTGGAACCAAATATTGTCTTCTAGGATGCTGGTACACTTCTACTCTTTGAAAGATCCATTGAAACACTGTAAAACCACCTAATATCAGTTTTGACCTAGGGCATGTGCATTGCTGAGACTTCAGGGTTTGTTAGTGGCGCGACTTAAGGGTGTAACCAACTTTATTTGCAGAATGGGAAGGTATGTTATAACTGGGCTGTAGCAAATAGAGGTTCTTTGGCTTTAGGATAGTTTGCCAAGGGATAAATGCCTAAAGCGCCACTACCTAACTTAGGGGAAACTTATTTGGATAGATTTGGATTGTTTCTTTGGAGCCGATGGGCAAACTAGTATGGCTGAGGCTAGATAGTGCTTGATAATGAGGTTTCATCTCGTCATGGGTGGATTGAAAAGGTAGGAGGGCAAAAAATGTTATGGGTGTTTTCCAGCTGGAAAATTTGACAAATTTTTAGATCAGCTGCTAGAAAATGTTGAAAATGCAACAAGATGATTGAGCTTAGTGAAAAGAAGTCGCCTTCACTAAGTGGGCCCGCAAGCTATTTTTGGCGCAAAGTCTATTTTTAGACATATGGATCATGGTCTATGAGTTGCAGGATTCTATTTATGGATGATTGGTCAAGTTGGTAAAAATAGATGGACCTCTATTTTTAGACATTGGGCGGAGTCTATTTTTAGACTGCCAGTCTAAAAATAGATCAGTCGAATATTATTAGCCCTTAATAATATTTGGAATATAAACATTATCTTATCCTCTTGGAGCACTTCAGTTCGATCTACGGATGTGGCACATGTAGCTGACAGAAGGAATTACGCTATTCCTAGGGTTTAGTTGAGCTATTGCATGGTTGACTTCAGTTAGAACTCATGTGGCAAAGTTTGGTGGAGTTGATGAGACAGTTGATGGAGTTGTGTTCGGTTTAACTTAGTTGAACTAGTTGTATTTAGTCTAACTGATAAATAAACTAGTGATGAGTGGTGTGAATTAATTATTAGTTAATTCACTAATTATTAACTCATAAATCAACTAAAGAATACATCAGTTAACTGCAATGCATGGACAGTTCAGTGGAGACCAGTGTTAGAGGTGGGTGAAAGGGTGAGTCTACTATCAGTTGTGACTATAGCTGTGCATGAGATTTGCACACACATTGATTGAGAATTCCAATGAGAATTGTGCAGTACAAGCCAGTGGGATTTGAACTTGGATCTCATCATTATTCATCTTGGATTGCGCAGTAGAGGCAGGCTAACAAGTGGAGGAGATTTGAACTTGTGACTTGTTCATATCTCAGCTTGTGTAGTGTGTAGCATGCGAGATAGTGCTGAGAGCTTGTGAGGAGCTTTGTGCTATGTATTGTTACATGTTCTCTATCATTATAATATACAAATAGTTGGGGGTTTTCAGCTGTAAGCTTTCCCCATTACATACTGTGTTATATGTGTGCTTGATTATGTTTAAATGTGCGCATGCAATTGCTTCTAATTCCGCAAATTGATGATCAATGGTAGAAGAGGTTATGTATTATGCATGAAGCTAAAATAGTGTGTAATCAGGATAATCTCGGTGAATAATTCAGCTATTATTCAAATTTCTACATGGTATCAGAGGGAGATTGATCATCGGATCTATTACAGTGATTACATTTTATTTCGGTAGACAGAGTCTGTAAGAGGGCCAGGTAGCCTCTGGATTCATCCTTTCTTTGAAAGGTGAAAAATCTAGTAAATTCCCCTACATTCAATCTCTGTGCTAGAAATACTTTGTTCTCGCAGATCAGAAGCGGTTGAGTTTTGAGTTGGTGGAATTCGAATTTGCAGCAGTGTTTTCTTGGTGTTGAAGTCAAAATGTCTTTCAACAGATTGTGATTGGAGTATGCCCTTGAAGGCAGATCGAATTATATTGTATGGAAGGACAGGATGGAGGTGGTGTTAGATGACAACGGGTTGAAGGAGTTCATAGATGTTGAAGTCCCAAAGCCTACTGATGCTCCTCAAGTTGAGGCTTGGCAAAAGAAGACAGCAAAATGTCGAAGGATTATGTTGGAGGGCGTGAAGGATCACATTGTATCCAGCCTGCATGGTAAAGCTTCTCCATAATTGATGTGGAAAGCATTGACAGATTTATTCCAAAGCAAGAGCGACCAGAGGAAGTTGGCACTCAAGGATAAACTCAGAAACATAAAGATGGAGAAAGGTGACAGTATGCCCAAGTACCTCACGAAGTTCACCCAATGCAAAGATGACCTGGGAAGTGTGGGGGTGACTGTAGATGATGAGGAATTGGTGAGGTTGGATCTCCTTGGGCTTCTGAAGAGTTGGCATTCCTATCAGGACTCTGTCAATGGTCGGGAGAAATTTCCAGGATGGGAGCGACTTTGGTCAGATCCTGTGCAAGAGGAGATAAGGCGGAGTACCAGGGACAGATCTTCATCAAAGGCATCTGATGAAGAAAATTGTGCTTTGGCTGCAAAAGCAAAGAAGGGGAAGAGCAAGAAATCTTCTCAGTCTCGTGTGAAAGGCAAGAAGCAGGACATGTCTAAGGTGAAGTGCTTTCACTGTCACCAACACGGACATTATGCCACAAATTGTCCGCAAAAGAAGAAAAATAAGAAGATTGTTGGATCTGCAGCTGGAGAGGCCTTAGCCTCGCAGTTTGAGCTGTATTTTTCGCTGATCGCATGCTTGGTATCAAGTGTGATGGGTTCAGTTTGGTTCTTGGACAGTGGTGCATCTTTTCACATGACAGGAGATCGAGATTTATTTTCTGATCTGGATGAGAAAGATCTTGGAGTGCACATCGAGATGGGCGATGATGGTAGATACAGTGCGACCGGTATCGGTACCATTTCCTTTGAGAGGGAGTCTGGTAAACCCTTCGTATTGAAGGAAGTGATGCACGTTCCAGGATTGAAGAAGAATCTTATCTCTATGGCGATGTTAGAAGACAAGGGATATGATGTTGTCTTCAGCGAGGGAAAGGCTTTCCTGCGTAGTAAGACAACTGGAGAAACCCGGAAGATAGGGGTTCGAGTCAAGAACCTTTATCAATTGCAGGTAGATGGCTGCACAGCAATGGCATGCAAGGTAGAAGGAATGGTGAGCCGGGATGATGGTGAGTTGTGGCACCGGAGATTGGGCCACCTTCACCATGGAGTTTTGAAGATACTACAGCAGATTTCTACTGGGCTTCCTAAGGGTACTCTTGCACAGTCAGATCAGTGCAAGGGATGTACCTTGGGAAAATTTGTGAAAGCCACCTTTCACGAGAAGGATAGTCGTGCCACGACGATCCTTGAGAGAATTCACACAGACGTGTGTGGACCCTTCTCAGTAGCTTCGACAGTAAAGCACAGGTACTATGTGATCTTTGTTGATGATTTTTCTCGAAAGTGCTGGATCTTCTTCATGCAGAAGAAGAGCGAGACATACTCAAAGTTCTGTGAGTTCAAGGTGTTGGTTGAGAAGGAATCGGGGAAGCAGGTGAAGGCTCTTATGAGCGACAATGGTGGTGAATTCATCTCTGGCAAATTCAAGGAATTTTGCAGCACAGAAGGAATTCGAAGAGAGCTCATAGCACCTCATAACCCACAGCAGAACGGGGTTGCTGAGCGGAAGAACAGAACGATCGTGGGTGCTGCACGGGCGATGTTGCATGATCAGGGCCTACCCATTCACTTGTGGGCGAAGGCATGCAATACTGCAGTATATGTGCAGAACCGTTGTCCTCACAGGATACTTGGCATGAGTACACCCGAGGAGGCGTTTTCTGGTAAGAGGCCTGATATTTCCCATTTGAGGATTTTGGTTCACCTGTTTACATTCATGTGACGAAGGATGCCAGGAAGAAGCTGGAGCCGACCGCAGAGGTTGGGATATTTGTGGGGTACACTGATACGCCCCACAACTATCGTGTGTATTTTCCAGACGATCATGGTGTGCGATAGATATCAAATTCGGGAGGAGAAAGCCATGAAGTGTTCGCGAGAGAGGGCACACTTGCATGCGGAGGAGGCTGTGGTTCTAAGGATGAGCTTTAGGATGTGGATCAGCCCACGAAGTAAGTTCATGGAGTGGAAGAGACCACTCATGCGACGCCAACCATCGGAGGTGGAAAGCGCACTACGGAATACGGCGGCGGCTCAAGATGTAGAAGGTTGTAGGACCACCTACGGCCTGGTATGGCCGGGGCAATCCAGGACCGATTTTGCTAGATATGGCTTTGCTCTTGTGAGCAAATGTGTCGTAGACGAGCCATCCTCTTCCCGAGGAAAGCTGTGGAGGACCCGCATGGGTAGTGCCATGGTGGAAGAGTATGATTTGATTGTCAGAAACAGTGCATGGGAGATTGTCCCAAGGCCGGAAGGGAAATCAGTGGTGGGTTCGAGATGGATCTACAAAGTGAATCAGGTAGCTGACGGGAGTGTGGAGAAGTACAAGGCAAGATTTGTTGCCCAAGGCTTCTCACAGATTGAGGGGATCGATTATGAGGAGACCTTTGCACCTGTCACAAGGTATTCTTCCATACAGACGATTCTTGCTCTCTCAACGCAGATGGGGTGGCACATTCATCAGATGGATGTGAAGAATGCGTTCCTCAACGGGGTGATTGAGGAGGAGGTGTACATAGAGCAGCCCAAAGGTTTCGAGATCTTCAGCAGCGAGTCGCATGTGTGCAGGCTCAAGAGAGCGTTGTATGGGTTGAAACAAGCACCTCGTGCTTGGTACACACGGATAGACAGTTATTTCACAGGACTTGGATTCTCCAAGAGTGAGCGGATCCTAACCTATACCAGATTGTGGTGGAGGGTAATTTGCTGATCATTGTACTTTATGTAGATGATTTTATTCTGACAGGTGATGAGTTGTTGATACTTTCATGCAAGGAGGATCTTGCTAGAGAGTTTGAGATGAAGGACTTGGGCCTCCTTCATTATTTCTTGGGATTGGAAATTTAGCGGTAGCAGTGGTGGTATTTGTTTCTCGAGGTAAGTATGCCGGGGGAATCTTGGAGAAGTTCAACATGCAAGGCTGCAAGCCTGTTGACACTCCTCTTCCTGGTGGTTGGAGGAAGGAGGATGCTACTTCAGCGGAGGTAGTGGATGCCACTGTCTATCGACAGTTGGTGGGGTAGCTTATGTATCTGGTCAATACACGACCCGATATATGCTATGCAGTTAACCAGCTTTCGCAAGCTATGGTTAAGCCTACCAAGCTCTTTTGGAAGGCGGACAAGCATGTATTGCGCTATATCAGAGGCACATCGGGATATGGTCTATGGTACAGACAGGAGGATGGAGTGAAGCTTTCTGGTTTCACTGATGCAGATTGGGCGGGGAGCCCAACGGATAGAGATAGAAAGAGCACATGCGGAGGGATCTTCGGTATTGGGTCGACAATGATTTCTTGGTACGGCGGAAGCGGTACGCGCCTCCCGGTTCGGCGGAAGTAGAGTATGGAAGTGAGTTTAGATGCATGCGAGGCTATTTGGATGAGGAAGATCCTCGCAGGTTTGTTCAGGTTGCATTTGGAGCCTACTGTGATTTATTGTGATAACCAGAGTTGCATTAAACTGTCGGCTAATCCGGTATTTCATGATAGATCCAAACACATCGACATCAGGTACCATCATATCAGAGATTGTGTGCAGCGGAGAATCATGTTACTTTCATATATTCCCACGGAGGATCAAGATGTTGACATCTTGACGAAGGCGCTCACCAGGAGCAATTTCGAATTCCACAGAGGCAGGATAGGGGTTGCAGATAATCCATATCTTGTTGAGAGGGAGTGTTTAAAATGCAACAAGATGATGGAGCTTAGTGAAATGAAGTCGCCTTCACTAAGTGGGCCCGCAGGCTATTTTTGGCGCAAAGTCTATTTTTAGACTATGTCTATTTTTAGACATGTGGATCATGGTCTATGAGTTGCAGGATGCTATTTATGGATGATTGGTCAAGTTGGTAAAAATAGATGGACCTCTATTTTTAGACATTGGGCGGAGTCTATTTTTAGACTGCCAGTCTAAAAATAGATCAGTCGAATATTATTAGCCCTTAATAATATTTGGACTATTAACATTATCTTATCCTCTTGGAGCACTTCAGTTCGAGCTACGGATGTGGCACATGCAGCTGACAGAAGGAATTACGCTATTCCTAGGGTTTAGTTGAGCTATTGCATGGTTGACTTCAGTTAGAACTCATGTGGCAGATTTTGGTGGAGTTGATGAGACAGTTGATGGAGTTGTGTTCGGTTTAACTTAGTTGAACTAGTTGTATTTAGTCTGGCCCCGTAAATACACTGATGATGAGTGGTGTGAATTAATTATTAATTAATTCACTAATTATTAACTCATAAATCAACTAAAGAATACATCAGTTAACTGTAATGCATGGACAGTTCAGTGGAGACCAGTGTTAGAGGTGGGTGAAAGGGTGAGTCTACTATCAGTTGTGACTATAGTTGTGCATGACATTTGCACACACATTGATTGAGATTGCCAATGAGAATTGCGCAGTACAAGCCAGTGGGATTCGAACTTGGATCTCATCACACTACTACATTTGGCGGAAATTCTGACACTCGTTTCCGACGCTTTTGAACAAATGTCGGAAATTTTCCCAAATTTTTTCCATCCCGCCCGAAACCGTCGCTATAGCGACGTCTATAGAAAAGTGTCGCAATACCGACACTTAAAAAAGTGTCGCAATTGCGACGTTTAGAGGAAGACGTCGCAATTGCGACACCATGGCCCAAAGCGTCGCTATTGAGATGACTCTAAATGTCGCAACTACGACACAATGTCTAGGTGTCGCCATTGCGACGTTTGGAGGCATCGGTCGTAATAGCGACGCCTTTTCCGCCGTCAGTATAACGACAGTTATTTTCGCGCTACATAAAAATACCAAACTTATATGCGCGCTAAATAAAAATTTGAAACTTATATGCGCGCTACATAATGATTTTATTGTTTCGTATTTGTCACAATAGCTACATTAACGTTTGATATCACGCGCGCATTCGCCCTCTGCTCTTGCAGAACAGCATTTGCCCATTCGCGCTCAGCTCTTGCATAACAACATTTTCCCTCAGCATTCGCCCTCAGCGTTCGCCCTCAGCGTTCGCCCTCAGCTCTTGCAGAACAGCATTCGCCCTCAGCTCTTGCAAAATGGTAAGTTCTTACTGCAGGCCCTTCCTCCTATAGTAGGGTTGACTCTATTTGGGTTTTTTTGGTCAATTCCATTGGATTGTGTTAGGCTGTAGGGTTCTGTGTAGATGTCAAGAATCAAGATTCAATACCCTCTATTATCTTCATCACCCAATACAAGATTTAAATTTTTCCCAAAGAAACGCTTATTAATTTGGCGGCCATTATTTCTCCCTGCTTTAAAAACCCTACATTTAAATGAAAACAAGCATTGCATTTCAACTACAAAAATCTATTAGTGTTCAAATGTACATGTGTGCTACATTAACGTCTGATATCACGCGCGCATTAGCCCTCCGCTCTTGCGGGCTTGACGTCGCCCTCGGCTCTTAACGAACGGCATTCGCCTTCGACGTACGTCTCAGCTCTTGCGGAACGACATTCACCCTCACAATTACGCCACAGGCTCTTGCGGAACGACATTACGCCTTTGGATTCACCCTCGACTCTTTCGGAAACGACGTCGCCTGCATTCGCCTCGGCTCTTGCGAACAGCATTTGCCCTTGGCATTCGCCCTCAACGTTCGCCCTCAGCTCTTGCAGAACAACATTCTCCCTCGGCTCTTGCAAAATGGTAAGTTCTTACTGCAGGCCCTTCCTCCTATAGTAGGGTTGACTCTATTTGGGTTTTTTTGGTCAATTCCATTGGATTGTGTTAGGCTGTAGGGTTCTCTCTAGATGTCAAGAATCAAGATTCAATACCCTCTATTATCTTCATCACCCAATACAAGATTTAGATTTTTCCCAAAGAAACGCTTATTAATTTGGCAGCCATTATTTCTCCCTGCTTTAAAAACCCTACATTTAAATGAAAACAAGCATTGCATTTAAACTACAAAAATCTATTAGTGTTCAAATGTACATGTGTGCATCACTTGTGTAGGGTATTCCTTTTCCACTTTCACATTATCCAAGAATGTGTGCAGTATAGTTCATATTTTTTGTGATTTAGATTGCCTTGAAAAAAGAAAGGTAAATTATTTCCCATGGAAAAAGAAGGTTTTCCATTTTTATAGGTTGTTTGGACTTACCTGGAAAAATTTATGGTATGCCTTTCATATTATGTAGTTTAAATTTGAATTAACAGATTATTCTACATGAAAATATAATTACCTATGTGATGTCCTTCATCACTAATTAAAATTATAGGGTTTCAATTTCCTAAATTCTAGGTTCTCATTGGTGGATCACTCTTCCATTGATTTCCTTTCCCTTTGGATCTTTTCATACTTTAAAAGTCATCAATGATACATATATTATTTCAGGTATCCCAAAAGGCTTTATAGTAGAACATATTGTGAAGTTTTTTTGACACTTGAGGATTCTTTTTAGAACTCCAACGTGGTCTATGCTATCGAGTTATATATCAAGCAACTTGTCCTTAATAACCACACTATGAGGTAGGTTCAACCAGTTTGAACTTGTTGGGACATAGCATATGAAGTTGTGTGATGAGTCCATATCACAGGTCTATTATGGTGACAAAAGTGAAGACACGTAATGATAGTTATTATGTTAACATTACTAGAAATATTTTCGAAATTATCCATGCTATCAAGATGTCAAAATTCCAGGCATTAGGTGTCAATACTCGTAGCTAATAGATAATAATAATAATATAAAAAATCACAAATTTATTCTTGAAATATGATTGTTACACATTGGTAACCTAGTTCATGAGTTACTATCACCCAAAGATTGCAAAACAAACTTAAAATATAAATTAAACCAACATGAGAATCCAACTAAGGGTTTCTCGACAAAATCATGCCATAACCTGGCATTTTTAAACCCAAATTTGAATCCATCATAAGTAATACAATGCAAACTCAGATGGATTTTCAATGCATGTTTGCATGCTACACTTATTCTCTGTCTAGATATCATTTTTTAAATGGAACCATTAGTCAAGCCCACAGTCCTTTTTATGTGAAAAATTTCATCTCTATTTGAGCTCTTTTTTGCTCCACCACCTCCATAAACCAATGTTACATGGGGTCTCGCCCCCCCACCTAGGGGTCTAGATTCCTCGCCCCCTCGCGCTCCGGGGTCTTGGGGACTTCTAGGGGATGTTTCCCTCACGCCCCCTCACGTCCCCTCACCGCCCCTTTTAGTTTATGGTTTCGTGTTAAAAGTTGATGTGCCACTTAGCATATTTGAGAATCCAAGTGATTCCGATTCAGATGGTGACATGGTTGATCTTGATATATTCGTGCAGAAGTTGGATGCAGAGACTAGTGGGGCATTAACTTGAGCATTTATGCTCATTTATCGTTATGATGATATCATTTGATATTCATATGTTATGTTTTATGTTTTATGTTTCAGACATAACTTATTTGCGTTTAAGTTTTATGTTTTAGACTTGAGTTGTAAACTTCAGTTTAAACTCTATTTTGAATCTTGATATAATATGTCATATGATATCTTAAACTTTATTTTCATTGTACATTGTTAGTAGTTACATTAATGATTATATAGTTACAAACTTCCAAACTTACATGCATGATTGTATGATGTATGTTTTAACTTTTAACTTTTAAATTTGTTTCAATTATATGATTCATCATTCATCGATTTGTAATTTTATCATTTATGATTTATCTTTCATGATGCAAGTGTATGATGACTGTATATACATTCTTTGCAAAAATATAGTTACATTTTAAATATTAAATTTTATAATTTTTATGACCCCGACGTCCCCCCACGTTTCCTGAAAATTGGTAGGGAGCTTTTGCATAGGCCGCTCTCGCGCTCCCTCGCCCCCTCGCTCCCACCTCCAGGGGACTTGGTGGAACATTTCCATAAACATATGAAAACATATATCATGATCTTGGAATTCCATTACATATGTATGTGCCAATGTTCCATAATCACGCCCCATCATCAATTTAAGAAATTTCCATTGAATATCAAATTATGGAGGGGGGGAACTTTTTGCTGCAACATTTGGCTCAAAATCAGGGACCATCTTCGTATGAGGTGAATGAGAACTATAGATATTTGAAGAAGTATATTAGTGCCTTTTCCTCTGGCCATGGAGTCATATACAATCATCCATCACAAAAATTTGTCTTTGTTCATTCTCACCTTGAAAGTTGCAAAAAATCATGCCCTAATTGAAACGAAACTAAATTTGAAAGATATAATAAAAATGCAAGCTAGAAGTGCCCTATTAATACAAAAGGAAAACCTTCCTACCTACCCTAACTGAGATAAATTTTGATTGAATAGGAAACATGATATTTCTTATGGAGTTGATCCAACAACTTGTTAAATGTATGGGACTAAATCATGCATTTGATTTCCAGGGAAACATGCGCATGAAGAGAAAAAGTGCAGAATTAATTGAAAATCCATACATGCCACTTATAAAAACTACACCGAAAGGTCAAAAAATACTTAAGGCCTTAACTTAATTTGAATCCAAAAATGACAAAACAGGATTAGTGAAAACACGAGAGTGGAGTGGGTGAACAACATAAATAAAAAGTGAAGATACCTTTCCCCAAGATGCCTTTGTCACCGTTGTATGAAAACATGTTTTCCTTTCCCTTTATACATGCAATTGAATGCATTATAGGTATGGTGTTTTCCCAGAATAGGAGAAGCCTACTTAAATATATCATTCATGGAGTGAATGTTTGGGTGCCTTAATGTGCAATGACATGTTTCCAGGACTGAATTCAATGCAAGGCATATTTGAAACTCTAACTCTGTCTTCCGGTGTCTTATTAGAAATTATTTCAGTTTTCATTTTGTGTTTTCAAGTTAGATATTGTTTTCAAGTTTTTACATTTATAATTTTATCGCAATGTGGCAGACTGATCAGAGCAGTGCAGGAACAACCCCGAGACGGGATGATCGCGGAAAGAGGCCAGCGGAAGAACATGTAAAGTGCCAGCATTGCTCTATCTTGAGGTATTTTAGTTATTTACATAATTGAAATAATATTAATTTTGTTCAAATATGCAGACACCTAGCCATGGTACGCCTGATGATTCCCTCTTCGAGGAAGAGCTTTCTTCATCCCTATCTCCAGTGTTCTTGTTGCAAAAAAAGGCACGAGATGCAAGGTCGGAATTTAATACTTTGATAGACGCGCCTCAAACACCTGAAACATAAGAGAGGATACAACATCTTATGAGGCAGCTAGAAAGATATCAGGTAATAATAAAAATTCAAAAGGATATTTTTTTTGTTTTGCATGAGATGAATTGTGATAGTTTGATTTTTAATTTTTACATTGACTAAACTAACAAAAAGTTCTTTTGTATGTAGCGTTTTCTGGCATTTGCTGAACCCGGTGTTGGTGGTAATGGGACACAAGGGCAAGAGATTGCCCAACAACCCTCTCGTACACCTTCTACTCCTTTAGGTGCTAGCCAAGAAACACACCCTGCCCAAGCTGACACCCAGCCAACTGCTGAACGTGTTGGCAATGATGATGCTGATATGGCCAGCTACATTATTGCGTTTCCTGGAGCTACACGTGTCAGCTCCACAGGGACCATTAATGGCACGTTGTTGGTGAACGATGAGGGTGTCCCTATAAAGCATGTACATCTCCCAGGTAAATTTTAATATTTTAACTATTTCATGTACTTTATCTAAAACATATTTATCATGATTTTTATTTTTAAATTAATGATAATATCTTCTTTTTCTTTTGGTTTTATTTTGTGTAGGAAACAATGAGTTCTACAGGATTCTGGAGAGCCATGCGTTGGTAATTTTTGGCCCAACCATACGTACAGGGTGGAATTCCCAGAATTCCAACCTGAAAAAAGAACTTCTAGATTATCTAGAAGCCCTTTGTGGGGTCAGCACATTTGACAGAACAGTGGTGGCTCAGGTAGCCGGAAAATATTTGAAATATACCAGGGACACCTATAGGACGCAATTTCAATTTAACCCTAGATATGAGCGTCCTCTCGCAGTTTCAGAGAGTGAGTGGAGAGCACTCATCCATGACGGAAAAGAGAAAAGGGCAAAGAAAGAAGGAAAAATGCCAACTGGACCCGCAAGGTAAATTACAACTTTAATTCAATAGCTTTAATTTTCTTTATGTCTAAAATAAAAGTGTGCTATGTCATATCTGACTTCAATATTTTGATGCTAGGTTGCCTGACACCTCAAAGGCAACCAAAGCTAGGATTGAGAAAAAAGGCCATCACAAGCTCGGCCAGGGTGGCTACTTGAAATTAGCTGCAAGAATTGTAATTAAGTAGCTAAACATCTTATAATTAATTGTATCGCCTTCCAACATTTTTGTAATCCTATTAGATATGATTAAAAATACACAATCATATATAATGTAGGGTGATGACTTCGGAAAAATAACTACAGAGGAAGATAAAAATATCGCTTTCCGTTTTGGCTATCAAGCTGTAGTTGAACGTCGCAGAAGCTTGGGGCAGGTCCCAAGATCTACAATGCCTGATAAGGTAAAACATTAACCTTTCAATATTTTTGTTTTCGTCCATAAATTTAATGTCTAACAACTTTGTTTAAATCAGAGGAGCAACACTACCGACGAGGTAAATAACCCAGTTTTAGAGCCAGATGTAGATGATCCTCTCGTGCAACCTGATCATTGTAGTGGGGACCAGGCCGACAATGCTGCTATCAGTGAGGGTCGTGACGGTAATTAATTTCCACTTATATTTTTTTCTAATTATACCTTGATGGTTGTCCTTATAACGTTTTTTGTTTAAATGACAGAGAATGTTTCCATTGAGGATCTTACCACCAGAGAGGAAGATAGGGCAACAGTCCCAACGGCGACAACTGGTGCACCAGGTAAATAATCTCATTGCAATTTTTTTTATTAATATTACCGAACCAGTTCAATGATATTTAAAAAATGACAATTAAAATTTAATATTATCTGTTTTTGTAGGCGATGCCCCGTCACTGGATGAGACCAGACATCGTGACTACGCAACTAGGTCAGCGGCGACAACTGGTGCACTAGGTAAATAATCTCATTGCAATTTTTTTTATTAATATTACCGAACTAGTTCAATGATATTTAAAAACCGACAATTAAAATTTAATATTATCTATTTTTGTAGGCGATGCCCCGTCACTGGATGAGCCCAGACATCGTGAATACGCAACTAGGTCAGCAGTGCGGGTTGAAAGGCACGAAACAGGAGCAGAGTACGATGATATTGATGATGTAATTAGGAGCTTTAAAAATAGGAAGAAGAAAAAGAAAATTTGACAATGTAAAATATTGTATTATTATAAGACAAACGTTACCATACTTGGAACGTTTTTGCGTTATATAAAAAACTCATTTATCATACTATTTTTATGTCAAGCATTAATTGCAATGTTTCCTTGCGTACTTTTTGTTGAATTGTTTTTTTAATAGTTATTGAATATTTTTTTTTATGCTCATGAAAGTAAAAAATGAAATATAGATCGGGTATTGGGGAATTGAGAGTGATGTGAGGGGGGGGGGAGGGGCCATAAGAGCTTCCACCTTCACGTGGTTGGCCCTGTTTAGTAGAGAATAATTTATTGGAGCGATTTAATCTTGGAGCAAACCTCCCTCGATCCAGCGTAGCAACAAAAAATTCACTGTTGACTTAGTTGCTACTCTTTCAGATTGTGGGAGGCTTGTTCCAAGTTCATGCGACTCCAATAAATTGTTCTTGAAACGAAGAGGAGCTTATTCAAGTATGTTTTGAAATTTTCAACATATGTTCTAACATTATCATAAGAATGCATCTTAGAGTAAAAAATACTACATCAATTACTTGTATTTACTGTATAGATAATGATGGATTTTGATTGACTTGGCAGTGCAGGTACAAATCCTCTTGCATCATGAGCAATACAACTTGTCAACCAGGGTCATGTCCAGGATATTTTTGCTTGTGTGCTTGACCAGGTTTGTAATGTCACATTTTGTAAGTTCCTTTACAGTTCATAATTCAATATTAAGCTTGTTCATGATTATTATCTAGGTTTTTTTTATGTGTTTTTTCATCTATTTGATTGTAAGCAACTCTGCATGTTTCCTGTTGTTCACTATGATTTCTCCCATTACCACTCCCAGGATGAATCCGACTTTATTGTTACATAGGTTACTTATTGTTACTATGATTTCTCCATTTACGATTTCATAGGTTACATCATGTAAAGTTGTCAATCTCAGGTTGGTGATGAGCTTTAGTTCTCCAGATTTGGGACTTTTCTGATATTTTCTCCCTCATGTCATTCCCGCATCACCTCGTTGTTTGAGCATGCCAATTGTCTACCACTTGTACCAATTGGCACATGTCAATCTCTGAGTGGTGCCACATTTCACCTATTTTCAGTGAGAGTTTAGGGTTTCTCTAACCTAGCTCCAGAAATCCGATTGAGTGCCTGCTTGAATATTGTCACATAATACTTATGGTTTGGATTGATGAGCATGTTCTGAATGGTTGGTTGATTCATAAGAACCACCCATATAGTCATCTTGAGATATTTCAAAAGGTTTCTCGGGTTTCCTTTTTCACCGTTTCTAGTGGGTGGGATGGTGTGGGGTGATCCATCAATACTGGTGCTCTTGTAGTAGGGAATTTGTTTTCGGGGATATAAAGGAGAATTTGATGTAGATATCCCATTGGATGCATTCATAGATGGGCACGAGAGGTCAAGAATTTAAATTAAAAATATGCAACCTCTAGCATGGCAACCCGAAGGCCGCGAGAGACACTGGTTAAAGATTGTTTTGTGCTGGCCTTAATATAGTCGTGATTTCTTTCTATTATCTTAATGCAAATATATAGTCCTGTCTCATTAAAATGAGGATTGTGGTTGTATTTCTCTTTGGTTGTTTCTCTCTTAATGCTCCAGAAGTTGCCAAAAGTTGCGATAGTTGTTTAGTTTGCCCGTTACAACTTAAAAGTGGTTTTTAGCAATGGGAGTCATGTTTTTTAAGGTTCATACTAATATGAAGATCTTGTAATTCTATATTCAACATAAGAGAAGATGGCCTCTGCTTTGGGTAGTATGACAACAATTGCCACATCTACCTCATTGGGTAACAATGGAAAGGGGAAGAAGTTGGGTGCAATGTTTGATAATTATGGCAAACAATTGTCTTCTCTTTCAGTTTTTTCACCCATTTTCTTTAATCGCTCGAGCAGAAGAGGGACTCTGAGATTACGCGACAGAGAGAAGGTAGTTAATACAAGAGCTATGGAAAAGGAGTTGTACTTCAACAAGGATGGCTCAGTGACAAAAAAATTGCAGGTCAGAGAAAAAATTATGTTTAAAGGAAGGTCACTTGCATGTGAAACTTCACTGCTGTGGATCTTTCCTTGTCCACTTATATTCGATTTTAATGTGTTATTTTAATTTTTCATGGAGGGTTGTTTTGGCATATGGTCTGGAATTCAATTGCACACTTACTGAAAGCATTGTCAATTTGTCTTGCAGGCGGTGTGAACAAACTTGCCGATCTTGTTGGAGTCACCCTTGGGGCGAAGGGAAAAATGTTGTCTTGGAGAGCAAGCATGGTTCTCCGAAAATAGTTAATGATGGTGTGACAGTAGCTAAGGAGGTAATTTGTAGATGTGTGCTCTGGTTTTCTTTTTAACGTTGTATTAGTTCCCCATCTTAAATGTCTTAGATTTGGTAGGCATAATTTGAAAACTCAAAGGTGAAAGGAAACATATTTGTTACCCAGTGGTCTACTTGGCCTATGGACTAGCCACATTGGAGTAATGCATAAAGCTTTTCACAACAATAAAAGGAAAGGGTTATGGCTGAGTCAAATTTTATTGTTATTGACAGTGTAATGAAATGTATCTCAATGCTATGGATTTGGCCTTTTTATTGGTTGAATTAGAGGACCCAGTTGAAAATATTGGGGCCAAGTTGGTAAGGCAAGTTGCGGCAAAGACAAATGATTTAGCTGGGGATGGAACCACAACATCTATTGTTCTTGCACATGTTGGAATATTGAAAAATTCCAGAACAATGAATGGAGAATAAATCTCCTTTCCTCTAACACAGAGAAAATAAAAATTTCTTTGACAGGAGACAAAGTTTCAATACTTTGAAAACAAACATCTATTCCCTTCAATAACTCAAAAAAAAACTATTACACTACTTCCTCACTGAGAGGGATTACAAAATTATGACTGCTACAAAACGCAGTGCATAAAACCAACTCACTGTCTGTTCAAAACAAACATACTCCGTCTCTAAAACACTCTGCTGTGTTTTTCCCTTTCGCACTGCTGTGCATACACACTTAAAAAGTTACATTCAGTCTTTCACTTTTTACACACTGCTGTGTAATAAAAAATTTACGTACTGTCTTAAAAAAAAACTACCAAGCTTTTTCGACCTTTTTATTTTTATATGCCGTAACATATAAAACATATTATAATAAACCCTCTTTTAAAAAAAATAAAATTAAAACTAAATTCTATGGCCCACCTTTCATTTCGCATATGATATATATATATAACATATGTATATATTAAACTATCAAAACATTAAAGAACCCTTTTCGTCGGACTTCAAAAGTCTAAATAGATTGAATTTCAAACCAAATTCGCGTTCCAAAATGGGATGCTGACGTCTGCCTAATTTTAACTCGAATTTTCAATCCAATGTGCCCTATAAAAAATTCGGGTCCGGTTTTCAGGTTTTCAGATTCCCTTCAATTTCATGCGATCCAATATTAATGCTCCACGTGTCCTCCTTTTGAATTTACAAAACTGTCGGGTAAATTTCTGTTTGTTTAATTTCTGGTTGGTGAATTGCGTTAATGCCGGTTGTTGTGTTTAAATACAATCTTGTACAGAAATATGGCTGCGGCCGTCTACAAAAAAAACTTGCAGGAATTTTAAATGTTGAATTAAATTTCTGGATGGCATGCAAGCAACCTCCAAAAAAAAATGTTGTTGCTGCAGCAGTTGAAGTTAAAATTCAACAGCACAGGGTTTAATAAGTGAGGGTGTAAATGTAACTTTTTGTCGATAGTACTGGATTAAGATCATCTATTCATTTTTGTAGGGTCTTATGGTGTTTGGTTTTTTAGTTTTGGGTTGGGCTTATTGAATCTAAGATAGTTTTTGAGTGAAAAAATTGCTATCAGGTATTAAAAAATTTTGGTTCTTTTGTCAAAATTTATGAGCTTGTTAGGAAATACAAAACTGACAATGGTTGTATCTTAAATTTGTGGAAAATAATTTGAAATGAAACCTTTTTCTTTAGGTTGTTGCAGCAGGTGCAAACCCCATTCAAATTACTAGGGGCATTGACAAGACAATAAAGGCCCTTGTTTTGGAACTCAAAATTTTGTCAAAGGAGGTAAACGCTTGCCTTTCGAGTAGGCTGGTTTTCCTTTTTGCTGATGGTTTGGTGTATCTAATTGAATTAGTTGCCTAAGGTATTTTTGGTTGCAAACTCCTTTTCATTTTTCATACAGTATTGGCCTTGTGGAATACATTTGATTGTGTGGTCTTGTTAGATCTACATCATTTGTAGTTGTTTAGTCTTATGGCCGAGGTGCACTTTTATTATGGAAATAGTTGATGCAATATTGTCATTTAATCCTTACTGCAGGGTAGCATGTTGAGAAGTTTCTTGTGAAACATTTGGTATTCAAAATGACACTTGATCCTATACAAGATCATGCACTTGACTTCAAAATTCATATTCAAAGTGTGCCAGACAATTCTTGCAAAATTTCAAATATTTATGTTGTTTTAAACCATTATCTTTTTCATGTATTGGATGCCGAAAATGTGAAAAATACTTTGGTATGAAACCAACTGGTGAATAATTTCCAGCACAACAACCACTTCCAAGACATGATTTAGAAGTAGAACAAATGTGCTTATGAAGCATACAAAGATATCCTTGATGCATTGTCAATGTTTGTCTAGGGTTATTTTTGGAGAAAATAACTCCTTATTCCTAGAATAGTGATCTTCAATACAAGTAAATGCCAGAGAAGAGAGATCATCGTGTGACGCAACAAAACTGAAATTGGACCCCCAAGGAGAGCTGGTGTGTCTACAATCGCTCTGTCAAGATTTTCCCTTGGTGTACCCCGTTCTTTTACTCCAGCCTGAGTCTTAATTGACTTCTTCTTTCTTCGGGTTTATTTATCAAATTCGTAGAATTTGATAAATAAATACTATCCACAATGGTTGGACTTTAATTTATATTCCCGACTTTATATTATCTCCAAGCCTTATAACCAATGTTTAACTTTCAACACTTTATATTTATACTCCACGTTTCTTTTAAAATAAATAACTTGTAATGAACTTTCGGCTCTATATTTCACCACCCAGCCTTACAACAATCACGCTCCAGACTTATGCTAATTATCCGCCAAACGTTTAATTAAAAATTTTCATTATACTCCGGCCCCACCTATATATATCAATAACCAATCAAACACTCGTATCGTACCTAGCTATCCTCCGCACACCTTAGTTAACCTCCGGGCAAGTTCAACGTGCGACCACCGTCCGATGGCCCTTCTCCAAATCAATGACTCTTGGAAATTTCGCTCGGCTTCCAACGTCGGGCTTTAACGTGCGATGGCATGGGTTAAACGGTTGTTTTTCGGGGTCACTTCGCCACGTGTCGCATTCCCTATGGAATCGCTCGCGAATAGGAAATACCGCCTACTCCGCAAAAGCGGTGCGATATGGGCAACCCACTTTTGTGATTCCGCTCATGGTTTTGGTAGAGGGCTTGACCACGGGTGCAAGTCTGGTTCCGCTATCCTTTTGTTTGTTAACTCATGTCCAATCCTCGGGTCAGGTTCCGAAAGCACAACAATTTTGTCTCTTTATTAAGCATGATTTTTATATTTGAACAGTTTTCACGACCCCGGTTCTCAATAATTATTTATATAACTTTTCCACATGTTTAGTGTGGTATTCCCATGATTTATTATAAATATGTGTATTATCAAAGAAAACCAACAAAAATTTTATAAGATGGGATCAAACAAAATTGTTCTTGAGTCGAGCCCGCCGGACTTCAAACGGCGATAAACCATAATTCAAACCAAATTCGCGTTCCAAAATAGCCTGCTGACGTCGGCCAATTTTGTGACGCGAATTTCTTATCAAATTTGCCCTAATATTTTACGGGTCTAGATTTCCACTGCGCGAGCGGCCCAAACAAAGATCCGCTCCAATCAATTTATGCCACGTGTCCTCAATAAAAACTTGCCCTGCTCCCGGCTGCGGGTGCATTCGATGGCGTTTAAGGTGATGGGACATGGATATGGCGATTTCATATCAACGCATTAACATTTAACGTTGTTCAATTAAGTTTTCACATCAAATCCGCATTAATTAATTTTTAACACTGTTCAAGATCGGACCTCCACTCCTCTTAGCGATTCCGCACGCTCCAATTTGATCCGGCCTTCGGCTCTCATTATTAATGATCAGAGATTAATTATGACGGGCGTCCTTTGATTGCATTGCAGATGGGTCGACAAAATGGCATTTAGCCATGGTTTTTCAGACAAGCCGGTTGCTGGATTACACTGCCTGCTAACTGTGACGATAAGGAGAAGTGGCCAGCTGAACTTCTGCCTAGACGTTGCTGCATATTTTCATTTCTCTCGGTTCTGTCTCTGTCTGTCTTCCTCTGTTAATTGCAATTCTGCTTCTTCGTCTCCTCTTGTGCCCATTGCGCCTGAGATTGCACCCATGCCTCACGTGCGTCATAGGATGCGTTGCCACAGGGGGAGCACTAGACGTCAACCCCGGCGCGCTCCCTCCAGCCCCTCAACAGAGTCGACTTCCGGCCAGTCCAGTGATTATTACTTAGGTCGATATCCAAATACTAGGAGTGGGCGGGGTTGGCTTGTAGCATCTGGCCACCGTATGGATTCCCCTGCTCCTGGCTTCCCCACCGTTAGTTCACCTTCTCCCACGACGCGCACTGCACAATTTTCCTTTAATTTCTCTCTCAACCGCCCAAGAATCACGGCTTTAGTCACTGTGGTCTTCCGCGAGGAGGCCCAAACGGAGGAAGAATGCACCCGTCCGGCGGGTCTGAGCTCGGAAAAAGCCGGCCAGCATTCAGGCCTTCAGGAGGGGAGTCGTGGCATGCATGTGGAGGTAGCACCTAGCGATCCTGGACCTTCCGAAGGATGGTGCCGAATCGTGGAGGAACCAGCGGAGGAGTAGTTTGGTTAATTTGTTTTTCTTGCTTAGCAGGCCCAGTTAATTGGGCTGCTTTTAGTTTATTTTACCGTGCTGGACCTTTAAGTAATATTTTTGAATTCTGTAAATTAAACGTTCAAGACTGGTTTCCCCGTATGAGGGCAGTCTTCTTAATTTTTTGATTTTTTGATGACAAATTTGCCATGAGTATGGCCAGGCAATGTTTTTGACTTCGGTGTAATTTTATTCGCAATGTTAATAGATTAAATTTACTTGGAATTCTCACATGATTAGCGTTTTTCTTGATCTGTTCAAGGATTTTGAGTACTTTAATTTGTATTTAGAACAATGGACGTCAGTACTCTATCTGTTGCTTTACTGTTCTACATACTACTATTTCACTTTCTTATAGATGCCTCGGGCATATTTGAATGCTTTCTCAGATTGTCGATAACCTCCATGTGGACCGTTACTGGATTTTATATCATGTCCCTGTATGTGACATGGGGTATTTTTCTATCATTGTCTGGGGTGGGACTTCCACTTTTCTGGATGGATATTCGGGTTCCAATCTTCAGATGTGAAAATGTAATGACTTCATGGACTGTTTTACTTCATATAATATCTTCAAAATAGCGTTTTTTCTCTTCTGAAAAAAAAATGATTAATGTTTATCATTCTGCCTTTAAAACTAGCAATGCTGGTCTATGTTGCTGTTTTATTGATATGGTCTGATGGTCTTTTTATATTTTGGACATATCACACTCCTAACATGATTAACGTTTTTCTCTGTTGCAGGATTTTGGGTACTTTAGTTTGTATTTGGAACAATGAACGTCGGTACTCTATCTGTTGCTTTACTATTCTACATACTGCTATTTCACTTTCTTATAGATGCCTCGGGCATATTTGGATGCTTTCTCAGATTGTCGATAATCTCCATGTGGGCCGTTACTGGGTTTTATATCAAGTCCCTGTATGTGACATGGGGTATTTTTCTATCACTGTCTGGGGTGGGACTTCCACTTTTCTGGATGGATATTTGGGTTCCAATCTTCAGATGTGAAAATGTAATGACTTCATGGATTGTTTTACTTCATATAATATATTCAAAACAACGTTTTTTCTCTCGTGAAAAAAAAATGATTAATGTTTATCACTCTGCCTTCAAAACTAGCGATGCTGGTCTATGTTGCTGGTTTATTGATATGGTCTGATGGTCCTTTTATATTTTGGACATATCACACTCCTCACATGATTAGCGTTTTTCTCTGTTCAAGGATTTTGGGTACTTTAATTTGTATTTGGAACAATGGACGTCGGTACTCTATCTGTTGTTTTACTATTATACATACTGCTATTTCACTTTCTTATAGATGCCTCGGGCATATTTGGATGCTTTCTCAGATTTGTCGATAATCTCCATGTGGACCGTTACTGGGTTTTATATCAAGTCCCTGTATGTGACATGGGGTATTTTTCTATCACTGTCTGGGGTGGGACTTCCACTTTTCCGGATGGATATTTGGGTTCCAATCTTCAGATGTGAAAATGTAATGACTTCATGGACTGTTTTACTTCATATAATATATTCAAAACAACGTTTTTTCTCTTGTGAAAAAAAATGATTAATGTTTATCGCTCTGCCTTCAAAACTAGCGATGCTGGTCTATGTTGCTGGTTTATTGATATGGTCTGATGGTCTTTTTATATTTTGGACATATTTGTTTTTCTCTGTTGCAGGGTTTTGGGTACTTTAATTTGTATTTGGAACAATGGACGTCGGTACTCTATCTGTTGCTTTACTATTCTACATACTGCTATTTCACTTTCATGGACTGTTTTACTTCATATAATATATTCAAAACATCATTTTTTCTCTTGTGAAAAAAAAATGATTAATGCTTATCACTTTGCCTTCAAAACTAGCGATGCTGGTCTATGTTGCTGGTTTATTGATATGGTCTGATGGTCTTTTTATATTTTGGACATATTCGTTTTTCTCTGTTGCAGGGTTTTGGGTACTTTAATTTGTATTTGGAACAATGGACGTCGGTACTCTATCTGTTGCTTTACTATTCTACATACTGCTATTTCACTTTCATGGACTATTTTACTTCATATAATATATTCAAAACAGTGTTTCTCGTCTTTTAAAGTTTCAAATTTTTTTTTTAAAATTGAACCCTCCGTCGGTCTTCCGACGCCTTGTAGACATCGGAACTGCGACAACATAGAAACGTTGGAAGAGAGACAGTATGAAAACGTCGGACCACATTTCGTCGGAATTGCAACAGATTACAAACGTCGGAAGAGCGACGCTGCAAACGTCGGACCACATATCGTCGGAATTGCGACTGATTACAAACGTCGGAAGAGTGACGTTCCAAACGTCGGACCACATATCGTCGGCATTGTGACAGTTTACAAACGTCGGAGGCGCGACGGTTTGTGAGACGTCGGAAGAGTGACGCGTGTTCGGAAGCGACAGAAGAGGTGTCGATAGTGCGACACTTTTTGCGTTCGTCGGAACTGCGACGGCAGGACAAACCCCGGTTTGTCCACCCTCTAACTGTCGCTCTTGCGACGACTATGTGTCGGAATAGCGACGAATTGGCCGTCGGAATTTCCGCCAAATTTTCTAGTGTCATTATTCATCTTGGATTGCACAGTAGAGGCAGGCTAACAGGTGGAGGAGATTTGAACTTGTGACTTGTTCATATCTCAGCTTGTGTAGTGTGTAGCATGCGAGATAGTGTTGAGAGCTTGTGAGGAGATTTGTGTTATGTATTGTTACATGTTCTCTATCATTATAATATACAGATAGTTGGGGGTTTTCAGCTGTAAGCTTTCCCCATTACATACTGTGTTATATGTGTGCTTGATTATGTTTTAATGTGCGCATGCGATTGCTTCTAATTCCGAAAATTGATGATCAATGGTAGAAGAGGTTATGTATTATGCATGAAGCTCAAATAGTGTGTAATCAGGATAATCTCGGTGAATAATTCAGCTATTATTCAAATTTCTATAGAAAACTTGACTGTTATAACTAGTCATCACCAACAAGTGAAAAATACTGATGACTAACAGTGATTGCTTCCATAATGTCGTCATCACAGTAGAATATGGGGTGACTAGTGGAAGAAAGACCACATGGTACGATGAAGCTACCTAACTCATCATGGTGAGAAGTGAGTTTCACATGCGCATCGTCACAGAGGGTACAAAAGAACAAGTAGATGAAGAATCTACGATGTTGAGCCTAAGGTGATCACTGAAGGGAGGTCAGGAGAAATAGAAGGGGATGCCCCAGGGGCTCTTCCACCGTGGATATCATAGGTGATGAGAGGCAAAGGATAGTGGCTGAAGTCTCCGTCATCTCGTGATAGGGAGGGGGTATTTCAATGGGAGTGGATGTGTCCTCTGGTGCTACTGAAGCATAACACACAATTAAGGGAGTGGCAGACTCATTGCGCTCGGCCTCGTATTGGCGAACCACTTCCAAGGAGGTGCGATAATCTGTGAGGCAGGGACAGAGGTGAGTATAGTGGCCATGGAGATCACACAAAGCACAGCGGTGATTTGTATGCAGAGTCTTGAGTTTCTTGGTTGAAGTCGGTAAAGTAACAAGGAATTCTGAGACATCAGACTCAAGAAACGCTATGTTGACCATGGGTTTGATACGAGACAATTCAGGACAATTATGGGTGGCATGACCGATAACATCACACAAAGCACACGGAGGTGTACACTTTGGAGGCTTAGGAGGAGCAGGTGTTATCTAGACAACCATGTCCTTAGTTACCTTTTTACAGGATTTTCCCCCTTCACCCGAGACTTTCGCAACAAGAGTAGATTCTTGTTGAGGTGGTTGATGCATAGAAGAAAAGGGAGGGGTCATAGCGACCAGTTGCACCAGGGTCAAATTAGTGTAAGTTTTGATCTGACCAGGCGGGGTATTGGCTAGGGGATCAATGTATTGGCATACTGGGATCCCCATGGTC
This sequence comes from Pinus albicaulis, assembly GCA_034641835.2. Classification (NCBI taxonomy): domain Eukaryota; kingdom Viridiplantae; phylum Streptophyta; class Pinopsida; order Pinales; family Pinaceae; genus Pinus; species Pinus albicaulis. The sequence continues at coordinate 1,299,400,724 of CM076579.1, forward strand.
ATGTTAGGAAGAGTCAAGGTAGACATAACAGGTACCGAAAATACTCCAGAACGGGGAGCAATAAACGATATCTGACCGGAGGGGTAATGGCCAGGTGGAACAACTCCAAGATGGTTAAGGCTAGGGGGAACTATTCTATGAGGAGAAAGAGGATCAGGGACACTAGCTACAGATGAAGGGCCTTGAGGAGGAGGTCTTGAAGGCTGAGTCAAAGAACTAGGAGGAGGTTGCAAAGGGCTAGGCTACTGACTAGTTGAATCAGACCGTTTGAGGTCGGACTGAGATGATTTCATCATGCAAACATTTGATGAGCTAGGGTCAGAGATACGAGGAGGGAGACCAGGGAATAAACCTAGAAAGAAAGAATCTTTATAGACTCCAGGTGAGACACTGGTCGGAGGTTCAACTGTTTTTTTATTGGCCACCAAAGAAATAATGGACTTTGGAGAGGTCCGAGACTTTTGTTCATAATATGTCAACTGATCGATAGTGACGATATTTCCATTGTGAGGAAAGTACATCTTATGGTAAACCGCAAATGGGACAACAAACATCGCATAAGTGTAGCTACGACCGAATATAATGTTGTAGTCTAAGGGGGCATCAATAACTTCAATATCAACACAAACAGTTTTTCCAAGAGTAACAGGACAGTTGTAGAACATGCCAAGGGGCTGGGAAGAGTGGCCATACCACGCACGAAGGGTGATAGTGGAAGGGGATAACTCGGGTGATCCGAGCTATTTCCAAACAGAAGTGGACATCACGCATGTGGATTCCCCCTCGTCAATGATACATCGGGAGACGTTGGCATTCTGGATCTTGGAAGATATTTGGAAGGTGACGGATGCAGGAAGGGGTGGATGCTTTGGCTTGTCAACATCGAAGACAATCAAATGATCATTTTAAGGATCCAAAACTACCATAGCAGTTAGTATAGATTTTCGTTGTGAAGGGCACGATTGGAGGGCTTCCAGCATTGACATGGCGGTAGGGGATTGCGCCAAGTCATCTACTATACTGTAGGTGTGGGTGGCTTTATCAGAAGCAGCGTTTCGGCATAACGGTCCTTTGGTGATCTTGGTATGTACGTCTGCCTTAGGCTGAGGGATCTATAAAGGACCATTGGGTGTCGAAATTGGCTCTGTGGGACCTGCAGATGGGGGCTTGGTTACGGACGGAGCAGGATGCTTGGTGTACTGGCACGACCGAGTCTGAAAGTTGAGATCGGCGGTATTGGCCTTGTCAAATTTTATCATGAGAATTTGGTAATCAAAGGTACCAGATGGAGGAGGTTGAGCAGTTTCCTGACCTTCAGGGGGTTGGGCAGCCACATATCCTTGCTAAGGGAAAGGATTGGTAAACATAGTCGGTTGAGTAGGCACAACCTTAGGAGGAACCAAAGAAGAGGCTTGTTGTCCTCGAGATGCTGCTTGAGCTTCCCACATTTGACGCATCTGAGGTAAAAGGGGACAATCATGGGTATACTGACCATGGACACTGCAACAAGAACAAGGCTTATTCGTGTGAAGAGGCCTGTCCTGCTTGGGCTGAGTGTCCTGCTGCTGGGTTCCAGTGTTATATTTATTCCCTTAGGGATTGTTTCCTGGATTACCTAGAGTGGGTTGTTTCTGGTTGTCTTTCCTCTTATTTTTGGAAGTGGGAGGATTAGTCGCATTCTGCTGCACATACACCTGACCCTGAGGGGGGTGGCTTCTGCTGTGGAGCTTGAGAAGGCATGGGAGGCTGAGGTGCTTGTGCTGGAGGAGTTGGAGCATCGAGCTCTAGATACAGAAAATAAGGAGGTGGAGAAACATTGGGGTAAACAGGTTGGGAAAAAGCAGGCCCTAGCATCGGAGGATGTGGTTGGGCAAAGGCATGAGTCATGTCGTGTCCTGGATACATCCTGCTGGGGGGGGGGAGTGCTAGAGGAGCTCGCCCCTCCCTTAGGGAAACCATAACCCATAGGAGGATGAGTGCATGGATGTAAAAGGGATCTAACGATACCGTCGAGGCATGAGATGCCCTCGGTGCATTGGCACCACCAGGTTTAGGGAGATCATGTAAGATGGTATAAGAATAACTAGATTGTGTATATATCAAGTCATATTTCAACACAATTTCTAGGGCTTCTTCCTCGGTCTGAGGAAAGTGAGAGGCGACATCTTTACCAATAGAGGGAAAAAGGGATCTGAGAAATCATTCCATGTAGATGCGGTCTTCGAAAATAGGGGCTCGACATAGGCTGTTCCTTTTGCACCATTCTTGAACATGGTCAGATAGGTGGGTGGCAGAAGTTTGAAGGAAAGAGGTCAAAAGTTCAGTACCGGTGTCATAGCGAAGGGGAAGTTGGAAGTAGGACAGAAACTCCTTTGCAAGAGTCACAAAAGTAGTATGAGAGGAAGAGGCCTAGTTGATATACCACTTCGAAGCTTCTCCAGTAAGCGTACGCTGGAATAACCAAAGACGGACAGATTCATCAGTGATAGAGTTGGACGAACACCACATGTGTAAAGAACAAACATGGATGGTAGGATCCTCTCCAACATTTCCTTAAAACTTAGGGATGTCTGAAGGAAGGTTCATTGGCATAGCAGGCCAACTTAGATCATGGTGTATAGGTTCATTAATCAACTAGCTGAAATCGAGAAGGCTTAGGTATGCCATATAAGGAAGCAAGGGAGCAGTCGGAATTTTTCTTGCTGCGGCTCCACTAGTAGCGGTTCCAGCATTAGAGCCGGGGCCACCACTAGAGGTAGGTCCAGCACCAGACATGATGAAGGTGAAAGGTGGAGGAGAACCGGGGATAGAACAAAAGGAGAATCTGATGAACCAGAATCAGAGTCAAAATGGGGACTCGGCGGAGGACTAACTCGGACCCTACGTGGTGGGGTAAGTCTTCCTAACCGAAACTAAGGATGAAGGCCTTGGAGTCTCTGGGATAGACGCCTTGGGGGCACAATGATGGGAAAGATACAAGGAACCTAGTCAGGAAGAGAGGTAAACAAGGCACGAAGGTGCAGATAAATTAATTACAATGTTTAAGTCTTGTCCTGGCAGTGTAAACTAGGCGCTCTTCGCTTTAGGTGTGCATGTGTGTGATAAGTGTGTTAATTCTAATTAAGCCTAGATGTGTGTAGAATATATATATGTATATATATATATATATATATATATGTTGTATAACTGTAAATAAAACTGAAAGCGATAATAAAATAAATAGATAAGATGCATAAATTTAAACCCATGGAGGAGGGCTTCCTAACAACTAGTCTATGGGTTGGATAAGTCTACTCAAAACACACAAATTGGTCAATGGATCTAAGGTCAAGAGGGACAGGGATCTAAAGGTCATATCTACTGAAAATAGGTGCAAAAAACAACAAGAAACCAGAGGGAAAAATGTTGAAAAATGTGTGCAGAAAGGCTAAAACCTAAAGGGAAATGGAGGGGACCCTAAAGGAGGACCAAAAAAAACTGAAAAGAGGTGTTTTAGATGGATAAATAACCGATCTTAAAATTATCTAAAAGTGTAGGTTCAAATCTGAAAAAATGGCTGAAAAAAATCTTAGAAGAACTGCTTCAACTAAACTCCTCCTTAAAAGGTGGAAGCGTACTTAAGCCCTAAGGGGCTTGGTTCCTACTTTGAAGAGTAAAATTAAGCAATTAAAGGTCCAATATGGGTAAATATGGAGGTAAGAATACCCTAAAAAGTGCCCCAGACAAACCCTAAAAATCACAAAAAAAATCCTGCAAAAAAGTACAGGTCGCAGGTTCTGACCTATTTTCCGCTGAGGTCACAGTTTTTGGGTAGTTATCTACTACCTGAGAGTTGAGGTTGCAGGTTTTGGGCCAAAAAGTGTGACCTACACTTCTGGCTGCCTTAGGAGCAAGTACTAGAAAAGAGTGTTGTCTCTGTTGCAGCTGATACTGTTACCTACGCAAAAGGCCTAGAACACATGGAAGTTAGAATCTTTATTGTTTTAGGGTTAAAAAGGTTAAAAACAAATTCAAGGAATGAAAAATAAGAAGCTGAAGAAAAACCCTAGGGGCTGAAGTAGCTGGTCATGCAGGGATCTGAAAAACGACAGCGGTCATAATTAAAACCCTTGTGGAGTTGCCAGTTGTTAGTGTGAATTCTAATTGCAAGCGTACGAAAAAAGCTCACTTTATATATGCATAAAAAACAACCCTAACATCAAATGTGGCTGTCAATTTCCTTATATCTGTAGTAGGTGATCAGAAAAAATGCTACAGAAATCCAGATCTATGCAAATAAAGACATTAAACAACAAAAATAAGCAAGATTTTGCTCCATACATCTAATAGACAAGACAAGAATTTATAAAGAATTTTTTGTATTATGAAACCTGGGAAGGGAACATAGAAAGATGTTACTAGTCCCACTCAATGGGATGGGTTCTTGTATGTCCTCAGTGCTTCAGATCCAAGATTTGTCTTTCTTGATGGTGCAGAAAACCCGGACAAAAATGCTTCAGATCCAAGATCTGTCTCTCTTGATGGTGCAGAAAACCCAGACAAAAATGGAACTCAAAGGGAGCTCACAAGCAAAAAGTAGAAAAATATGACAATGATGGAGGATCAAAGTTAGACCAAAAGTATAGATCAAAAGGTGATCTCAAGGTAACAAAAGGTAATGAGTGAATGGAAAACCCTTCTATTTATAACAAAATATTGAGTTCGTCTAGATATTGGTGCATAATTAAAATATTATTAACCAAATCTAGATCCAACTTTCATGGAATATTTTATTATTTTTTTTGGAGGGAAAAGGAATTTGAAATTGGTCAAATCCCATTATTTAGAAATAATAAATAAATAAATGATTTATTTATTATTTCAAGGATGAGGTTAAGGGATATTTAAATAAATAATGATTTATTCAATTATTTATAACTGATTTAGTCAAATTAACAAGGAATATTATTACATAATGATTTATATTAATTATTCCTAGAAAATAATAAGATAAATAATGATTTATCTAATTAATTTTCCTATTTTGGATTAAATATGGCCAGGAATATTAATTAAACAGTGGTTTAGCTAATTATCCCTAGAGGAAAATCAAACAAATAAGGATTTATTTAATTATTCCTCATGGGGTTTTCTGTTTAGACCAAAAATAACTTAATAAACTATGGGTTATTAAATTATTTCTCATAGTGAAAGCAATTTTACTATGGTAAAATTGGTCTTACATGTTGTACTTTGGTCCATCTGATAGTAACAAGTTAGATGACCAAAAATTGGTGTAACAATATGTAATGCAACAACCGAGTAAGTAGGAGGAATACATTCATTTGGTGGAGTTTTCTTATAATAACAGTTATCATGAATTGCTTAAGATGAGCCATTTTGAAGTTCTCTACGTGATAAGGTGCAAAACACCGGTCAATTGGAACAGCCTAGAGGACAAGTACTTTTCGGATGAGACATGCTAGCGGAAATGGAACAAACTGTGAGAAAAGTCCGGCAAAATTTGAAAGTTTCCCAAGATAGGAAGAAAAAATATGTAGATAGAAAAATGTACTACAAAGAATATCAAGTAGGGGACCATGTATACGTTCGAGTGAAACCCATGAAAAATAGTCTACGGTGGGGTGGGTGTGAAAAATTAGCCCCTCGTATTGTGGACCCTTCCAAATCTTGGAAAGGATTGGACTTGATGCATATCAACTTGCATTACCCATCCATTTGTGAATCCATAATGTGTTTCATGTATCTTTGTTAAAGAAAAATGTGTATGAATTTAGACATATTATTAACTGGCAACATGTATAGGTGAGAAGGAAAATTTAATTTTCTTTGTTTTTGTGTTAATTAATGGTACTTGCTGAGAATTGTTATGAATTAATAACATTTTTATAATGTGAACCAGGTCGAATCAGATGGATAATTCCTGGTAGAACCCTTGCACATTCTTAATCGGAGAGAAACAACATTATGGAGGCAAGCTATCGCCTAGGTTAAAGTATAGTCCAGACACACTTTAGCCCGGAAGAGGCCACCTGGGAGGATGAAAGCTTCATGTGGGAAAAATACAAAGAGCTATTCCAAGGGAAAGGATGAACACCAAGGATCGTGTTTTTCTCAAGAGAGGGGGGGGGTAGATGTAACACCCTCCTTGGCTGTGTAAATATTTGTCATTTAACTTAATATGAAAAGACTTGGTGAATTATAAATTAGTTTAAAGTCAAAAAAATAACTCTAGAAGTTAAAACTTATTGTTTGCTTTCTTTAAAAAAAAATTCTATACTAAATCATGGAATTACAAGAGAATATCTTAAAAGAAAAATTAGTTGGGAAAGTTACATCCTCCTCCCTTAGAGATGAAAAGGTATCGGTTTTGGAAAAGCCAAGGAAGTCATAGAGGAGGGAGAGGCTAGAGGCGACAAGGGAGAGAGAAGAAATACCTGGAGCACACTACTACATTTGGCGGAAATTCCGACACTTGGTTCTGACGCTTTTGACCAAATGTCGGAAATTTCCCCAAATTTTTTCCATCCTGCCCGAAACCGTCGCTATACCAACGTTTATAGAAAAGTGTCGCAATACCGACACTTAGAAAACTGTCACAATTGCGACGTTTGGAGGAAGACGTCGCAATTGCGACACTATGGCCCAAAGCGTCGCTATTGAGACGACTCCAATCGTCGCAAGTGCGACACAATGTCTAGGTGTCGCCATTGCGACGTTTAGGTACCCGTCGTAATAGCGCCGCTTTTTCCATCGTCGGTATAACGACACTTATATGTGCGCCACATAAAAATACGAAACTTATATGCGTGCTACATAAAAATTTGAAACTTATATGCGCGCTACATAAAAATGATTTTATTGTTTCGTATCCGTCGCAATAGCTACATTAACGTCTGATATGACGCGCGCATTCGCCCTCCGCTCTTGCAGAACAGCATTCGCCCTCAGCTCTTGCAGAACAGCATTTTCCCTCAGCATTCGCCCTCGCCGTCGCCTGGCTCACTCTAAAGATCTCGCCAGGAAACCTCGCCTCTGCAAAATGTGAGACTTACCGTTGTGCCCTTCCTCCTATAGTAGGGTTGACTCTATTTGGGTTTTTTTGGTCAATTCCATTGGATTGTGTTAGGTCAGAGGGTTCTCTCTAAACATGTCAAGAATCAAGATTCAATACCCTCTATTATCTTCATCACCCAATACAAGATTTAAATTTTTCCCAAAGAAACGTTTTATTAATTTGAGCACACCCATTATTTCTCCCCGCTTTAAAAACCCTACATTTAAATGAAAACAAGCATCGTATTTCAACTACAAAAATCTATTAGTGTTCAAATGTACATGTGTGCTACATTAACGTTCCCGTCTGATATCGCGCGCATTCGCCCTCCGCTATTGCGGCACAAAGATTCGCCCTCGCCGTTCGCCCCCTGCCTTCTAACAAGATTCTGTCTGTATTCTTACCTCAGCTCTTGCGTAACATCATTCGCCCTCACATTCGCCCGAGCTCTTGCGTAACGTAAAGATTCGCTCCGGATTCGCTCAAATTTTTTAGAACAAAGATTCGCCCCGCATTCGCCCGCCGCATCAAAGATTTTCTCCTCATCATTCACTCGTTCTCGCCTCTCACTTCGTAGAACAACATTCGCCCTCAGCTCTTGCAAAATGGTAAGTTCTTACTGCAGGCCCTTCCTCCTATAGTAGGGTTGACTCTATTTGGGTTTTTTTGGTCAATTCCATCGGATTGTGTTAGGCTGTAGGGTTCTCTCTAGATGTCAAGAATCAAGATTCAATACCCTCTATTATCTTCATCACCCAATACAAGATTTAAATTTTTCCCAAAGAAACGCTTATTAATTTGGCAGCCATTATTTCTCCCTGCTTTAAAAAACCTACATTTAAATGAAAACAAGCATTGCATTTCAACTACAAAAATCTATTAGTGTTCAAATGTACATGTGTGCATCACTTGTGTAGTGTATTCCTTTTCCACTTTCACATTATCCAAGAATGTGTGCAGTATAGTTCATATTTTTTGTGATTTAGATTGTCTTGAAAAAGGAAAGGTAAATTATTTCCCATGGAAAAAGAAGGTTTTCCCTTTTTATAGGTTGTTTGGACTTACGTGTAAAAATTTATGGTATGCCTTTCATATTATTTAGTTTAAATTTGAATTAACAGATTATTCTACATGAAAATATAATTACCTATGTGATGTCCTTCATCACTAATTAAAATTATAGGGTTTCAATTTCCTAGACTCTAACTCATCTGATGCTAAATTCTAGGTTCTCATTGGTGGATCACTCTTCCATCGATTTCCTTTCCCTCTGGATCTTGTCATACTTTAAAAGTCATCAATGATACATATATTATTTCAGGTATCCCAAAAGGCTTTATAGTAGAACATATTGTGAAGTTTTTTTGACACTTGAGGATTCTTTTTAGAACTGCAACGTGGTCTATGCTATCGAGTTATATATCAAGTAACTTGTCCTTAATAACCACACTATGAGGTAGGTTCAACCAGTTTGAACTTGTTGGGACATAGCATATGAAGTTGTGTGATGAGTCCATATCACAGGTCTATTATGGTGACAAAAGTGAAGACATGTAATGATAGTTATTATGTTAACATTACTAGAAACATTTTCTAAATTATCCATGCTATCAAGATGTCAAAATTCCAGGCATTAGGTGTCAATACTCGTAGCTAATAGATAATAATAATAATATAAAAAAATCACAACTTTATTCTTGAAATATGAATGTTACACATTGGTAACCTAGTTCATGAGTTACTATCACCCAAATATTGCAAAACAAACTTAAAATATAAATTAAACCAACATGAGAATCCAACTAAGGGTTTCTCGACAAAATCATGCCATAACCTGGCATTTTGAAACCCAAATTTGAATCCATAATAAGTAATACAATGCAAACTCAGATGGATTTTCAATGCATGTTTGCATGCTACACTTATTCTCTGTATAGATATCATTTTTTAAATGGAACCATTAGTCAAGCCCACAATCCTTTTTATGTGAAAAATTTCAGCTCTATTTGAGCTCTTTTTTGCTCCACCACCTCCATAAAGTTTAAACATATGCAAACATATATCATGATCTTGGAATTCCATTACATATGTATGTGCCAATGTTCCATAATCATGCCCCATCATCAATTTAAGAAATTTCCATTGAATATCAAATTATGGAGGGGGGGAACTTTTTGCTGCAACATTTGGCTCAAAATCAGTGACCATCTCCGTATGAGGTGAATGAGAACTATAGATATTTGAAGAAGTAGATTAGTGCCTTTTCCTCTGGCCATGGAGTCATATACAGTCATCCATCACAAAATTTGTCTTTGTTCATTCTCACCTTGAAAGTTGCAAAAATTCATGCCCTAATTGAAACGACACTAAATTTGAAAGATATAATAAAAATGCAAGCTAGAAGTGCCCTATTAATACAAAGGGAAAACATTCCTACCTACCCTAACTGAGATAAATTTTTATTGAATAGGAAACATGATATTTCCAATGGAGTTGATCCAACAACTTGTTAAATGTATGGGACTAAATCATGCATTTGATTTCCAGGGAAACATGCGCATGAAGAGAAAAAGTGCAGAATTAATGGAAAATCCATACATGCCACTTATAAAAACTACACCGAAAGGTCAAAAAATACTTAATGCCTTAACTTAATTTGAATCCAAAAATGACAAAATAGGATTCGTGAAAACACGAGAGTGGTGTGGGTGAACAACATAAATAAAAAGTGAAGATACCTTTCCCCAAGATGCCTTTGTCATCGTTGTATGAAAACATGTTTTCATTTCCCTTTATACATGCAAGTGAATGCATTATAGGTATGGTGTTTTCCCAGAATAGGAGAAGCCTACTTAAATATATCGTTCGTGGATTGAATGTTTGGGTGCCTTAATGTGCAATGACATGTTTCCAGGACTGAATTCAATGCAAGGCATATTTGAAACTCTAACTCTGTCTTCCGGTGTCTTATTAGAAATTATTTTAGTTTTCATTTTGTGTTTTCAAGTTATATATTGTTTTCAAGTTTTTACATTTATAATTTTATTGCAATGTGGCAGACTGATCAGAGCAGTGCAGGAACAACCCCGAGACGGGATGATCGCGGAAAGAGGCCAGCGGAAGAACATGTAAAGTGCCCGCATTGCTCTATCTTCAGGTATTTTAGTTATTTACATAATTGAAATAATATTAATTTTGTTCAAATATGCAGACACCTAGCCATGGTACGCCCGATGATTCCCTCTTTGAGGAAGAGCTTTCTTCATCCCTATCTCCAGTGTTCTTGTTGCGAAAAAAGGCACGAGATGCAAGGTCAGAATTTAATACTTTGATAGATGCACCTCAAACACCTGAAACAGAAGAGAGGATAAAAAAACTTATGAGCCAGCTAGAAACATATCAGGTAATAATAAAAAGTCAAAAGGATATTTTTTTTGTTCTGCATGAGATGAATTGTGATAGTTTGATTTTTAATTTTTACACTGACTAAACTAACAAAAAGTTCTTTTGTATGTAGCATTTTCTGGCACTTGCTAAACCCGGTGTTGGTGGTAGTGGGACACAAGGGCAAGAGATTGCCCAACAACCCTCTCGTACACCTTCTACTCCTTTAGGTGCCAGCCAAGAAACACACCCTGCCCAAGCAGACACCCAGCCAACCGCTGAACGTGTTGGCAATGATGAGGTTGATATGGCCAACTACATTATTGCGTTTCCTGGAGCTACACGTGTCAGCTCCACAGGGACCATTAATGGCACGTTGTTGGTGAACGATGAAGGTGTCCCTATAAATCATGTACAAATCCCAGGTAAATTTTAATATTTTAACTATTTCATGTACTTTATCTAAAACATATTTATCATGATTTTTATTTTTAAATTAATGATAATATCTTCTTTTTCTTTTGGTTTTATTCTGTGTAGGAAACAATGAGTTCTACAAGATTCTGGAGAGCCATGCGTTGGTAATTTTTGGCCCAACCATACGTACAGGGTGGAATTCCCAGAATTCCAACCTGAAAAAATAACTTCTAGATTATCTAGAAGCCCTTTTTGGGGTCGGCACATTTGACAGAAAAGCGGTGGCTCAGGTAGCCGGCAAATATTTGAAATATACCAGGGACACCTATAGGACACAATTGCAATTTAACCCTAGATATGAGCGTCCTCTCGCAGTTTCAGAGAGTGAGTGGAGAGCACTCATCCATGACGAAAAAGAGAAAAGGGCAAAGAAAGAAGGAAAAATGCCAACTGGACCCGCAAGGTAAATTACAACTTTAATTCAATAGCTTTAATTTTCTTTATGTCTAAAATAAATGTGTGCTACGTCATATCTGACTTCAATCTTTTGATGCTAGGTTTCCTGACACCTCAAAGGCAACCAAAGCTAGGATTGAGAAAAAGGGCCATCACAAGCTCGGCCAGGGTGGCTACTTGAAATTAGCTGCAAGAATTGTAATTAAGTAGCTAAACATCTTATAATTAATTGTATCACCTTCCAACGTTTTTGTAATCCTATCAAATATTATTAAAAATACACAATCATATGTAATGTAGGGTGATGAATTCGGAACAGAAACTACAGAGGAAGATAAAAATATCGCTTTCCATTTCGGCTATCAAGCCGTAGTTGAATGTCGCAGAAGCTTGGGGTAGGTCCCAAGATCCAGAATGCCTGATAAGGTAAAACATTAACCTTTCAATATGTTTGTTTTCGTCCATAAATTTAATGTCTAACAACTTTGTTTAAATCAGGGGAGAAGCACTACCGACGAGGCAAATAACCCAGTTTTAGAGCCAGATGTAGATGATCCTCTCGTGCAACCTGATCATTGTAGTGGGGACCAGGCCGACAATGCTGCTATCAGTGAGGGCCGTGACGGTAATTAATTTCCACTTATAATTTTTTCTAATTATACCTTGATGTTTGTCCTTATAATGTTTTTTTTTTAAATGACAGAGAATGTTTCCCTTGAGGATCTTACCACCAGAGAGGAAGACAGGGCAACAGTCCCAACGGCGACAACTGGTGCACCAGGTAAATAATCTCATTGCAATTTTTTTTATTAATATTACCGAAATAGTTCAATGATATTTAAAAACTGACAATTAAAATTTAATATTATCTGTTTTTGTAGGCGATGCCCCGTCACTGGATGAGACCGGACATCGTGACTACGCAACTAGGTCAGCGGCGACAACTGGTGCACCATGTAAATAATCTCATTGCAATTTTTTTTATTAATATTACCGAACTAGTTCAATGATATTTAAAAACTGACAATTAAAATTTAATATTATCTATTTTTGTAGGCGATGCCCCGTCACTGGATGAGACCAGACATCGTGACAACGCAACTAGGTCAACGGCGACAACTGGTGCACCAGGTAAATAATCTCATTGCAATTTTTTTTATTAATATTACCGAACTAGTTCAATGATATTTAAAAACTGACAATTAAATTTAATATTATCTGTTTTTGTAGGCGATGCCCCGTCACTGGATGAGACCAGACATCGTGACTACGCAACTAGGTCAGCGGCGACAACTGGTGCACCAGGTAAATAATCTCATTGCAATTTTTTATTTATTAATATTACCGAACTAGTTCAATGATATTTAAAAACTGACAATTAAAATTTAATATTATCTATTTTTGTAGGCGATGCCCCGTCACTGGATGAGACCAGACATCGTGACTACGCAACTAGGTCAGCAGTACGGGTCGAAAGGCACGAAACAGGAGCAGAGCACGATGATATCGATGATGTAATTAGGAGCTTTAGAAATAGGAAGAAGAAAAAGAAAATTTGATAATGTAAAATATTGTATTATTATAAGACAAACGTTACCATACTTGGAACGTTTTTTGTGTTATATAAAAACTCATTTATCATACTATTTTTATGTCAAGCATTAATTTCAATGTTTCCTTGCGTACTTTTTGTTGAATTGTTTTTTTATTAGTTATTGAATATTTTTTTTTATGCTCATGAAAGTAAAAAATGAAATATAGATTGGGTATTGGGGAATTGAGAGTGATGTGAGGGGGGGGAGGGGGGGGAGGGCCCATAAGAGCTTCCACCTTCACGTGGTTGGCCCTGTTTAGTAGAGAATAATTTATTGGAGCGATTTAATCTTGGAGCAAACCTCCCTCGATCCAGCGTAGCAACAAAAAAGTCATTGTTGACTTAGTTGCTACTCTTTCAGATCGTGGGAGGCTTGTTCCAAGTTCATGCGACTCCAATAAATTTTTCTTGAAACGAAGAGGAGCTTATTCAGGTATGTTTTGACATTTTCAACATATGTTCTAACATTATCATAAGAATGCATCTGAGAGTAAAAAATACTACATCAATTACTTGTATTTATTGTATAGATAATGATGGATTTTGATTGACTTGGCAGTGCAGGTACAAATCCTCTTGCATCATGAGCAACACAACTTGTCAACCAGGGTCATGTCCAGGATATTTTTGCTTGTGTGCTTGACCAGGTTCGTAATGTCACATTTTGTAAGTTCCTTTACAGTTCATAATTCAATATTAAGCTTGTTCATGATTATTATCTAGGTTTTTTGTATGTGTTTTTCATCTATTTGATTGTAAGCAACTCTGTATGTTTCCTGTTGTTCACTTTGATTTCTCCCATTACCACTCCCAGGATGAATCCGAATTTATTGTTACATAGGTTACTTTATTGTTACTATGATTTCTCCATTTACGATTTCATAGGTTACATCATGTAAAGTTGTCAATCTCAGGATGGTGATGAGCTTTAGTTCTCCAGATTTGGGGCTTTTCTGATATTTTCTCCCTCATGTCATTCCTGCATCACCTCGTTGTTTGAGCATGCCAATTTTCTACCACTTGTACCAATTGGCACATGTCAATCTCTTAGTGGTGCCACATTTCACCTATTTTCAGTGAGAGTTTAGGGTTTCTCTAACATAGCTTCAGAAATCTGATTCAGTGTCTGCTTGAATATCGTCACATAATACTCATGGTTTGGATTGATGAGCATGTTTTGAATGGTTGGTTGATTCATAAGAACCACCCATATAGTCATCTTGAGATATTTTAGAAGTTTTCTTAGGTTTCCTTTTTCACCGTTTCTAGTGGGTGGGATGGTGTGGGGTGATCCATCAATACTGGTGCTCTTGTAGTAGGGAATTTGTTTTTGGGGATATAAAGGAGCATTTTATGTAGATATCCCATTGGATGCATTCATAGATGGGCACGAGAGGTCAAGAATTTAAATTAAAAATATGCAACCTCTAGCATGGCAACCTGAAGGCCGCGAGAGACACTGGTTAAATATTGTTTTGTGCTGGCCTTAATATAGTCATGATTTATTTCTATTATCTTAATGCAAATATATAGTTCGGTCTCATTAAAATGAGGATTGTGGTTGTATTTCTCTTTGGTTTTTTCTCTCTTAATGCTCCAGAAGTTGCCAAAAGTTGCAATAGTTGTTTAGTTTTCCTGTTACAACTTAAAAGTGGTTTTTAGCAATGGGAGTCATGTTTTTTAAGGTTCATACTAATATGAAGATCTTGTAATTCTATATTCAAGATAAGAGAAGATGGCCTCTACTTTGGGCAGTATGACAACAATTGCCACATCTACCTCATTGGGTAACAATGGAAAGGGGAAGAAGTTGGGTGCAATGTTTGATAATTATGGCAGACAATTGTCTTCTCTTTCAGCTTTTTCACCCATTTCCTTTAATCGCTCAAGCAGAAGAGGGACTCTGAGATTACGCGACAGAGAGAAGGTAGTTAATACAAGAGCTATGGAAAAGGAGTTGTACTTCAACAAGGATGGCTCAGTGACAAAAAAATTGCAGGTCAGAAAAAAAATTATGTTTAAAGGAAGGTCACCTGCACGTGAAACTTCACTGCGGTGGATCTTTCCTTGTCCACTTATATTCGATTTTAATGTGTTATTTTAATTTTTAATGGAGGGTTGTTTTTGCATATGGTCTGGCATTCAATTGCACACTTACCGAAAGCATTGTCAATTTGTCTTGCAGGCGGTGTGAACAAACATGTTGATCTTGTTGGAGTCACCCTTGGGGCGAAGGGAAAAATGTTGTTTTGGAGAGCAAGCATGGTTCTCCGAAAATAGTTAATGATGGTGTGATAGTAGCTAAGGAGGTAATTTGTAGATGTGTGCTCTGGTTTTCTTTTTAACGTTGTATTAGTTCCCCCTCTTAAATGTCTTAGATTTGGTAGGCATAATTTGAAAACTCAAAGGTGAAAGTAAACATATTTGTTACCCAGTGGTCTACTTGGCCTATGGACTAGCCACATTAGAGTAATGCATAAATCTTTTCACAACAATAAAAGGAAAGGGTTATGGCTGAGTCAAATTTTATTGTTATTGACAGTGTAATGAAATGTATCTCAATGCTATGGTTTTGGCCTTTTTATTGGTTGAATTAGAGGACCCAGTTGAAAATATTGGGGCCAAGTTGGTAAGGCAAGCCGCGGCAAAGACAAATGATTTAGCTGGGGATGGAACCACAACATCTGTTGTTCTTGCACATGTTGGAATATTGAAAAATTCCAGAACAATGAATGGAGAATAAATCTCCCTTCCTCTAACACAGAGAAAATAAAAATTTCTTTGACAGGAGACAGAGTTTCAATACTTTGAAAACAAACTTCTATTCCCTTCAATAACTCAAAAAAAAATATTACACTACTTCCTCACTGAGAGGGATTACAAAATTATGACTGCTACAAAACGCAGTGCATAAAACCAACTCACTGTCTGTTCAAAACAAACATACTCTGTCTCTAAAACACTCTGCTGTGTTTTTCCCTTTCGCACTGCTGTGCATACACACTTAAAAGGTTACACTCAGTCTTTCACTTTTTACACACTGCTGTGTAATAAAAAATTTACGTACTGTCTATAAAAAAAACTACCAAGCTTTTTCGACCTTTTTATTTTTATATGCCGTAACATATAAAACATATTATAATAAACCCTCTTTTAAAAAAAATAAAATTAAAACTAGATTCTATGGCCCACCTTTCATTTCGCATATGATATATATATAACATATGTTTAAAACATATATATATATATATATATTAAACCATCAAAACATTAAAGAACCCTTTCCGTCGGACTTCAAAATTCTGAATAGATTGAATTTCAAACCAAATTCGCGTTCCAAAATGGGATGCTGACGTCTGCCTAATTTTAACTCGAATTCTCAATCCAATGTGCCCTATAAAAAATTCGGGTCCGGTTTTCAAGTTTTCAGATTCCCTTCAATTTCATGTGATCCAATATTAATGCTCCACGTGTCCTCCTTTTGAATTCACAAAAAATTGCTTCCAAAATTTCTCAGTTTTTTGTTTAATTTCTCTGTTGGTCAATTGCTAATGCTGGTTGTTGTGACTAAATACAACTCCGTACGTATTTGAGTACAACGCGTTCTGCTAAAAATCATAATTGTAAATGGCCGAATTAAATTTATTTTATTTCTAGATGGCATGTAAGCAACTTCCGTGCCAGCCACATCCGTCCTTCTGCTGCAGCAGTTGAAGTTAAAATTCAACAGCACAGGGTTTAATAAGTGAGGGTGTAAAGGTAACTTTTCGTCGATAGTACTGGATTAAGATCATCTATTCATTTTTGTAGGGTCTTATGGTGTTTGGTTTTTTAGTTTTGGGTTGGGCTTATTGAGTCTAAGATAGTTTTTGAGTGAAAAATTGCTATCAGGTATTAAAAAATTTTGGTTCTTTTTTCAAAATTTATGAGCTTGTTAGGAAATACAAAACTGACAATGGTTGTATCTTAAATTTGTGGAAAATAATTTGAAATGAAACCTTTTTGTTTAGGTTGTTGCAGCAGGTGCAAACCCCATTCAAATTACTAGGGGCATCGACAAGACAATAAAGGCCCTTGTTTCGGAACTCAAAATTTTGTCAAAGGAGGTAAACGCTTGCCTTTTGAGTAGGCTGGTTTTCCTTTTTGCTGATGGTTTGGTGTATCTAATTGAATTAGTTGCCTAAGGTATTTTTGGTTGCAAAATCCTTTTCATTTTTCATACATTATTGGCCTTGTGGAATACATTTGATTGTGTGGTCTTGTTAGATCTACAACATTTGTAGTTGTTTAGTCTTATGGCCGAGGTGCACTTTTATTATGGAAATAGTTGATGCAATATTGTTATTTAATCCTTACTGCAGGGTAGCATGTTGAGAAGTTTCTTGTGAAACATTTGGTATTCAAAATGACACTTGATCCTATACAGCATCATGCACTTGACTTCAAAATTCATATCCAAAGTGTGCCAGACAATTCTTGCAAAATTTCAAATATTTCTGTTGTTTTAAACCATTATCTTTTTCATGTATTGGATGCTGAAAATGTGAAAAAGACTTTGGTATGAAACCAACTGGTGAATAATTTCCAGCACAACAACCACTTCCAAGACATGATTTAGAAGTAGAACAAGTGTGCTTATGAAGCATAGAAAGATATCCTTGATGCATTGTCAATGTTTGGCTAGGGTTATTTTTGGAGAAAATAACTCCGTATTCCTAGAATAGTGATCTTCAATACAAGTAAATGCCAGAGAAGAGAGATCATCGTGTGACGCAAAAAAACTGAAATTGGACCCCCAAGGAGAGCTGGTGTGTCTACAATCGCTCTGTCAGCATTTTACCTTGGTGTACCCCGTTCTTTTCCTCCAGCCTGAGTCTTAATTGACTTCTTCTTTCTTCGGGTTTATTTATCAAATTCGTAGAATTTGATAAATAAATACTATCCACAATGGTTGGACTTTAATTTATATTCCTGGCTTTATATTATCTCCAAGCCTTATAACCAATGTTTAACTTTCAACACTTTGTATTTATACTCCACGTTTCTTTTTAAATAAATAACTTGTAATGAAATTTCGGCTCTATATTTCACCACCCAGCCTTACAACAATCACGCTCCAGACTTATACTAATTATCCGCCAATCGTTTAATTAAAAAATTTCATTATACTTCGGCCCCACCTATATATATCAATAACCAATCAAACACTCGTATCGTACCTGGCTATCCTCCGCACACCTTAGTTAACATCCAGGCAAGTTCAACGTGCGACCACCGTCCGATGGCCCTTCTCCAAATCAACGACTCTTGGCAATTTCGCTCGGCTTCCAACGTCGGGCTTTAACGTGCGATGACGCGGGTTAAACGGTGGTTTTCCACGGGTCACTTCGCCATGTGTCGCATTACCTATGGAATCGCTCGCGAATAGGAAATACCGCCTACTCTGCAAAAGCGGTGCGATATGGGCAACCCGCTTTTGTGATTCCGCTCGTGGTTTGGTAGAGGGCTTGACCATGGGTGCAAGTCTGGTTCCACTATCCTTTTGTTTTTTAACTCATGTCCAATCCTCGGGTCAGGTTCCGAAAGCACAACAATTTTGTCTCTTTATTAAGCGGGGATTTTTATATTTGAACAGTTTTCACGACCCCAGTTCTCTACACAGACCTCGCCTTCGGGTGGGGTGAGTTCACAGGGTTATCCAACAATTTATGGGAATTCAAAGACAAAAGAATGGAATTATCAGTACCCAATCGCCTCACAGTTAAAAAATTCTTCACAATTAGCAGTTCGAGATAATTCAATGGCAACTAAGCTTGGAAATCATTTAACTGGAAACAATTGTTCACACACAGAGGTTTATTGCAGAAATCCCCTCTCTACTCTCCTCTTCCCTCTCTACTTTTATTCATCTGAGGAATTATAATTTATATACATAACATATGGCTCTTTGGTTCCTATGAGAGGATCGTTCTAGAAATCAAAAGGTCTAATTATAATAATTCAACTAACCGAAACTGTTCGACTCCTACAACTCTAACTAGTCTAAGTAATACAGTCAGCTGAGGTATTGACACCTAGCTGTTACAACTCAAATGTTTTCGAACCCTCCTAGCCACAACATGTGGACAAAACCTCCTACATTGTTGGCTAGTGCCTAATGCCCCTGCATCATTGTGTGACATAAACCTATTAACAAAAGTGAATTCCTTGAATTTCACCAAATATTTTCTTTGAATTCCTTGCTTTTAAAAGCCAATGATATCCCTTATTGTGTTAATGTTACGGAAATTCCTTGTCCTAGTGCCTCACACTCTACTATGAATGTTTTACCAAAATTAGGTGCAACCGATGTTGGTGTAGAAGACATGGCATCCATTGAAAGAGAGAATGCCAAAGTAGCCTCATCATTCCATATAAATGATATTTTCTTCATGAGATATGTGAGTGGACTTGAAATGCATGCATAATTCTTAACAAATGATCAATAATATCATGTAAGTCTAAAAAATCTTCTAAGAACCTTGATTTTCTTAGGAATAGGTCATTTTGTAATAGCTTGTATCTTTTGAGGCTCCAACTTCACTCCTTCCTTTAAAACAATATGAACCAAATACTCAAATTCTTATTTCCCAAAAGCACATTTGGATATTTTTACATAAAAATGATTGTTCTCAATAATTTATATAACTTTTCCACATGTTTAGTGTGGTATTCCCATGATTTATTATAAATATGTGTATTATAAAAGAAAACCAACACAAATTTTATAAGATGGGATCAAACAAAATTGTTCTTAAGTCAAGCCCGCCGGACTTCAAACGGCGATAAACCATAATTCAAACCAAATTCGCGTTCCAAAATAGCCTGCTGACGTCGGCCAATTTTGTGACGCGAAAACCAAATGAATTCCGCCCTAATATTTTTCGGGTCCGAAGTTGGGCTGGTGTACGGAGGGAGAGTTGTGACACGAATTTCTTATCAAATTCGCCCTAATATTTTTCAGGTCCAAATTTCCACTGCGTGAGCGGCCCAAACAAAGATCCACTCCAATCAATTTCTGCCACGTATCCTCAATAAAAACTTGCCCTGCTCCCGGCTGCGGGTGCATTCGATGGCTTTTAAGGTGATGGGACATGGATATGGCGATTTCATATCAATCACATTAACATTTAACGTTGTTCAATTAAGTTTTCACAACAAATCCGCATTAATTAATTTTTAACACTGTTCAAGATCGGCCTCCACTCCTCTTAGCGATTCCGCACGCTCCAATATGATCTGGCCTTCGGCTCTCATTATTAATGATCAGAGATTAATTATGACGGGCGTCCTTTGATTGCATTACATTCGGGTCGAGAAAATGGCTTTTAGCTATGGTTTTTCAGACGAGCCGGTTGCTGGATTACACTGCCTGCTAACTATGACGATAAGGAGAAGTGGCCAGCTGAAATGCTGCCTAGACCTTGCAACATATCTGCATTTCTCTCGGTTCTGTCTCTGTCTGTCTTCCTTTGTTAATTGGAATTCTTCTTCTCCGTCTCTTCTTGTGCCCATTGCGCCTGAGACTGCACCCATGCCTCGTGTGCGTCATAGGATGCGTTGCCGCAGGGGGAGCACTAGAGTTCAACCCCTGCAGGCTCCCTCCAGCCCCTCAACAGAGTCAACTTCCGGCCATTCCAGTGATTATTACGCAGGTCGATATCCAAATACTAGGAGTGGGCGGGGTCGGGTTGTAGGATCTGGCCACCGTATGGATTCCCCTGCTCCTCGCTTCCCCACCGCTAGTTCACCTTCTCCCGCGACGCGCACTGCACAATTTTCCTTTAATTTCTCTCTCAACCGCCCGCGAATCACGGCTTTAGTCACTGTGGTCTTCCGCGAGGAGGCCCAAACGGAGGAAGAATGCACCCGTCCGGCGGGTTTGAGCTCGGAAAAATCCGGCCAGCATTCGGGCCTTCAGGAGGGGAGCCGTGACATGCATATGGAGGTAGCACTTAGCGATCCTAGACCTTCCGAAGGATGGTGCCGAATCGTGGAGGAACCACCAGAGGAGTAGTTTGGTTAATTTGTTTTTCTTGCTTAGCAGGCCCACTTAATTGGGTTGCTTTTAGATTATTTTACGGTGCTGGACCTTTGTAATATTTTTGAATTCTGTAAATTAAACGTTCAAGACTGGTTTCCCCGTATGAGGGCAGTTTTCTTAATTTTTTGATTTTTTGATGACAAATTTGCCATGAGTCTGGCCAGGCAATGTTTTTAACTTCGGTGTAATTTTATTCGCAATGTTAATAGATCAACTTTACTTAGAATTCTCACATGATTAGCATTTTTCTTGATCTGTTCAAGGATTTTGGGTACTTTAATTTGTATTTGGAACAATGGACGTCGGTACTCTATCTGTTGCTTTATTGTTCTACATACTGCTATTTCACTTTCTTATAGATGCCTCGGGCATATTTGGATGCTTTCTCAGATTGTCGATAATCTCCATGTGGATTGTTTTACTTCATATAATATATTCAAAACAGCGTTTTTTCTCTTGTGAAAAAAAAATGATTAATGTTTATCACTCTGCCTTCAAAACTAGCGATGCTAGTCTATGTTGCTGGTTTATTGATATGGTCTGATGGTCTTTTTATATTTTGGACATATCACACTCCTCACATCATTAGCGTTTTTCTCTGTTCAAGGATTTTGGGTACTTTAATTTGTATTTGGAACAATGGACGTCGGTACTCTATCTGTTGTTTTACTATTCTACATACTGCTATTTCACTTTCTTATAGATGCCTCGGCATATTTGGATGCTTTCTCAGATTGTCGATAATCTCCATGTGGACCGTTACTGGGTTTTATATCATGTCCCTGTATGTGACATGGGGTATTTTTCTATCATTGCTTGGGGTGGGACTTCCACTTTTCCGGATGGATATTTGGGTTCCAATCTTCAGATGTGAAAATGTAATGACTTCATGGACTGTTTTACTTCATATAATATATTCAAAACAACGTTTTTTCTCTTGTGAAAAAAAAAATGATTAATGTTTATCACTCTGCCTTCAAAACTAGCGATGCTGGTCTATGCTGCTGGTTTATTGATATGGTCTGATGGTATTTTTATATTTTGGACATATCACACTCCTCACATGATTAGCGTTTTTCTCTGTTCAAGGATTTTGGGTACTTTAATTTGTATTTGGAACAATGGACGTCGGTACTCTATCTGTTGCTTTACTATTCTACATACCGCCATTTCACTTTCTTATAGATGCCTCGGGCATATTTGGATGCTTTCTCAGATTGTCGATAATCTCCATGTGGACCGTTACTGGGTTTTATATCAAGTCGCTGTATGTGACATGGGGTATTTTTCTATCATTGTCTGGGGTGGGACTTCCACTTTTCTAGATGGATATTTGGGTTCCAATCTTCAGATGTGAAAATGTAATGACTTCATGGACTGTTTTACTTCATATAATATATTCAAAACAACGTTTTTTCTCTTGTGAAAAAAAAAATGATTAATGTTTATCACTCTGCCTTCAAAACTAGCGATGTTGGTCTATGTTGTTGTTTTATTGATATGGTCTGATGGTCTTTTTATATTTTGGACATATCACACTCCTCACATCATTAGCGTTTTTCTCTGTTCAAGGATTTTGGGTACTTTAATTTGTATTTGGAACAATGGACGTCGGTACTCTATCTATTGTTTTAGTATTCTACATACTGCTATTTCACTTTCTTATAGATGCCTCGGGCATATTTGGATGCTTTCTCAGATTTGTCGATAATCTCCTTGTGGACCGTTACCGGGTTTTATATCAAGTCCCTGTGACATGGGGTATTTTTCTATCACTGTCTGGGGTGGGACTTCCACTTTTCTGGATGGATATTTGGGTTCCAATCTTCAGATGTGAAAATGTAATAACTTCATGGACTGTTTTACTTCATATAATATATTCAAAATAGCGTTTTTTCTCTTGTGAAAAAAAATGATTAATGTTTATCACTCTGCCTTCAAAACTAGCGATGCTGGTCTATGTTGCTGGTTTATTGATATGGTCTGATGGTCTTTTTATATTTTGGACATATCACACTCTCACATGATTAGCGTTTTTCTCTGTTCAAGGATTTTGGGTACTTTAATTTGTATTTGGAACAATGGACGTCGGTACGTACTCTATCTGTTGCTTTACTATTCTACATACTGCTATTTCACTTTCTTATAGATGCCTCTGGCATATTTGGATGCTTTCTCAGATTGTCGATAATCTCCATGTGGACCGTTACTGGGTTTCATATCAAGTCCCTGTATGTGACATGGGGTATTTTTCTATCACTGTCTGGGGTGGGACTTCCACTTTTCTGGATGGATATTTGGGTTCCAATCTTTAGATGTGAAAATTTAATAACTTCATGGACTGTTTTACTTCATATAATATATTCAAAACAACGTTTTTTCTCTTGTGAAAAAAAAATGATTAATGTTTATCACTCTGCCTTCAAAACTAGAGATGCTGGTCTATGTTGTTGGTTTATTGATATGGTCTGATGGTCTTTTTATATTTTGGACATATCACACTCCTCACATGATTAGCGTTTTTCTCTGTTCAAGGATTTTGGGTACTTTAATTTGTATTTGGAACAATGGACGTCGGTACTCTATCCGTTGTTTTACTATTCTACATACTGCTATTTCACTTTCTTATAGATGCCTCGGGCATATTTGGATGCTTTCTCAGATTTGTCGATAATCTCCATGTGGACCATTACTGGGTTTTATATCAAGTCCTTGTATGTGACATGGGGTATTTTTCTATCACCCATCTAGGGTGGGACTTCCACTTTTCTGGATGGATATTTGGGTTCCAATCTTCAGATGTGAAAATGTAATGACTTCATGGACTGTTTTACTTCATATAATATATTCAAAACAGCTTTTTTTCTCTTGTGAAAAAAAAATGATTAATGTTTATCACTCTGCCTTCAAAACTAGCGATGCTGGTCTATGTTGCTGGTTTATTGATATGGTCTTATGGTCTTTTTATATTTTGGACATATCACACTCCTCACATGATTAGCGTTTTTCTCTATTGCAAGGTTTTGGGTACTTTAATTTGTATTTGGAACAATGGACGTCGGTACTCTATCTGTTGCTTTACTATTCTACATACTGCTATTTCACTTTCTTATAGATGCCTCGGGCATATTTGGATGCTTTCTCAGATTGTCGATAATCTCCATGTGGACCGTTACTGGGTTTTATATCATGTCCCTGTATGTGACATGGGGTATTTTTCTATCATTGTCTGGGGTGGGACTTCCACTTTTCTGGATGGATATTTGGGTTCCAATCTTCAGATGTGAAAATTTAATGACTTCATGGACTGTTTTACTTCATATAATATATTCAAAACAGCATTTCTCGTCTTTTAAAGTTTCATTTTTTTTTTTAAATTGAACCCGCCGTCGGTATACCGACACATTGTAGACGTCGGAATTGCGACAAATCAGAAACGTCGGAAGAGCGACAGTATAAAAACGTCGGACCACATTTCATCGGAATTGCGACAGCTTACAAACGTTGGAAGAGCGACGTTCAAAACGTCGGACCACATTTCGTCGGAATTGCGACATCTTACAAATTTCGGAAGAGCGACGTCCAAAACGTCGGACCACATTGCGTCGGAATTGCAACCATTTACAAACGTCGGAAGAGCAACGTTCAAAACGTCGGACCACATTTCGTCGGAAGTGCGACCATTTAGGAACGTCGGAAGCGCGACGATTCGTGAGACGTCGGAAGAGTGACGCTTGTTCGGAAGTGACGGAAGAAGTGTCGATAGTGCGACACTTTTTAGGTGCGTCAGAACTGCGACGGCATGACAAACCACGTTTTGTCCGCCCTCGAACTGTCGCTCTTGCGACAACTATGTGTCGGAATAGTGACGAATTGGCCATCGGAATTTCCGCCAAATTTTCTAGTGGTAGGACGCTGCCAAGGTGAAAACACTACTCGGGTGTTTTTGAGGAGCTAGTGGCTGAAACCATGAAGCTAGAGAGTTCTTGGTTGGACTGAGATTATTGAGGTCCAAGAACCAATATTCTTTGTTAAACAACTCTCGAAAATTAAAGAGGCTCAGGGGATAATTGGATGTAATTTCCAATCTCGTTGGTTTGGCGGAAGAGTATTCTATCCCGGTTAATTCCATGACACGGTTAAGTTTGCAGATAAGTAACTGGAATTTTCATATTCAAATTATTATTATAATTCTATTCAAGTAACAATGTCTTTATATGTTACCTTGATATGAAAAAGAGAGGGAAAAATGAGCTTCGCTTTCGACGTTGCCTGTGCTAGGGTTCCCAGGTCTGGTCACTACCAGGGCCAGAAAGCTGACCCCGTAGCTCTTCAGACTCTAGCAGATCGAGAATGAACTAGCAAGGGTGAAGCAGTGCCCTTATTCGGCAATGAAGATTATCAGATCTTGGAGTTCATTGGCCAGGTTGTGGTTCCCTCCAGCTGCAGTCGCGTGCATGAAAGGAGAAGGGTCGGAGCTCCCTGGATGTGCTGCTCTACGAGAGGAAGGTCGGTGGCCCAGATCTGCAATGGTGAGCACACCAGATTTTCAGCAGCCGACTCTCGTCCTATTGCCACTAACTGGCCTCTGCCTGGCCCTGCAACACATCACGTTCATAGGTTAAGCTGGGCATCGACCCCTCTCAAGCCAGTACCATCTCTTGTGGTCACGTGCTACTACGCAAAGGAAAATGTGAAACAAGCTAAGGATGGGCTCCTTGGTTGCACTAACGCTAAAGCAGAAATGGAGACAGCTCCTCCTCTCCTACAGAACCACAACAGTTGCGTAGATAGGAATGGGACGACATCCTGCCCCGAGGGATTCTCAAAAGTCGTCAGGAGCCTTCATGCAATGACTGACAACGAACCAATCATTGGTGAACCTTCGGAAGTATCGAAGAAGAAGGAAGTATTGGAAAACTGGAGTGGATGCGCATGTGGTTGCGCAGCTATACCCTCAGATGACGTCAAACCTGAGCCCTCGCACCAGAGCGTACCCCCAGGGTCCAGAGGCCAAGACAGTTCTCACATCTTCCAGATTCAGATGTCAATGCTCGACGGTAAAAATCTACTCTGTTGGGTTCGATCTACTGATCTAGTGCAAAGCCTTGCACAAGACCTCGAACACAGGCAGGGTATCCCGTCTACCCTATAGAGATTTCTGTATAGGGGTAAGTAGCTTGAAAAATCTCTCCCTCTCTCTTTTTACAATATAAAGAAAAAATCTTCTCTGGTTTTAATCATATGTCTGCATGGAGGGGATTTCGAGCAGCCAACCTCGTCACAAGATTCTCTTAGAAGGATGCATTCCATGCTCAGTACCCCAAGAAAGCTACCCAGACCCCTGGGGCTCCCAAGCCATTCTTAGTGGATAAAATGGAGGACATTCCTACTATTGAAATCTCACATCCCTCACTTGATAACCAAACTCAACTAATGGCAGAAAAGGCCATAATTTGCCTCTTCAATGGACTATGGCCTCGCTCCGCGGATCTCTATCAATGGATCCACTCCACTTGGACCAATAACACCAAAGTCTTCTTCTTCTCAAAGGGTTTTTCATAGTTATGTTTTCATTCAATGAGGACTATCAAAAATTCTTAACAAAGGGACCCTAGTTTTAGGAAAAAGCAAGACTATTCCTCACACCATGGTTTCCAGACTTTGATCCCTCCACTGTTGTCATCATCAAGCTCCCTATCTAGGTCCGGCTCCCTAACTTACCTTCTCATCTTTGACACTACTCAGTTTTTCAAAGAATCGGAAACACCCTCGAACGCTTCCTGGCAACAGATACCTCTAGAGGGGAAGCAGGAATATATACCTTTGGTAGAATCTATGCTGAAATAGACATTAGCAAAGGCCAGCCTGATCAAATCATTCTCAAAGTGGGAGACTTCCATTGGACTCTGTAATTTTCCCAAATTTTCGCCTTAAGATAAAAGGAACATTATAGTTAGCATTATCTCTAGGTAGATGAATAAAATGGGTAGGGAGGCCCATTAACCTCTTTAGAAGGAAGAATAACATTCCTCATGTGAAAAGAGGAAGAACAAGCAGCTGGATTAAGCACCTATAGGTGTGAACAAGATTGGATCATATTGATTCAATCATATTTGACCAAGTCCACATGCACTGCCTAGATACAGTGTATCTCCTTGATGGACTGCGCAGTTTTAATGGAGGACAACTTGCATGAGCTTGGTGGCACATATGGATGGGACTCATTGTGGAGAGGTGCACTTGCTATATATGGAGAGGAGGGCAGCCATTGTTAGGCATGCTTGGATTATTATTTGCTTTGGTCTTTTGAGACTTTGCTTCCTCTTGTTATTTAGCAGGGTTGCAGTGATGTTTAGCACAAGGGTGTTCCTAGTCAAGAATCCCTACCTCATCCTTAGGGAAGGAAAGGTTCTTTGGGCTACATTTCCTCATTCTGGAATTTTTTCCAAGCTACCTCCTTCAGCTACAGCGCAGTTTCTGTTTAGAGCTGGGTTGTGTTGCAGGGTGCAGCAAAGGAGGATCTCTTTGAGTCATTTCTGGGCTTGTTTTTCAGTGGAGAGCTTTTATATTCATTGGAGGATAAGTAAGAAGGACTCCCAGGTATATTTCTACATCTTTGGCATTAGGCCAACCATCTTCTGTCCCTCACAGCACAGTCACCATCTTGAACTGTGTTATTTTTGGAGGCAATTGTTGGGAGGGTTCATTGTGCTCATCGAGAGGATCTATTTCTGAGTAGAGGGATCAGTCTTCTAATCAGAAATAACATTGGAGGAAGACATCAGTATTTCATATCTTTCATAGCCTCATTGTAGATCAGATCCAATTTGCAGTGGCATACTAACCCCAGCGTTATTTGTCACATTGTATGTTTTTCGGTATTTCTAGCAATCCTTTCCAGGTTGGCTAGAAATCTTGTATTGGAGCCCACATCTTCATTGCTGGGAATTTATTTTGTTTCTATCAGCCATATTTCATGTGTATACATATACAGTAACAGCTACACTAATATATACTGCGCAGTCACTTCTCTCTGGCATTCTATATAGTTGCAGCATCTCATGTATCTATTGTTTTGATCATTGGAGACTTGTTCTTATGACCTAAGTGGCTTGTCCCTCATGATATTTTGTACATTGTTGCTGATCCATTAATAAAATGATGGCTAAATAATTGATCTCTACCATGTCATGATCATATTTTCTGTGTTTACAATATTGTGTTCATGTATTGCTGGATCTCCAACTTTGGAACATTATAAGATGTTCCCATTGTTGTATAAATTCCCTATTTTGGGATATTACAGTGGTATCAGAGCATAATCTTGGCTCATCCTGTGCATCCAATACATTATGCCATTAGGAGGAGAATCTTCTCATAGAAAAGAGAATTTTTTCAGAAGAAACAAAAACATGACTCCATTATTTGGAGGAATGAAGGAAGAGAGGATCCCCCTGCTTCTTTTCCAAGCTATGAAGAATATCAAAGAAGATCTCAAGGAGATGAAAGGAGAGGAGTGTAGAATATTTCTGAGAGGGTTTGAAGCAAGCCCTAGCTATTCATATGATGGATGTGAGCATTCAGCCACACATGAAGATCTACAGTGCAGCCTATTGCCCACATTCACTGCAAGAAGGATGGAGGAAGAAGATGCACCAAGGGAGGAGACCTTGAGTGACTATCTTCAGGAGTATGAATCTCAATCATGGAGATTCAAGGAGCACTTGGACTTCCAAGGGTTTTGCAAACTCAAGGAGGCAAGATCCAGCAGCCACAAAGGAAGCAAGAGAGGTAGAATCTTCCTATATCACTTTTATGAATCAGCAGAGTGCACAGCCAAAGCTTGGGTAGGAGAGCTAGATTCATATTTTCACCTACACCAAGTTTCAGAGAAGGAGGCCATAAGAGTAGCAGTACTGCACCTCAAAGGTATGGCCAATAATTAGTGGTTTAATGATTCTACTTCATTTTGTCATGCAAATGTAAAAAATTATGTTGGGTTCACTAAGGAATTGGTGAGAAGATTTGATAGAAAACATTGTGAACCATCATTTGTTGAAAACAAAAACTCAAACAAATTGCATGAGTTGGAGAGACCTATTAAACCAACTCCACTCCATATTTTTAAAGGGGATAAAAAAATGCATGATAGTTTGCCAAGGGCAAGATCCCCACTTCTTGGAGAGCCCTCTTCTATTTGTGAAGATATGGAGTTCCCTCCTTCAAGAGATGACCAAGATCAAGGGTCTCTCATTGAGGATGAGGCATTCTCATAAATGGAAGAAGAGGAGAAGAATCAACATCAAGGGATGATGAGCATTCACCCTTATCTATTTCGGGAGGTTTCTGCACATAAGAAGGGGACTGCACTGCGCAGTGAAGAGAGGGACAACTCAGTCCACTCATATATACAGTCCACTTTAGATTTTGATGTCTCACTACATGGAGGCATTCCACTTGTGAGGCCACCAGATCTAGAGTTGATGAGAGACATCTTGTCTTTCGGTTCACTACTCTTAGATTTTGGAGAGTTGAAAAGTTTGGAGGAAGACTCTGGCATGGGGGATGTCAAAGTAGCAGGCAGCAGCATGAGGAGAGCTTCACATGCCAGATCACCAGCACTGTCTCTTGGGAGGATTGATCCATATTGGAGATCTCAACTCTTGGTAGAGTACTCCAAGGATCTAGGTGCATGTATGGTTTTTGATGACCCGGGGAGAGATGATGAGTATATGGTGGATTATGTGGTCATATATTCTTATGTCAGAGTCTTCTTGACTGGAGATTCTAAGCTCAAGAAGAAGCTGCTTCATGCAGCACATGTGATGCATATATTTCTTTGGCAGAGGAGTTCACTTGGGAGGGCATCCAGCATGACATATTTCAGCATATGGAGAGATGCATAACCTGGATGGTGATAGAGAGGAGGTCACAACCACTTCCCTACTCTTTGGAGGTGAGGGAAAATTTCCGGTTGAGCCATTTCAGCTCAAGGTCTCAAGTACATGATGGAGGATGTACAATTTCACTTTATGTTTTGTACTTCTTTTCTTTATATGAGCAGCATGTTGAACCAAGAAGGACTTTTCCTTCTTGAATATTATATGATGATGTACTTAGAGCCACTTGTGGCATTGAGATTGGCTATTTACTTGGTGGTTTGTGGGGGAAGCCACATGATTCTTGGTGTGCACCATTGGCACTAAATTGTACATTCATGATTCCATCTTATAAGATGACTGTGGCAGAAAACAAGTGGCTGAGAAAGCACTTGTTGTACTTTGTTTTGAGGCAGGCATGGGATGCACTGCGCTGGTTCCATGAGAGGAACTATGATCCATTTTACGGTTGTCACATGGAAACTTGTTTTTATTGGTTTTTGCTTCCATGTATTGCTAATAATTTTATGATCATAGGAAGCTTTGTTTGGAGAGTGGAATATGAGTTGGAGATGCCCATTGGGAGTATGATTCTCCCTATTTTTCATGTTGTATGTTTCAGGAGGAACAATGGGCACACCATGATTGCCACATCACACCTCTTTCCTTCATATAGGAGGAGCCATTGGGAGAACTTGCATTCTTTGAGGAGGCACTTCATGGTTGACTTATCTTGTGGGGTAGCTTGGGCCATTTTTGAAGGCCATGACATTTCAGCCCAATGTCAGCAACCCCCCCATACTTACCATAAATGGAGAGAGAAACTACTTGGATGGGAAAATATTAACTCTCCATTCAGCCCCAACACATTGCATAAACCCAGGGTTGCATATTTCTTTGATGAGCTACCTAGAATGGCTCATTTCATTTGGATGATAGCATGGGTGAGAGGGTCACTCATTGGGAATGAGAATTCTCATATGTATCATCACTCCTACCTTGAGGAGGCCATGGGATAGCAAGAAGGTTTCCACTTACACCTTCCACATTTTCATGATGTGAGCCATTTGGTTATGCATCTTTGGGAGGAGACATTGGAGGGAAGATTTGTTGCAGATTATCTTGAGCAGTGGTGGGGACTATTGATGAGGAGGCCACAAGAGGAGAAGGGGAGGAATTTTTCTCTCCCTATATAGTTGCTTGAGGACAAGCAACATTTTGGAGGGGAGGACTGTAATGTTCCCAAATTTTAGCCTCAAGCTAAAAGGAACATTATAGTTAGCATTATATCTAGGTAGATGAATAAAATGGGTAGGGAGGCCCATTAACCTCTTTAGAAGGAAGAATAACATTCCTCATGTGAAAAGAGGAAGAATAAGCAGCTGGATTAAGCACCTATAGGTGTGAACAGGATTGGATCATATTGATTTAGTCATATTTGACCAAGTCCACATGCACTGTCTAGATACAGTGTATCTCCTTGATGGATTGCGCAGTTTTAATGGAGGACAACTTGCATGAGCTTGGTGGCACATATGGATGGGACCCATTGTGGAGAGGTGCACTTGCTATATATGGAGAGGAGGGTAGCCATTGTTAGGCATGCTTGGATTATTATTTGCTTTGGTGTGTTGAGACTTTTCTTCCTCTTGCTGTTTAGCAGGGTTGCAGTGTTCTTTAGCACAAGGGTGTTCCTGCTCGAGAATCCCTACCTCATCCTCAGGGAAGGAGAGGTTCTTTGGGCTACATTTCCTCATTCCGACATTTTTTCCAAGCTACCTCCTTCAGCTACAGCGCAGTTTCTGTTTAGAGCTGGGTTGTGTTGCAGGGTGCAGCAAAGGAGGATCTCTTAGAGTCATTTCTGGGCTTGTTTTTCAGTGGAGAGCTTGTCTATTCATTGGAGGATCAGTAAGAAGGATTCCCGGGTAAATTTATACATCTTTGGCATCAGGCCAACCATCTGCTATCCCTCACAGTGCAGTCACCATCTTGAACTGCGTTATTTTTGGAGGCAATTGTTGGGAGGGTTCATTATGCTCATCGGGAGGATCTATTTCTGAGTAGAGGGATCAGCCTTCTAATCAGAAATACCATTGGAGGAGGACATCAGTATTTCAGATCTGTCATAGCCTCATTGTAGATCAGATCCAGTTTGCAGTGGCATATTAACCCCAGGGTTATTTGTCACATTGTATGTTTTTTCAGTATTTCTAGCAATCCTTGCTGGGTTGGCTAGAAATCTTGTATTGGAGCCCATATCTTCATTGCTGGGAATTTCTTTTGTTTCTATCATCCATATTTCATGTATATACATCTATAGAAGAACCTACACTAAGATAGACTGCGCAGTCACTGCTCTCCGGCATTCTATATAGTTGCAGCATCTCATGTATCTATTGTTTTGATCATTGGAGACTTGTTCTTATGGCTTGAGTGGCTTGTCCCTCATGATGTTTTGTACATTGTTGCGGATCCATTAATAGAATGATTGCTGAATATTGATCTCTCTCATGTCATGATCATATTTGTTGTGTTTACAATATTGTGTTCATGTATTGCTGGATCTCCAACTTTGGAACATTATAAGATGTTCCCATTTTTATAGAAATTCCCTATTTTGGGATATTACAGACTCAGACCCTAGAATATGAGAACAAAACTTTCAAATGTCATCATTGTTATCAAACATGGCACCTTCAGAACTCATGCCCTACCTTCCTTGCCCAAAAGGAGAAGAGCAACCGGAAATCAAAATCCAAAAGCTGGAAACCTTGTGTACCGCCACCCATGGATGACATCAACTCCTTCAGCTCGGATGAGGAAGAGATCGAAGCAAATGAGGAAGAGGCAAAGAAATAAAGGAACATGACCTCGGCTGCCCCTGGTGAGCCCAACGGTCCTACGAGCGCTCAGAAGTGGTCTCATGAAACCTCCTTCTCAGACTCAGATAAGGAGCCATCTCCTTCAGTCACCAACAATCTTCAAGTGGTTCTAGCGTGTTTGCCCCAAGATGGTTGGGAAAGAGCGTCAAAAAATAAGGGAAAGAAATGTCGTACTAAGGACTCCACCCACTCTAGGTAGACTCCTGTTTGTGACTTTTAGCCCCCATGTTCATCTTCTAGGCTCTTTTTGTTTCTCTTTTGGCTAATCGTGGGACCGAGGTTGATAGTTCATCATTTCCGGCTACCTGGATCTCTAGCCTCTCTCGCTTGTAACTTCATTGTACCATACACTTTTCTAATAGAATTAGTCTAATTTACCAACAACAACAAAAAACAATGTCTTTATATGTTCCTTTGAATTGAAGAATTGGAATACCTATTTTGTAGAGAAATTGTTTTGAGTACCTTTTAATATAATCCTACTTTGTTTTTAAATATCTTATCTACGTAAAAACTGAGGTAGAAAATTTAGACTCGAAAAGAATATGTTCTAGGAAGGGTTTTGGTGCGAATTCCCCTAATTTAAAAGAAAAGGTAATTTTCTATGTTAAAGGAACAAACATGTTAAGGACTGAGAGTATAGTGAACGTGGTGCCTCTTGAAAATAGAACATGAACCATGTATGTTAATTAAAAGCCCTACAATTTAAGTGGTATGAACAAATATAAAGAACCTAAACGAGATAAAAGACCTAGGTTTAAAAGGGAACAATTATGTCTCCTTTTAAAAAATGGGAACTTGAAATTGTAATTGATTTACAACAAGGATTAACCCTTAATGTCATTGGGGTATTTCTAGTAATAAATTCTTGATGTAGTTAAGGTAAATTGAGAGTAGGTTAGTAACATACTTGGAGCCAGGGGGTTTGTTCCGAGGACTATCCCACTCCCAAATATGTGCATAATTGCTAGATGTGATATGGACAGAGCTCGACCCTCGTCGAGCTCTATCTACTTTACTGGAACTTGTAGTAACTACCGCAAAAAAATAAAGAAATATATATACGTGACTCACATAACATTTCTAGAATCGAAACAAGTCATGAATGAACTAATCAAAGAAGCTATTAGTTAAACCAGCATGGAACCACTCGTTTTAAAGAAAAGAACAATTTACTAATTCTAGATTTCGAACAAGGCAAACAGATGAGAGTTGAATCTCAAACAAGAATCCACATTGTATTTACCAAACTGAGATTTAAAAGTGACTAACAATAACCAGCGTAAACGAACCAGAAATATGGGAATTATAGAAATCAAGAGAGTTTGCATTGATGCCTAGAATTTTTGAGATGTCAAATGCTTCCAAAGTGGGTAAGCTTTAATATGAAGGGGAATCGACCACCTTTTCTGAAGTTAACTGCGCAGTTTTAATAATTCTTTTAAACAATATGCTATTAATTAATTCTATGTCATAGACTTTTACTGGTTTGTATTAATAAAAAATGAAAAGCACTCATTGCTCTGGTTCCTTCATTGAGGAAGGATTGTTAATTTGCATCGTGATAATTCATTGGTAATCTTAATATCCGATTTTTTATATTTAATTTTTATTAATATATAAAATTATTTAGAATTGTAAAATTATGATATTTTAAATGGGTTTAATGTTTAATATTTTAAATGAAATAGTTTTATTTTAAAAATTTTATATAAATATTTGTATTTATATTTAATATGGGATATAATTTATGTTATAATAAAAAAAAATATTCACAATTCTCATAAGAAGATTAAAATGAAAATTTATAAATATTTATAAATTATTTACTTTTAATATGTAAAATAATATTTAAAATTGAAATATAAATCATTTATATAGTATTTAATAAATAATTTATGTTGAATGGTTAACTGGAAATTGGAATGATGGGTATTTCCATACCTAAATTCAAATATCAAATTTAATAAGTAATATGTTGAATTTATATCCAATATATTACTGGAATAACATTTTAAAAATCCAAATCCATAAATACATAACAAACAAACAAAAATATCAATAATCCAAATTTACCATCCAGTAATTTTTAATTTATTAACATTAATAAATTATTTATTATTGGAATAATATTTTAAAAATCCAAATCTATAAATACATAACAAACAAAAAAAATATCAATAATCCAAATTCACAATTGAGTAATTTTTAATTTATTAACATTAATAAATTATTTTATATAAATCTATATACTTAATAAAAATACATAAATTGGAATTTTTTATTTAAATTGATTGAAATTTTAACCTCAAAAATACAATTATGTAGATTTTTTTTCATTAAAAAATATATAATAATTTTTTTCATTTCATAAAAATATTGGTTGGAAATTAAGAAAATGTTAGGTCCTTATATTATTAGTGTAGTCCCTTATTGTTCTTAGTGTAGCTTCCTTATTGTTATTGTTGTACCCCTGTAGTCCCCATATTGTTATTATTGTGCCCCATAAAAACCCATTATTGTTATTGTTGTGCCCTTACATTATTATTGTTAGGCCGGCTATGATTATATTGTAACCCATGGACTCCTATATATAGAAAGGAGGTTTTGCCAATTGAAAAATCCAAGAATTATTCATTTATGTAATGTAAAGGAGGTTGCCCCCTCGAAGTGACTGATTTCTAAGGCATTGATCTCTCTTTTCTTCTATTTTGGGAGCTAGTTTCATAACA
Organism: Pinus albicaulis; assembly: GCA_034641835.2. Classification (NCBI taxonomy): domain Eukaryota; kingdom Viridiplantae; phylum Streptophyta; class Pinopsida; order Pinales; family Pinaceae; genus Pinus; species Pinus albicaulis. Next base: position 1,299,436,211 of record CM076579.1, read on the forward strand.
TTTGGTATCAGAGCTTTGGATTCTAGGGTTTCGCTACTTCAAACAAGTCATAGTGGAATTTCCGCTATAATTTTTTTTCTATGAAGGTTCAGATGCTAAAATAAACCCATTTGAAAAAATATCCTGAGGAACTTCGTGTAAAAATTTCAGATCTTAGTTCGCAATATTTGGGGAGATATGATCTGTGGAAGTTAGGGTTTTTGCAGGCTCTCGAATTTCATCTCAAAGACGTGACCTTGGGAAAATCATCATAACTCTTTCTGTGAGCATCGGATTGGACTTTTGTAAACATTGACCGCAAGTACACATACTCTAGTTTCGTGTGTATCAATTTCAGAGCCGAAGGAGGAAGCAGTGATACATGGCACGCCATACAAGTTCGCTCTCCTGAACCAGTCCATAATTAGGTCATTGTGGGAGATCAGTCATAACTTTATATTGAAGAATCCAAATCAGGTCTGACCTGTGGCATTAGAAAGAAGAACTAGAGGGCTATTACAGTATCGAATTTCAAATATTGGGGATATGAAATTACATAGATACATCAGTTTCAATATCAAGCTCCTCAAAAACAAGAAAAATGTGTGTATTTGTTTTTAAAAATTGCATAAGTCTTGTTTGAAAAATAAGTTTGAAGTGATTCCAAGGGAATAGTGAATCATAGATATCAGTATTGGGTTCTAAAATTCCCCCTAAACATAATTCAACACCCACTAAGCCCTCATAAGGCTATACTATGACTCATGAAGATGAAGAAGTGCAACATGATATATTAAAATTACAAGAACAAGTGCAACAAATTTCGCTCTTGCAAAAAGTAACAAAAAATGAAATGGATGGTTTGAAGAAAAGCATGGAAGCTAAGATGGATGGTTTGAAGAAAGGCGTGGAAGCTAAGATGGATGGTTTCAATAATTGAATGGAAGCTAAGATGGATGACATGGAATCTAATATGGATGGCATGGAAGCTAAGATCGATGGTATAGAAGGCAACATGGAATATTTGAAGAAAGACATGGAAGGTTTGAAGGAAGGTTTGGAAAATTTGCTACAAGAAAATCTTCCTAATGGTGAAAATGCAGTAGAGAAAACTCATGATGAGAACAAAAGAAATGTTAATCATGATTTCATAGACACTAATGTTGGATTTAAGACCCATCATATTCCAAAGATCGATATGAGGAAATTTGATGGAAAGGATCTTGTAACATGGATACTACAGATGGAGCAATATTTTTATCTCCATAATGTGAAAAATGTTGAAATTTGCAACAAGAAACAATGAAATTAGCAGCTAGAAAGGACAAAAAATGCACACACAGGTGTGGGATCACAAGTCATACATGAGTGAGGGATCCTAGTGACACATTAGTGAGAATGTGTGCAACCAATTTTTAAATAAATTGGAAAATAAACTGTAATCTTATCTCATAAAAACTTGTAATAGTTAACTAAGTGCGATAGACTTAGTTAGCTCAAGAACTTCGAGTTGACTGTCAAATGATAGGCATGTAGATTGATTATATTATTAACAGGGTCCAGCTGCAGTTGTAGCACTAGCATGGTGTGAATGGGATCAATTAACTCACGTTAATTGAGTTAAAATCAATTTAACTAGTTCTAAGTGTTTGATGAGCTAGTGGAAGATCAAGTGAATTAAAATAGATTTAATTCACAAGTAGTGATCTACCAAGTAACTGATGATTCACTATTAATAGCTTCATGTATGTCAATTCTGATGGAGACCTAGTTGAGACAAAGGTTAAATACAAGTAAAGTATCAGTTGTATTTTTGGCAAACTTCCCAGGTGCAGTTATAAAAGCAGAGGAAGGCTCCATAGGGATTGCGCAGTCAAGGAAGTTTTATTATCCTATTTAATAGGGATCAAATTCCTAAGGATTGTGTGTGAAAGGTTTGGCTAAGAAAGGGTTGAGAATTGGCTAAGTGTTGGTCAATTTTTCCTAAGATTTGCTAGTCAGTTTTGTGGAGGATCAAGGTGAGACGATCAATAGAGTGCAAGATTTTCTTCGTGTGAGAAGGCATTGTAATGTTTTATGATTATTTGACTTTGTACAATATATGATAGAGGGGTTTTGATAAGGTTCTTTCCCCATATACATATTTTTTTGCGTGATTGATAATTTATTTCTCTTACTTACATGTGATTGAGTGATCATGTTTTATATTCCGCAAATATAGTAGAAGGATTCAATATCTTGCATGATCGGATTGAATCCGTTAGTATATATAGAGTTTATATATAATTTATACATGGTATCATAGCGCCAGGAATCACAATAATGGAGAATAAATTGAGTTTGTCTTGAGCAGTTTCAAATTTGCAAATTTATTCTTCAGGGTCCAACAGCAGATCAAGATGGCTTTTAATGGATTGAGACTCGAATATGCACTCGAGGGCAGTTCAAATTATATTTCATGGAAGGATATGATGGAGGTAGTGTTGGAGGAGAATGGGTTGAATGAATTCATAGATACTGATATTCCCAAGCCCATAGCAGTGTTGGGTATGTGTTATATTCTTTCCACGATTAGCCCCACGCGTTGTATGTTGCGTCGGGCGTAGCTGGGGGGTCACGAGGGCGAAGCAGTCCCCACCGTTGGGGTCCGAAGCAGCGCCCCGGCCAAAATTTGTTTTTTGTGCGGACCCACTCATAGGCGGATCCGCCCATGGTTTTGTGCATGGTTTTGCACATGGTTTTGGGGTTCGATGGTTTTCGGCCCCTGGTATTTTTGTAGATCCGGTCAAGGGAACTACGGTTATGTTCTAATTCAGGGTTAATGGATTGGGGTTTATGTATGCTTCGGCATGTATATATATGTGTTGTAACACTAAAAGGAATATAATGAAAAATCAAGCTGGTCGTCCCGATTTGGGATCCAAGGGAAAAATCTCTGTGTTTATCTGTTTTATGTTTTATGCTCTTGCTATTGTTTATTTTCTGTTATAAGAATCGTGTGTAGATATTTCTGTTCAGGGTTAAAACCTACATTTAGTATCAGAGCTATTTCGGCTTCAAGGGGACGCCTTTGTTGTTGAGGGTTTTTTTCTCGGGCCTGTGGTAGACCCTGTGCAGTGGGAGATCTGCGGGATCGATTCTTGCGGTGAAAGAATATGGCGAGCAGCGGAAAGATAGAGATCGAGAAATTTAATGGTCAGAGTTTTGAGTTGTGGAAGCTCAAGATGGAGGATCTGCTGGTGGATAAAGATCAGTGGATCGCGGTAGATCCGGGTACTAAACCAACGGCAATGTCAGATGAAGACTGGAAGAAACTGGATCGGAAGGCTAAGAGCACAATACGGTTGTGTGTCTCAGATTCAGTATTGTTGAATGTATTTGGGGAAGCTACGACGAAGACCTTGTGGGAAAAACTTGGGACTTTGTACCAATCTAAGTCTCTGGTGAATAAGTTGTTCCTGCGGAAAAAGCTGTATAACCTGAGGATGAAAGATGGAGACTCGGTGACAGAGCATCTGAACGCCTTCAATACTGTGGTAAGTCAGTTGTCATCTGTTGATATTAAAATCTCAGATGAAGATAAGTGCATCAGTTTGTTGTGTTCTCTACCAGACTCGTGGGACAGTCTGGTTATTGCAATAGGTAGCAACACAGCTACCTTGAATTTTGATGACATTGTCTCAGCCTTGCTGTCGGAGGAAATGAGACGGAGAAAGATGGAGGGTCAGAATGGAGATGCCTTATCTGTACGAGGAAGGTCCCAGAATAGAAACAAGAATAAGGTTTCGAGTGGGAGATCTAAATCTAGAGGGAGATCTAAATCTCATGGAAAGTTTGTAAAGGTTTGATGGAAATGCAGAAAGGAAGGGCCTCTCAAGAATACGGATCTCGCTCATGGAGAAAGGGAAAGAGGTCTGATCAGAAGGTCCTTGCGGTAACCACCTCGGATGAAGGTGGGGATGTATATTGGCTTTTCTTCGAATACACATGTAGATCATGAGTCATGGTTGATTGACTCAAGTTTGTCTTTCACTTCCTCCCCGCAGGGAGTGGTTAACGGTGTAAATGTGATGGTGGTGATGTCTTCCTAGGGGATGATAGGAAGGCCAGAATCGTCGGACGTGGAAAGGTCAAGCTGAAGCTGCAAGGTGGGAGGATTAGAACACTTCCTGGTGTTCTGCATATTCCTGCATTGGCCAGAAATCTGATTTCTGTAAGCAAGATGGATGATGCGGGTGTAAAAATAGTGTTCGAGAAAGATGTCTGCAAGATGGTTCGGGGAGCACTGGTATTAATGCGGGGAGTTCAGGTTGGAACTCTGTACAAGCCTAAAATGTACTTTGTTATTGATAAGTGTGATTTTGTGGTTCCTGAAAGTGGGACGGAAAGTCTAGCTGTCTCTGGAGAAAAGACCATGCTATGGCATCAAAGGCTTGGACATATTGGAGAGAAGGGCCTTCAGATACTCCATAGAGATGGTATGGTAGAAGGTATGTCTAATTGTTCTCTGGATTTCGATTTCTGTGAACATTGTGTATATGGGAAGCAGAATCGGGTTAGTTTTCCTTCTGGTGCTAAGAGGGCAAACAAGATATTAGAACTTGTGCATAGTGATGTGTTTGGACCTGTGTCAGTTCCATCACTGGGAAAGTCTGTGTACTATGTTTCATTCATAGATGACTTCTCAAGGAATACATGGATATATTTCTTGAGGAAGAAATCTGAAGTCTTTGACAAATTTAAAGAATTTAAGGCTATGGTGGAAAACCAGACAGAGAAGAAGATAAAGGCAATGAGGACAGATAATGGTGGGGAGTTCTGCAAGAAGGAATTTGAAGAGTTCTGTAAGAAGTGTGGTATAGCACGGCAGAAGACTACTCCATACACACCTCAGCAAAATGGAGTTGCAGAAAGAATGAATAGAACACTGATGGAAAAGGCAAGAAGCATGCTCAGTGGTACCGGGTTAGGACAAGAATTCTGGGCAGAGGCAGTGGAGACTGCATGTTACTTAGTTAACAGATCACCTTCATCAGCGTTGGAGGATAAAACTCCACATGAGGTATGGACTGGTAAGAAACCCTCTCTTTCACATCTAAGGGTATTTGGATGTGATGCATATGTACATGTTCCAAAGGAGAAAAGGACCAAGTTGGATAATAAATCTGAAAGGTGCATCTTTTTTGGGTATAAGGATGGTTTAAAAGGTTACAAGCTTTGGAACCCGAAAACAAGGAAGGTTGTGTACAGCCGAGATGTGGTGTTTAGAGAGGTGAAAGATGTTGTTAAACATGAAATTATACCAAAGGAACCTGAGAAGATAGAGTTTGAGCTAAAGGAGTATGAATCAGACTCTACAGCAGAAGAAGATTCAGAAGAGGAAGAGCCACAAACTCCATCTTTGAGAAGATCAGTTCGAGAAAGAAGGCAACCAGAAAGGTATAGTCCATCACAACTGCATTTCGAGTTTTCCAAACTATGTTGATGATGAACCCGAACTTTCGGGGGGGCGGTGAGTGAATTCGGAGAGTGGAAAACTGCGGAAGGAGAATATGGTTGATGAAATGGCATCCTTGCACAAAACGATACATGGGGATGCGGTGGGTGCCATTTGGAAGGAAGCCCCATTGGGAGCAAATGAGTGTTTTAAGAAGAAGATAGATACGAAGGCAAGGTGGAGAAATACAAAGCTCAGTTGGTAGCGAAAGGTTATTCCCAGGTGCCGAGAATTGATTTTGGTGATATTTTTTCTCCTGTTGCCAAGGTTACTTCTATTAGATTACTCTTATCTGTTGCTGCTGCATTTGATTTTGAGATAGAACAGATGGATGTGAAGACAGCTTTTCTTCACGGGGATCTAGAAGAGGAGATCTACATGAAGCAACCTGAAGGCTTTATGGTGAAGGGTAAGAAAGAACTGGTATGCAGGTTGAAGAAGTCTCTGTATGGGTTAAAACGGTCACCAAGGATGTGGTATCAGAAATTTGATACCTATATACGGGGACTTGGCTTCACCAGAAGCAAGGAGGATCACTGTGTTTATTTTAAATTAATTGGTGACCGTGTTATTTATTTGGTCTTGTATGTGGATGATATGTTGTTGATTGGAAATGACAAAGAAATTATCAAAGATTTGAAGACCCAACTGTTCTCCAAATTCGACATGAAGGATCTGGGTGCTGCAAACTATATTTTGGGCATGGAAATTAAGAGAGATCGGGCAAAGAGGAAGCTCTGGTTAAACCAGAGGAAGTATGTCAAGACTATATTGCAGAGGTTCAATATGAAAGATAGTAAACCGAGTGAGTGTTCTATTCCTGTGTGGAATTGCAAAAGTTGTGTACGAACGATTATTCGAGCCTAAAGAAAGAGGAGGATATGTACGTCATTCATATGCGAAGGTACGGTGGGTAGCACGATGTATACAGTGCATGCTAGGCAGACCTGACTGCACATGCGATTGGGGTATTGAGCAGGTTTATGTCAAACCCAGGGAAGGAGCATTGGACAGCAGTGAAGCGGGTTTTCAGATATTTACGTGGCACTAGTGATTATGGCTTGTGCTACCAGGGAAGACCAGGATTGGAAAGAATGTTGGACATTCGTGGTTTGTTGATGCAGACTGGGCTGGAGATCTGGACCAAAGAAGATCTACAAGTGGGTATGTGTTTAGCCTATTTGGAGGTGCAGTCAGTTGGATGAGTAAAAGACAGTCTGTAGTGGCGCTTTCAACTACAGAGGCAGAATACATAGCAGCCACTCATGCAAGCAAGGAAGCAGTTTGGTTGCGGAGATTGTGTTCAAGTATGGGGTTGGTACAGCAAGCTATAAGGATAGACTGTGATAGCCAAAGTGCAATTTTCTTGGCTAAGAACCCTACTTATCATTCAAAGACAAAGCACATTGATGTTCAATATCACTTTGTTAGAGATATGATTGAGGCTAAAAGGGTGTTGCTGGTAAAGGTGGACACTTTGAAGAATGTTGCGGATGCATTGACGAAGTCTGTGAGCACTCAGAAGTTCTCTTGGTGTAGAGAAACAATGGGTGTTGAAGAATTGGGCAAATGAATAAGCTCTCTTGTGGCCCAAGTGGAAAGAAAACAACAAGTGGGAGAATGTTGGGTATGTGTTATATTCTTTCCACGATTAGCCCTATGTTGTGTATTGCGTCGGGCATGGGCGGGGGGTCACGAGGGGCGAAAACGATCCCAGATTGGGGAGGGGACCCACTCATAGCGGATCCTTGTGGTTTTGCGTAGTTTGCACATGGTTTTGAGATTGGTGGTTTTTCGGCCTCTGGTATTTTGTAGATCCGGTCAAGGGAACTACGGCTATGTTCTAATCCGGGGTTAATGGATTGGGGTTTATGTATGCTTCGGCATGTATATATATGTGTTGTAACACTAAAAGGAATATAATGAAAAATCAAGCTGGTCGTCCCGATTTGGGATCCAGGGGAAAAAATCTCTGTGTTTATCTGTTTTATGTTTTATGCTCTTGCTATTGTTTATTTTCTGTTATAAGATTTGTGTGTAGATGATTTTTGTTCAGGGTTAAAACCTACAAGCAGCAGATGCCCAACTTCTTGATGCATGGCAGAAGAAGGTAGAAAAGGCAAGAAGGATCTTGTTAGAGGGAGTTTGATATCATATTGTCTCGAGTCTCCATGGGAAGGTGACTCCATATGTTATGTGGAAGGCCTTGAAATATGTGTTTCAAAATAGCAGCGACCAAAGGAAGTTGGCATTGAAGGAAAATCTCAAAAAGATCAAGAAGGAGGAGGGCGAGATGGTACCAACATACTTGTCGAAGTTCACTCAATTTCGAGATAAGCTTGGAAGTGTTGGTGTGACCGTAGCCGATGATGACTTGGTGATAATAGCACTTCTAAGCCTTCCCAAGAGTTGGCATAGTTACCAGGACTCTGTGAATGGGAGGGAGAAGTTACCAGGTTGAGAGCGACTATGGTCGGATTTGGTAATAGAAGAGATAAGGCAGAGCACTAGAGACGGGACCTCCAACACCAATAAAGAAGAAGATTGTGCATTTGTGGGAAAACAAAAGAAGGCCACGGGAAATAAATCCTAAGGCAAAGAGGGCAAGAGAGACTTGTCCAACATCAGATGTTTTCACTGTCACGATCATGCGCACTATGCTTTGAATTGTCCACAGAAGAAGGCAAGCAAGAAGGAGCTTGCAGTTGCAGCAGGTGAAGCATTGACTTCACAGTTCGAGCTTAATGTTACTCTCATTGCATGCATGGCCAACACTGTAATGGGATGCAAGTGGTATCTAGACAACGGTGCCTCGTTCCATATGACGTGGAATAGAGACCTCTTCAGTGACTTGGAGAAGAAGGACCTCCAACAGAACATAGAGTTTGGAGATGACAGGAGGTATATCGTGATCGGCATAGGTACAGTCACCTTTCAAAGGGATTCTGGATCCCCTCTCATGCTATCAGATGTTTTGTATGTTCTAGGACTAAGGAATAATCTTGTCTCTATAATAGTATTGGAAGATTGTGGTTATGAGGCGATGTTTAGAAAATGAAAGGTATTCCTTAAACACATAGCCACGAGACAGGTGAAGTCGGCCGATTGAGGATGCATGCAAATATTTGAGGAGAAAAGAAGTGTTTAATGACTTGGTGGTTGAGAGGGAGAAATTATCTCTCAACAAGCAGCCTCAGAAGCAGTCTCAGAAGGTTGTGGAGCAGCCACAATTGGAGAAGCAGAGAGGAGACCGAGTAGAAGAGTCCACTCAAGCAGAGACCTCCAAGAGGGGGAAATTTTGAGCCAAATAGGCATAGGGAGTACAAGTAGCTATACCTGTATGTGTGAGGTGGGGCAATGTGCAGAATTAATCCCAAGAATAAATTTGGGAAGGATCTATTGAGATGGTGTGTCTCATGGATCGAACCTGGCTACAAGGAGCCCAGAGTATAGCAGTAGCACAAAGAATCGATTATATTGATGCAGTCAGATGTTAGGAAGACAGAAATCAGAGTGACAAGTGTCGTATACTGGAGCATAGATCGGAGTTGGCAGCAGTGCAGAGTGCATGGATGCAGTTGTCAGCAGCATTGCAGAGAGTCCAGTAGACATGTGCAGTAGGATCCAGAAGTCAAAAGACTTTGATGATAGATGCATAATAGGGATTCGGTTTTTCAGAGGCTATTCAGTTTCAGGAGTTGCAGGTGCAAACAACACTAGAAAAGCATTGCATGCAGAACATTCCAAAGGTACTGCATCAGGATAGATTGATTCATTTCTTATTGAGAGGGAGTGTTGAAATTTGCAACAATAAACAATGAGATTGGAAACCAGAAAGGAAAAAAAATTCACATAGACTGGTGTGGGATCACAGGTCACACATGAGTGAGGGATCCTAGTGACACATTAGTGAGAAGGTGTGCAACCAATTTTTAAACAAATAGTAATATTATCAAATAACAACTTGTAATAGCTAACTAAGTATGATAGACTTAATTAGCTCAATAATTTTGAGTTGAGGGTCAAAGGATAGGCATGTAGAGTGATTCTATTATTAAAAGGGTCTAGTTGCAGTTGTAGCACTAGTGTGGTGTGAGTGGGATAATTTAACTCACGTTAATTGAGTTAAAATCACTTTAACTAGTTCTACCTGTTTGATGAGCTAGTGGAAGATCAAGTGAATTAAAATAGATTTAATTCACAAGTAGTGATCTACCAATTAACTAATGATTCACTATTAATATTTGCATGCATGTTAATTCTGATGGAGACCTAGTTGAGAAAAGGTGAAAGACAAGTAAACTATCAGTTGTATTTTTGGTGAACTGCCCGGGTGTAGCTATAAAAGCAGAGGAAGGATCCATAGGGATTGCACAGTCAAGGAAGGTTGATTATCCTATTTAATAGGGATTAATTTCCTAGGGATTACGTGAGAAAGGCTGGGCTAAGCAAGGGCTGAGAATTGGCTAAATGTTGGTCAATTTTTCCTAAGATTTGCTAGTTAGTTTTGTGGAGGATCAGGGTGAGACAATCGGTAGAGTGCAAGATTTTCTCGGTGTGAGAAAGCATTGTATTGTTTCATGATTATTTTATTATGTAATTTATATGATAGAGGGGTTTTGAGCAGGTGCTTTCCCCAGATACATCTTGTGTTCTGTGATTGATAATTTATTTCTCTTACTTACATGTGATTGAGCGATCGTGTTTATATTCCACAAATATAGTAGAAGGATCCAGTACCTTTTTTAAGTATATTGCATTATTAGATTGAATCCATTGGTATATATAGAGCTTCTATATAATTTCTACAAAAAACACACAAAAGGTACGCATTGCAACTTTATGTTTAGAACAAAATAGATTTGTATGGTATCGATTACTTTGTTCTAATAAAAACATTGTCACTTGGTCAATTTTTACGAAGTAAATGATAGCACATTATGAGGATACAAAGAGAAACACCTTCTTTAGCCAATTGATAAATCTCAAACAAAAGGTTTCAATGGTGGAGCACATTGAGGACTTCCAAAAATTAAATATAAGGGTAACTGATATGCTAGAGGAACACAAGATTGATGTATTCATAGGGACTTTAAAGGATAACATCCAAAATGAGGTTCGCCTTTGGGAACTTGATTCATTGGAGAAGGCACTCAAGTTTGCAAGAAAAATTGAAAGTAAAATTATGGTGAAAAGGAAGCCTACTACTCACATGTATAAATATGGAAGTGTTACTACTCTTAGACTTCCACAACCTACAAGGTTGACACCACAACAATTGGAAGAAAAAAGAGCAAAAGGGATTTGCTACAGTTGTGATATAAAATACACTAATGGTCATAAGTGTGATAAGAAGAAATTATTTTACATAGATTGTGAAGAGGAGGAATAAAATGAACAAGAAACTTCAAAAGAATAGGATATACACCAGGAACCAACCCTAGAGAAAGAAGAAATGAGTCTGACCATATCTTGTAATGAATTGGTAGGAATTACCACTCCTAAAACTCTCAATATAGAAGGCAATATCAAGAAGAAAAATGTCATAGTATTGATTGATTCAGGTAATACCCATAATTTTATTCATTGGAAGGTAGCTAAGGAATTGAATTTCTTCCTATACCCAGCACCAGAGTTTCAAGTGATGGTTGCTAATGGAGGAGATATAAATTTCTCTGAAAATTTCCATAATATCACGCTTACCATGGGGGAATATGTATTGAATAGTCCAATGCTTTCCATTCCAATTGGAGGTGTTTATGTTGTACTAGGAGTACAATGGTTACAATCTTTGGGGACGGTAGCTTTTAATTTTCAAGAACTTCCCTTGAATTTTTTCGGAAGGAAAGGAAGTTGAATTACGGGGTATCATAGGGAACCTGGGAAAGATAATAAGCTCTAATGTCATGAAAAAGCTTCTGAAGAAATAACAAAGAGGTGTTATTGCGCAATTATGCTCACTAGAAGTTCCAACATAAAAATCATATATTTCTCCATATCTCCAAAAAGTCTTGGAAAACAATTCCAAGGTGTTTGAAAATACCAAAGGATTCCCACCTATTCGTGATCATGATCATGATATTCATTTGATTCCAGGAAACGATTCCTCCAAACATCAGGCCTTACAGATATCCTTACATCGAAAAGAGTGAAATTGAACGTATGATTGCAGAAATTTTAGAGGTTGGTATTGTTGGGTATGTGTTATATTCTTTCCACGACTAGGCACGCGCGGGGGGGTAAGAGGGGGGGCGATAGCCCCCCCTTTGCGCTGGGCGCAATGGGGGGGCAGTAGCCCCCCCTGTCGGGGTCCGGGGCAGCACCCCGACGAAAATTTTTGGTCGCCGTTCCGAGGGCGGGGTGGTCCGCGTCCCGCGGTTTTATTGTGGTTTTGCACATGGTATTGGGGTACGATGGTTTTCGGCCCCTGGTATTTTTGTAGATCCGGTCAAGGGAACTACGGTTATGTTCTAATCCGGGGTTTATGGATTGGGGTTTATGTATGCTTCGGCATGTATATATATGTGTGTTGTAACACTAAAAGGAATATAATGAAAAATCAAGCTGGTCGTCCCGATTTGGGATCCAGGGGAAAATCTCTGTGTTTATCTGTTTTATGTTTTATGATCTCGCTATTGTTTATTTTCTGTTATAAGATTCGTGTGTAGATAATTTCTGTTCAGGGTTAAAACCTACATTTTGTATCAGAGTTGTTTTGGCTTCAAGGGGACGCCTTTAACTGTGGGGTTTTAGTTCGAGCACGAGAGCCGGCGATGGCCGATCAGGAGATACGGGATCTATTCTTGCGGTGAAAGAATATGGCGAGCGGCGGAAAGATAGAGATCGAGAAATTTAATGGTCAGAGTTTTGAGTTGTGGAAGCTCAAGATGGAGGATCTGCTGGTGGATAAAGATCAGTGGATCGCGGTAGATCCAGGTACTAAACCAACGGCAATGTCAGATGAAGATTGGAAGAAACTGGATCGGAAAGCTAAAAGCACAATACGGTTGTGTGTCTCAGATTCAGTATTGTTGAATGTATCTGGGGAAGCTACGGCGAAGAATTTGTGGGAAAAACTTGGGACTTTGTACCAATCTAAGTCTCTGGTGAATAAGTTGTTCCTGTGGAAAAAGATGTATAACCTGAGGATGAAGGATGGAGATTCGGTGACAGAGCATCTGAATGCCTTCAATACTGTGGTAAGTCAGCTGTCATCTGTTGATATTAAAATCTCAGATGAAGATAAGTGCATCAGTTTGTTGTGTTCTCTACCAGACTCGTAGGATAGTCTGGTTATTGCAATAGGTAGCAATACAACTACCTTGAATTTTGATGACATTGTCTCATCCTTGTTGTCGGAGGAAATGAGACGGAGAAATATGAGAGTCGGAGAATGGAGATGCCTTATCGAGTCCAGAAGCAGAGAAACAATTTAGAGGTTTCAGTGGTCAAATCTAGAGGGAGATCTAAATCTATTGGAAATTTTGTAAAGGTATGCTGGAAATGCGGAAAGGAAGGGCACTACACAAAGGACTGCAGATCTAAAGCTCCTGAGAAAGGAAAGGGATCTGATGATGCTCCTTCTGCAGAGGCAAAAACCACCTCGGATGAAGGTGGGGATGTGTATTTGGCTTCTTCTTCAAATACACATGTAGATCATGATTCATGGTTGTTTGACTCAGGTGCATCCTTTCACTTCACTCCCCATAGGGAGTGGTTCTGCGAGTATGAGAAATATGATGGTGGTGATGTCTTCCTAGGGGATGATAGGAAGGCCGGAATCGTCGGACGTGGAAAGGTCAAGCTGAAGCTGCAAGGTGGAAGGATTAGAACACTTCCTGGTGTTCTGCATATTCCTACATTGGCCAGAAATCTGATTTCTGTAAGCAAGATGGATGATGCGGGTATGCAAAAACGATGTTGAGAAAGATACTGCCAAGATGGTTGGGGAACGCACTGGGCAGCCAATGCGGGGAGTTGGTGGAACTCTCTACAAACTCTGGTAGCAACGTGGCACCAGTACGATTATGAGTTTGTTGGATTTCTGAAAGTGGGACGGAAAATTCGACCGACATCTCTGGAGAAAGAACCATCTTGTGGCATTAAAGGCTTGGACATATTGGAGAAGGGCCTTTCGGATACGCATAGAGATGGTATGGTAGAAAGGTTATGTCTAATTGTTCTGCAGTTTCGATTTACTTGTGAACAAGGTGTATATGGGAAGCAGAATCGGGTGAGTTTTCCTTGAATTTTCTGGGGCAAACAAGCTATTAGAACTTGTGCACGGTGATGTGTTTGGGCACATGTGGGTTGTATGTAGGGAAGATGTCTGGCTACTATATTCCATTAGATGACTTCTCAAGGAATACATGGATATATTTCTTGAGGAATAGATCTGAAGTCTTTGACAAATTTAAAGAATTTAAGGCTCTGGTGGAAAACCATACAGAGAAGAAGATAAAGGCGCTGAGGACGGATAATGGTGGGGAGTTCTGCAAGAAGGAATTTGAAGAGTTCTGTAAGAAGTGTGGTATAGCACGGCAGAAGACTACTCCATACACACCTCAGCAAAATGGAGTTACAGAAAGAATGAATAGAACACTGATGGAAAAGGCAAGAAGCATGCTCAGTGGTACCAGGTTAGGACAAGAATTCTGGGCAGAGGCAGTGGAGACTGCATGTTACTTAGTTAACAGATCACCTTCATCGGCGTTGGAGGATAAGACTCCACATGAGGTATGGACTGGTAAGAAACCCTCTCTTTCACATCTAAGGGTATTTGGATGTGATGCATATGTACATGTTCGAAAGGAGAAAAGGACCAAGTTGGATAATAAATCTGAAAGGTGCATCTTTATTGGGTATAAGGATGGTTTAAAGGGTTACAAGCTTTGGAACCCAGAAACAAGGAAGGTTGTGTACAGCCGTGATGTGGTGTTTAGAGAAGTGAAAGATGTTATTAAACATGAAGTCCTACCAAAGGAACCTGAGAAGATAGAGTTTGAGCTAAAGGAGGATGAATCAGACTCTACAACAGAAGAAGACTCAGAAGATGAAGAGCCACAAACTCCAGCTTTGAGAAGATCGGTTCGGGAAAGAAGGCAACCAGAAAGGTATAGTCCATCTGCTTTCTGTTCAGGTTTTGCCTTAACTATAATTGATGATGAACCCAGAACTGTCAGGGAGGCAGTAGATTCAGAGGATGGAAAACTCTGGAAGGAGGCCATGGTTGATGAAATGGCATCCTTGCACAAAAACGATGCATGGGATCTGGTGGAGTTGCCGGTTGGAAGGAAGCCCATTGGGAGAAAATGGGTGTTTAAGAAGAAGATGAATGTAGAAGGTAAGGTGGAGAAATACAAAGCTCGGTTGGTAGCGAAAGGTTATTCCCAGGTGCCGGGAATTGATTTTGGTGATATTTTTTCTCCTGTTGCCAAAGTTACTTCTATTAGATTACTTTTATCTGTTGCTGCTGCATTTGATTTTGAGATAGAACAGATGGATGTGAGGACAACATTTCTTCACGGGGATCTAGAAGAAGAGATCTACATGAAGCAACCTGAAGGCTTTATGGTGAAGGGTAAGAAAGAACTGGTATGCAGGTTGAAGAAGTCTCTGTATGGGTTAAAACAGTCACCAAGGATGTGGTATCAGAAATTTGATACCTATATACGGGGACTTGGCTTCACCAGAAGCAAGGAGGATCAATGTGTTTATTTTAAATTAATTGGTGACCGTGTTATATATTTGGTCTTGTATGTGGATGGTATGTTGTTGATTGGAAATGACAAAGAAATTATCCAAGATTTGAAGACCCAACTGTTCTCCAAATTCGACATGAAGGATCTTGGTGCTGCAAACTATATTTTGGGCATGGAAATTAAGAGAGATCGAGCCAAAAGAGAAGCTGCGGATGCAAACCGGAAGGGAAGTATGTCGAAGACTATCACTGAGAGGTTCAGCCATGATAGTAAACCGGTGAATGTTCTGATTCCTGTAGGTACAAAGCTGTCTGCTGAACAATGTCCCAAGACACAAGAAGAAGAGGAGGATATGTCCCGTGTTCCATACGCAAGTTTTGTGGGTAGCCTGATGTATGCAATGGTCTGTACTAGACCAGACATTGCACATGCGGTGGGAGTATTGAGCAGGTTTATGTCAAGCCCATGGAAGGAGCATTGGACAACAATGAAGTGGGTTTTTATATATTTGCGTGGCACTAATGATTATGGCTTGTGCTACACCGAAGAATAAGGATTCGGAAAGAATGTTGGACATTAATGTGGAGTTGTTGATACGGTGGGTGGACGTGATGACCGGGACGAAGATGCAGTGGAGCTGTGTTCGCCCTATTTGGAGGTGCAGTCAGTTGGATGAGTAAAAGAAAGTCTATAGTGGCTCTTTCAACTACAGAGGCTGAATATATAGCAGCCACTCATGCAAGCAAGGAAGCTGTTTGGTTGCAGATATTGTGTTCAATTATGGGGTTGGTGCAACAAGCTATAAGGATAGATTGTGATAGCAAAAGTGTAATTTTCTTGGCTAAGAACCCTAATTGTCATTCAAAGACAAAGTACATTGATGTTCAATATCACTTTCTGAGAGATATGGTTGAGGCTAAAAGGGTGTTGCTGGTAAAGGTGGACACTTTGAAGAATGTTGCAGATGCATTGACAAAGTCTGTGAGCACTCAAAAGTTCTCTTGGTGTAGAGAAACAATGGGTGTTGAAGAATTGGGCCAATGACTAAGACCTCGTGTGGTCCCCCGTGGAAATAAAACAACAAGTGGGAGAATGTTGGGTATGTGTTATATTCTTTCCACGACTAAGCACGCGTGGGGGGGTAAGAGGGGGGGCGATATCCCCCCCTTTGCGCTGGGCGCAACGGGGGGGTCACAGGGGGGGGGGGGGGCGGTAGCCCCCCCTATTGGGGTCCGGGGTAGCACCCCGGCGAAAATTTTTGGTCCTTAATTTCCGGTGGGTAGTCTGCGTCCATGGTTTTGCACATGGTTTTGGGGTACGATGGTTTTCGGCCCCTGGTATTTTTGTAGATCCGGTCAAGGGAACTACGGTTATGTTCTAATCCAGGGTTTATGGATTGGGATTTATGTATGCTTCGGCATGTATATATATGTGTTGTAACACTAAAAGGAATATAATGAAAAATCAAGCTGGTCGTCCCGATTTGGGATCCAGGGGAAAATCTCTGTGTTTATCTGTTTTATGTTTTATGCTCTCGCTATTGTTTATTTTCTGTTATAAGATTCGTGTGTAGATAATTTCTGTTCAGGGTTAAAACCTATAGGTATAATTCAACCTAGTCAAAGTTATTTCTACGCGGTGGTATTGGTGCCTGATAAGGATGGATCATGGCCTTGTCTGTGATTATACCCGAGATCATCGCTCACTATTAAAGATAAATTTCCCATTCCTATTATATATGAATTATTGAGTGAATTACATGGAACCTGTAGAGTAACCAGTTAGGACCTTTCATTCAGGATATCATCAAATTAGAATGAAGACTGAAGATATTCCGAAAACAACATTTCGAACTCATGAGGGTCATTATGAATTTTTGGTCATTCCTTTTGGCCTTATCAATGGACCTTCTACATTTCAAGGGTTGATGAATTCCATTTTCAAACCCTTCATTTGAAAATTTGTGCTAGTTTTTTTTATGATATACTAATCTACAACAAGTCTTGGAAGGATCACATTCAACATGTTGACAGGGTGCTCAAACTATTGGAGGAGAAACAATTATATGAAAAAACCTCCAAATGTTTCTTTGGAGTACAAGAGGTCGAATATTTGGGTCATATTGTATCTCAAGAGGGTGTTAAGGTAGACCCTAACAAAATTAAAGCCATTAAGGAAAGGAACATACCCACAACCATAAAGTAGTTGCAAGGATTTCTCGAGTTAACAAGGTATTATCACAAGTTTGTTAATAATTATGGGAGAATAACAGCACCTTTAACAACATTATTGAAGAAATATGCATTTTCATGGACTCCTGAAGCAACTAAGGCCTTTTAACATCTTAAAGAGAAAATCTGCCAAGCATCGGTCTTAGCTAGCTCATAGCTCATCTTATCATCCTCAATCCGATGGGAAAACTGAGATAGTGAACAAATGTTTGGAAGGATATCTTCGTTGTTTTTTATCTAATAAAAAAACACATGGGTCAAGTGGTTACCTTTGGTTGAATGATGGTATAACACTTCCTTCCATACTGCAGCAAAAATGACCCCATTTATGGCACTTTATGCATATCATCCATTGTACATCACATCATCTTTAAGTGAAAATTATAAGTTTCAAGTAGTGGAAGATCACATCGAGCATCAACAACAAGTTCTCCAACTCTTAAAGGATAGCCTAAATTTGGCACCAAATAGAATGAAAAAACAGGTAGATCAACATCGCGGTGAGAGAAGTTTTGATGTAGGAGACTAGGTATTTTTATGGCTACAACCATACAAACAAATGTCCCTCAAGCAAGATAATAAGGATAATAAATTATCGCAAAAGTATTATGGTCCTTACAAGGTGTTACAAAAGATTCGTACTATGGCATACAAATTAGAGCTTCCTGCTTCTTCCCGAGTACACCCACTTTTCCATGTTTCATGCTTAAAGAAGGTTATAGGTGAAAAACTTCCAGTTCAAACAATATTGCTAGAACTTTATGAGGAAGGAAAAATCATATTGGAACCTAAAGCAATAATAGAAAAAAGAACTCGACAGCTACAAAATCGATCAATTTCGGAGTATCTCATCAAGTGGAAGAACTTATCCACTGAATATTCCACATGGGAGGATGATAATTTTATACAGAAGCATCCATAACTACTCAATCATTGAGGAAAACACTTTTTTGAAGGAGAGGGGCATGTTAGGTCCCTATATTATTATTTTAGTCCCTTATTGGTGTTAGTGTAGCGACCTTATTGTTATTTTTGTACCCCTATAATCCACATATTGTTATAAAAACCCATTATTGTTATTGTTGTGCCCTTACATTATTATTGTTAGGTCGGCTAGGATCATATTGTAACCCAATGGACACCTATATATAGAAAGGATTTTTTTTCATTTGAATCATTCAAGAATTATTCATTTATGTAATGTAAAGGAGGTTTCCCCCTCAAACTGGTTGATTTCTAAGGCATTGATCTCTCTTTTCTTCTATTTTGGGAGCTGGTTTCATAACAGAAAACATAATTTTAAAGGGTGTAGTTTAAGTTATAGATAAAATAGCTTTTTTCAGGGCATTTTTTCTAGTTAATTTTGTTGGACACCTAATCCTTCTAGGGTTAGTGTAGAAGCTGAAGAGTCTTAGGGAGTCCAAGAGATGTTGGAATATGAATCCAACGGTCACTCCACAATGTATTATAAATATATATCATGTTAATGGTAATATAAATCTAATGCTTATCTTATATTCTTGTGCATACCATGTGTGTCTTTAACATGGTATCAGAGTGGGTACGTTCCTAACCTGTTCAATGTTATTTAAGCCACTATTTTTTATGGTATTTTCTATACATGTCAGTCCTACGCCTCCTTTGAATTAACTATCTTTCCATTCTATTTCTTTTACTACTACTAGTGCACTCATTTTACACTATAATGTATCTGTAGACCTCTCTCACATCTGACATTTCCCCTGCAAATTTTGTGTCAATTTATTTTTTGGGCACTATTTTTTGGATGTAAGTTATTTTGGGTAGTTTTCAAGTGCGAGCCCCCAATACCTGCTAGACTCTACCAAATCTAGCATGAGTTAGTGCACATGACCTAAATTTTTCTCTCTGCACCCGCTATATCCTGGCTTTCAGGCCCTAGCCTTAGCTCTTCCAACACTTGTCACCTGCACTCTCTCTAATTGACTTGATTCCATCGAAACCCTTCTATGCACCCTCATTTATTTGCGCAGGCTCCAACCCTAGACTAATTTTCTTAGCAATTTATTTGCAGGAACCATTTTGTCACGCTTCTACATAAAATCGTGGCTAAAACCTATTTTCCTGAATCAAATTTATGCAATATTTCTCGCCCATATTATCTTACGCTACCAACTAATCCATCTACAAATGCATGTTTCGAAGCACTGAAAGCCGCAAGGGAGACCTAGTTAATAGTCTGTAAATATGCCTGATCATGAACACCACACATGAAAATCCTACCTGAAGCTCCATCGACTTTCCCTAAGCTTATGTAGTTGAGACACTTGTGGAGATGGGGTATTACAATATTCTAAATCTCTTAATTCGGTCTCTAGAAGTCAAATTAATTCAGGTTCTCATCCACCTATTTCTTCAGTTAATCTTGTCTTGGTATCTCCTACTTTAAGAGGCCCATTAAGTCCAATAAAGACAAGGGTATTTCCATCGCCAACTCTTCTCGCACAACATTCTTCTCAACCAGGCACCATAGTATCTCTTTCAAGTAAGTTACCAGACCGATGCATGGCATAGTTACTCAGTAAATTCGATAACATTCATTGGGTCACTCTACAAGAATATCTCGACTTGCTAGCTCTATGGGCACATGGAATGACATTTTGAAGCTTGAAAATCAGATCCCCTTGACCGTTCTCTGAAAGCTACTACAATGGGAGCTAAAATCAGATGATGTCCAGGAAAATATTTTCGACTTGCTGTATAAATTGGTCTTGTTTTTTTTACCCATTTGACTGTAAGAAAAATATGTGTTCATGGCAAAAACCCAATGTAAAAAATGTTCATCACCTTCTCAGTTTATTGCATGCCTACATCGTGTCTCCAGATTTCGATAATATTATATATGAAGAAGACAACTCGGTGAATGAAGAAAGCATAGACTTTGAATGAAAGTTTTTTTTGGCAATTCCAAAGGGGTTGGTTGGAGCAATGGTTAACACAGACTAGTCTATTGTTGCATTTAATTAGAATACAATTATCCCTTTGTCTCTTGGAGTTATGAATATAATCTGTCAATTCAAAAGAGTTATAACGTTGGTAGCTAGGTTCTTTCATTCTCAAACACTCCCCCTATGGCACTCCTCGGTGGCAGCATCTACTCGTAGGAGGGAAAGCGACATGTGCGTGATTACTACTGGACTTTATTCCTTCTAATACCCAACCAATGCAATCAATTTGTTAGACATCTAGATTAAAACCACCACTCTTTGGGCATGTGAACCAAATATTCTGATTTGGGTAGCTCATGGATGTCATATGAAGCGCGAGTAACCCATGTTGATGTTGTTGGACATGGTTTAGACTCACATTATCCGCACAAAGGTTGTACTAACTCTTCTTGACCACGAGTTGTAGATTATTTGGTTTAAAAATAACCAGAGGGAAAACATTGTTCACTTTTTTATTGTTGGATATGTATGGACTATGTACACATGTAATTACAAGGCCCATGGATACATGCCTCTGCAAAGAAATATTTCTCTTGCTCATCATCTGTTCACTCTTCTAAGGCACAATTTATCACTATTTAACATCAGGTTCTATTTCTCCTAACTATTTTTTGTGTGTTAAATTTCTAGATTTAAGGGACCATTTTATGAGCATCATTTTCCATTTGTTGGCTCCTTGCAAGTTTTGGGAAAGAAAGAATTATAGTGTTGAAGGAATATTCAAACTGCTTTTTGGTCTAGTTCAATGAACTTTTGGACTCCTTGCAGGCATTTCTTGAAAAGACGACACTCCTCATTTGAGTCTTTTTCATTTTGTTGACATAATGGCCAAAATTGATGATGTATTAGAATTACTGAATGCTCTAATACATTCCACTGGTAATGAGATAGTAAACATCAGCAAGGAAACTCTCTTTAACATTCAAACGTATCTAAAAAATGCACAAGAAAAGATTGAATTTTTGCAGCTTGAATCTCAACTTCAACAAGATGAGTTACAATAGAAAAGGAAAAATTCTAAACCTATTTTTGTTCATAATAATCCCATTTTTAAGTCAAAATTTGATTGTAATTAGTAGCCATAAATTGTTCAGATCACTTACCCCAGTACAAGCGCAGATTTGAATGCAAATGCAGAAGTTCACTCTGCACTTTCCAGGCCCATCATCAGACCTTGGGAAGACCTTATCAACAACATAAACAGAACTGTTCTTGGACGTAGAAATTATACAACATATATGTATATCATGGATTCAAACCGATCTAACAATGTACTAAAGCTAGATACTAGATCGCTTCTACAAATCACTTACGGAAATTAAACACAATCGCCATTTACATGAAGCAAAGAAAGAATCAAATCAAACCACAAGACAGATAATTTCTCAGGGAAAGCTTGCTGCTCAAAACCCCACTATCTTCTATTGTATATTCAACATGGATACATGAAACAAATACAATGTCCTCTTCTCACAAGAGTCTCCAACACTTAGCTATCAGTCTCATACTGTCTTGGACAAAACTGGACAACACTTATCCAATTCTTAGCTTCTAAACAGCCTGCCTTGCTTGCGCAATTCCTAATGGATGCAATCCATAGGAATTTTGGCCTTCCTTAACTATGCAAGGATCATGGGAAATCCAATGGGTGTTTGGTTGCATGGGTGCAACCCAATAATCCTACAACTGATAGTTAACATCCCTTTCACCTTAGTCTCAAATGGGTCTCCACTGGTGATCGAAGGTAAAATTTTGACACCCTTAACTAAGACCTTTTACTTCAGCTGATAAATTAGAATTTCATTAATTAAAGTGTTAATGAGCATAAATGAACAACTGCATGTTGTAAAGAGATGAACATAAACATGTCAAGATCAACAATCATAAGAACACGTTGTTTGATAACGAAGTTCATCCAGGAGGGACTACATCTCTCGGCCTCGGTGTCAAGATGGTGTAGCCCATTGCATTAAGTGTTGTAAGAAGAAGATGTACATGGATGTGTTTTTATGATATACAAGGAAAATTCCCTCTCGCATGGCTAGACCTCTCTACGAGATGTTCCACTGTGGAACTCTCATGCATAAAAAGGAATCCTATCAGTATGACAATAGCTCACACATGAAGATTGTGATTATTTCGCCAACATGGAAAACAAGGGATCTCAATGACATACGTGTGATACGGAGTATCCCGTCAACATGGAATAAAGGGGATCTCAAACAACATACATAAGTATCCCGCCAATATGGCATCAAGGGATCTAGAGCATAATACAAGTCCATGGCAGAAAGTACATCAATAACAAAACAAGACAAGATCCCATGACTCATACATCAACAGGATATGTACATCACTAAGCATCTCAGGAAAAAAGAAGTACATGAAATCAACTCATCATATACCTCATGCTAAAGATGATTGAAGAATGACTAATGTTGCTTCTGGATCTAAAATCACCATCACAATCGTGGCGTCAGAAGGTGTGAAATCGACTGCTCACTTGCTGAAAGCTGACACCTGCAACTTCACTTCAAAAAGTGACTGAAAAATATAAATCTCAGATGAAAAATCTAAATATGCCATTAGATTTGTGATGTCGAATAGTGCAAAATCTACTGTCCATTTATTGAATTCTGAGAAAGTGAAAATCTAGGGCAAAAATGAATCTTTTATATTCCCCCTAGATTCCTCCATGTCATTGCTCCATGGGTGGACTGGAAATCTACAACTCAAAAGGTGAATATGACCCACATTACGCGGTCTTCCATGATCTCCGTCGGAGCTTAATACATGGAGGGTTGGTGGGTTGGCGATGGGTTACAACCCCCGCCACCCGCATATATATATATGGCAGTTGTGACTCTACGGGGTCTGGTGTGGGTTATGGCTCACCGACCCTTACAATATTTTTTTTTTTTAATAACCACTATGGTTATTTTAAATTTTATCGAAAATAGGCCGAAGGACATGATTTAAACATGCCACAATTTCGCCTGGGATTTGGTCTAAAATTTCTGGAATCCGATGGCTGAGTTTCATCCAACTTGTGTCTCTCTTAAGGCTGCCCAATCACCAAGTCAACCCAGAACTTTGACTGCTCCTAACTTTCGCATACGAGCTTGGTTTGACAAAACACTCACACTGTTGCGATCAGGACGTCGAGATCTACAACCCGAACCTAGTTTGAGAGCAATCCGATCCCTTTGATTTTTGAGCTTTCTCAAGCCCTCTTTGTCCTATGTGTGTCTCTGGAGCCGCCTGGATCAACTGGAACTGACATGCATGCAGCTAATAATAGTAAATCCTTAGTTGCATGTAAGATCACTGATTGTGAATTAAATAATATTTAATTTGCTTGATCTTCCACTAATGTATCAAACAATTACAACTAGCACAACTGATTTTAACTCATCTACACTACGTTAAGTGATTACAACATGCATTAACTAAGGCACTAACTGCAACTTGGACTTAACAACTCAGAGAATCACTTTGTGTGTCCTACCAACTACCCTCAACTCAAAATTCATGAGCTAACTGAGTTTATCACACTCAATTAACCATTACAAGTATTTTTGAGATAATATTACATTTTATTGTCCATTTTAATTAAGTGATAATTAAAATAGACATGCACCAAATTTAGCCCACACCAATGTAGGTGATGCTAAGACTTGTGGTCCCACACTAGTGTAGGTGTTGCTTGGACCTCTTGGTCCCACACTAGTGTAGGTGCTGCAATTTCTTGTTGAACTTCAACACTCCCTCTCAACAAGAAAGGGATTATCCTTCACCCCGATCCTACCTCTATGGTATTCGAATTTTCTCCTGGAGAGCGCCTTCACCAAAATATATGCATCTTGATCTTCCATGGGAATGTACTGAAATAACAATATGCGCCTCTGAACACAATCTCTAAGATGGTGGTATCGGATATAAATGTGCTTTGGACCTATCATGAAACACAGTATTAACCGAGAGTTTAATGCAACTCTGGTTATCACAATGTATCACTATCGGATCCATCTGAGAACCAAACAAACCAACCAAGATCTTTCTCATCCAGCTGACCTCACATGCAGCTTGACTTGCTTCCATGTACTCTGCCTCGACTGTGTAATTTCCCCTAATATATAGATAATATAATATAATTAAATAAATAAGTAAATAAATAATAAGTAAAGAGAATAATAAAAATAATAAATAAAATAGTAAACAGTAACTAGAGTTCTAAATAAAATACCAAATAATAAACGCAAGTCCTAAACAGTAAATAAATAAGTGAAGTTAAGAGTTAATTAAAAAAGTAAAAAAGAATAAATTAAGAAAGTATTTAACTAAGAAACTATAAAAATAAGTAAATTTAACAAGTAAGTTAAATTAAGAGAAACACTAAATTAAGTAAAGTTAACAACAAGTAAGTTAAACTAAGATAAACACTAAATTAAGAAAAATTTAAATAAATAAAAGTTGGATGTTGACACAATGAATGTGTGCATGTGGTTCTCATTCCATTGTTTGGTCTATTTAATAGACATTGAGGAAGATTCATGGATGATTCTTTCATCCATTCTCTGGAGAGAAAGGTATGGCGAGGAAAAGGATACCCTGGCAGTAGTACATTGATTGAGGGCTCGGGGGTGGCCAGCTGTGGAAAGATTATGTCCAGCTGAACCTACAACTGGGTGGAGAGTTTTCCCCAAAACTTTTTTGTGGTTAGCAGGATTCAAATAACATTGAAATTTGGAATCTCAAGTAAGGAATATCGCCATTAAAGGTAAGTTGTCTTTGCTCGTGTTTCTGAAATTTCTATGATGATTAGTTAAACACTTTTTGTGTTTATTATGAATTGCATATTTGATATAATTAATTGCATGTTAAATTTGGGGTTGTTACATATGGTATCAGAGTGGGTTTCTACTTTAGATGACCTCAAGGTAAAAGTTAAAACTTGATTTTGATTGTGATGATAAGCAAAAGGCTCGTGTTTGATACCGTAGTGATTATAAAATTAATATAATAAATTTTATTTAGTATTAAAGATAAATAAATTTAATATAATAAATTTTATTTAATATTAAAGATAAGTTTGCTTGCTCTTAAATCTATGATTATAAAATTAAATTAAAAGAATTTTATAAATTGTACATATAAAATACTTTATTATCATTATATGCCTGCTTCTTATAAATATATTATAAGATTTATTAAAAAAAAAAAATTAATTGTAATCAGCCAATAATGTAATTTTTTTTTATAAATTCGATAATCATTATAAATATTAGTCAAAAAAATAGATTATAGCATATGTTATTATTTCAAAATAATATATTTAAAAAAATATATATATATTTATTTTAAATTTTTACGCCGATAGGCATAGCCCCCTATAAGAAATCGCTTCATTAGTGATTATGCTAATTAATCTTTTTCATCCGATGGTCTCGATTGAAAGATGCTGGTATATTATCGTCGTTGCCACTCAATCAATGGATCAAATCTACCCCACTAACTTCCTTGCATATCTAAATCACATGTTTAAACCGTACTTAAATTATTTTTTTACAAATCTTGATTAAAAATTTACTGTACCATTTATTAATTGCCACCTATCTAGATTAACAAGCGATAGTTCAAACTTAATTGCCACCTAATTGATGGTTCAAATTCTCACAATCGCATCATGCTACTGAACCATCGTGAATGACATGACTCTGTAACGGCTGTGATTTGCCACCTAATTGATGGTTCAAATTCTCACAATTTCATCACGCTACTGAACAATCACAGATGACACGAATCTGTAACGGCTGTGATGGTTGAAATTCTGGAGGGCTCAGTACTGCCCGATCTTTCATTAGATCATCCCATCCTGAACTAAGACGAGTTGATATTTTTTAAGCTGATCATTTCCAGTGCTGAGGGATTTTTCGATTCGATTCCTTGGCGATTGCAGTGGTATTTTACACAATTGAGAAGGATAAAGTGATGGTTCGCATGAATCGAAAGAGGTCCACCATCAAGATAAATGATTCATCGTAGGTGGATGAAGAAACCCTGTAGCAAAGTTGTGCAGAAACTGTCTATGAGCCCCCGGTGATATTCGAACCACACCCATCTCCTGATCCTGTGAAGAGCGAGAGGACTGAGAAGCCCGTTAGGGTCTATGCAGATGGAATTTATGATTTGTTTCACTTTGGGCATGCACGATATCTGGAACAGGATAAGAAACTGTGAGTATTCGTTTTATTTTTGTTTTAAGCTATGCCATTATATTTATGGTTTTCCCATTAAGTTAAATTATGTTTTATTCATACATTGGGGAACTGTTGGGTATTGTTTTTTCGGTTTAAGCCCTCGGTAGAAGCTGTTGCCCTGCGCTCAGATTTCCAATACTATGTCACGAAGTGCTCACTTCTGTGTTTCAATCCTACTCTTGTTAGTTTATAAGCCGAAAACCAAATACATAACACCGCATAACAAATCTGTGAGAAAGGGAATTTACAAGGCATTAACTGAAACAAAAGTTTTCCATGCCCCAAATTTAATTTACCGAAAGCTTCTAGGAAGGTGGTTTTGAGGTGCATGTAATCAAGTTGGTTGATGTGAGGGCATCGTCCGTTGATTATGCCAATCGGATCCTAATCGACATCAGATTTTATATGAAACCCACTATACAAAAATTCGTCGAGAATTGAATATTGCCTGTGTCTTGACCTGTGTGAATGGTTCGATGGGATTCGATGAAGTCTTAACTTGTTTTATGGAAAACGCCGCATGTTCATCTCTGATATTTAATATGCCAGAACCATCGTAGAGACCTATGCTCACTTAGAGCAGAATTCTGAATTAATCCAAAAGTTATTGTGCTTTTGTTCTTTCTATGGAATTTTCAAAGACTTTCGACTCCATGTTCTTTCTATGGCATTTTCAAAGACTTTCAACTCCAAAACCCGTGAGATTGATCTCATGAAAAACCTCCAAACTCAATGGTGATCAATAATCACCTTTTTATTCTCTAATAAATGTTAGAGGGGGATCAGTTATACAATATTGGACTTGAAATAAATCAAGTGTAATGGTATAACTTTCTCTTCTTCTTTTATTAAGTTGTGCAAATAATTTTCAATAATAAAAAAGATTTTATATGGAGTTTATAATATATGTAAGAAATAAATAAATTATTTTTAAGGAGGTTAAAAATAATATTGCTTTTTCATCTAGCTCTTGTTAACTTTTTTTACTTGGTTCTACCGGAATCTTATATAGATTTCTGCATCGATAACCCTATATTCCGTTTTCCAGTAATTAACTTTTTTTACCTAGTTCTACCAGAATCTTATATATGATTATGTGAATGGAGGGTTTTATTTATTATTTATTACTATTTGCATTTTTTTTCAATTTTTATTTTAAATTGTGTATTTGTTTTGTATTATTATTTTATTGTAAATGTAGTCTATTATATTTTGCAGGAAAAATCCTATATTCGTGTTTTCTTTGAAACCATTTAAATATGAGATTTTAGTGTATGAAAGTGCGCTTCAATATGGGCATGAGTATAATGGCGAAATCATGAAAGGAAATGGAACTGTGAGTCTAGGGAGCGTTGAAGTGGTTTTGAAGAAACCAATGAGTGGTCTCGCGCGACCACAAAACTGGTAAGTGGTTTTGCTTGAAAGAACGCGATATAATCCGTTGATGGACGCGTGTAAAAAGTGGTAAGGGTAAAACCATTTTTATCGCGTGAATTCTAAGAATTAAGCCTCGTGCATTTCCATAGCGTGATATTCGTCGGATCATTGATGTTTGATGCAATAATAGATCAACCGTTGGATCTATCCAGGACTTAATGCGATGTGTTCGTAAATGCTGAGGCCGTATTATTGGTAAGTGTGCATAGGTTTTAAAATTTGAAACCTGAAATTGAAATGAATTAACATGTTGAGGGCCGAATTAAAAAATTGTCGACGTATTGAGTTTGAAATTTTCCACGATCTGAACCAAAGTTTAATCTTGTGACCAGTGAAAAAAATAGCATCGCAATAAAGGTGTGATAAAATCTCGGGGTGCCTGGAGTGTTTCCATCTGTTTAGTGGTGATTGCGAGCTGCAATTTGCTGAAGAGAATGATTTCTATCGCTATTGTAATATACGATTATGAGAGGTCAAGCATTAAATTTTCATTTCTATCAGAAGTCTCTTTGACCATCACCACTTTGACACATAGGGTACGATGAATTTTCATATCGTCACAATGTTCACGTCACAATCGGTGCCATGATATGGACTCTCTCCATTGCATTCTTCCACAGGTAAAATGCGGTGGAAACTTAATGATTTGTCATCGTGACTATTATTATTTTTTATTATCGAAAATTGTGATGTGCCATGTGACAGAGTTTCAATAACTGAGAAATTCAGATAGTGTCAGAAATATTCATAAGCCTCACTGCAAAGCAGCTCACCGCAATGACAAATGTAGGGAATTGAAAAAAGGAATATCGTCCAACTCAAATAATAAAATTGCAGAATCTCATGACAAAGCGGTGAGTAAGAAAATGTGACAACAATCATAAAACAAAGAACTGCAGGATTATGATGACTTTGTCACACGTTGAATGTTATCACAAATTTCTAATGAATTCACTGAGAATGATCGTGTAACTGCGATGTGAGGTGGCTTACAGGGATGCTAGAACGTCATAGGTTCATTCTGCTAATGGGAAAATGCTCTACACTTGACCCTTCGTATAAACCAAATAGGATGATATTGCAACGTTTTAGACGAAGACGCAGTTTTAGTATACATTATTGCTAACTAAAATTGATTGTAAGAGGTGTAATTATGTGTTAGAAACTTATTTGTAAATTTATGATTGCGATAGAAGCTTTCAACTTTGTGTTTTGTCGTGGAGTTTATTGTCGCTACAAAATTCATTCTCACAAACATTCGATCTCTTTGAATCGTAATCATTGAATGATATGGAGTTTTAAAGGCATGTGAAGATGACAAATAAAGGCGCAATGTGCCAAGTTTCACCAAAAGAACGAACACGCATTGGTTTGATAATCATGCAATTGGAGGCATTAGTTCCTGAAACAACATGACATGAAGAAAAAAATATATTTCTTTGAATAGGCATCATTCCATTTAGTGATGTTCGATTTAGTTATCATTTTTTATCTTAATGTGTTATTAAAAGTGAATTTTGAATCATACCATGAGACATGATATGTCTTTTATGATATCAACATATAATGTTACTTTTATAATGAGTGGTATTTTTTTAAAGAACTCAGATATATACATATGGTTTATGTATGGCCATATCATATGTTTTATGATACAAGGTTTTATGAACCAAAGTTTAGAATTTTATAAGCGTTTCTTTCCTAATTAATAATTTTGATTTGAATTATCTTAAGGATACAAATAATAACTATTATTAGTTTTTAGAATCTTCTAATTAATATGTAATATTTTTTATCATAAAAGTATTGGTTATTATAATTTTTATGTGATGTTTTGTGAGGAAATTGTCCATTAGCTTTTTTTTTAGGTATAGTTAAAATACTTACTCAGATATTAAATTAGTACATTAATATAATTAATTTATCTTAAACCTAATTTGATTTATAAATATATAATATTATGTGATAATAAACCCCTCACAAATTATTATACAACCCAGTTGCTCATGCATGCATGTTCCTTGCATTATTTGACAATGGAAAAATAAATAGGAATGAAATATTATGGAAATCTCTTCGATGATCTCAATATGCTAATAAAAGCCCTACTCTTATGCACATCACAATATTTTTCCTAAAACTAGATTTTATATGAATATTTGAGAGTAGTTTAGTGAGGTCATAATTTTGTTTAGAAGATAATGATAAATTTGGTAAGATTTTAGCTAAATCTAGTTTACAATTTTGGAAATTTAAGTTAGTATTATCAAGGTTTTGAATTTTCCTCATAGTGTTAATCCATTTAAAAAAAAAAAATTCAACACTCCATCAATCACATTTTTTTTGAAAAGTTCCTCTAGTGATTCTAACAAGAAATTTATAATTTAAGAAAAATTGTAACACTAATAATAACTCCTTTCTATTAAAAAAATAAATATATCCACAATAATTGTGGGATGATCATCCCCTTATGTTTTATTTTTATTTCTATTTCTATTACTATTACTATTACTATTAGTAACATGCTAACCTCATATTATGTAGATTGTTGTAAATCATTTACTTCATTTTAGGTTTTTAATAATTTTCCCTTAGGTTCACCAATTCCTTTGATTTAGAATATTAAACCCTTCAGTTTATTATTTCTTTTGGTTTATATTATTAATATTCCCTCGGGATTATTAAGCTATTGTGTTTTTAATATTTTTCCCTTCGCCTTATTGGTCCCTTAGGTTATTAATATTTTTCCCTTGGGTTCACCAATTCCTTTGGTTTCTAATATTAAACCCTTGGGTTTATTAGTTCTTTTGGTTTATGATATGAATAATAGATCAATGTCATCCATGATCAAGTGTCACATTCTGACAAATATTGTCTCAATATGAAAATCACCCATGGCCAACCATGGTCGTAGTTGGTCCAACGTCGCATTGTGACAACAATTGTCTCAATGTTTAAATCAATTCCCTTGGGTTCACCAATTCCTTTGGTTTATAATATTAAACCCTTGGGTTTATTAGTTCTTTTGGTTTATAATATGAATAATCGATCAATGTCATCCATGATCAAATGTCACATTCTGACAAATATTGTCTAAATATGAAAATCACCCATGGCCAACCATGGTCATAGTTGGTCCAACGTCGCATTGTGACAACAATTGTCTCAATGTTTAAATCAATTCCCTTGGGTTCACCAATTCCTTTGGTTTATAATATTAAACCCTTGGGTTTATTAGTTCTTTTAGTTTATAATATGAATAATCGATCAATGTCATCCATGATCAAATGTCACATTCTGACAAATATTGTCTCAATATGAAAATCACCCATGGCCAACCATGGTCATAGTTGGTCCAACGTCACATTGTGACAACACTTGTCTCAATGTTTAAATCAATTCCCTTGGGTTCACCAATTCCTTTGGTTTATAATATTAAAACCTTGAGTTTATTAGTTATTTTGGTTTATAATATGAATAATCAATCAATGTCATCCATGATCAAATGTCACATTCTAACAAATATTGTCTCAATATTAAAATCACCCATGGCCAACCATGGTCATAGTTGGTCCAACGTCGCATTGTGACAACAATTGTCTCAATGCCTAAATCAATTCCCTTGGGTTCACCAATTCCTTTGGTTTATAACTTGTTGGGTAATGGTTTTCCCTTGGGTTCACCAATTCCTTTGGTTTATAATATTAAACCCTTGGGTTTATTAGTTCTTTTGGTTTATAATATGAATAATCGATCAATGTCATCCATGATCAAATGTCACATTCTGACAAATATTGTCTAAATATGAAAATCACCCATGGCCAACCATGGTGATAGTTGGTCCAACATCGGATTGTGACAACAATTGTCTCAATGTTTAAATCAATTCCCTTGGGTTCACCAATTCCTTTGGTTTATAATATTAAACCTTTGGGTTTATTAGTTCTTTTGGTTTATAATATGAATAATCAATCAATGTCATCCATGATCAAATGTCACATTTTGACAAATATTGTCTCAATATGAAAATCACCCATGGCCAACCATGGTCATAGTTGGTCCAACGTCGCACTATGACAACAATTGTCTCAATGTTTAAATCAATTCCCTTGGGTTCACCAATTCCTTTGGTTTATAATTTTTTGGGTTCACCAATTCCTTTGGTTTATAATATGAATAATCGATCAACGTCATCCATGATCATATGTCACATTCTGACAAATATTGTCTCAATATGAAAATCGCCCATGGCCAACCATGGTCATAGTTGGTCCAATGTCGCATTGTGACAAAAATTGTCTCAATGTTTAAATCAATTCCCTTGGGTTCACCAATTCCTTTGGTTTATAATTTGTTGGGTAATGGTTTTCCCTTGGGTTCACCAATTCCTTTGGTTATAATATTAAACCCTCGATTTATTAGTTCTTTTGGTTTATAATATGAATAATTGATCAATGTCATCCATGATCAAATGTCACATTCTAGCAAATATTGTCTCAATATTAAAACTTTCCCATGGCCAACCATGGTCATAGTTGGTCCAACGCCGCATCAGTGGACAAACAATTGTCTCAATGTTGTCTTTGATTCCCCGGTTCACCAATTCCTTTGGTTTATAATATTAAACCCTTGGGTTTATTAGTTCTTTTGGTTTATAATATGAATAATCGATCAATGTCAACCATGATTGAATGCCACATTCGACAAACATTTTCTCAATATGAAAATCACCCATATGGCCAACCATGGTCATAGTTGGTCCAATGTCGTGATTGTGACAACAATTGTCCTTTTAAATGTTTAAATCAATTCCCTTGGGTTCACCAATTCCTTTGGTTTATAATAAAACCTTGGGTTTATTAGTTTTTTTGGTTTATAATATGAATAATCGATCAATGTCATCCATGATCAAATGTCATATTCGAAGCAACATTGTCTCAATATGAAAATCACCCATGGCCAACCATGGTCATAGTTGGTCCAACATCGCATTGTGACAACAATTGTCTCAATGTTTAAATCAATTCCCTTGGGTTCACCAATTCCTTTGGTTTATAATTTGTTGGGTAATGGTTTTCCCTTGGGTTCACCAATTCCTTTGGTTTATAATATTAAACCCTTGGGTTTATTAGTGCTTTTGGTTTATAATATGAATAATCGATCAACGTCATCCATGATCAAATGTCACATTTTGACAAATATTGTCTCAATATGAAAATCACCCATGGCTAAGCATGGTCATAGTTGGTCCAACGTCGCATTGTGACAACAATTGCCTCAATGTTTAAATCAATTCCCTTGGGTTCACCAATTCCTTTGGGTCTATAATATTAAACCCTTGGGTTTATTAGTTCTTTTGGTTTATAATATGAATAATCGATCAATATCATCCATGATCAAATGTCACA
Organism: Pinus albicaulis; assembly: GCA_034641835.2. Classification (NCBI taxonomy): domain Eukaryota; kingdom Viridiplantae; phylum Streptophyta; class Pinopsida; order Pinales; family Pinaceae; genus Pinus; species Pinus albicaulis. The sequence goes on from CM076579.1 coordinate 1,299,469,711, forward strand.
TTGTGACAAGCATTGTCTCAATATGAAAATCCTCCATGGCCAACCATGGTCATAGTTGGTCCAACGTCGCATTGTGACAACAATTGTCTCAATGTTTAAATCAATTCCCTTGGGTTCACCAATTCCTTTGGTTTATAATTTCTTGGGTAATGGTTTTCCCTTGGGTTCACCAATTCCTTTGGTTTATAATATTAAACCCTTGGGTTTATTAGTTCTTTTGGTTTATAATATAAATAATCGATCAATGTCATCCATGATCAAATGTCACATTCTGACAAACATTATCTCAATATGAAAATCACCCATGGCCAACCATGGTCATAGTTGGTCCAACGTCGCATTGTGACAACAATTGTCTCAATGTTTAAATCAATTCCCTTGGGTTCACCAATTCCTTTGGTTTATAATTCGTTGGGTCATGGTTTTCCCTTGGGTTCACCAATTCCTTTGGTTTATAATATTAAACCCTTGGGTTTATTAGTTATTTTGGTTTATAATATGAATAATCGATCAATGTCATCCATGATCAAATGTCACATCTGACAAGCATTGTTGATCTGAAATTGTGAGAACAAAGTATTTCTCATACAAAGATTGACTGTAGGGACATTCATCGGATATTTCACCTTTCAAAGAAAGGATGAATCCGGAGGCTACCTGGCCCTTCTACAGACTCTGCCTAAAGAAATAAAAAATTAATCACTGAGATCCGATCAATGAAAGTATTTGTTTTAACTGCAAATTATTCATTGATCCAACTTTAATGTGTGAATAGGCAAGTATACATATTCTGCAAATGAAGTATAATGGTTTGAAGATGAACTAATAAGTTTTGTTCACTGTTTAAACCTGCTTGGGAAAAGTTAGCTTATAAAAATTTATTGTTTAAAGGAGCAGAATCTGAAAATATACAGTAAAATTATATAGTATGACAGAAAATAATTGTTTAAGCAGTTCACCCCTCTCTTGGGCTACCTCCGCTGGGTCCAAAAGCCTCTAATTAGGCTTTTTCCTCTTTGATTAAATGCTCAAAATGTGAATACAACTGTATAGAAGCCTCAAATGGCCAAATACACTGCAAAAATAGATTCAAAAGGCTCAAATCAATATAAAATGACTAAACAAACACCTCCATTGGATGAAGATAGTCCAAAACAACTCTTCTTCCCTTAGGCCCTGGTGGCTCCACGACCAAAAATGCTGGTAAATTCTCTGTTAGAGCGCCCTGATGGCTCTGCAAACACTTCCAACAGCTCCAGAATGATTCCAAAACCCAAAATCAAAAAACAATTCGTATCAAAAGGCCTCTCCTAGCCAAAGTTATGGCTCTTTTACTCCAACTGCCAGTTTGGCCTAGAGAAACTCCACTAAATGTGGAGAACTGGAGTTAACTCCAGTGAAAAACGGCAACTGCACCAAATTTGGCGGGTGCGCTTCAAACTAGGCGGCAACATTAAATGTGGTTTAATCTGGTCACATGCGCGTGGTTTCCCGTCAGCTTATACGTTGGATCAAACCGTTTTTAAGGACCATTGCACACAAACCCGCCGGATTAAATGTTCTGTTCACATGGAAACGGTTACATATAAATGTTTGCTTATCCGCTGGTTTGATCCGCTCCACCATATTTAATTGACCACGTGCCTTGACACGTAAACCATGTATTAAAACTCCGCTCCAACCCACGTTGAATAGCCCCTTGCCACGTTTTAAACCCACGTTCTTTTTACGAACTTTAGACTCATGGGTTTTTAAACCTGGAACGTGACACTTATGATTTTTATGCCATATGCCTTTATAACATATAATATATGTTTAAACCTTTACGTTGCCATATTAAACCCTTAACATTAGAACTGTGGGTTTTGGGTTTTAAAATATTCGAATTTGGGTTTAGGACTTTAATAACATATGTGGTATTAAAATTTAAATTTTAATAAGGTTTAATTAATTTATTAAACCTTATTAAAAATAAAAAATTTCCAACACATACAATTAAAAAATTCCTTTTCCAAAATTGAAGGTTATTGGGCGATTTCAAAATGCAATATCTCCTCCATACTGTAACGAATTTGAGTGTCATTCACGGCTACAGAATCGTTTTGATGAGTTCTTTCCTGTCGTTTTCGTTTGGAACAATTCTGAGCAACTTCATTTTTTAGCATTTTTCTACAGGAGACTTGATCTCCTGATCACACCTCCCAAATGGGAAGCTTTTGGACCCTCAAAATCTTTTTGATTACTGAAACTGATGATGTGGAGACTGATTCTCCACTCTTCCACCCTTGAATAACTTAAATCTACCTGATTTCATCAACTGAAGCTTTTGAGAAAATAATAACCTGTCTCTGGAATCAACTAATCGACCATTGCTTAGATTGACGGAGTCATGATGCAAATGTTTAAAATTTGCAGAACAGCAATTGTAATCTGTAGAAAACAAACTTTTTCTACACTGATCAAACTTCTAGAAATACTTAAAATGACTTTCACCTTGCAAATTGTTCCCATGGCGAATTCTACCATTCTGAAACCAACTTTGTCCCATGCTAAATTTTGTGTCCTTCTTTCTTGCACTGCTTTGCTTTGACACTTCATTCACTACATTTGCTGACCCAAAAGGTAATTTGTGCAACATAACATCATCTTTTATTAAAGACAAACTGTTATCAAACTGAGACATATTATTAGCAACATCATAAGAAGGCAAATGCTCAAAATCTGGTCGTTTCAACATCAACAAAGTTAGACTTTGAATTGCATTAACCAGTCTTTTCAATTGACCTGCATGGAGTAATGAAGATTCCAGCTTCTTCTTGTGAGCTCTCACAATGTACTCTTTACCATCTTTAAACAAGTGATACTTGTTTTCATGGCGATGAAAGATGGCCTTTCTGTCAAATAAATAAGGACTTCCCAAAACAATACCTGAGATATCAAGCGGCACCACATCAAGTTCCACTGTGTCAATAAAGTGTGCAGTTATTGCAAAGCGCAATATGCACTTCCTTGAAACTTGCAAATTGGCATCCTTGCATATCCATCCAAGTGGATAAGGCTTCAGATGTGGAATGGTCTCAAGTTTAAGCTGCTTGACCAAGTCTTCAGAAATAAGATTAGCTTGTGACCCACTATCAAACAATGTGTCAATTTTTGTATGTTTGGAAATTACCCTCACATGAAAAATCTCTATCCTCCTCTTTTCATCATGAGTATCTTTGTGACAATTCAAAGAGCTAGAACTAGGAATTGTGTCTTGCACCACTTCTTTCCCCTTAATGTTCTTAAAACCATGCCTATGCTTTTTGTCTCATCTCCTGAGTCTGACCCTAAGTCTTGCTCAACTGTTGCTATAGTTTTCTCCTTTTCTTTGGTCTTTTTTTTTTCTTGTATTTTTCTGGTTTCAGTTCAGGATGAAGCTTCCAGCAATGGTCTTCATCATGACTTGTCTTCGAACAGTTCTTGCAAAAGAACTTTCCTTTCTCTTTTCTTGAATTTGCAACTCTTTTCTTTCCTTTGTTTTTAAAATTACTATCCTCATCAAAAATATTCTTTCCTCTAGCTTCTAAATGTGTAGCCTGCACACAGACTTCATCTAAGCTAGTAGGATTGAACATTAGAATAGTATGTTGCAGATAATTGTGCAAACCTCCTATGTATTTCAACAAGGTGTCTTGACTTTGTAAGTCTACTCCAAGTAGAAGTGCTCTCCTTCTAAAATCTTGGGTATAATCTTGCACATTTTGACCTTTAAGTTGCCTAAAATTTTGCCAATTCATGATTGCTTTCTGAATATGAGCAAGAGGATAAAACTGTTTCTTAATAGCAGTAATAAACTCATTCCAAGTTAGAGTTATCTTACCATGCTTTTTAATTTCCTCCTTGGTCTTGGCTTCCCACCAAACCAAATTTGCTCCATCCATTCTCAAAGAGGCTAATTGGATTTTTGTGTCATCATCATGCAAATTCTGAATTCTTAGATAGACTTCCAGTTGTCTAATCCAGTTATCCAATTTTTCTGCATTCACATCACCATTAAACATCGACAACTCAAACTTTACATCAAGCTTAAACAAAGGATTTCTAAGAGATGTTTTTGTTTTGTGTGACTGATTAACAGAAGTTGAAGAGGATGATGTGGAGGAAGAGGATGACGATGGAGATGAAGGATCACCATTTCCTCCATTTCCTTTCTTAGACTCATCTTTATCTTTCTTTCCTCCTGAAGAATCTCCTTCTTCTCTTTGGTTTCTAGACCCTTCTCCGGCAATCCTATCATTTCTCTCCTGGTATAGGATCCTAATCTCAGTCAAGTCCAAGAAAGCTTTTCTAAAGACTCTTTCTTCTTCCTTGGGATCCATTTCCTCATGTACTTCTCCTTCTCTGGATGACATCTTTGTGGTTGATTCTAAGGCTAATGAGGATGAAATGGAAGGTGGATGTAATGACACTCTAACCCTCCTTGGTTGAGGATTAACTTGTTCTCTAACCAATTGACCTTCCCTTCTTTGCAATTTCAGCCTAGAAGCATCAAATTTTGCAGAATAATACAATTTACTTGCACAAATTTCACAAACTCTTAAGAAAAACCTTGAGCTCTGATACCAACCTGATCTGAAATTGTGAGAACAAAGTATTTCTCATACAGAGATTGACTGTAAGGGCATTCACCGGATATTTCACCTTTCAAAGAAAGGATGAATCCGGAGGCTACCTAGCCCTTCTAAGGTGATCACTAAAGAAATAAAAAAAGTAATCATTTGCATACGATCAATGAAAGTATTTGTTTTAGAATCGCAAAGTATTCATTGATCCAACTTGGTCAGAATAGGCAAGCATATGAAAAAGCATTCTCTAAAATGAAGTATAATGGTTTGAAGATGAACTAATAAATTTTGTTCACTGTTTAAACCTGCTTGGGAAAAGTTTTCTTATAAAAATTTACTGTTTAAAGGAGCAGAATCTGAAAATATGTAGCAAAATTATACAGTATGACAGAAAATAATTGTTTAAGCGGTTCACCCCTCTCTTGGGCTACCTCCGCTGGGTCCAAAAGCCTCTAATTAGGCTTTTTCCTCTTTGATTAAATGCTCAAAATGTGAATACAACTGTATAGAAGCCTCAAATGGCAAAATAAACTGCAAAAATAGATTCATAAGGCTCAAATCAGTATAAAATGACTAAACAAACACCTCCATTGGATGAATATAGTCCAAAACAGCTCTTCTTCCCTTAGGCCATAGTGGCTCCACGACCAAAAACGCTGGTAAATTCTCTGTTAGAGCGCCCTGATGGCTCTGCAAACACTTCCAACAGCTCCAGAATGATTCCAACACCCAAAATCAAAAAAAAATTCGTATCAAAAGGCCTCTCCTAGCCAAATTTATGGCTCTTTTACTCCAACTGCCAGTTTGGCCTAGAGAAACTCCACTAAATGTGGAGAACTGGAGTTAACTCTAGTTAAAAACGGAAACTGCACCAAATTTGGCAGGCGCGCTCCAAAGTAGGCGGAAACATTAAATGTGGTTTAATCCGGTCACATGCGCGTGGTTTCCCGTCGGCTTATACGTTGGATCAAATGGTTTTTAAGGACCATTGCACACAAACCCGCCGGATTAAACGTTCTATTCAAATGGCAACAATTACATATAAATGTTTGCTTATCCGCTGGTTTGATCCACTCCACCATATTTAATTGACCACGTGCCTTGACATGTAAACCATGTATTAAAACTCCACTCCAACCCACGTTGAATAGCCCCTTGCCACGTTTTAAACCCACGTGCTTTTTACGAACTTTAGACTCATGGGTTTTTAAACCTGGAACGTGACACTTATGATTTTTATGCCATATGCCTTTATAACATATAATATATGTTTAAACCTTTACGTTGCCATATTAAACCCTTAACATTAGAACTGTGGGTTTTGGGTTTTAAAATATTTGAATTTGGGTTTAGGACTTTAATAACATATGTGGTATTAAAATTTAAATTTTAATAAGGTTTAATTATTTATTTATTTTTTAATAATTAATTAAAACATATAATTAATAATATAACATATGATTAATAAAAACCATATAAAATATTAATAACTATATAATTTAATTAATTTATTAAACCTTATTAAAAATAAAATTATTCCAGCAGATACAATTAAAAAATTCCTTTTCCAAAATTGAAGGTTATTGGGCGATTTCAAAATGCAATATCTCCTCCATACGGTAACGGATTTGAGTGTCATTCATGGCTACAGGATCGTTTTGACGAGCTCTTTCCTGTCGTTTTCGTTTGGAACAATTCTGAGCAACTTCATTTTTTAGCATTTTTCTACAGGAGACCTGATCTACTGATCAATTGTCTCAATATGAAAATCACCCATGGCCAACCATAGTCATAGTTGGTCCAACGTCGTATTGTGACAACAATTTTCTCAATGTTTAAATCAATTCCCTTGGGTTCACCAATTCCTTTGGTTTATAATTTGTTGGGTAATGGTTTTCCCTTGGGTTCACCAATTCCTTTGGTTTATAATATTAAACCCTTGGGTTTATTAGTTCTTTTGATTTATAATATGAATAATCGAGCAATGTCATCCATGATCAAATGTCACATTCTGACAAATATTTTCTCAATATGAAAATCACCCATGGCCAACCATGGTCATAGTTGGTCCAACGTCACATTGTGACAACAATTGTCTCAATGTTTAAATCAATTCCCTTGGGTTCACCAATTCCTTTGGTTTATAAATTGTTTGGTAATGGTTTTCCCTTAGGTTCACCAATTCCTTTGGTTTATAATATTAAACCCTTGGGTTTATTAGTTCTTTTTTTTTATAATATGAATAATTGATCAATTTCATCCATGATCAAATGTTACATTCTAACAAATATTATATCAATATGAAAATCACCCATGGCCAACCCTGGTCATAGTTGGTCCAACGTCGCATTGTGACAACAATTGTCTCAATGTTTAAATCAATTACCTTGGGTTCACCAATTATTTTGGTTTATAATATTAAACTCTTGGGTTTTATTAATCTCTATTGTTTTTAATATTTCCCTTAGCCTTATTGATCCCTTAGATTTTTAATATTTATCCCTTGGGTTCACCGATTCCTTTGGTTTATAATATTAAACCCTTGGGTTTATTAGTTCTTTTGGTTTGTAATGTTAATCACACATTCGGTTTATTACTCTCTTGAGTTTAAAATATTAATTCTTAGGGTTTGTTAATTTCTTAGATTTTTCAGTTTAAAATATTAATTCTTAGGGTTTATTAATCTCTATTGTTTTTAATATTCATCCGTTAGGTTTATAATATTTATCCCTTGGGTTCGTTGATTCCTTTGGTTTATAATATTAAACCCTTGGGTCTATTAGTTCTTTTGGCTTATAATGTTAATAATCCCGTTGGTTTATTAATATCTTATGTTTAAAATACTGATTCTTATGGATTATTAATTTATTAGGTTTTTTAGTTTAAAATATCAATTATTACGATTTATTAATCTCTTGTGTTTTTAATATTGATCCCTTTTGTTTATAATATTTATCCTTTGGGTTCACCAATTCCTTTGGTTTATAATATTTAAACCTTTTGTTTATGATGACATTGGGTTTATATTATTAATTATCCCTTGGGTTTATTAATATCTTCAGTTCAAAATATTGATTGTTAGGGTTTATTAATCTCTTAGGTTTTTTGTCTTTAAATATTGTTTCATATGCTTTATTACTCTCTTGAGTTTAATATATTGATTCTTAAAGTTTATTACTTTCTTATGTTTTTGGGTTTAATATTATTAATATATTAATATATATTATTAATAAATATTCTAATATTTATTAATAATATATATTAATATTATTATAATATTATTAATAATATAACCAACTATGATATAATATATATTAATATATATTATTAACATATTATTAGTTCTTTTGGTTTATTAATAATATAACCATTTATGATACTAATATATTAATAAATATTTTAATATTATTTATTATTAATATATCAATCAATATTATCAATATATATATAATATTTTTGTGATTTTAATCATAATTAATATATTAATAAATATTCTTATTAATATATAATATATATATTTCAAGTTAATATAATAAAATTATTATATATAATATTTATTTATTGATATGTGATGGGTAGTGGATGTAGGCTTATTGGCGTATATCAACCACATTGGTAAATGTGGTTGTAAATCTATTTTATATACCTCTATCAGTGTATATCAACCACATTAGTAAATATAATGTGGTTGTGAAAAAATCTTTCTGTAAAAATCACATCCAAATAAATTTGGTCGACGCGTTTCGAACCAGCCAGTGTGGTTCATCATCAGAACTTGATGAAAAAACTGATCAGGAGACCCAATTAAATAGATATTAGAAGCTCCAACTAGCCGTTGAAAAATAACGACTAGTTAGACTAAATCAAAGTCATAGAAATAAGAAGTCAAAAAATATATATAAAAAGATTAAAGTGAATATTATTTATTATTTTTTTTTTAATTTTAATAATTTTTAATTTTATTTTTATTTAATATACAATAGGAATTATTCAAAATATTCTAGAAGATTAAATAAATATAGGATTATTTCTATTAATAAAACATAGTTAAAATATTTATTTTGTTTAATATTATTTAAAAACATAAAGGATTAAATGCTACTACAATAAAATAAAATATAAAAATAAAAATAAAATAAAATAAAATAAATAAATAAATAATAATAATTTAATTTTTAATGATTTTTATTTTAATTTATTTTATAATATTTATTAAGTAATTTACTTATTTATATATTTATTTTATTTAATTATTTATTTATTTTATTTTATTTTATAGATTTAATAATAATAATAATATTTAAAAAAATAAAATAAAAAATAAATAAATAAAATAAAACAAAAATAAATAAATATAATAATAAAAAATAAATAAATAATAACAAATATAATAAATAAATAAATAATAAAAATTAAATAAAATAATAAAATAATAAAAATTAAAAATTAAAAAAAAAATTAAAATTAAAATTAAAATTAAAATTAAAATTAAAATAATAATAAAAATTAAAAATAATAATAATAATCATAATAATAATAATTATAAAAATAAATAATTAAATAAATAAATATTTTATTTATTTATTTATTTTAGGAATGAAGAGCAGGAATCCAACACCTGCTAACCATCCACCCATCATCTCTGTTCAGGTTAAGAGGCATTTTTTCGATTTCCAAGGCTTCTCGCAACTTGCGGTGGTGGAAGTGGTCGATCTTCGCAATCACCTTAGCATCTTCAATGCAAATGTGATGATTAGTCTTCTCAACATGCTCTGCTAGGGCCGAGGAGCACGATCTATTATGCTTAAGGTCAGCGACATGCTCATGAATTCTTTGATTAATAGACCGGCCCGTTTCACCGACGTAAGGTGTCCCACAAGAGCATGGAATCAAGTACACACCCTTACCATCCTTAGGGCAAATCGAGGCTTTAACAGATCTAAGGGAACTTCGAATGGTGCAGTAGGGTTTAAACGTTGAGGAAACATTAAACTTCTTTAGGATCCTAGCGATTTTATCCGTAGTACCTTGGATAATCGGAAGGTGAACTCCAGATAATCGTTTGCAAGGATCTTTCTTAACTCTAGGACCCCTTTCCGCTTTTTGAAAATCTTTAAGGCAATGACTTATACTATAACCATTTTTATTAAAAACTTTAAGGAGATGAGCCTTTTCACCTTCAAAATGGTTAACATCAGAGATTCTAAAGGATCTGGTAGCCAAGGTGTTGAGAACCCCGAGCTTCTGAGCAAGGAAATGGTGAAAACTAGCATGTAAATATTGCTCGGTGTGCGTCTTCTTTCTAAAAACTTGATGAGAAAAAGAACCATCTTCATTCCTAATTTAATATAAACTAGATACAACCCATATCAGATTTAGGGTTTCGTTTCACGGGTCCTAACAACTCTCTAGAGCATAACAAAATCTTCACAAAATCTTCACAACGGAATATTCAGAAAACCACCTCCGCAGTTCAATCCCGAGATCTCCTGTCCATTAACGACCATTAGAAGAAAACAAATTCCATGTCCCCGGCTTCAATCATCTCCCCCACCCGTTGTTGTCATTTCCTCATAAATATCCTTCAAAGCTATGTTCAGCCCAATCAATTGCTTCAAATGCTTCCACGTCATTTAAGGTGATGCCATTTATGAGTCAATTTCATCTTATTAGAAAATCAAAAGTAAAATTGAAATTATAATTACATGAAAATTAAGTTGAATTCGTTAACTAATCTATAACTTATGACCGATTGTTTTATAAATTCAACTTGCTAATTTAGTTAAGAAAGTTCTCTAGTCAAAACTCGCATATTTTCTTTGAAACTCCAATTGGAACCTGTATATTTAGGAATGGGAGACCTATAGATTTATTCCATCAAATTTATCGAAATCCATTCTATGCTACATCAAAATAAACTTATCTTACATTTGGAAAATTTACTTTACTTGGTAAAATTTATACTTCCATCCCTTCATCGATGCACTTGATGTCGACAAGGCTTAAAAAAAAAATGGATTCAAAGAGAGTCAACTAAATAAATTAAAATTTTAATTTTAAATTTTGTTAGATATTAAAATTATTATTTTAATTTAGGTTAGATAATAGAATATATTATTCACAAATTAAGTAAATTAAGATATTAAATTTAGAACCATAGTGTAAGAAGAAATGGGTTAATAAAAAAAATAAAAAATTGATACACATCTAATTTGGTTTTTAGTGGCTATGTTGAGTTCACAGAAATGCATAGCATCCATGTTGGGTTCATAAAAATAATTAAATAATTAATTGATTTAAAAATATATTTAAATTATTATTATTATTATTATTATTATTATTATTAAATATGTATATTTTTGTATTGAAATTTATAATGACATGTTATTAAAATAGAAAGAAATAATTTATTATAAATATAATTGTGGAAGAAAAAAAAATTGCACCAAATATTCAAATTTTGGTATAACTTGTTGGGAATATGCACAGAAAAATTCACAATACCAAAAAAAGAATTTATACTTGTTTTGGTGCAAATTATATGCAGGTTTATTTTTTTTGGAGTTTTTCTTTGTTTTTTAAGCATGGTAATTTGCAAGTTTAAGTTTAAATTAGAAAATTGCATATCATCATACTATTTTTTAATAACCAATTTGATGTGATTTTTTTCTTCCAATTTTGTCAACTCCAATGTGATTTAATATATATTGAACTCAACAAGTTAACGATTTAAATTCTTGCCTTAGACACAAATTTGCTAACTTCAATACATTTTGGGTAGATTTAATTTTCCCAATTTCAAGGAAAAAAAACACATAATGCTTAATATGGTAACTACCATAGTTTGACCATATGTCTAGTACCATGATGGTGAGAATTTCTAGTTTGATGTGATGTAAAAATGTTATATTGCCCATGATAAAGAAGGGATATTTGTAGTTTGATGTGATGTAAAATTTTTATATTTCCCATGATAAAGAAGGGATATTTGTTATCAGCATTGGCTGGAATTGGACAAATAGGAGCCCACAAAGGGGTTGTTACAGGTTGAAATGCGTGCCACGAATCGTTTCTTCCGTTTTCACCAAGAAATTACTGTGATCCAATGCTAAAGATCCCTCCTAATGCGTTGCTTGCCCAATTTGCATCCGTGAAGCCTTGAAGCTTCACTCCCTTTGTCCATCTGTACCATAAACCATACTCTGATGTGCCTCTGAGATACCTCAAGGCATGCTTCCTCGCCTTCCAAAAGAGCTTGGTAGGCTTAACCATAGCTTGAATCATTTGGTTAACTACGTAGCAAATGCCCGGTCTCGTGTTCAAAAAATACATTAGTGAACCCACTTACTGCGTGTAGACATTAGCATCCACTACTTCTCCAGAAGTAGCATCCTCTTTCCTCCAATTTCCTGGAAGAGGAGTCTCCATGGGTTTACAGCTCTCCATGTGAAACTTACCCAGTATCTCTTTGGCAGACTTTCCTTGAGAAACAAAAAGTTCACAATCTCGCTGCCATATTTCCAAGCCAAGGAAATAATGAAGGAGTCACATGTCCTCCATTTCAAATTCTCTTGCAAGGTCCTCTTTGCAAGAAAGTATCAATTTATCATCACCTGTCAAGATTAGATCATCTACATAAAGTACAATAATCAAAAGCTTACCATCAACCACAATCTGGTACAGGTTTGCATCAGCCTCACTTTTGGTGAATCCCAACCCGGTGAAATAGTTGTCAATCCGAGTGTACCAAGCACGAGGTGCTTGCTTCAGCCCATACAGTGCTCTCTTGAGTCGGCACACACGTGACTCAATGTCAAAGATTTAGAAACCTTCTGGCTTCTCTATGTACACTTCCTCCTCAATGACTCTATTGAGAAATGCAGTTTTCACATCCATCTGATGAATGCACCACCCCATCTGCACTGAGAGTGCAAGGATAAATCTAATGGAAGAATACCTTGCGGCCAGTGCAAAGGTTTCTTCATAGTCAATCCCCTCAATATGTGAGAATCCCCGGGCCACAAATCTGGCCTTGTGCTTCTCCACACTCCCATCACCAGCTTGTTTTACCTTGTAGATCCATCTAGATCCAACCACTGATTTGTCGACCAGTCTTGGGACTATCTCCAATGCACCGTTCTTGACAATGTAGTCATACTCCTCTACCATAGCATCAACCCAAGTTGGTTGTTGCACTTCTTCCTCAAAGGAAGATGGTTCAGTCACAATACCTTTTCTCATAAGAGCCATGTATCCAATAAACCTATCAGGAGACTGTCTCTGTCTCCATAGTGAAGTAGGGGCTCCTACATTCTCTGTAGCATCAAGTCTCAATTTATCAGCTTTCGTGGTGCACCTTCTGCCATTTCTGATGGATGGCTCTGCATGAGTGTTTTCCTCCATTCCATGATCCTCAGCATGTGGCTGATCCACATCTTGAGGTTCATTCTTGGGAACCAATAGTTTCTCCTGTGCATTCAAGTATAGCTCCCTCTCAAGGGACAACCGCATGGCTTTCTACTCATCAAATTTTGTATCTCATCGCACAACAATCATTCTTTTGTTTGGCAAATATGCTCGATAGTTGTGGGGGGTTTTAGTGTACCCAACAAATATCGCAATCTCATTTTTTGGTTCAAGCTTCTTCCTGGCATCTTTGGTCACATGCACATAAACAGATGAGCCAAAATATTAAAATGTGAAACATCAGGTTTCTTACCAGTAAAAGCCTCTTCTGGTGTACTCATGCCAAGTATCCTATGAGGACAATGGTTCTACACATATACCGATGTGTTACATGCCTTCACCCACAAATGCAACGGTAGGCCCTGATCATGCAACATCGCTCGTGCTGCACCCACAATGGTTCTATTCTTTCTTTCAAAAACCCCATTATGTTGTGGGTTCTAAGGTGCTATCAGTTCTCTTCGAATTCCTTATTTGTTGCAGAATTTCTTGAATTCATTATAGATGTACTCACCACCATTATCACTCCTAAGAGCCTTCACTTGCTTCCCTGTGTCTTTCTCCGCAAGTGCCTTAAATCAAGAAACTTCGAGAATGTCTAATCTTTTTTCTGCATGAAGTAGATCTAGTACTTACGAGAAATTTCATCAACAAATATCACATAGTACTTATTTTTTGTTGTCTAAGTAGTAGAGAATGGTCCACACACGTTTGAGTGTATTCTCTCAAGGATTTCTGAAGCTCGGTTCTCCTTCTCATGAAAAGTGGCCTTTGCATACTTCCCCATGGTACAACCCTTGCATGTGTCTAACTGAGAAATTTTTCCCATTGGAAGCCCTGTAGAAATCTGCTGCATGACTTTGAAGGCTCCATGGTGTAGATGGGCCAATCTCCTGTGCCATAACTCACCCTCATCCCGGCTCACTACTTTGTTCGCCTTGCCCGTCATTGCTGTGCAACCATCTACATCCAGTTTATAGAGATTCTTAACTCAAATCCCAATCTTCTTGGCTTGTCCTGTAGTTTTGTGTCGCAGGAAATATTTTCCTTCATTGAAAACAACATCATAACCTCTATCCTCCAACATTGCAACTGAGACCAAATTTTTCTTTAAGCCTGGTACATGCATTACATCTTTTAATTGAAAGGGTTTACCTGAATGTCTCTAAAAGTTAATAGTACCAATCCCAGTAACATTGTACCATCCGCCATCACCCATTTCGATATGCATCTGGAGGTCCTTCTCCTCTAAGCTACTAAAAAGTTCCTTGTTTCCCATCATGTGAAAGAAAGCACCGCTATCCAAGTACCACACCAAACCCATTGCACTTGACACCATGCATGCAATGAGTGAGAATTCAAGCTTAAATTGTGAGGCCAAAGCCTCACCAGCTGCAGATCCTGAAGCCTTCTTGTTCTTCTTCTTTTGTGGACAATTTATGGCATAATGCCCATGCTCGTGACAGTAAAAACACTTCATTTTGGACATATCGCGCTTCTTTCCATCTTTACCCAACTCAGATTTGGAATGAAATTTATTTTCTTTCCCCTTCTTGTGCCTTGGCAGCCAAATCACAATCTTCTTCATCATCATGCTTAGATGAAGATCCATCTCCGATATTCCTTCTAAACTCCTCTGGCACCAAATCCGACCATAGTTGTTCCCAATTTGGAAAATTTTCCCTTCCATTAACAGAGTCTTCATAACTATGCCAACTCTTAGGAAGTCCTAGAAGATCCAGGCTCACCAAGTCATCATCTACGACTGTTATTCCAATGCTCCCCAGCTCATCCCAACATTGGACAAACTTTGTCAGATATTTTGGAATGGTGTCGCCCTTTTCCATTTTAATTTTCCTGAGCTTGTCTTTCAGCGCCAATATCCTATGGCTGCTGCTGCTCTGAAATAGATTCGTCAAATTTTTCCACATAGCATATGGTGTCACTTTGCCATGGAGACTTGAGACAATGTGGTCTCGTACTCCCTCCAATAGGATCCTCCTCACCTTTTCAACTTTCTTTTGTCAGGCATCAAGATTTGCAGCATCGGTCACAGGGGGTTTGGGAATGTCATTGTCAATGAATTCCTTCAATCCATTATCTTCGAGTACTGCCTCCATTATGTCCTTCCAAGGAATATAGTTAGAGTTTCCCTCAAGTGCATACTCCAATCTCAAGCCATTGAAAGCCATTTCGATCCTGAATCACCTGTAGCACTAAGAAAGTCTTCTGCAAATTCAAATTATATTCAGTCACAAACGCAGCTTCTTCTTTACTGCAGTAACTTCATGTGCTCTGATACCATGTAGAAATTATAAAAAATATATGTATATCATGGGTTCAAACCGATATAACAATGTACTAAAGCTACATACTGAATCGCTTCAACAAATCAACTGTGGAAATTAAATAGAATCGCCAATTACATGAAGCAAAGAAATAACCAAATCAAACCACAACACAAATAATTTCCTGGGGAAATCTTGCTTCTCAAAGCCCCACTATCTTCTATTGTATATTTAGCATGTATACATGAAACACATAAAATTTCCTCTTCTCACAAGATTCTCCAACACTCAATTATCTGTCTCACACTGTCCTAGACAAAACTGGCCAAAACTTAGCCAATTCTCAGCGTCTAAAGAGCTTGCCTTTCTTGCGCAATTCCTGATGGATGAAATCCCTAAAGAATAGGACTTTTGGCCTTCCTTAACTGCGCAAGGATCATGGGCAATCTAATGGGTGTTTGGTTGCATGGGTGCAACCCAATAATCCTACAACTGATAGTTAACATACCTTTCACCTTAGTCTCAAACAGGTCTCCATTGGAACTGACATGCATGCATCTAATAATAGTATATCCTCTGTTTCATGTGAGATCATAGATTGTGAGTTAAATAATATTTAATTTGTTAGCTCTCTGTAATTTGTAAGATTGGCAAGAACAAACGAGAGAGGACAACATCAAACCACTTTGGATTCCAAGACCTAGCCTTCCTAGACTCAGAGAGGGCTCTCTCTGTTATTTATGATTTATGATTTAGCTTGATGATTATAATTGTTGATATTAGGCTAGTTATAGAGGTTATGAGAACTGTTGGTTTTTATTGGTCGGGTGGTTGGACAGACAGAGCTATGAAACTTAATCCATTGGGCTATGGAGTCATAAGAGGTTGAATTGTGCATCAACTCTTTCAAGGGGCATTCACAGGGTAAGCTAACTATGCATACTAGATCTTACTGGAAGTGTGAATATGAGATGAAAGAAAGCAGTGAGTTCAGTAATAGATCAAGAGAAGTTAAGAATTTTTTAACTATACTTCAGAGGAAAACATTAAGATAAGAAAAAAAAACATAATTACGGTGCTCTCTCAACAAATATTAATCTAAAACTTTTGTTTTGTAATCAAAGAAACTGATGCACAACATGACAAGACAAAAGAAAAAATTAACACAGAGGAAATAACATCACCATTAACATAGCTCATGAATCGTGTGAACGGTTTCTTTATTATTGATGCCCAGCTCAAAATAGTTACAATGCTCCAATACAATGATCTTTTACAACACATACTCTAACAAGGTTCCCACTTTGATAATGAAGAATTGAGCAATATTTAACTAAAACTTGAGTCAGTTGCCCTAATCTACTTAGGCCAAACTTCATTTATTACAAAACAACTGAAATTAAACAGGCATGGCCACGTAAGGCTTGAGCAAAATATCTCTGACAACATATCGCTTGTAAAATTAATTTTGAGCGGCTCTTTATGGATCTAAATGCTTTGATTGCTCTGACATATGGTCCTGATTTTCAAAAGATCGGCGTTGGATAATTAAGTCTGGTGCAACACTGGCTACTTTCATTTATTGATACGGGTGTTGATGTGCCTTGCTTCCCCTTCAATCTCTGATGTTATATCTCTGCATCAATGCCTGACTCAACCTTTTTTGTCTTTTTCCTTGTGACGTTCGGCCTCACCTTGCCTTTTAACCCTTGTCGGGTCCTCCCTATTTCTTCATAAAATGAGTTTCAAACCTCATATGCCCAACTTGACCCTTTTTACACAAAACATCGTAAAATATAGATTTACCCAGACTTGAAAATCTGTGGATTTTATATTGGAGATGCATTGCATCCGTGGCAGCATTGCATTTCGCAAGTTTTTCACTTTACGGTATAAGGAAAGGAGTCGGCGATGCGATGCAAAGTGGGAGGTGACATGGTGGGAGGATGATGATGTGGAGTAATGGAATGGGAACGATAGAGAAGGAATGACATATTCGCGGTAAGCGGAGTATTATGGTGGGGCCAAAGCCACATCGTGATCACAAATATTTATCATGAAGTAGTAGAGGTAAATTCTAAAATGTCTGATGTGCAAAGGTGGGGAGGAAGGGTTGATGTGGAGGAGAGGTGGGACCGGACTGAATCATAAATCGAAAACTTTAAGTTTTATTTTATAAGTAGGGAAGTAAACTCTTAAATCCGCGAAGTGTCAAGGGGAAATGGAGCCCACTGCAATCGGTGGGGTTATGATATGTGATATGTATTGGAAATGACTATTGAAGTGGGGTGCAGAGCTGATGTGGTGGGACCAACCGTCGCATCGCAAGTTTAAGAAAATAGATTGTGGGCACTCCAAAGGTAAGTTAAAACAAATGTGATGTGATATATCGCAAATCGCCAACTGCAGGTTTTAATTTTTAGTTGCGATGTTAAAGGTTATAATATGTGATCTGCAATGGAGGGTGGGGAAGAAAGGGTGATGTGGAGGGATGGCCCCACTTTAATCGCAATCAGGGAATAAGGAAGCAGAGGTAAGTAAAAAGAAATGATATAACGATGAAAGGTAAAGTGGAAAGTTAAAGTGAAAAGAGGAGGAAAAGGTAAGGTTTGAGCACAAAAATGAAATGGAAAGGGAGTGTAATAGGTGAACAGGTCCCACTTTATAGCATATATCCTTTCGAAAGGTTTGTAGGAGACGGAAATCAAAGGTTTTTGTGGCCTATGGGAAAAATGGTTTTGAATGTGCGGGATTATAATGAAATGTATGGAAATATATGAACAGGGAAGGAAATGTAAATAAAGGGAAATGAATGAAATGAAAATATGGGGGATATATGCTATGGTTTAAAACTTTAGGATATAAGTTAATAATCATAATTTTAACCATATAAGTAACTTTTCCATAGGAGCATTTAGACTAGCAGCCAATCAAATCCTTTAAAACAAAATGAAGCTTTCTTTTTCTTTCTTACTTGGTTTCTCTTTATCTTTACCTTAAATGATAGTTCTGGTGATGTTGATTTGCCATCTTATCAACAACATTTTCCCTTTCCACTGAACTGAAAGGCCCATAAATTCTTTTGAAGCTCATGACAGTGATGATTTCCCATCTTTCCTGAAAATAAATGATAGCCATGAAAATTATTTTTAGTAATGACAAATCTAATCAATAATCAGTCACCTGGTGATACTGTGAAAGACAGGAGTCTAACAGTGGCTCCAGCTAGGGATGGCAGCTCCCGCGGGAGGTGTCAAGAACACTGTTGACTACTAGCCTGATCCATTGGGTTGATCCCACTCTGCAACCTGATCTGTCAAGAAATTTAGTGACTGGAAACTATTTGATTGTTCCTCCTAACTTTGATTGATAAAAATAGACCACATGCTTGGTCAACCAACTTATTAGCATACCGAGATCTGAACTGAAACTACAATTTCACTTATCCACTGCAATCCATCAAGTTGAACCTACTACTGCACCTTGAAAACTTGAATGATGAGACCATAATTGTGCTGAAACTAAAGTTTGAAACATACTGATCTAAAAATGAAAACAATCTAAAACTAAAATTTTGAAAGATGCTCAGAGTGCTGAGATTATTTGCACACCTACCTATCCTACTCTACTGAAATTTTTGTTGTTCTAAATAATACAATAATTCCAGTGCAGCCAACCAAGTAGCAGCATAAACAGATGGACAACTTGACTGCTTGTCAGGAAAATCAGCAGTATAGCTTGGTTGTGTGTCCTCATAACCAAAGTTAGAATATGTAATGGCAACAATTGATGTATTTGATCCTTATAGAGAATACATGTTCGAAAAATTAGGCTAAAAGGAACCTCCATATAATTTGTTATAGGATCAAATGAAGCATGATGTATGATTTTTGCTTCTAGGCCTTCAATGACTAGTTGATCAGTTGTATCCTCAATTTTAAACCTTGAAACCTCACCTGATTGGTGAGAGAGTTCTCTTCTCTTGTGATTATCAACTAGAATTTAATCCAGATTCCATTTCACAATCTGAAATGAAGTGAGACATAAGGGTAAAGTCTCAGGATGTATTGGTTCCTCCTCTATTTCAGATTTTGTGATTTCAAGATGACTCAGGGGGAGAACTTCTGGATCTGAAAAAGGTTTTGTATCATCCCTCTTTTCCTCAACTGACTCATTAGATAATTCCTCCTCCTTTCTATTTGAAACCTGCTTGTAATTCTATCTTAAGAGTGAGGCAAAAGATAGAGGAATAAATTTTGTATTTACTTGAAAACTCCCAGCATTTTCCTCTTTACAATCTTACTCAGTATGCAGAGTTTGATTGTCATATTTGCATTGTGATAACTGATTTTGTTCTTCCCAAGAAGATAGTGTTGGTTGCTTCGAATAACTAGCCTCAACCTCAACCTTATAGTCTTCCTCCTGAAAATCATATTCGAGATGGCTATATTTCTATTCAAGGTCATCTATCATGTACATTGTTGCTGAGGATTTCCCTGCATCCTTCTGATTTTGGACTTCATCCTTGGCTATGTTGTGGATAAAGTATATGAAACCATCATTTTATGTCTTAGGGTGTCCAGGATGGGATGCAAACTGCTTGGGTACATTGATGTTTGGCTTTTCCGAAACTAATGGAACATGAGGTATTTGAACATCAAGTTCCTCTTTCCTGCTAATCATATGCATCATTTCGTTGACTGTGTTTGCCAACATATCTAGTTTTATCTCTGAAGATATCAGTTGCTCTTTTTCTATTTTGTCCTCCTTTATTGCTTTTAACTTTGCCTCCCTGTTCATCAGGTTGGCTTCCACATCAACTGCCACATTTTTCATTTCTTCCAGGGTTGCAGGGTCCCTTTCTCTTAACTGGAATGCCATCTCCAGATCAAAGGCATATGGGTAGTGCAAGAGAGCCCATCCTGGGGGTGAATTTATCTTAGCAGGTATTGAATGGTATACCTTATTGAACCTGGCTGAAAAATGTTGTATTGTCTCCCCTGGCTGTCTTTTTAACTGGTTATACTCTTCCATGATGAGAAAAAAATTTCCCATGACCACCCATCTATCTAGGAAAACTTGAGTGAATTGATGAAAATTACTAATGATTGCAGCTGGAAGGTCCTTAAACCAATTTTTAACTTTTCCTTGTAATGATAGGGCAAACATTCTGATACGCATATCATCCTCTCCTACCTCAAATAGATCAAGGAAATCCTCAAGATTTTGGATGTGCTTTTCAGCAGTCATATTTGCACTTTCTCCATCAAATCTGGGTAGATGATTGATAAAATTTGTTGGGAGCTTATGGAGGATAGGAGGAAAAACCAGGGGCTTGTATCTATCTAGGACTTTTATAGGTATAGGCAATGCAGTAGGAGGATTATAACCATGTGGGAATCTAGTAGGGGCAGGGGATAAATCATGAGGCTTATGTTTCACTGTGTTTTCCTCAAATGCATCCAGGATGTGCATAGGTGTATAAGTATGTACATGGTCTACAATTTGGGGCTCATCTTTTTGAGGCTCATCAATATGCCAATGATCAAAGTAAAAATCAGCAGTGTACTCTTGATCAGGCTTAAAGTATGATAGAACATAGTTATATATAAAAACAACAATCTCTTGAATCCAATTTGGGCTTGGATACCTGGTCATGTTTCAGGTCCTTCCCCCAGTCGAGTCTTTGAATGGAACTGGTATGAATTGGAGTCGCCAAGTGGATGATTTCAACTTTGTTGTGACTGTTTGTTATCCACCATCAACAACCATATACCAATCTTGGAAAATACTCAAATCATACAATATTTTGACTGGGGTTTCTGAGTTATGATGAAATATTAAGCTTTTCCAATAACTCAGTCCCCAGTATGGTCGCCATTATGTTAGCTCTCCATAATTTGTAAGATTGGCAAGAAAAAACAACAGAGGACAACATCAAACCACTTTGGAGTCCAAGACCTAACCTTCCTAGACTCAGAGAGGGCTCTATCTATTATTTATGATTTATGATTTAGCATGATGATTATGATTTTTGATATTAGGCTAGTTATAGAGATTATGAGAACTGTTGGTTTTGATTGGTTGGGTGGTTGGATAGACAAAGCTATGAAACTTAATCCATTGGGCTATGGATTCATAAGAGGCTGAATTGTGCATTGAATCTATCAAGGGGAATTCACAGGGCAAGCTAACTATGCAGACTGGATCTTACTGGCAGTGTGAATATGAGATGAAAGAAAGCAGTGAATTCAGTAATAGTTAAAGAGCAGTTAAGAATTATTTAACTATACTTCAGAGGAAAACATTAAGATAACAAAAACAGACAGAATTAAGGTGCTCTCTCAACAAATCTTAATCTAAAACTTATGTTTTGTAATCAGAGAAACTGATGCACAACATGAAAATATAGAGGAAAACACTAACACAGAGGAAGGAACATCACCATTAACATAGCTCATGAATCTTGTGAACGGTCTCTTTATTATTGATGCTCAACTCAAAACAGTTACAGTGCTCCAATACAATGATCTTTTAAAACACAGAGTCTAACAAGGTTCCCACTTTGGTAATGAAGATTCGAGCAGTATTTAAATAAAACTTGAGTCAGTTGCCCTAATCTACTTGGGCCAAACTTCATTTATTACAAAACAACTGAAATTAAATAGGCATGGCCACACAAAGCTTGAGAAAAATATCTCTGACAACATATCGCCTGTAAAATTAATTTTGATCAGCTCTTTATGGATTTAAACACTTTGATTGCTCTGACATATGGTCCTGCTTTTCAAAAGATCAGCATTGGGTAAGTAAGTCTGGTACAATGCTGGCTACTTTCATTTTTTGGATGCAGGTGCTGATGTGCCTTGCTGCCCCTTCAGTCTCTGTTGTTATATCTCTGCATCAATTTCTGACTCAACCTTTTCTCTCTTTTTCCTTGTGACGTTTAGCTTCACCCTGAATTTTGCCCCTTGTTGGGCCCTTCTGATTTCTTCATAAAATGAGTTTCAAACCTCATATGCCCGACTTGACCCTTTTTACACAAAACATCGTAAAAGACCCATTTACCTAGACTTGAAAATCTGTGGATTTTATATTGGAGACACATCACATCCGCGATAGCATCGCATCCGCAATAGCATTGCATTTCGCAAGTTTTGCAATTTACGATATAAGGAAAGGAATCGGCGATGCGATGCGAAGTGGGAGGTGACGTGGCTAGAGGATGATGATGTGGAGTAATGGAATGGGAATGATAGAAAAGGAATGGCGTATTCGCGGTGAGCGGAGTATTATGGTGGGGCCAAATCCACATCGTGATCGCAAATCTTTACCGTGAAGTAGTAGAGATAAACTCTAAAATGTGTGATATGCAAAGCAGGGAGGAAAGGGTAACATGGAGGAGAGGTGGGACTAGAATGAATCACAAATTGCAAAATTTAAGTTTTATTTTATAAGCACAAAGGTAAACTCTTAAATCTGTGAAGTGTGATTTGTGTTGATTGGAGGACGATGTGTCAAGGGGAAATGGAGCCCACTGTAATCGGAGGGGTTATGATATGTGATATGTATTGGAAATGGCTGTTGAAGTGGGGTGCAGAGCTGATGTGGTGGGACCAACCGTCGTATCGCAAGTTTTAGAAAATAGATTGCAGGCACTCCAAAGGTAAATTAAAAAAAATGCGATGCAATAATCCGCAAATCAGAAATCGCAGGTTTTAATTTTTAGTTGTGATGTGAAAGGTTATAATATGCAATTTGCGATGGAGGGTGGGGAAGAAAGGGTGACGTGGAGGGATGGCCCCACTTTAATCGCAATCTAGGAATAAGGAAGCGGAGGTAAGTAAAAAGAAATTATATAACAATGAAAGGTAAAGTGGAAAGCTAAAGCGAAAAAGGAGGAAAAGGTAAGGTTCGAGCGGAAAAATGAAATGGAAAGGGAGTGTAATAGGTGACCAGGTCCCACTTTATAGCATATAGCCTTTCGAAAGGTTTGTAGGAGACGAAAATCAAAGGTTTTTTGAGATGTGGCCTATGGGAAAAATGGTTTTGAATGTGTGGGATTATAATGAAATGTATGGAAATATATGAACGTGGAAGGAAATGTAAATAAAAGAATATGAATGAAATGAAAGTATGGGGGATATATGTTATGGTTTAAAACTTTAGGATATAAGTTAATAATCATAATTTTAACTATATAAATAACTTTTCCATAGGAGCATTTAGACTAGGAGCCAATCAAATCCTTTAAAACAAAATGAAGCTTTATTTTTATTTCTTTCTTGGTTTCTCTTTATCTCTACCTTAAATGATAGTTTTGGTGTTGCTGCTTTGTGTCCCTTTGCCATCTTATCAGCAACATTTTACCATTCCACTAAACTGAAAGGCCCATAGATTCTTTTGAAGCTCATGACAATCAGGATTTCCCATTTTTCCTAAAAATAAATGATAGCCATGGAATATTATTTTTAGTAATGAAAAATCTAATCAATAATTAGTCACCTGGTGATACTGTGAAATATAGGAGTCTAACATAATTCACTTGATCTTCCACTAGTGTATTGAACATTTACAACTATCACAACTTAGTTTAACTCACCTAGATTGAGTTAATTGATTACAACATGCATTAACTAATGCACTAACTGCAACTTGAAATCAACAACTCAGAGAATCACTCTGCATGTCCTAACAACTACCCTCAACTCGAAATTCATGAGCTAATTGAGTTTATCACACTCAATTAGCTATTACAAGTATTTTTGAGATAATATTACATTTTATTGTCCATTTTAATTAAGGGATAATTAAAATAGACATGTACCAAATTTAGCCCACACTAGTGTAGGTGTTGCTAAGACCTGTGGTCCCACAATAGTGTAGGTGCTACTTGGATCTCTTGGTCCCACACTAGTGTAGGTGCTGCAATTTCTTGTTGAACTTCAACATTGGATATGACAAGGATGTGTCCTTTCATATTCTAGACTATTCCAAGTCCATCAAATTTCAGAGTGATGGATTTCATCATGACAGTTCACCTTCATATGTTCCAGATTCTGCTCCTCTTCCACAACAACAACAACATATTGATCAATTCCAACATTGTGATCGAGTTGACCATATGAAAGATCAATGTTTTTATCTTCACCCATGTAAGCATTCTGGTCATCACACTCATTGTTGAAACACATGCTTAAAAAACAAGCCTCCTGCAAGAACAGAGATTCATCTTGGATGGATCAGTTCTTGGAAATGGGCACCAACAACCAAGAATATGTTTGAGTCATATGTTAGAATTTATTCTAGAGTATAAAAAAGTCTTGCAGTTGAGTTTTCGCCATCATCTCACCTTGTATCTGATAGAGGGAGAATGATGGTCATCTACAAGCTTCAAAGCCACATCAAGCGAGCTTGAGCCACAACTTGCCATACCATATTCAAAGTCGTAGCCAGAGACATAGATGCCTATGAGCATGCCTTTGGTTGGTGGTCAACCTTAAACCATCTATGCAAGGTTGAGTTTCTCCCTCTTCAAATATTTAGGAACACTTCCTCTTGCAGAAGACTTCAACTTCTTGCCAGAATTGGAATAAGCATTCCAGAGTTGGTAGTCATCCTTAAACCATCGCAAGTTGTAGACCTCTCTTTTCTAGGTAGAAGGTCTCCCTCTTGAAAACATTAGGATCACTTCTTTTAGCAGAAGACCTAAGCTTCTTGCCATGTTTGTAAAAGTTCTAGAAACTGCACTAAGCGTTCCAATGTTGGTGGTCATCCTTAAACCACCTCCTTATGCAAACATTTCAGAGAGCACATTCAACCTAGTGTTATTATGCATATTTTTTCACATTTATATTATAGCTCTCTTCTTGGACTCATACATACCTCTTCAGATTAAGGGGGGGAATGTACACCATGAATCCTTCTAGGGTTAGTGTAGAAGCTGAAGAGTCTTAGGGAGTCCAAGAGACATTGGAATATGAATCCAATGGTCGCCCCACAATGTATTATAAATGTATATAATATTAATGGTAATAGCAATCTAATGCTTATCTTATCTTCTTGTGCATACCATGCTTGTCTTTAACAAATTTTAATCAAAATCATATAGAGATTTTTAAAAAGTTTAAGTTATTTAATGTATAGAATTTAGGGTGTTCAATTCATTTATAGATTTAAAAAACTGTATGTTGAATAACAAAAAAATCACAATCTTTTATCTATAATTTTAATATTTTGAAAAAATTAAACCCCCTTCTATATTCAAAAATATTATTTAAATAATAAATCAATGATTTTTTTAAAAACAACAATTCATTAAAACCTTCGAAAGATATCATATCACCATATTCCATGTAAATAATAAATCATTAAAATCTCATAAAAACCATATCATTTAAAAAAAACAAAACCAACCTAGTAAGAGTATGCCCAAAAAGTTGCTTGACAACATACATTTTAACATCAATTTAAAAAAAAAAAAAACATATCATATATTCCAAAAACAAAACAAACAAACCTCGTAAGAGTATGCCAAAAAAGCTGCTCTACAAGAGAGATTTTTACATAAAAAGCCTCGTCAATACAGTATGCGCAATAATTAATATGCCAAAAAGAGGCTAAGCTTATTTTTCAGTCCATCGACCCATAAATGCGCTGAGGTAGGAAATGCCTAACGTAAGATTAAAGCAGATTGAAGCAGGTACATCATCCTAAGATGGGCATTTCTTGCCTAAACGCATTTATGGGTCGATGGACTAGAAAATAAACTTTGCCCCAATCCGATCGAAGAATATTGATAGGAAGGGAATTTGAAAATACATGTGTCTGTACTTTCATTAAATAATAATTATAAACCACAAATTTATGTAAAATATTGTGATCGAGAGGGATGGAATTTAACGGGCAAATTGCCCTTCGTCCATCAAGTATGGCTAAAACATGGCCAAATTTTTCAATTATTTTTTTGTTTTATTTATATGTTTCTTAGGAATGGTTATTTGAATAATTAAAATCATGAAATCTAATAAATAGGTTTGGTTTGAAATTCTTGCATGGAAAGGTTTTTCTCATAAAATTTAGTTTTTTTTTAATTAAATTTAGAATTTCAAATTTATTTTGTTTATCTGATAATGATTATTTATTTTTAGTGTTTTTGGTTTTTTTATTTTTAATGTTTTTGGTTTTTTTTTTATACAAATTAATGAGTTTAAAGTAGATTTGTAAAGAATTATTAAAAAAGAAATAGCACAATATTTCATTAGTTTTATTCTATAATATAGAGAAATTGTTTTATTTTATAATATCTATTAAAAATGTTTAATTAGAAAATATCATTAATTATAATAATTCACTAGTTTCGCTCTATAGTAAAATAGTAAAATTATTTAATATGAAATATATGTCAATCATGTTTAATTGGAGAATTTCACTACTTCAATTTATATTCATTATCGTGTTTTTAAGAATCTTATTTCTAGCTGATTCACTAAAGAATGATAACAAGAAATAGGTGTTGCAACTAAGCAAACCAGCTAAGTTAATGTGTGTCTAAATCATTTATTAGGATTTCAATCACTTAATAGAATTAATGACAAGCAACTTATATTATAAAAATTTATAATTTTTATATGTAAATACAATTTTAAAAGTTCTAATTATAAAAATTTCAACTAGTGAATAATGACAAAAAATAGGTGTTGCAACTAAGTAAATTGGCTAAGTTAATGTGTGTCTAAATCACTCATTAGGATTTAAATCACTTATTAGAATTAATGAGAAACAACTTATATTATAAAAATATACAATTTTTATATGTAAATACATTTTTAAACATTCCAATTATAAAAATTTCATAATGATAAGAAATAAGTGTTGCAACTAATAAAATTGACTAAGTTAATGTGTCTAAATCACTCATTAAGATTTCAATCACTTATTAGAATTAATACCCAACAACTTATATTATAAAATATATAATTTTTATATGTTGGGTCATTTCAGTTGACCATAACAGTTAAATGAAGTATTGTGCGAAACAATAAAAATATAAATTTTATATGTAAATACATTTTTTTAAAGTTTCAATTATAAAAATTTCAACTAGTGAATAATGACAAGAAATAGGTGTTGCAACTAAGTAAATTGACTAAATTGGTGTGTCTAAATCACTCATTAAGATTTCAATCACTTATCAGAATTAATACCCAACAACTTATATTATAAAAATATATAATTTTTATATGTAAATACATTTTTAAAAATTCCAATAATCAAAATTTCAACTAGTGAATAATGCCAAGAAATAGGTGTTGCAACTAAGTAAATTGACCAAAGATAATGTGTGTCTAAATTACTCATTAAGATTTAAATCACTTATTGACAAGCAACTTATATTATAAAGATATATAATTTTTATATAAAAATATATTTTTAAAAATTTCAACTAGTGATGTTCGATGATCATGTTCTTAGAGTCAGTTTAGTAAACCATCAGAATTAAATGAAGTATTGTGCAAAACAAGATATCCAAGATTATGATATCTGGTCTCTCGCCTACACTATACTTGAGATGGCCACTGGCAGGCCTCCATGGAGCCTCGTTTCTGGTCCCCTCACTGCAATGTATCGGATTGGATGCACGAAGGAGCTACCTGAGTTGCCCGTGTGGCTTTCACCTCAGTTACGCGATTTCTTAGAAAAATGCTTTCGGAGGGATCCCAAGAAAAGGTTAACCAGTGCAGAGCTGTTAAAGCACCATTTTTTAGATGAGGTCCGCTCCGCCATGGAGAAAGAAGAGATTGTTACTGAACCAGGGTCATCCCCAACCAGTAGTTTGGCTACTGGGAATCTACTGGGAATCAAGTATGGGATTGGTACAATTCTCAGAGTAGGCCTCTGTCACTCAGCGTTCCAAGTCCAACGAGAAAATGCAATGCAGAGGTGAATGGTTCAATTGAGCAATGCCCAAATCTTTCTGCCCGGGACCGTGTGATGGTATTGGTCACAGCTTGTAAATTTGAAGATGGTGTTGACAGGCCAAGTTGTCCTGCAACCTCCCAGGGTGGTCAGTGGATTGTTGTGAGATATTTCACTCCAGATTCTTATAGTTTCATGGATGTGGTCTAACGGGCAGGAACGTTTGGTCTCCACAGGTTTTGCAATTTAATCTTAAACTAGACTATGTATGTCTAAGTGTTTATGCAGACATATTCACTTCATAGTTTTCAAAATTGTGAATCTTTTATTAGTTTCATAATCTTGCTAAGTGTTAAGGAATCATCTTAAACATTGTAAGAGATTTGACAATGTTTTGTGTTTGGTTATAGGTGAATATATAAAAAATAAGTAGAAGTTTAGACATTATTTTAGGATTTATAAGTAGCATTTTAAATTGGAATAAAAAGTTAAATTATCATGAATTATTTTAGAAAAATTATTAAATTAATGAGATCCAAATTCTTTGTGAAAGAAAACTAATTTACATTATAATTAATTTCTTAAAAAATTGTCATTTTCACAAATTTTTATTTTATGACATCTTTGAAAAATACGACAGAAGAGATACAATGAAAACATCTCATCTACATGTTTTAAATAGGTTTGTTATCTTTAGCAAAATAATTTTTTTATAATATTTTGCACTTATATTTTTATCTTGAAATTTAAGAACATTTTTATTAAAAATTAATAACCTTTACCTTAAATATATGCATAGAATTCATAAATCTTTTAATGCATTAATATAATGTATATTATATATATATATATATATATATATATATATATATATATATATATATATATATATAATATTTATCTTATATAAATCTCCAAATATAATATAAATGCATTATTTATTTTCAGTTTTCATACTTTCTTGTTTAAATATATTTGTAAAATTCTTAAATATATATTTAAAAAATAATAATTAAAAATGAGTAAAAATGTATGTAAATCTCAATTATCCTTAGTCAATGCATTTCTTAATTTGTTGCATTAAAGAGCCTGAGATGTTATAAAGGTGTAATTTTTAGACTGAGATATAATTTATTGATAAATTCAATTTAATATTTTTTTTGGGTTAGTTAGATATAATTTTTTATATTATATAAAATTATATATTTTATTAGTTTAGTTTTATAAATATTAAATTAATAATAAAAATATATAAATTTTTTATTTGTAAAATTAAATAATAATTTTAAATAAAAAATTATGAAAAAGTAAGTGAAAGTAGTATTCTAATATATAAACAAAAATAAAATGAACATAAACACAACAAAATTTCTGGTTGTTCTTCACTCTTTTCTATCAAATATTTTTCTTTAATGATCTGGATTTGTCATTATAAATCCATAATTTACAAGTAATTAGTGTTCATGCTTCTCATGTTTTATATATTTAAGACCTGGCGGAATTGAATTTAATAATAATTTAGATATAAATTATTAAATTTAATTAATAAAATCTCAAATATGTGTGTAAAAGAGAAAGAAAGAGACAATAATATATTAAATATATTTTTAAATGAATGAAAAATGTAAATAAAAAAGGTATTATACTAGGCTTAAAAGTTTATGAGGAGATATGGAAAAATGGTTTCCCCTTAACATTGTGATTTAGAGAGTGAGCAATATGTTATGATAGATTTTGGTTAAAAGTAATATTTTTTTGAGTAACTTATAAAGGAGAATTAGTTATAAGTAAGGTTTTTACTTTAAATTATAATTGAAATTCAGTGTTTAATGCTATTATGTCTCATTTCTAATTTGTTTGAAGGATAAGGTAGTAAGAAAAAAAATTGAAATTTAGATATATATCAAAATTTAACTCTTTTAAATAAAAATGATAATATAAATTTATTTTTTTATCATCAATATAAAATTTCTAAATAAAATTTATTTTAAATAAAAAATAATATAAATAATTTTGAATTTAATAATCAATGAGAAAAATAGAGTGTTTTTCAATTAGAACTTTATATTCATTCATATATTGGCTAAAAAGCATGCTAAGATCCATTTCCTTAATACAACTCCAGTGGACTTTCGTACTCTGAATAGATTGTACATGCCCGCACCTTTGTGAATGCTATAATCTTGCAACAACTTTTAATAAATTACTTTTTTTATCTTTATTTGAATATCTGCTTATTTCTATTGTAATTTGTGAAAGAGAGTCCGAACTTCCAGTTTAAACTTGTTAATAAAATTTAGTTAAACGAATTATAATATGATTAAATTTGTTTATTTATTATTATTATAATAAATAAATATATAAAAAATATAAATAATTATATTGAAAAGAAGTCAATTGGGTTTTCCGAAGGAACGAAATCGTCTTCAACTAAGTTCGATTCCCACAAATACTATGATGAGAAATATACAATGTTATAATGCTATACTGGTGAAAAAAAATTATATAAAAAATGAAAAAAAGAAAAATATAAAAATACTAAAAGGTCATTCAAAACAAAGAACAAAATAATATTGTGCACACATTAAAAAAAACAAGAATAAAACAACATTGTGTAGACATTAACAATCAACGCTCTAGCACTTATGTTCTTGTAAAACGTTCCCTCCACAACAATAGTCACATATACCAAGAGAACACTATTATCATTGCAAAAGAAGATAGAGCATTCTCTCCTTGACAATTGTCACATATGCTTAGAGGACACTACTATCATTGCAAAAGTTCACTACTTGAGAAGATTCAGAGAGGCTCTCTAGATATTAAGACATGTAAACAACCTCAATAAGGATGACATTCAGGAATTGGAAGACATCCAAACAACCTCAATAGAGATCACATTCAGGAAACTCTCTGAACTCTAAGGTTTATTCTCCTCTCATTGAATTATATTCTCCTCTCATTGAATTAATAGAAGTATTATTGATATAATCACTCTCATTAGAATATTAGTATTAATAATATTATTTATTTCTTCTTCTTCTTTTCTATCTAATATACTTCTATAGTTCTTAAGCCTTTATAAATTTTACATTAATATATAATTAATTTTATTAAGTATTAATAAATAAATAAATAATTTATTTATTAATGTAAGATATGTTATATGATATTCTATTAATATATTTACTAATAAATGAAGGTAATATATTATTAATATTCTTTCTACAAATTTATTTTAATATATTATTAACTTTCATATAGTTAACATTTTTTTTAAAACTAAAGAGTATATATTTTGTATTAAAGTGCACTCGCTCGTGATCAAAATGCCGGGATTTTTACATCAAAAATTGAGTATATATATCCTTGGTTGCTGATGTTATATTTGGCCCAACTCTTGTCCGAGTTTTTTTACCATCCATCACATTATCAAAATTCAATACTATTTGCTCGCTACTAAAAACATTACAAAGCTGCAATAGGAGATATATACATGTATGTATGATTGGACATATTACAAAAAACATAAGAGGGAGCCAAACGAGTATTTATTCCTCCATTGGAGTTGGAGAGTTGAGGTCCAGTGGCTTGGGCACCTCCTCCTCCTTTTTGCAGTTGTCTACCAACTTTAGCTTAAGCTCATCAATCTCCAGCTTGAGGGCTTCAATTTCATTTTCCAACCTTTGGACTTTCTCTTTTTCCTCAAGTTGACGCTCCTCGATCTCAATGGCATCCTTGTGGTGTTGGTGCACACACATTTGTAGCACAACAATCTTGTTTCTAAATTCACCATGTTCCAGGGCACAAACCTCACAATTCAACTTGCTGATGTCGGTTCCCCGAGCCCATTCGACACTCACACTCCCAGTCCTGGGCCTGCGGAGGCCCCAGGAACCTGAGCCTGTGCTCTTAGCAACATAGCTAACATACCCACTCATCTTGGTATACATAGGATGACAGGCTACCTCAGACCCAGACCCCAAATGGCAGACGACCTCGGAAGTTACAAACACGAGAAAATAGATGACCCTGAACCTCTTTAAGGACCCAAGGCACTAGAAGAAAACATAAAAAACACAAAAGCCAGTGCACATGGCCTTCCTGGCCACCTCAATTCCCATAGACATGCAATTCACCAGACCATCATCGCCAATTCCCCAGGTTATATCTTCAGCCAATTGGACTTAGAGCCCTCCAAGCAATATAGAGAACCCTGAGAGCACCTTCAGCAAGGCATACAACTCACCAACACCACTGTCTCGCGAAGTTTTACCACTACTCCTGAACACCAACCACAAATGCAGGGAAAAAGCCAACGATTCCTTAGCTTCCCTTGCCAGAGGATTTCTGCTTTTACTAAGATCGTTATCCCTTATATAACCACCCATAATACACCAGCAAAGGAGGAATAACGTCACAATACCAGTGTTTCTGGAATCCCAACGCTGATCCATTATTTCACAGACTTGCATAGCTTCTCGTAACTCTCTTCCCACCTTCTTCCCAAGCTCCTCCTGCGTTTTCCAGAGCTCGGGGAGTAAATGCTCCCCCCATGGATTCACCATTCCCATGAACATCGTACCAAAATGACAACATCTGCAAAAGAGATCGACACAGAGATTATGTATACACACGCCTGAGTTGTACCAGACACCAGGTGGAGGGCGTTCAAGTTGCATGACGCCACGTTACAGAGTGATTTCCCTATACAGTATGCCATAAGAGACAAGAGAAAGGTAGGGGAAATAAATAAGGAAAATAATTTGGGTAATTATTAAATCAAGAGGCTAACAAAGGCGAGGCCACTTGTAGGAGGGTGGGAGTAAATGACAGTCGTGCCAACTTGGAGGGGTAAGGGGGAGGAGGAGGGAGGGTGGGGGTAAAGGGGGGAGGGGGAGGAAGGAGAGGAAGCAAGGGGTAAGGGAGAAGGGGGATAGGAGGCCAACAATAATTACAAAGAAGAGATGAAGAGGGAGTAGACCAAGCCTCCAAGGGAGGGGGTTCTTGAGGTTGTTGGGGGAGAGGGATTAGAAGGCAGTCAACCCTTCCCAGCAGATCCAAGTAGTTATCCTTATTCCTATCTGGAAGGTTAGATATTATCTTCACCTTAGGATTCTTAGTCATAGTTATCGAATACATAGGTAACCTTCGATACTGTTCACTACAGTGGAATCTTCTTTGATTGTACAAGCTAGATTGGTTTGTTTGTTTGCCTCCTGTTGTTTCCCATGAGAATATGGTAGAAACTTACTACGCAAAATACGAGGGTTATTCCCTAGGTCCTCTTGATGATTTGGTTTAGGATAGTGTTATTATATGGGGTATTATTTCTCATATGGTTTATTATTATTATCATGGAGTATCCTACGACTTGGAGCTTCTTGATGCCTTTAGTGATGGCCATATTCATCCAAAGAGTAACCCATAGGCCTCAACTTGGTTGTTTTTCTCCAACCTAAACTCCAAACATACCTGTCTTCGAAGTTTCCATAGAGATTTATGAGAATCCCTCCCCCTCCCCCTCCTACCACCACCTTAATATAATTAATATTAATATTACTAACTTTTTATTTTAGTATATTAAGTTATTAATTAATTTTTATACATTTTTTTTTAAAAAGAAACACATAAATTATATTCATTCATCCAGAGTATGAGCTAGAACCCTAGTATATTGAATTGCAGGGGCCCTCCCTTCTAGTCCACTAGTAACCAAACGAAATGGGTTTAGGTGGAAAAAATCCATGATGTCTATGGACTACTGAGGGAGTCTTCCCCATGATGTAAGCGATGGGGGTGGGGGTGGGGGTGCGGGTGGAGGTGGTGGGGTACTACGAAGAGCCACTCATTTACTCCTTTCAAGAAAGAAGATAAAAGGGATATAGATAATTAATCAAGGGCAAGGGTATTATCCTCGGTAGTGTCATATTGGCGACATGCCAAATACACCCCGTCTATGTGAATCGACGATGGAAGGTCACATAGGGAGGATCTATGGTGTTTGGTTTACAAGCGAGCTGCCATATTAGCTATAGGTTATTGCAAAGTTTGCAAACTTTTCACTGTGGCCAGACTCCCAATGCTGACAAACCAACCTTTTCCACTTTGGACTTTGCGTACATATAGTAAACACTTGATCTCTTCTTGCACTATTGTTAAATCAATCGTTGCAAAATTACAACGCCTTTGTGTGATAACGCTTTGCTAATAGTGGATTGGGTAATGACCTCATTACAAAACATGGGCATGATCTACCCCTATTCGTTCTTTTTCTGACTTATAGATTAACATATCTCTTAATCTCTGTCTTCCTATTCCCATACCTACTTTTTCTACTTCTCTATACATACATAAGTTATAAAATATCCTAACAAAACAAAGGTTATTTGGACATCGGTCCAAACTCCTAAAAACTTCCTAACACCTCAGCTTAACATTTGTCACCTTTACAATAGGCCATAAGGTCAAAAGTGCTAGCTCATAAAACTCCTAACAAGCTAGATTCTTCTAGAATCATAACACATGTAATCACATTAAAACCATTTATTCCTAATTTATAATTGAGAGAAATTTCTTTCCCTTTATAAGTTTCATGACCCCTCGGAGTCTATAAAAAATGTTTTTCCCTGGGGATTGATGCTCCTACATCACATATGTTCAACAACTCCTCTTCATATTGAAATTTATATGCCTTATTTTTCTTCTACATGCATCCCTTAATTAAGTTATCATAAAACCTTTCCTCCATCATTAAGTTAGGATTTAAGCAACATTAATTTTAACAAGAGTTCTTTGTAAAAGGTGAAAGTATTTTCAATGAAACTTTTTAACATTCACTTTTCCATTTTTATCAATTTTTTTAAAGATAATATTTAGGTAAATTATAAAATTACATTGTAGCATTATATATTATAATTTACAGTTTAGGTAGGATTAATATTAAAAAAATATGTTTTTTTTATTAAATAATTTAGAAAAATAATTATTAATTTGTAAATATTTATTATAATTTAGATTTATTATAATTATTATTATTTAAATTTTAAGTTAACTTATATTATAAACAATGAACAATAGTTTTCAAACTTGATATGTAAATTATTGTTAATATTTTATTGGAGTTAGAATGATAGGTGTTAAAGCCCCCAAGGGCGTGGCTTGTTGGCCAGCAAAAGTACTGCTAAGGCGTTCATGCCAGTGTGCATGTCACATGTTCAAACCTCGTCTTATCCATGCTTTGTGCTTGGGGGCAGTGAGGTTGCACCTGGAGGTTATAGTGGTAGTCGTCGATGATTGACCTTGTGTACAAGAACCTGCACACTACCGATTATGTCAGTCGCAAAAGAAGAAGAAAAAGAACAAATGGTAAGTGTTAAAGAATCATTCTATACATCTGAAGAAATTTGAAAATGATTTATGTTTGGTGTTAAAGTTTAAATATTATTTTAGGGTTTATGAATTGCATCTTAAATTGGAATAAAAAAAATTAATTATCATTAGTGATTTTATTATAATTATTAAATTAATGAAATCCAAATCTTTTGTGAAACATAAATAACTTCCATAAAATTATTTTATGAGATTTTTGAAAAACACCATTGCAAAACAGATGGATTGAAGACATATCTTACAATGAAGACATATCTTCTACTTCTTTGAAATAGGCTTGGTTCTCCATCCTAATTAAATGCACAGTAAAACTTTTGTGATACTTAAAATTATACTTTTACGTTAAAATTTAAAACCTTTTTTATTTAAAAACAATAACCTTATTTTATATATATATATATATATATATGATTTATAAACCCACCTATAAAGTAAGATAATGCATATGGCCCATTTACTTAAAAATATATTTTTAAATTTTATTACTATTATTTTTATATAATTCAAAATAATTAAGGTGTAGATCACTCCAAATCATATTTTACATACTACATGGCAACATGTGAGTTTACCAGTAACATTCAAC